>JAPQNM010000020.1:3633412-3653412 GCA_029783475.1 Metacarcinus magister
TAGCTTTCGAGGAAATGAGGAGAAAAGTTATGTCTATATAAATATATTAAGTTTCATTTTACTGAGTAATTATTAGTCATAGAACAAATATTCATAATGACAGTTGTACAGTTTAATTAGGTGTATCAGATAATGTAATGATATTTCCAATATCTCTAATAGCTTTCGCGAAAATTAGGAGGAAAGTCATGTTTTTATATAAAAATAAAGTTTAATTTTACTGCGTAATTATTAGTCATAGAACAAATATTCATAATTTCAGTTTTACAGTTTAATTAGGTGTATCAGATGATGCAATGATATTTCCAATATCTCTAATAGCTTTCGAGAAAATGAGGAGGAAATTCATGTTTTTATATAAATATTAAGTTTCATTTTACTGCGTAATTATTAGTCATAGAACAAATATTCATAATGACAGTTGTACAGTTTAATTAGGTGTATCAGATGCTGCAATGATATTTCCAATATCTCTAATAGCTTTCGGGAAAATGAGGAGGAAAGTCATGTTTTTATATAAATATTGTTTCATTTTACTGCGTAATTATTAGTCATAGAACAAATATTCATAATCACAGTTGTACAGTTTAATTAGGTGTATCAGATGCTGAAATGATATTTCCAATATCTCTAATAGCTTTCGAGAAGATGAGGAGGAAAGTCATGTTTTTAAATAAATATTAAGTTTCATTTTACTGCGTAATTATTAGTCATAGAACAAATATTCATAATCACAGTTGTACAGTTTAATTAGGTGTATCAGATGCTGTAATGATATTTCCAATATCTCTAATAGCTTTCGAGAAAATGAGGAGGAAAGTCATGTTTTTAAATAAATATTAAGTTTAATTTTACTGCGTAATTGTTTGTCATAGAACAAATATTTACAATGAGAGTTGTACAGTTTAATTAGGTGTATCAGATGCTGCAATGATATTTCAAATATCTCTAATAGCTTTCGGGAAAATGAGGAAATTCAGTTTTTCAAATAAATATTAAGTTTCATTTTCCTGCGTAATTATTAATCATAGAAAAAATATTCATAATATCAGTTATACAGTTTAATTAGGTATATCAGCTGCTGCAATGATATTTCCAATATCTCTAATAGCTTTCGAGAAAATGAGGAGGAAAGTCATCTTTTTAAATAAATATTAAGTTTCATTTTACTGCGTAATTATTAGTCATAGAACAAATATTCATAATATCAGTTGTATAGTTTAATTAGGTCTATCAGATGCTGCAATTATATTTCCAATATCTCTAATAGCTTTCAATAAAATGACGAGGTAAGTAATGTTTTTATATAAAAATACGGTTTTATTTTACTGCGTAATTATTAGTCATAGAATAAATATTCATAATATCAGTTGTACAGTTGAATTAGGTGTATCAGATGCTGCAATGATATTTAAAAAATCTCTAATAGCTTTCGAGAAAACGAGGAAGAAAGTCATTTTAAAAAAAGTAAAATTCAGTATTTATTAGTACTATTGAAAATATTCATAATGACAGTAGTAGATTTTAATTACGTCTATCAGATGCTACAATGATATTTCCAATATCTCTAATGGCTTTCGGGAAAATGAAGAGGAAATTCATGTTTTTAAATAAATATTAAGTTTAATTTTACTGCGTAATTGTTAGTCATAGAACAAATATTCATAATGACAGTGGTACAGTTTAATTAGGTATATCAGATGCTGCAATGATATTTCCAATATCTCTAATAGCTTTCGGGAAAATGAGGAGGAAAGTCATGTTTTTATATAAATATTAAGTTTCATTTTACTGCTTAATTATTAGTCATAAAACAAATATTCATAATGACAGTTGTACAGTTTAATTAGGTGTATCAGATGCTGCAATGATATTTACAATATTTCTAATAGCTTTCGGGAAAATGAGGAGGAAAGTCATGTTTTTATATAAATATAAAGTTTCATTTTACTGCGTTATTATTAGTCATAGAACAAATATTGATAATATCAGTTGTACAGTTTAATTAGGTGTATCAGATGCTGCAATGATATTTCCAATATCTTTAATGACTTTCGAGAAAATGAGGAGGAAATTCATGTTTTTAAATAAATATTAAGTTTCATTTTACTTCGTAATTATTAGTCATAGAACAAATATTCATAATGACAGTTGTACAGTTTATTTAGGTCTATCATACTGCAGTGATATATCCAATATATCTAATAGCTTTCGAGAAAACGAGGAAGAAAGTAATTTTAAAAAAAGTAAAATTCAGTAATTATTAGTACGAGTGAAAATATTCATAATGACAGTAGTAGATTTTAATCTGGTCTATCAGATGCTGCAATGATATTTCCAATATCTCTAATAGCTTTCGAGAAAATGAGGAGGAAAGTCATGTTTTTATATAAATATATAGTTTCATTTTACTGCGTAATTATTAGTCATAGAACAAATATTCATAATATCAGTTTTATAGTTTAATTAGGTCTATCAGATGCTGCAGTGATATATCCAATATCTCTAATAGCTTTCGAGAAAATGAGGAGGAAAATCATGTTTTTATATAAATATTAAGTTTCATTTTACTGCGTAATTATTAGTCATAGAACAAATATTCATAATGAGAGTTGTACAGTTTAATTAGGTTTATCAGATGCTGCAATGATATTTCCAATATCTCTAATAGCTTTCGAGAAAATGAGGAGGAAATTCATGTTTTTATATAATATTAAGTTTCATTTTACTGCGTAATTATTAGCCATAGAACAAATATTCATAATATCAGTTGTAAAGTTTAATTAGGTGTATCAGATGCTGCAATGATATTTCCAATATCTCTAATAGCTTTCGAGAAAATGAGGAGGAAAGTCATGTTTTTATATAAATATTAAGTTTCATTTTACTGCGTAATTACTAGCCATAGAACAAATATTCATAATATCAGTTGTACAGTTTAATTAGGTGTACCAGATGCTGCAATGATATTTCCAATACCTCTAATAGCTTTCGAGAAAATGAGGAGGAAAGTCATGTTCTTAAATAAATATTAAGTTTAATTTTACTGTGTAATTATTAGTCATAGAACAAATATTCATAATATCATTTTTACAGTTTAATTAGGTGTATCAGATGTTGCAATGATATTTCCAATATCTCTAATAGCTTTCGGAAAAATGAGGAGGAAAGTCATGTTTTTATATAAATTTTAAGTTTCATTTTACTGCGTAATTATTAGTCATAGAACAAATATTCATAATGACAGTTGTACAGTTTAATTAGGTGTATCAGATGCTGCAATGACATTTCCAATATCTCTAATAGCTTTCGACAAAATTGAGGAGGAAAGTCATGTTTTTAAATAAATATTAAGTTTAATTTTACTGCGTAATTGTTAGTCATAGAACAAATATTCATAATGTCAGTTGTACAGTTTAATTAGGTGTATCAGATGCTGCAATGATATTTCCAATATCTCTAATAACTTTCGGGAAAATGAGGAGGAAATTCATGTTTTTGAATAAATATTAAGTTTCATTTTACTGCGTAATGATTAGTCATAGAAAAAATATTCATAATATCAGTTGTACAGTTTAATTAGGTGTATCAGCTGTTGCAATGATATTTCCAATATCTCTAATAGCTTTCGAGAAAATGAGGAGGAAAGTCATTTTTTAAAATAAATATTAAGTTTCATTTTACTGCGTAATTATTAGTCAAAGAACAAATATTCATAATATCAGTTGTACAGTTTAATTAGGTATATCAGATGCTGCAATTATATTTCCAATATCTCTAATAGCTTTCGAGAAAATGACGAGGAAATTCATGTTTTTATATAAAAATACGGTTTTATTTTACTGCGTAATTATTAGTCATAGAACAAATATTCATAATATCAGTTGTACAGTTGAATTAGGTGTATCAGATGATGCAATTATATATCCAATATCTCTAATAGCTTTCGAGAAAACGAGTAAGAAAGTAATTTTTAAAAAAGTAAAATTCAGTATTTATTAGTACTAGTGCAAATATTCATAATGACAGTAGTAGATTTTAATCTGGTCTATCAGATGCTGCAATGATATTTCCAATATCTCTAATAGCTTTCGATAAAATGAGGAGGAAAATCATGTTTTTATATAAATATATAGTTTCATTTTACTGCGTAATTATTAGTCATGGGACAAATATTCATAATGTCAGTTGTACAGTTTAATTAGGTATATCAGATGCTGCAGTGATATTTCCAATATCTCTAATAGCTTTCGAGAAAATGAGGAGGAAATTCATGTTTTTAAATAAATATTTAGTTTCATTTTACTGCGTAATTATTAGTCATGGGACAAATATTCATAATTTCAGTTTTACAGTTTAATTAGGTCTATCAGATACTGCAATGATATTTCCAATATCTCTAATAGCTTTCGAGAAAATGAGGAGGAAATTCATGTTTTTATATAAATATTAAGTTTCATTTTACTGCGTAATTATTAGTCATAGAACAAATATTAATAATGACAGTTGTACAGTTTAATTAGGTGTATTAGATGGTGCAATGATATTTCCAATATCTCTAATAGCTTTCGGAAAAATGAGGAGAAAAGTTATGTTTATATAGAAATATTAAGTTTCATTTTACTGAGTAATTATTAGTCATAGAACAAATATTCATAATGACAATTGTATAGTTTAATTAGGTGTATCAGATGCTGTAATGATATTTCCAATATCTCTAATAGCTTTTTTAGAAAATTAGGAGGAAAGTCATGTTTTTATATAAATATAAAGTTTATTTTTACTGCGTAATTATTAGTCATAGAACAAATATTCATAATTTCAGTTTTACAGTTTAATTAGGTCTATCAGATGCTGCAGTGATATTTCCAATATCTCGAATAGCTTCCGAGAAAATGAGGAGGAAATTCATGTTTTTATATAAATATAAAGTTTCATTTTACTGCGTAATTATTAGTCATAGAAAAAATATTCATAATGACAGTTGTACAGTTTAATTAGGTGTTTCAGATGCTGCAATCATATTTCCAATATCTCTATTAGCTTTCGGGAAAATAAGTAGGAAAGTTATGTTTTTATATAAATATTAAGTTTCATTTTACTGCGTAATTATTAGTCATAGAACAAATATTCATAATCACAGTTGTACAGTTTAATTAGGTGTATCAGATGCTGCAATGATATTTCCAATATCTCTAATAGCTTTCGACCAAAATGAGGAGGAAAGTCATGTTTTTCAATAAATATTAAGTTTAATTTTACTGCGTAATTGTTAGTCATAGAACAAATATTCATAATGACAGTTGTACAGTTTAATTAGGTGTATCAGATGCTGCAATGATATTTCCAATATCTCTAATAGCTTTCGGGAAAATGAGGAGGAAATTCATGTTTTTAAATAAATATTAAGTTTCATTTTACTGCGTAATTATTAGTCATAGAAAAAATATTCATAATATCAGTTGTCCAGTTTAATTAGGTGTATCAGCTGTTTCAATGATATTTCCAATATCTCTAATAGCTTTCGAGAAAATGAGGAGGAAAGTCATTTTTTTAAATAAATATTAAGTTTCATTTTACTGCGTAATTATTAGTCATAGAACAAATATTCATAATATCAGTTGTACAGTTTAACTAGGTCTATCAGATGCTGCAATTATATTTCCAATATCTCTAATAGCTTTCGAGAAAATGACGAGGAAAATCATGTTTTTATATAAAAATACGGTTTTATCAAATATTCATAATATCAGTTGTACAGTTCAATTAGGTGTATCAGATGATGCAAAGATATTTCCAATAGCTCTAATAGCTTTCGAGAAAACGAGGAAGAAAGTAATTTTAAAAAAAGTAAAATTCAGTATTCATTAGTACTAGTGAAAATATTCATAATGACAGTAGTAGATTTTAATCAGGTCTATCAGATGCTGCAATGATATTTCCAATATTTCTAATAGCTTTCGAGAAAATGAGGAGGAATGTCATGTTTTTATATAAATATATAGTTTCATTTTACTGCGTAATTATTACTCATAGAACAAATATTCATAATGTCAGTTTTACAGTTTAATTAGGTCTATCAGACGCTGCAGTGATATTTCCAATATCTCTAATAGCTTTTAGAAAAAATGAGGAGGAATATCATGTTTTTATATAAATATTAAGTTTCATTTTACTGCGTAATTATTAGTCATAGAACAAATATTCATAATGAGAGTTGTACAGTTTAATTAGGTGTATCAGATGATGCAATGATATTTCCAATATCTCTAATAGCTTTCGAGAAAATGAGGAGGAAAGTCATGTTTTTATATAAATATTAAGTTTCATTTTACTGCGTAATTATTAGCCATAGAACAAATATTCATAATATCAGTTGTACAGTTTAATTAGGTGTATCAGATGCTGCAATGATATTTCCAATATCTCTAATAGCTTGCGAGAAAATGAGGAGGAAAGTCATGTTTTTAAATAAATATTAAGTTTGATTTTACTGCGTAATTATTAGTCATAGAACAAATATTCATAATGACAGTTGTACAGTTTAATTAGGTGTATCAGATGCTGCAATGATATTTCCAATATTTCCAATATTTTCAATAACCAATATCTAATGCTAGCTAGAAGAGCCCGTCGCTGACGGCCGACGGAGCGACGGTTATATATTGCTGCCGGCGGTGTTGCCAAACCGCAGTTATCGTACCGTAAAATTATCTATTGAATATCACATAAATACTCATAAGAACGGTAATTCTGATACATAAGACAATAGAAATTTGTAAATAATGATAAAAGTTGTTACACTGGCCTATACATCATATGTATATGCATGGGAATGATATAAAGATATTGGCACAGATGTCGTGCCGCAAACATAGGAGAGGGAGACGCTGCTGGCACATACGGTGTGCCGCAAGAACTGAATGGGTTAAAGCTGAAACCCCTTATTATCATTACTATCATTGTTATTATTATCATTATTACTATAGCTTTTAACACTTCTCGATACGCTGTTTCCTGTGCGCGTGTGTGGATGACATATGTAACCAATTACCTTGGTGCCGGGCCAAACTTGCGTCATTAAGGAGCTAGAGTGGGCAGAGATTTATTGATTGGTATGAAGGAGAGGAATGAAGCTTGCTCTGATTAGATTCATCACTTGCAATCTTAACAGAGTAATTAATTTTGAAGGCTTTGAGAAGGAAACTACCGTCTTTTTTTTATATATACAAACAGGGAAAGAGATGAATAGACATGTGATACTAGAGAGAGAAAGAGAGAGTAAAAAAGAGAGAGTCTGTTTGTTTAAGAAGTATATAAGTATAATCCTTAATTACCCATAGTTCTTTTAAACTCATCCCGGTCGTGGCCTCGGGGAGTTGTAGTAAGTGACTCTGGGGAGTTTTTGACAATTTGGTCCATTTCCTCGACCGCCTCCATCCTGAAAGAAAGCCTTAGGCCTACACAGTATAATGGCTCCTTCTACTGTTTTCCATCTTCTCGTCGGGTTTAATGGACTTTCTACACACACACACACACACGCACATATATACATACATACATACATACATACATACATACACATAGACGGACGTACACTAGTGCTTCCCTAATGTTTTGAATTAGTTGCGTTTCCTCTCTCTTAATGTTTCCTTTTTGTTTGTGTTCGCCTGAATGTTTTACTGACTCGGAAACGTCTTTCTCTCTCTCTCTCTCTCTCTCTCTCTCTCGCTTCCTTTTTTTACTCCTCCTCCTCTTCCTCCTCCTCCTCTTCCTCTTTTTTCATAATGTTCATAGTTCTTGCTTTTATTCTCTTCTCCATCTTCCCTTGAAATATGATAATTTTCTTTTTATTCATTCCCTTTCATCTTCCTTTTTCTCTATTTTACTCCTCCTTAACCTCTTTATATTATTTTCTTCTCCTCCTTTCCCTCTTCCGTCGCCTCCTTCTTCCTCTTCCTTCTCCTCCTCCTTCCTCTTCCTTCTCCGCCTCCTCCTCTTCTGCTCTAGACAAACACCTTTCGAACTCCTTCTATCACCACATTTCAGAGCTTATTTTACCTGCAGTTTTTTTCTTTTATTTTCTTTTATTATTATTTGTTTGGGGAAGACGTTAATAATTCTGCTTTGTCATTTTTTTTTAAATTTTCTTTACCTCCTCAATTTTCCTTCTACAATTGTCTTTTTCTTCTCTTTCCCAAAACGTTATGTCTTTTTTTTTGTGTCATCCTCATTGTCGTCTTCTTCCTCCTCCTCCTCCTCTTCCTCCTCCTCCTCCGCCTCTTCTTTGTCTTCTTTATCTTCCTCTTCCTCCTCTTTAATGTCGTCGTTGTAATTCTCGTTGTCCTTCTTCTTCATTCACTCGTTCTTCTTCTCATTCCTGATCACGTCCTCATCCATCTTTTTTATCCAATTCTTCTCGTTGTCCTCTCTAACTTGTCTGTCTTAGTGCTTCTCCTTCTCTCACCATTTCCTCCTCCTTCTCCTCCTCCTCCTCCTCCTTTTCCTCCTCCTCCTCCTCCTCCTCCTCCTCCTCCTCCTCCTCCTCCTCTTCCTTCTTTTCCTCCTCCTCCTCCTCCTCCTCCTCCTCCTCCTCCTCCTCCTCCTCCTCCTCCTCCTCCTCCTCCTCCTCCTCCTCCTCCTCCTCCTCCTCCTCCTCCTCTTCCTTCTCCTCTTCCTTTGTCTTTGGTATCATTCCTCTTTGCATCTCTCCAGCATATCCCCTTCTATCCTCTTTTTTATCCTTCCCTCCTTTCCTCCCTCCTTCCTTCCTTCCTTCCTTCCTTCCTTCCTTCCTTCCTTCCCTCCCTCCCTCTCTCCTTTCCTCCCTTCCCACCCTCTCTCCTTTCCTCCCTTCCCACCTTCCCTCCCTCCTTCCTTACTTGCATGAGAGAGGTAAACACTTGGTTTCATGGGATGGTTTGACCTCTGAAGAAAGGTAGGGAGTCACTTTGCTGATTGACCTACATTTTCATCTGATTTCCCTTTTACTCTCTCTCTCTCTCTCTCTCTCTCTCTCTCTCTCTCTCTCTCTCTCTCTCTCTCTCTCTCTCTCTCTCTCTCGCTCTCGCTCTCGCTCTCGCTCTCGCTCTCTCTCTCTCTCTCTCTCTCTCTCCATTTTGTCCTCTGCAGTGATTTATTTGGTCTTTTTCCATGTTTGTTCTATTTTTGTTGTTATTGTTTTTGTTTTTTTGTTTTTCTACCTCCCGCTGTTCCATTTTTTGATGTCTCTTTTGTTTGTGTTTTTTGTTTTTATTGTTTCTCTTTATTTTAGATATTTTTATTTTTAAGATTTGTTTGTCTCCAGTTTGCGTTTATTTGCTTTATTTAAGTTTATATATATTTTTCTTTCACTCAGTTGTTTCTCTTTAAAACTCTTAACCAGCAAGAATAAATTGTGGTAAAGAGTGTGTGTGTGTGTGTGTGGTTTTTTTCTCCACAAATTCAAGTAAGAAATTCATTTACCACTTCGAGTCTTTCTTTGTCTGTCTTGCCAAGTCCTTTTATTGTCTCTTTATTTTCCTTCTTCCATTTTCACCCTCTTACGTCCACTTCCTGTTCCTTCTAATTTTTCCTGTTTTCTTCTCCTTTTCCTTAGTCTCCGGCGTTCTTTTCTTTCCTTTCCTATTTCTTTGACTTTATTACACATTTTTTTTTCTCTCGTTTTCCTTTTTCTCTCTCTCTCAAATGTGTAGTTTTTGTTTCATGGTGCCACCCCTTCCCGCCCCCCAGTCAAAGAGGTACTGGATCCGCCCCTGCATATGCATAAGATTGAGCGTCGGTGGTGCAGTGTTGTCGTGGTGGTGGTCGTGCGTCTCCCGTGTTTTGGGCCACAGTGCCTGGGTCGTAGTGTGTCTGTTTTATGGCGAGGCAACTTAAGAGGACCACTGCTGGAAGGGAGTTGGGGAAGGAGTGTTATTTTTTTTTCGTGTGTGCGAGTTGTGCGTGAGTGTGTGTGTGTGTGTGTGTATGTATGTATGTATGTGTATGTGAGTGGCCGTGGCAGCTGTGTAGGTCAGGAGCAGGTCAACGCATTCCCATCCGTCGCTCATTGGTGTGCAGGCCAGTGCGTGGGGCGGGGCGTGCCTGATATTTACACACTGCTGCAGTACGTGGCCGTGACCTGCAGGGCCTTTTGGGGGGATGAAACCCGCGAAATGGGTAAGGGAGTAGCTAGGAAATGGGTTAAGGGTGCAGCGTGCAATGGCGCGGCTATTCCCTCGCTGGCTGTCCATGCTGCTGTGCCCACTAACTCACGCGATGAATTATAGGAAGACATTGAAGTGCGGCAGACTGGTCCGTGATGCGAGGAAGCAGGCATTGAGACCCGTTCAAACACGTGAACATACGGATAAGACGCGACTCGCCTACTGCAGGATACCCTCGTTAGTAGATGGCGTGGTGGTGCAAGGTGGTCCAGATGGGTGGAGCTCTGGGGCTGCTGGAGGAGGAGGAAGGGTGTTGTGACCAGCTTGTACTAATGTAGGTGATGGAAATGCCTGAGTTCTCACCACCTGATGCTTTGTTATGTGTTGCTTGATGTACAGTGAAGTGTTAGGTATCGTGGCTACCTCAGACTAATACTCCTAGATCTTTTAGTAATCAATAATATTCACTCCCTCTTTTTCCTTGTTATCTCATCCGTGAAAAGTCCTTGTTGTCTCTGTATTGAATGTTCTTTGTGTTAAGGACGACTTAATCCTTTCCTTCGTTGCATCTTAAGAAAAGGATGAGCTTTGTAACTTATCAGATTGTAATATTAATCCGTCACCTCGTCTAATTTGCAAGGGAGGGAAGACACCCACTCTTAACCTCCATTCCCCTTCACTGGATTCATTGTCTTGTTCTTAGTAAACATTTTCTTATAACACAATTGAAACTTAACAAAATATATGATAAAAAAAATGAAAAAAAGATACGCTTGATATTTCCATAAAGAGATAAAAAGAAAAGAGGGAAAGTTTGTAAGAGTCAAGTCAATTTCGCTCCCGATGCGCCTTAATACTCTGCTCTTGAATGGACTCAAAGTTGTAGGAAGGTGGAAAAGCTCAAGAGGAGGCAGAGTGTTCCAGAGCTTACCAAGGGATGGAGACGGAGGAGTGAAGGGAATGAAAAGCTCTTGTACGTATTAATAAGACAGACAAAAGAGAGTTAAAAGTCAAACGCCACGTGCCCAGAAACAAGTGTACTGAGGATGACATTTTCAATAGATAACTAAAAAGATCATAAGATACGAAAATAACAGGAGAAGCTTTACTACTGTGGACTGCAAGGGATTAAAGACAGCCAGTTAAGAAGAGTAAAGGATTGAATAGCCTTTGAGTCTACATAACCAGTCCTTCCTTGCATCATTACTCTCTTCTCTTGGATCCTTGAGCTAAAAGGTAAATCCCTCTTTCATTTCCTCCATTCCTACCAGATGCCCAGAACACCGCTATGTAAATCCCTCTTATCACATTTATGGATCTGACTTTGCAGCGCGACACCCACTGATCCGAATCCTAACTTGCTACTCCTAAACCGGATTCCCGTGGAGAACTCCGAGCCAGTCTAGCGAATCCTTTCACTCCTTAATCCTTTCCTTATGCAGAATCATGAGCCAAGTCGCTTTCAGGGATTCGTGTTCCTCTTCAAGAATGTTTGCCTTTATCCCCGCAATGCTTGGTGCCTCAAGTCTGTCCTCTATGGAAAGAAACACCTGAATACGAATGTGGTTTTCTCCTGAACCTCAGCGGGCGTCGAAGCTGTGGATTCAAGGAAGCGATTGTACGTGATGTTGCGAAGTGGTGTGGAAGTCCTTTGAGGGGCGACTCTTGTAAGTCTTGTGTCTCTTGTACAGTTTGAAGATTACAATTTATTTATTATTTTTTGTGAATGAATTGGTTGTGTTTGAAGTGTTATAAAGGTTTGTGCCTCATGTAGGTGATCTTTGTAAGGTAAATTATCCAATATCTTGCTATGACATACATGTAGTGAATAGTAAGGAAAATGAAGGTGAACAGATGTGCCACAAAATAAGGTAAATACTTGTATAATCAATCGTATGTAAAATGCCTCTAGCTTAATACTTCATTTATCAAACGACAGATAATAATTTGACGAGATAAGAAATAATAAACAATGTGCTCTTCTACCTTTCATTATTACTTCATGAAGATAACGAACTGAGTGAGAGATTTATCTATACACAAAAATATTTCTCATTAGTGTCTTCGTCGAATTTATCTTTCCAACTCTCTCATTTTTCCTTGTTATCTGCGTTTTTCCTTGTTCTTTTCTTGCATTTTTTCTTACAATGTACATATTTTCATCCCAGTTTAGATTTTCTTTAGACACATTTTTTCTTGTAGTGCTTTGTTTTCTTTATTTCCTCTTTCTTATATTTCATGTCTCTCTTCTTTCATATTTCTCGGGATGTTCTTGCTTCTTTTGTTTTCATATATATATTTTTTATTTCTTGTATTCATTTTTTATTCGCTTCAGCACCTTCATCAGTTCTCCTCCTCCTCCTCCTCCTTGTCTTCCTCCTCCTCCTCCTCCTTGTCTTCCTCCTCCTCGTCCTCCTCGTCCTCGTCTTCCTCCTCCTTGTCCTCTTCGTCCTCCTTGTTTCTCCCGGTATGAGATATTCTGCGTCACACATCCCTCCACTTTCTCTCCTTCTCTCCCTAATTAACCTAAGAGAGGACACTGGCTTACCTGTTTCAAGTCATTTCGGAGATAACAAGGAAGGAGGCACAGGAAGAAGATAGCTTGGAGAGAAAAGTAAAGAAAGCGGAGAGAAACTGTGGAGGAAAGGAGAGAAAGGTGGTAAAGGAAAGGTGAGACATATTTGGGAGAAGGGGGGAAGAGGCAGGTGGGCTTCTGGCAAACAACTAGCATTTGTTTTTATTATTGTGCCGTAGTGTCGATATTATTGCCTTTATTGTTTGTGTTCCCGGTCGGAGAATGCTGGAGAAAGGGAGCTTATAACGTATGTGTGTTTGTATGTGTGTATGTGTGTGTGTGTGTGTGTGTGTGTGTGTGTGTGTGTGTGTGTGTGTGTGTGTGTTGTGTTTGTGTTTGTGTCTTACCCTTTGCATGCTATATGTATGTACAAATGTATATAACGTATTTTTTCTTATAAGTACATTCATCTGTCTTTGTGTATGTTTATTTATTAACTTTTCTATATGTAATGAATGAATGCATGAATATCCTTTCTCTATATATCTATTAAACTATTTGTTTGTCAACTTTTGTCAATAATGATATATTTCATACTCTAACCTCATCACATAAATATAACTCATAATCGATAGAGTTATAGAGAAACAAATGCGAAATATACAGATCATAATAAATCTTGGGTGAGTGTGAAGGTTAAAAGTTGTGTGACGACCCGGAATATTTTTGGACCACTGTGGGGAAGCACCTGAAGTTATTGTCTCCAAGTGGTACTGTGTTACCTGCCTGACACTTGCTGCGTGTCTACTTTTCCTGCCTCCTATCTCTCTCTCTCTCTCTCTCTCTCTCTCTCTCTCTCTCTCTCTCTCTCTCTCTCTCTCTCTCTCTCTCTCTCTCTCTCTCTCTCTCTCTCTCTCTCTCTCTCTCTCTTTCTCTTTCTGTGTGTGTGTGTGCGTGTGTGTGTGTTTTCCCATGTCTCTCACTCTTCTTATCTACTCTGCCTTCACTCTCCCTTTCCTTATCTTTTCCCTTTGAAAGTCCGCATTTTCCTCTTGCCGTTTTTCTCTTTCACTGTTCCCTTCCTCTTCCACGTACAATCTCTCAAATCTCCTTTCTCTGTTTTCTTTTTCGTTTTCTTTTATAGTTTCAGGAAGTAGCTGTCGGTTCTCTGTCTGTCTGTCATGTTGTACTCCTTACTGTCTGTCTGTCTATCTGTTCCTTTCTCTCTCGCTGTCTCATCTTGTATAACACTACATATCCTTTTTTATCATCCTTCCTTCCTTTCTTACCTCCTATCCTCTTCTTTCCTTTCTCTCTCCCTTCCCTCCATCCCTCTCTCCCTCCATTTCCTCCATCCTTCCCTCCCAGCCTGTAATATTTTCTCTTCCTACGTCAAGGACTTCTCTTTCCTCACCGTTTGAGGAGCCTTGCGAATACCCACGTCTTCCTCCTCCTCCTCTTCCTCTTCCTCTTCCTCCTCCCTTCCTCTCTCCTTCGTAAAGATGTGCATATTTTACCTCAACTTTTCTTTCGCGTTTTCCTGTACCAAGGCAGAAGGTGTTGTCCCTGAGACCAGCGGGTGTTTTGATCTGCAGTCTGTCCTTGGTTTGAATTATTATGTACAGTTGTCACATTCCTCTGCTTCTTTCTCAGTGACTGTTTCCTCTCTATGTTTCCGTCTTTCCCTTTTTTGTGTGTTCTTATCATACCTTATTGTTCCTGTTATCCTTCTACTTGTCTGTGTCTTTCTTTGTGTTTTTATTTCCTATTTATCATCTGTTTTTCCCTGTTACTTCCTCCTTTTGTCTGTGGTACTCTTTTCTGTTTAAGTCACTCTCTGCAGTAACTCTTTTCACCCTTATTTTGAAAACAACCTTGAGTATTTGCTTGAAGTCGCTTTTATCTTACTTCAAAAAATGCTCTAGTTGGTAAAAACAAAATTAAATGGTACTCCAACTTTCTTCTGCGTTCTTCAATCTTAAAGGTGTTGTGGTTTCTTCATAGCGGGAAAAAAGAGGTGAAAATTTAAGAAAAGGTAAGAGTATGTTCCTCTTTTGGCCGCCCACCTGAGATTGAACACAGTACCAGCACGTAACACGGTACTTAAGAGCTAAAAGGTGTTTAAACTTCCAAAGGAGTCTAAGGAAGAGCACATCTGCCACACGAAAAAGGGGGGAAAAATCGTTTTTGAACCGGTGAGGAAGGAAAACATTACGTCCTGTAGGGAGAAGATAAAAAAAAAAAGATTCAAGTAAAGAGTAAAAGTGAGGGGAAAAAAAAGAGAAATCTAGCCTGGTAAGGAAAGAAAAAAGGAAAAAGGTCCTAAGAAAGTAAAGAATACGACTCCAGTAAAGAGTAGAGAGGGGAAAAAATGAACTTCAGTGTATATATCACAAGTGGAAACTGTTCACTAAAAATATCCGTTTGGTCTCTGCAGCCACAATTTGCATATATATGTTACAGTAACTGGGTCTTCAGCGTCAGGAACGGCCGACTTGTTCCCTCACTGGCCCTGAGTTGAGATCTTCCTTACGCCTGCAGTCTTCGCTTCTTTTTCCCTCCCTTCCTCCCTCCTTCCTTCCCTCCTTCCCTCCTTCCATCTCTTTATATCCCTTCATCCCTCCCTCCTTTCCTCCCTCCCTTCTCTCCGTACCTTCCTACCTTCGTCACCACCTGAGCCTCCCTCCCTCCTTGCCTGGCTCCCTCCCTGCCCGCCTCTCTCTCTCCCTCCTTCCCTGCCTCTCTATCTTCCTTCACCCTGCGTCCTTGTCCCTAGTTGAAGCTGTACCATTCTCCCCTTTGCCCTCCCTCCACATCTCTCCTTTTCCTTCTCTCCCTCCCTCTCCCTCACCCTTACAATAGCCCTCCATCTTCCCTATCTATTTTTTTTAATTTCTTTTCATTATTATCATACTCCTTCTCATTGTCATCCATCTTCTCCTACGTATATTTTTCTACCTACTACATGGTCCTCATCTTCTCCTCTCCCTTCGTTCCCTCTGTTAGTACTGCCTCCCTAGAATTGATTAATAATGTCAACACAAAACAATCAACGCTTCTATTGCTCCACAAACATTTAGGTCTGCGTGTGATTGTTGCCACAGTGTAAACATTAGGGTTCTGAAGCCACCATCTCCTTTATATTTTCTCCCTTTAACTTTCTTTCTCTTTTATCAGTGCGAATTACCTCTTTTTTTTTTTTACTGTATTTTTTCTCTTCCTCTTTTTTTTTTGGTGTTTTGGTTGATAATGGTTTTCTTGTTTTGTCTTAATTTTACGAATGATTAAATAGCACATTTTTTTTTTTTTTAAACATCGACAACAGATTATTTTTCCTGCTATATAGATAGATAGATAGATAGATAGATAGAAAGATAGATAAAGAATATTCATCGTAAAATGGAATGACATATTTTGTATTTCATAACTGGTTCTGCAGATGAGTGAGTAGATGTATTTTATTTAGTGTATGTTTTTTGTATTCCTAGTTTTTTTTTCATGTTTTCCTGTTTTCAGTTTATTTTATTTATGTTTTATTTTCTTGTGGTTGTGCATTTAATTCCTGCTTTCTCTCTGTGTCTGTCTGTATGTAAGCTTGTTTGTTTGTTTATTTGTTTGTTTGTTTGCTGTGTGTGTCTGTTTGTTTATCTGTTTGTATGCTGTGTGTGTGTGTCTGTTTGTTTATCTGTTTGTATGTTAGTATGTTTATCTGTCTGCCCCCAATCTCTCTCTCTTTCTCTCTCTCTCGCTCTCTTGCTCTCTCTCTCTCTCTCTCTCTCTCAGATTCATCACTTCTTACCTGTCAACAAGATTACCTAATTTCTTTCCTCCTCCTTACACCTGTACGTCTCATTAGTGTTTTTCCCTCACCTGGCTTCCCATCACATTACTCTCCCCTCTATCCTTCTTAACCATTTATCATCCCTACTCTTCTCTTCCTCATCCTTAACCCTTCCTCCCTTATTCTCCTTCTTTCATCCGTGACCCTTTTCTCCTTATGTTATCTTCTACCTTCTTCCTCTCGATTAGCACTTCGTCATCTTTAATTCCTTGTGTCATCCGTCTTGATCCTTTTAAGTACAGACACGTTCTCAAAAGATTCCCATTACGATCCCCTTCTCCGTTCTTCCCCTTCTTCTTTGTTCCCCTTTCCCTCGTTTTCTTTCCCTCTCGTTCTTATTGTCCACCCCCAATGGCCCTCTTCTTTTTCTGTCTCTATCTCCTTATTCCTTCCTTCCTTCCTCTCCCTCCTTTCTTCTGTCCATCGTCCCTGTTTCCCTCTTTCCTCTTTTCTTCCTCCCTCAAGTCTCTCTCTCGCTTCTTGTTCATCTATCCCCCTCTTCCTTCCTTCCTTCCCTTCCTTGTTTTATTCCCTCCCCTTTTACCTCTTGTTCCTAAACGCACACCATCACACACACACACCCTTTCCGGCACAAATGCATCGTTTATTAGTTCCGTGTTTTGGGAGAGACGAAAAAAAAGTTTCCACCACCGCGTCCACTTCGGGAAATATTTATGCACGTAATTGTCTCTCGTTAATCTCCTCCCGGCCTGACTCCTGCCCCACCTTGGCTGCTCTCACTTCTCTTCCGCTGACTCACAGGAATTTATGTTTTGCTCTACAGTTCTCTTGCTTTTTTCCCTTCCCGCGTGCCTTCCTGACTACCTGCCTCGCGCCTTGCCTACCTACCTACCCACCTACCTACCTACCTACCCACCTACCCACCTACCTACCTACCTACCCACCTACCTATCTACCTACCTATCTACCTACCTATCTACCTACCTATCTACCTACCTACCTACCTACCTACCTACTAACCTACCTGCCTGCCTGCCTATCTGCCTGTACTACCTCTCAGCCTACCCAACTACCTCGGTTTTTTTTTTTTGCATTTTATTTCACCTGCCCTGCGTCTGTCACTCACCTGTCATGGTCTTAAAAGTGAAGCCACTCACCACCCTAGAACTCACCAGCACGTCTGTTGGATTATTTCTATATGGGAATATTTCACGGTGTACCATTTATTTCTGTTTTTTTTTTCTCTCTTTCTCTTTCTCTTTCTCTTTATTTCTTTCTCTCTCTCTCTCTCTCTTTCTCTCTCACAGTACTCCCTTGACGCTCGTCTAATAAATATATTTCCTCTTTGGATCTGCTATGATATTCTTGAGCATCGTAAATTTTGTCCTCAGAAGAGATACAAAAACTTCCCTCCAAGTACAATCTCAAGCCAGTGGAACCCGAAACTTTACCTGAAGTTGTTAGCTTCCTCCTCCTTCTCTTCTTCTTCTTCTTCTTCCTCTGCCTCCATTTCCTCCTCCCCTTCCTCCTTTTCCTCCTCCTCCTCAATTTGAGTTTTCTGAGGTCACTGTTGTATAGTTTATTAGCTTTTAGTTTCCTGTTTCTTTATATAACTTTTAATTTTGGAAACTGTTGCATTATTCATATTTCATGCCATTTGGTTTTGTCATTTTTCCTTTCCTTTCTTGTTAAGACTGTATATTGTTTTTTTTATCATCATTTTCACTTTCACTCAATATCAATGCTGGGGACACCTTTTGTAGTAGTAGTAGTAGTAGTAGTAGTAGTAGTAGTAGTAGTAGTAGTATGTAGTTGTAGTTGTAGTTGTAGTAGCAGACCAGGAGTGATAATAAAAATGATAATAACAATAATAATAGTAATGATAACAATGATAATAATAATAATAATAGTGATAATAATAATAATAACAATAATGATAACAAAACAATAGACAAAAAGAATTGATACTTTCTTCCTCCAAGCAAGTCAATCAACTTAGCACATCGCCAAGCGGCTTTACCACTACGGGGAAAACAAAAAGGGAAAATGATTTTCTCTCTGAGCTTTTCTAGACGTAAAGGTGGACGCGGAGGAGGAGGAGGAGGAGGAGTAGGAGGAGGAGGAGGAGACGGTCATGGGTTGAAAGTCTGGAAGTAAGTTTCGTCCAAGTTTTAGGGAAGTTATTAATCTCAGTGCGGGAGTTGGAAGCCAGAAGGGAAATTATACACAGTTTTTTTCCAGATTTTTTCTATTTTATTTCTCTTCATGGGACAGTTTTAGTGTTCTTTTATGTTTATTGAAATATTTTTCCACTAAGGTAGTTTTTTATGGTGCCACGTGTGAGTGTGTGTGTGTGGTGTGTGTGTGTGTGTGTGTGTGTGTGTGCGTGTGCGTGTGTGTGCGTGTGTGTGTGTATGTGCGTGTGTATGTGCGTGTGTGTGTGTACGTGTGTGTGCGTAAAAGGGTGACAGAAGTAATGCATTAGAGCGATCATTAAAAATATACAAAAAAATTTTAATGAACAACAAATAAAACATAATTAAATAGATAAGGAAAAGAGGGAGGGGGGAGAGGAAGAAAAGAAGTGCTGAAAAGAGTTCAGGAAGGAGGGAGAGAATAAAAGGAGGGAGGAGACTTTTGAGAGGGGAGGAAGAGGTGGCGGAAGAGTGCGGAGAGGGAGGGAGGGAGAGTCGGGGGAAGGTAGAGAGACCCTACCAGAGACCCTTCAGAGGGAGGAAGACGTGAGAAGACACATTAATGAGGTGGATGAAGCGATGGTGTGCGCGGCAGAGTGGTGGAATAGTGAACAGTGAGGTGGTGAGTGGTGGAGTGACGGTGTGCTGGAGTATAAAGGAGGTGACATATTATGAAGCGATGGAGAAGTTCAAGGAAGTTTCAAATACTACAAATTGTTGAAGAATTAATATTGCTTTGAATTGTGTTTAAACCAGTAATTCAATTATGTCTCTTATTTTGCATGTTGCTCGGTGTCAGGTTATGTTACACTACACGCTACCATTGTTTCCTGCCAATTATTCCAAGGTAAACTGAGGAATTCAGGTAAACATCCTTTCCTTAGGGGCTTGCCGGGTGTGTAGTGATCAGTTTTCTCCCCAGCACCGTGTTGACGTCCAGCGTCCCTTGAGGTGATGACGCCAGAGTAAAGGTATAAATAGACGGGACACTATGGCAATTCTGGTTATATTAGTACATTAACAAAAATGATAAACAAAGGTGATGACAAATAGTATCAATGCTTTAAGATTATATATATATATATATATATATATATATATATATATATATATATATATATATATATATATATGAGGCAAAAGTTACCTTCCTTAGCATTGTGTAATTTTTCAGTAACATTCCGTCATTTTCCTTTCACCCTCGACGTTCACTGCCTCCATCCTTCGCCCTCCATTGGACGGGGACATCTGGGAAACCATTTTCGTGTAGGGAATTCCTGCCACATCAACCCCTAACCCACGACGCCTTCCCTTTAGTCCCCCCTTGACCCCATAGTGTC
>JAPQNM010000020.1:3655912-3670912 GCA_029783475.1 Metacarcinus magister
AACGCCTTGCTTTGCCTAATTCGTAATGTTTAGGAAAATGTCCCCTTCATAACGACCCCTTCACTATAACATCCCAAATCCCTGCCTTTCCCCCTCCCTACACTTGTTAACATCATCCTATCCTCACTTCTATTCCTCAGCCAGCCTCATCCCTCCCTGCCCTACCCTCCACCCGCCTACCTCACCCCCATCCCATCCCGCCTTCCATGGTAATCTCCTCGACATTATCAGACTCACGTTGCCTACTTGTAGAATCACTCAACAGAGAAATCCTCAGAATGCAAATTGCCCATCATCCCAAAATGAAACTCCATTAGTATGGTCTTGAAGGTTGGACGCAAAACATTTAGGTACATTTGGCGCTAGTTTAGTATCAGGAATGTTTTTTATCTTACGTTTTTACTTGCCACTAAAAAAGTTATGAGCTACAGAGATTGAGAAAGACTGAGAGAAAGAGAGAGAGAAAGGGAGAGGATGAGAGAGAGAGAGAGAAATTGTGTGTGTTTCAGGACTTACGTAGCACATTTTTCTTCATCCAAGCTTGTGTCTATACCGATCTTCTGCTTTAGTTTGTTAATCCGATACACTTTTACACTCACAAAACCTCTACCCCATGAGAGGATTAGGATAAGGAAAAAGGGAAAGACTCACGTATATAACTCTTACTTTACTCAACGAACATGATAACAGAATTGGGTTACAAAATGATGGCAGAGACGGACTGCACCGAGCAAAACCGAATTTACCTCAGCACTCAATGGAGTTTTCCTCTTCTCTTCCATTTTCTTATCTCCGGTTTTCTTGTCCTCTTTTATTTTTCTTCATCAGTGCACATGAGCCACACTCTCCTGGACATGTGGTTGAGGTGTCACTGGGAACTTCCTCACATGTGTCTTCCTCCTTTACATGATGGGTTTTTTTTCTTTCTTTCTTCTTCTTGGGGAGGAAGCGGAAACTTTGCTCAGCGGTAAGAAATTCCAGCCTCTCATCGGATTTCGCACATTTTGTTGTCTCTCTCTCTCTCTGTTTTTTTTTGGTTCTGTTTTCCGAGTCACATTTTTAAGGTCGTGGAGATATGCTGCTTTGATTTCTTTTTTATTTTATTTTTTTTTGTTATCTTTCGGGGGATTATGATTTTTCCTGCAACTTTTTTTTCTTTTTTTTTCTCAGCTTTATTTTGGTTCTGTTCTGTGTTCTGCCTCGTGATTTGGACATCACCACCTCGCCTGATGATTACACTGCCTCAACCTGCCGCCATCTTCACTTCACTTCACGGCACACATCCTCCCCGTTTTCTATATTGACGCCTGATTAAACGGTCTTCAAGGTTTTTCACTAGTTCTTTTTTTTTCTGTCGCACTTTTTCTATTCCATCAAGTTTTCTGTCCAGTTTTTCAATTTATCTTTCACTTAATTATCTTTGATTCATCTCCGTACAAACATGACTTTCAACTGAACGCTTTGTAACCGAGTGACCTTAGGACATTTACACGTGTTCAATAGTCAGAAGAGCAAAGAAGGGGAGGTTACCATAGTTATCTTGAGTTGGGGGCGGGGGGGGGGCGTCAGGGAGAGTCAGTGAGGGGAGGAGAGTGTTAGGAGGATTTATGAGACACATAATCTCGCACACAGAAATACAGACTCAAAAAATATTTACGAAATCCATATATGTATATATCAGTCAGGTAAACATTCAGCAATGTCTCGTACATATTGGTATATATATATATATATATATATATATATATATATATTATATATATATATATATATATATATAAATATATATATATATATATATATATATATATATATATATATATATATATATATATATAAAGTGCAGTCTGAGTGACATGGATGAGATCGCACATATACAATTATATTTTGGCCTTCCGAAGGTCCCTTTAAGACACCAACATTCTTTATTCACTGTCATTCCATATTCACCATCACCCACACTCACCTCATTACACTGATATGATAAAAAAGAGAAGAAAAGGTCTTATTCAGCCGTGGCAACGTAATGAGTTTTTTTCCTTTTTCGTGAGGTGGGCGAATGTTGAAGTTTTTCCTTGAGTTTTCTTTTTGACCATTTTAATGCTTGTCAGCGAGAGGACAAAGAGAGAGTCTCGGCCGAGGTCAGGAGAGTGCGTGGTGACGAGGGACGAAGAGGAAGAGGAAGAGGAGGCGGAGGAGGAGAGTGGAGAGAGATGAAGAGAAGAGCAAGAGGAGGAGCAGAGCGTTGAGGAAGGTAGTGGAATGCTGTATTTTAGGGTGTTTTAGGGTGAATGCGTAGTGAAGGTGAAGGGTGAAGGAGCTTGTGAGTGAAGGCGGCGGGTGAAGAGGAGGCAGGGTTGTGTAGGTGAGGGTGAGGATGATGGGAAGCGCATGCGTGAAAGACTGAGGTAAAAATCATAGAAAGAAGGGAGGATGTTTGTAACGGGAGAAGTAGTGGAAGGGTGAAACGCGTGTTCTAAAAGTAAAGATATTGTGTTGGTGTTGAAAGAAAAAGGTATGAGGTCATATAGACATTACAATTTAGTGAGTTAGGACGAAATAATCAAATCCAAAAAGGCCCTTCCTTCACCAAACCAAACTCAAGATATTTAGGTTAAAAGTTTTCGCTGTTAGTAAGTAAAGGAATTGTGGGATTTTGAAGGAATCCAAAAAGAAAAATCCCGTTTATTCCATTAATTATCAAGTTAGCAAGAGAAGGGAAGAAGATGGAAAAAGAGACAGACGTAATGACTCACCAACTAAAAGATAGAGTAAAAGGAAAAAAGAGTGAGACATAAAAGTTGATAAGGACAGAAAGTGCGAGATTAAAGAAGAGTGAGAAAATAAAGAGTAATGCCGAGAAGTAAGGAAAGAAAACGGAGAAAAATGAACGTAGAGAGACCGGGAGAGAAGGAGGAAAGTTGAGGTGGATTGGATGGCAGTAAGTGAGGGAATTAGGGCGTGAGAGGTGCTGGTGGAGTGGAGACAAGGGGCGGCGGGGTTGTGGGGGGGGAGGGGCGGATGTCCTGACTGGGCGGGGCGGGTCGGGGCGGGGCAGGAAGGGGCATTATCATAACCTCTGGACGGCCTGTTCAAGGATGGTGACTTTTTTCTCTTTCCTGAGGGTGGAGGTTCTGGGCGGCGGCGGAGGCTCAGGCACATCCCCTACGAAGGCCGCCCACCCGTTTGGCCTACCATCGCCGCCCCCGCCCGGCCCACCACACCCACCCTCCACTGCACACACTACTTCCCCTGGCGGTATATCCCTCACCACCGTCCACGCCCTCTGCGCCTCCTCCTGGCTGGCTTGGTCTGTGGAGGAGAGTGTAAAGGTGAAGTAGAGTCATGTCGTGCCTGGTGCCGCCCTCCGCCCATGTCTATAGCCGCCCCTTTAGCCTTGTTCGTCACCCATGAAGCGTGCGGCACTGGAATCACTACTTCAATTGCCTGGAGGAAGTGCTGTGTGCGCCTTGCCTCGCCTCGCTCCAAGCATCCAGAACACTGTATTCTGTTTACTTAATTAGTATTGTGTGGGACTCTGTTAACCATTCCTAACTATACATCCCAACTTAGAGATAATATTAGATTGCAATGGTCAATATAGTATAGTATTTTTAGCTTATTCGAGCAGGTGGTATAGGTTTAAAGGCGATAGTTCTGTTAATATTGTAGTGGTTAGAACCCTTCATCCACTATGCTCACCTGGTCCCCTTAACCTCTCCTCCTCACCTGCCCCTTTCACCTGCTTGACTTCCGCCACATAATGGAAAGTAAAGCTCACACAATCCTAATTCCATGACGATACAGGAATCTAGTAAGTGATTGTAACCCTTTAGCGTGATGCCAATTAGTAAAGTATTAGTAAACATATCATATTCTTATACAACTATTTAAACAAACATTTGAAAGAAGCCTATATACATATAATGCCATCCACCATAAGTCTAGACATGCATGCTTTGTACATGTTTTATACACACTCCTTACACGTTCAATGTAGGTACTGTACCGGTCTGAAAGCAAACAAGTATAAAGTAACACACATGAAACTAGGAAGGAACACATGGCTGGAAATGGTCCATGCAACACCAAGCACACATGTTCCCAAGGTCACTGCAACACCACAGTCACCACCACACTGCCACCTGTCACCACACATAGGAACGAACACCTGTAGTCATCACTTTTATCATCACGGAGATTGAACGATGCTATTCTCGTAATGAAAACGTGACGCCCGACTCACCACTACGTAACTCATCACACGACGCCATAACTAAAGGGTATCATCACTAGTATAGTCGATTGCTTGTCATCACACCTCAAGGGATCATATAAACCTCACCATCAACCTGTCATCACAACTCTCAAGTCTTCACTACATAGTCATCACAATGGTTATACTGAACAACGTCTTCCCAACCTCACCATTACATTCATCACTTCATTCACCATTACAGTCATCACATCGCACGAAGACTCCATAATTACATTTCCATCTCATCACTACACTCAATACAGCAATCAGTCAGTCAGTCCGTCAGCTCTTTACACCACACGCAAAAGGGCGCACTCAAAAAGATGCGTGTGTGGTGAGGGAGGAAATATGAGACACTGAATCTCCTTAACGAACGGACGAAAATTCTTAATGGATCTTCGTTTTTCGTTCCATGATTAGTCTTACGCTTCAATCGGTCTCCAATTCCGTGTCAACTACCGCACTCCACTCACTCCCTCTCTGTTTCCTCTCAATTGGAGTGGGTTCTTAGCGTTATATTGACTGGTATCGAGCGAGGAAAGTGAAACGAGAAATCAGTGTCGTTTTGTTTTCACCACTTGCGTTTCCTTTCAGTTTCGCGGCAGAAAAGTTTTGGTCCAAGTTAAGTCGTGTGATTATTATTGGCTTTTGGCTCAGTGTCTGTCCTCATGACCGCTTTTAAAACTTCGAAGAAAATCCAACTTCCTGAAATTGATGATTATAAGGTGTCATTGCTGTTCAGTAGTGATTGTTAATGTTTGAGTAACGTCGTGTTGATCAAAGTGCTTTAAACAACACGGCAAAAATATAAATGTTACACTAGACATATAGAAAATTGGCCACCGTAAAAAATATAAAGAAAAAAAAGAATGTCATATTTTCATACCAATTCGTGCATGATAAAGAACCAACAAAAATATGAATGCACAATTAACACTGAGGAAAAATACGACAAAAAATTATTCATGGTACAGGCTACACACACACACACACACACACACACACACACACACGCACACACACACACACACACACACACACACACACACACACACACACACACACACACACACACACACACACACACACACACACACACACACACACACACACACACACACTGAAGGAGAGATAGCATAACACAACACCAGGTTAGGTCACGTGTCTTCCAGGCCACTCAGAAGAAAAAAAAAAAAGTTAGGTGAGGGGAAAGGTATGACAAAGAATGACCTTCCCCAGTGACGTGTCTCTGCCACTCCCTTCGCCGCTTCACAGACTAAAGGGTCAAAGAGAGAGGGGGGAATAAGAGCAGTAAGAATAATATCAATAGAACCTAACTATTCTTTTTAAAGAGTGCCGTGCGTCTCACCAATCGTCGCCACGGATTGGTTGCGCGGCCGTGAGTCAGCGCCCTCCCTCATTAGCGTGGGCGGCTCTATGGTAAAGGAGGTCTCCCGGCTGGCGCCCCTAGGAGACCTGTAAACGAGAAAAGGCGCGAAGTCAGGATGGATAGATCGCTGCTGTGGTGTCTGTGTGTATGTGCGTTTTATGCAGTTTTGTCCCATTTCATTTTTATGGAGTGTACGGAAGTGTAATTTGGATGTAAAAAGACCATTCGTAGTGACAAATTTAGATGAGAAATGGTGGTGTTTTGATTTTGTGAGACGAGATGTGGCTGTGGTGTGGCCGAGCGGTAGAGAATATGAAGGAACCGAAGAGGTGTATTACGGTGGTGTGGTTGGAAGATACGGTGGAGTAGAGCGTAGGAGGAAGAAAAAGAAGAGGAGGAGGAGGAAGAATGAAACAGTTTGGAAGGTTGTAAAAAACATGACAACGTTTGAGGACCACCTTACCTACTGATGGTGGCGACGCCCGTGGGACCCCTGAAGGAGCCTTGTGACTTGAGAGCTCCTGGGGACTTGGGTCTCTTTAGGGTACTCGAAGGAGACCTGCTGGAGGAGGGCGAGGAGCTGGGTCAGACGTGGAGACTAAATAATTGCTCTCAGGCAACTTAATGTAATAGGAAAGTAGTTATATCTTATATAATTTATTTTAAGTGTTAAATAATTCGTTGCAGTTTAAGATATTTATGTCGGCAGCATGTGGCACGGAGTCAAATGTCAAGGTGAGACGAAACTTTGTCACCCTGTGTTGTGTAAAAAATGTGTAGTGAAAAAGAGAACGTTCGTCTTGTTGGTTTTCGGTCCCAGGTCTCCGTTTTGGTCTAATTGCCTCCACCTTTCGGTCGGCTTCTTCGCCCAAAAGAAAGTTAACTGAAGTAAATAAAGAAAAATATTCGCTCACTACATAGAGAAGTGATGATTTTTACAAATACTTGGAAAAGAAACTGATTAATTTTTTTCCCTGTGGGTCCAATCTTTCTTCCTGCTCAACTTTCCCTGTCGCCCTTAAATTTCCACGACTTGATGAGCGAGTAAAAAAAATGTTTCACTGTTGCTTCGTTGGTCGTATCTCGAAGCCCTTTGAATATTAAAACGACGAGACATTTTTGTGAGGTACAGAGGACCAGGCCTGCTCTAACGAGGCCATCCCTGCGAATAATTATGACAGAAACCAAGCCTGTTTCATAAAGCACGAGGTTTTTCCCAGGCTTTTGAAAACACTGAATATGATTTAAATGTTCCACGTGGCGAGGCTCTGCGTCGAGGCCCAATTAGCTGGCGCTGCTGCGTGACTCATTGTCGAGGTGCCACTTGTCATCTTGGGAACACAACAATGCATCAATAATGTTGCAGTGATGTAGGATTAGGCGGAGGGAACCTGCAGCTTTATAGTGGCCTGGAAGCGATGTTCCTAAGGGTCAGTGACACTGCAGAAGAATTGGTAAAAGCGGCAACCTTTGAAAACAATAATATCTGTGTGTGAATCAGACAGGCGTGAAATCCCTGTGTGTGTGTGTGTGTGTGTGTGTGTGTGTGTGTGTGTGTGTGTGTGTGTGTGTATGTGTATGTGTATGTGTGTGTGCTCATGCGTGCGTACATGCGTGCGTGTGCGCCTCTGTGCGTGGGCGGTGCGT
This sequence comes from Metacarcinus magister, assembly GCA_029783475.1. Lineage (NCBI taxonomy): Eukaryota > Metazoa > Arthropoda > Malacostraca > Decapoda > Cancridae > Metacarcinus > Metacarcinus magister. The sequence goes on from JAPQNM010000020.1 coordinate 3,663,208, forward strand.
GTATCAGGCCAGCGAAGGATGGCAAACTAGACTTAATTACACCATGAAAAAGTGCGAGGGCAGTTGGGCGAGCGAGTGAGTGGGTGGATGGGCGGGTGGGCGGTGAGGCAGTGAGGGCGGTGGGCTGATGAATGTGACTCGTTGTGACAAGAAACACTGAGGAAGAATGAGGAGCAATAAAAGACCTGATGATGAGGAACTGTAGTAGTGACGAGTGACAGGGAGACAGTAATGATGAGGGATGGTGACTGATAGTGAGCGTGATTGGACTGCTTAGTAACTGTGGTGGTTGATGATGGAGGGTTAGTAATGGTGACTCGATAACAGTGACTTAAGTGAATTAAATAGTAGTGAACTAAAATATAACTGACTGTATGCGACTATTGAGTTTTTTTCCCGTAATCTGAGGTAAAAAATTGGCAATAGTTGACTCCTATTGAGCTGTAAGAAAGTATAGTACGATTTTTAAGTAGTGAAGGAACGAGGAAGAAGCATGAGAAGAAAGAAAGAACAAAAATCTGAACCCCAGCGATCTTTTGTGTGGTGGTACAAAAGATTCTAACGCTATAGTGGATAAAATGTAGCGGTCGAAACCTTGCTACTCCAGAACTCAATAACTGTCGTGCTGATGGACCTTTTCGTGGCATGAGAGAAATTCGCTCGCCCGTCCCTCTATTCTACCTCACAATCGGGGTCCTTGAGTGCTTGAGTCACGAACACACTGTACCGAGCCCTGCCGAGCCTGGCCGAGCCTTGCTTCGTCTGGTCTGGCGGTTCGTTCATACTCTCTCCTTTAAGTTTCCTGTGTTTAGAGTGTTCAAGGAAAACATTTGTGTCTAATAATCACTTAAAACGAACATGGAAGGCTTGTTTTAATGACGTTTTATTATGTTTTTGAAGTGTTTTGTTTTCCTTGATAAGCTTTTTTTTTTTATATAGTGTTAATCGAAATCTAAATTTTTTTTTTTCCCTTCCATGCTGATTTGTAATATCATAGTGTATCCGCTTGGTGTTTGTCCGCCGTTAAACTCTTTGAAAGCGAGTGAAGAAAAACATTGGTCTGTACAGTCCTGAATTAGGTGGAAAAAATAAGCCTTTGTGGAAGTGTTCATCGTTAATCGTTTTATATAGTGAGCGACGCGGCGCCGTGTTCTAGGTCGTGGCGGGACAGTCGTCGCTAGACACTCGGTACTTGCCTGGTGAGGTGCTGCAGCTCGTCCGAAGTTAAGTGAAGCTTCTCGTAGGACGCCTTCACACAGTCTGGCGGGCCTCCGTAGGTGCCGCCCAGCCCTCCCAGGCTCATGACGGAGCCCACCCGGGGGACATCAGACCCCTCCTGTCGTGCCACACACCAAGGGAAGCAAAGCGTCAGCGTCATGCTTGCGTGATGAAAATGTATCTGTATTCTCGAAACTTACCTCAGAGACTCATAACAATCGATGCCTTACCTGAGCGTGTAGGTGGTGCCCCTGGCAGGGATGGTGCTGTGAGGGCCGCCGCCAGAACAGCAGCAGGAAGATAAGGCCGTTCAGCAGTAGGAGGGAGACGCCCAGCCCCACCGTCACCATCAGCGCCGTGGAGTATCGCACATATTCACTAGCGTCGGGGAGAGTCATCTTGGGGCCACTGCTACTTGGGGAAGGTGATATAGTCTTACCTTGTGTAGGACTCGTCTTAACTGCGACACACACACACACACACACACACACACACACACACACACACACACACCACACACACACACACACACACACACACACACACACACACACACACACACACACACACACACACACACACACACACATAAACACACAGTCACACTCACATACATTATTCACACATATCACGACAATTTTTGCTTCTTAATATTAAATGTGGGTGCGTGCTTTGTTCTTACCTGGCGATAGTGGGTGAGAGGGCGAGGGTGGTGGTGACTCGCGGGATGGTGGGTTGGGGGGAGGGGGTCACCGCCATAGTGGGGGTGGTCGTTTCATGGGCGGCAGCGGCAGTAGTGCTGGTGGTATTGGGTTGGAGGAAATACCAAGGGTCCGGAGGCTTGACGACGCCGTAGAAAAGATGAGGGTCGGTGCTTATCTCCCAAGACTTAGAGTCTGGAGGGTAGGACTTGCCCGCCGCCTCCAACTCCGGCACCAACCACGTCCAGAGTGCCAGTTGGTGGGCGCGGTACTGAGAACCAACTGTGGGCGGCACACCTGCCGGGTGGTGGGAAAACACCAGGTGTTCTTAATCAGCGTTGTGCGGAGTGGAAGGAAATCGATACCACCCTCGTGTTGACCAATTAGTGCAATTTACTTTATAACAAACCAGCATTAGTTTCATCATCAGTCTCCCTGTGTTGTCCACAAAACTGAGTCTATGATTAATAAGGCAGGTAGGGAGACCTCTACACACAAGTAATGATGCCGCTAATTAACACCAAGACAGACTTGTGCCAGAGTAAACAGGCTGCGCATCACCAAAGGGGCGGCTCACATATACACCTAAACACTGACACTGCTAATTGCTGCACTGAGTCTTGTTTGACCTTCTAGGAATCTTGCGAGGCGTTGCATTGTTTCCCACACATATGTGCAACACCTTATGTATTCATATTGACAGGTACCATGGATCCCCAGAAAAATAAATAGGCTGACATAACTTAGATTTATGGCTCGTCTGTGACACCTACCTATTTTGAGGTACTCTCTTGTGTCTGGCATGTAGCGCGGCCAGGCGACGGCGGCAAACCCAGGCGATGGGGACTCCCTGGGCAGGTTAGGGTCTCTGGTGAAAGATACGAGGCAGATGAGTTGTTGTTCTTCGCTCGGCTTGCAAGATAGATAGAGTAGGAGAATGTTGTAACTTTCAGTAACTTTCACTTTACCCTCCTTTACCACCCCGCCCCAGAATTTCAGAAATGGGTTGTCATGCGTGCCTGTGAAGCCTTCGCCACGACTCCTCTGCTCAGTGGTTATTCGGCTCGACTCGCCACACCCATGACTTCCGAGAAACACCTGAGTTCTACCAATCTGTCTGCCCCAACTGGTAATTACCGAGACGGACACAGCCGTTTTGCAGTGCTCAAGAGCCTTTCTTGGAGACTCATGGCACATTACACTCGTCGACGGTTCACCTGCCCACCTGTCTTGGGTCTAAAAGCGTTGTTCTAGTCAGTCATCCTCACGCGAATTGTTGTTACAGGCAAACCAACATGCAGAGGTACGGCAAGATAATGGTCAGAAATATCGTACGTAATGCAGGTTAATATTAGCTACAACAGTGATGCGATGATGGATATTTATGGCTACTTAAAAAAGACTTTTCATGACCACTTCACATGACTGGATAATACCCATCGTTGCTGTCTGAACCCACTAGCCATCATGACCCTCCAAGGATTATGAATTTTCAGTATAAGAATATTGAAGCCGAAATTATGTATGCCAACTGTAAGGTTTAAAGCTGACCCGTTCCAAATGTACCAATTATCTTAATGAAACGTGCATTATATGATGTATAATTGCCTCTAAGCTGGTGATAAAACATAATAACTGCAAAGTTTAATTCATATTGGCTTTCAGCTTCATGTTTAGATTACATCACCGATTACGTGAACATTATACCGGCATTCCGTCCTCAGCAAACTCATCCTGAACTACAATTGACCTGCCAGTCCTGCCTGAGTTGTGACCGAGACAGAGCAGCCGTGTCACTCACCCCGACTTGGCAAAGTTAGTGAGAAGAGTGATGACGTCTTCTGAAAGCTGTGTCAGTGCTGGGGGTCGTATAGGTGGGGAGGGCGCCCCCGGAGATGAGGTGACATCACTGAGGCTGGTGCCCCAGATCAGACCCAGCTCCCACCCCGGAGCCTGGAGCTGCAGAAGGGAACAAACGAATCTCTTTGTAGATTAGGAATAAGACTTGTGTATCCTTTAAGACAGAAAAGAAGCTATAAAACAAAGTGTGTGTGTGAGAGAGAGAGAGAAAAAGAGAAAGAGAAAGAGAGAGAGAGAGAGGTCAATGATACTTTATAGCCAAAAGGTAAAAACTCACCTGGCCAGAGAGTCTGTTTTCGAGGTCACATATGAAGACGAACACCTTGGTGTGGTGTGCCAGGGCGTCGGCTGCCTGGTGCAAGGGAGCCACCACTCCCGCGTCGCCGAGCAGGTGGAGGAGAAGATTTCTGCGCACCTCAGGCCCAGGCTTGATCGCCGTCCAGTCTGTGTACTCCTGCAGGGTGGCTGCCAACACCTCCCTCAGGTGGTGGCGGCGGGTGTTCCTAACCCACGTCCTTGCTACGCGTTCGAAGGTCCTGTCGTCCACGCCGCTGCTTACCAAACTCTCACTGAGCCAGGACCAAGCCTCCCAGGGAGTGAACCCTAACATCACCTGCACGTGTTGGCGCCCAAGTGACGCCCCCCTCCTCGCCCCAGCCACTACCACACCGTCTTCGCTGGGGCCCCACGCAGGCATGAAGGCTGGGGACTCCACTTGCCTGGCAGCGGTCATAAGATCTTGGAGGGGAGCCTCCCGGAGGCAAGACACCGTCCCAGGATGGGCGGCGTTGGGGTCGTCTGGCACCGGACAACCTGCGGCCATAGCCAGGCGGAGAGTGACGCTAAGGGGCGCTGTTACCCTTGACCAAGGACACCCCGACCACCCCGACACCATCACCACACGGTGGAACAATCCTGCAAAGATGAGGTTGTTCGTTCGTCAAGGATCATGTAGTACGTGCGCCGTGAGTCCAAATCTATGAAACGGTGAAATATGCAGCGAGATCAATAACTTTATAAAAGATTGTATAGCTGTGCCGCCTGGCTGGCGTGAACGCGCTGCTGCAGACTCACCTTGCGGCACGATGGGACTCTCCATGAGGTAAGAGATGCAGGCAGCGCCGGTGTCCCGTCCGAAGAGCGTCACCCTCGCCGGGTCACCGTTAAATTGCTTAATGTTCTCCGCCACCCAGTTGAGGGCAGTGATCTGGTCCATCAGGGCGAAGTTACTCACCACGCCGCCACCTCCGCCACCGTACGTGTTGAGGAACCCTGCAGTGGAACACCATCTTCCCAAACACTGAAATATTGCCTGAGAATACATCGACCCCCAAGAGCCTCAAGCCCAGCCTACGCCAGCCACCAAAACTGTGCCTCCACGACTACTTGCATTTGTATTTAAGTTATGTTTGCCTTACTCATTACAGACGCAGCAGTGGAAGTATTAGCAGCAAGGAAGCACATGAGCCTCAGTGGACACGGATGCTTTAAGAATCATACTTCTGAAGTTTATTTGACATCACCATCCATCACCACCGAGTGAGTTACAGCGGCGGGTGATGGATGAAGGCTCACCACTGACGTGTTTTGGTTCAGAAATTACGTGATGCTCGTTTCGTGTTTCCCGGCGGCTGCTGAGTGTGGGAGGTGCAGGTAATGGGGCTCATCTGCAGCTCACTTTACCTTCCTCGTGGTGCTGATGGCTAGAGAAAAGCTACAGAGGCGTCTTGTTTACCCGTGGAAAGTTATAGGAAGAAACGGTGCACTTCACTGAATCTTTTTATGCCCGTGTTAGTGTGTAGCAGAGCGTCGTGCTACCAGTGTGTCTCTGTTGAATCTTACCTGCATTTGCATTTGAACTTATTGATTATACGTCTTTTTCAGCACAGGATAAAGAGAGAGAGAGAGAGAGAGAGAGAGAGAGAGAGAGAGAGAGAGAGAGAGAGAGAGAGAGAGAGAGAGAGAGAGAGAGAGAGTGAGAGAGTGTGTGTGTGTGTATGTGTGTGTCTGTCTGTGTGTGTTAGTCTCTCTCACTCTCACTCTCTCTCTCTCTCCCTCGCTTTCAATGAGTATAAAGAGCTGCACGAGGCATCTTATCCACTGTAATGCAGAAGACCATCCATCACCATCACTTTATTGACCCGCTAACGACCGGGATGACCTTTCAAGCTCTTCTTACCCTTCCCCTCCCCTTCCAATTCCTCTCCCCCCACCCCCCCCCCTCTCCTCTCTCTCTCCTCTCTCTCTCTCTCTCTCTCCTCTCTCTCTCTCTCTCTCTCTCTCTCTCTCTCTCTCTCTCTCTCTCTCTCTCTCTCTCTCTCTCTCTCTCTCTCTCTCTCTCTCTCTCTCTCTCTCTCTCTCTCTTTTCCTCTCTCTCTCTCTCTTCCTCTCCCTCCTTCTCCTCTCCCTCCAGTGCAGCGTGGGTCAACTCATTACTTTCCCTGTAAGGTTATTTCTTCCTGGAGGCCGCGTGTGCTTTATATGATGGCAAGATTAAATAAAAAGAATAGACCAAAAAGCATCATCTAAAATGTTTTGGTAGTCAGTGTGTGTGTGTGCGTGTGCGTGTGCGTGTGTGTGTGTGCGTGCGTGTGTGTGCGTGTGTGTGTGTGTGTGTGTAAGGGGACTCACCCAGCGGGCCAAGGCGGTAGTTTAGGGTGATGACCACCATCCTCCCGTAGGCAGCAAGGACAGACCCGTCAAAGAGGGAGCCCGCGCCCCAGCTGAAGCTCTCCCCGTGCACGTACACCATCACAGGATACACCTCGGAGCCGGGGATCACTGTGGACGGACAGGGGCGAGGGTTGTCGCGTGGAAGCACTACATGGATATATGTATTCATACTCTAGTTGACAAGGGACGCAGGAGACTCACCCATGATGGGGCTGTAGATGTTGACGGTGAGGCAATCCTCGCTCTGGTTGGCCAGCGACGACGACACATTCCTGATGAAGTCCGCTCTGGCTCGAGGCATATTAGCCTCGTCAGGGTCTGGCAGCAGCTGGGGACACACTGGCGGTGGGGAAGTGGCGTCCAGCACACCTTCCCAGGGTGTTGGGGTGTTGGTGGGGGTGAAGCGCCCCTCCTCCACGGGAGGACTCGCATACGGGACACCCATGAACACCTCCACGTCACCTAGAAGGTGGCCCAGGTGCCTGATGATCCCCTGCACCTGGCCGTACTTTGTGGTGACCAGGCGAGTCTTGGGGGCAGCTGCAGCCTGCGGGCCCTGCCATGTGGCGGCCAACACCACCAGCCACGCCCACGCCCACGGGGTCATACCACCATCACGCCCTCGCCCCCACCTCCCGCCTGCCCTCAGCCCTCCGTCATGTAGGCGCGGCGGGCGACTGGAGGTAATAGGTGAGGCAGAGGCTCAGGTTTGTGTGGTGGTGGTGACGGGAGGTGCGTGGGAGGCGGGGGACTGCGTGGCTCTCAGTGGAGCGTCACTTGGGGCCAGGCCATGCTGCGGGCGCGGGCACATCTTAGTGGAATGGGGCGGGGCAGGGCATGACGGTGCCCTCAGAACCCTTACGTGACCTAGCTTGTGACGTCACCAGCCGCCTCCACTCCCTGTCCGGTTCGTCTTGACACACACGCCGCCTATCGTCTTTGGGTTCACGACGCCATTAGCTCACTACGGCCGCTGCTGCAGTGTAATTACTCCTTCCTGTCACACCTGGCAGGTCCGGGGCCCTTTGGTATCAGCCTGGGGGAGGAGGGAGGAGGAGACACATTAAACAGGAGATGACACGCTCACACCTACACGCGTGGGCTCCTGCACACACACACACACACACACACACACACACACACACACACACACACACACACACACACACACACACATATATATACACACACACATGAACACATTAACCTTCAGGGTCTCGGCAGTATGCTCATAATTACACAGAAAATGGAGA
>JAPQNM010000020.1:3680912-3695912 GCA_029783475.1 Metacarcinus magister
GAAAGGGCAGCTTATAATGAAAGAATAAATAACAAAATATAGATGCAAATATTATAATTAACTTACATGAAATGATAAACTGCTATAATTACTGCCCTAAAACTTTATGAATCAATTACCTTTATTGCATACTTTACTAAGACCATTAAGTATTATTAACAAGATGATAAAACAATTACCCAAAAAAATAATAGAGTAATCGCCTGTGTGTTGACAAATAGTTAATAGTGATCGTTTATAAAGTAAATGAGATAACAAAACATCCATACTAAAATAATAAAAAAAAAAAAAGGACAAGAGAGAGAATAGTCAATGAAATAATAAGAAAATAACATATGTGACAAGTTTTGAAAGTCAAGGCTGTAAGGATGAACCACTGTAGGAGTTGACAGAGTATAGAGTCAAGTGGGTCGAGGAGATAATCGAGGTCAGGAGGAAAAGGGGAAAATTCAGGCAGTAAGGCTGAAGAGGAAATAGTGAGGGGAAGCTCAGGAAGTGAGGGCAGAAAAGCGAGTTGTCAAGGGGAGGAGTGGTGGGCGGGTGGTAAGCAAGGACTAAAAAAGGGAAGGGGTTAAAGGGATGTGAGGGGACGAGGGGAGATTATGGAGGCTAGGAAGAGGTGGGGAAAGGGCAGATGTAATAGGAAAGAGAAAGAGAGATAAAAAAAAAAGACAGGGGGCGTGTGGCTGTACTCATGTTGGTTCAGCTACATAACCCGAAGTACTCCAAGCTGCTGCTCCCATAACGTCAACGTCAACAACAGCAGCAGCAGCAATAGCCTCACAAACACACAAACAAACAAGTAATAACATCAACACAATCGCCAGTGACCAACATTATTCTTTTTAATTTTGTTTCGTGTTGTGCGTCATCAGCAAAACTATACTTCCGGGATGGCGATAACGTTGTCAGATCATGATTTACTCATTTGTTTGTAGTGACACACACACACACACACACACACACACACACACACACACACACACACACACACACACACACACACACACACACACACACACCCACACACACACACACACACACACACACACACACACACACACACACACACACACACACACACACACAAGTACAAACAGACCAACTCATTAGAAGCATCTGTTCCTAAACTCTATAATTTCCAAACATTAATTTTATACTTGCAATGTGATTCCTGCATTGAACAGATAATCACACAAGTAATAATTGATCAAGTTAAGCATCACATCAAGAATGGAATTAGGATTTTGTATAGATAGAGTTGCATGCAGTGGTGGTAGTAATACAATAGTTTAGCAATTACGCAACACCAACCTGTCAACATCAACTGCAACCAATTAAACTACGTGGCTGAACTTGTGTAATTATTATAGTGAAAGAAGATAACTAGTCCTTGTGTAATTAAGGCATCGCTGCAACGTTCATTCTCTCAACAATTGCAATATCAACTATTTCTACTCTAAAAAACTGGCTTACGAGATTTTAGTTAAAGAAGATGGCTCTCTCTCTCTCTCTCTCTCTCTCTCTCTCTCTCTCTCTCTCTCTCTCTCTCTCTCTCTCTCTCTCTCTCTCTCTCTCTCTCTCTCTCTCTCTCTTTCTCTTTCTCTTTCTCTCTTCTCTTTCTCTTTCTCTTTCTCTTTCTCTTTCTCTTTCTCTTTCTCTTTCTCTCTTTCTCTTTCTCTTGCTATCATCTGCTTTGACGTTCGTATAAAGTTAATGTTGTATGTTTATTCTAATTGGAGGAAATTACTTTCAATGAGACAGGGAAACGCATGCACGTAAATCAACACTTTGCACCGTCGTTGTTAAGAGAATGGCGAGTCAGCTCATTGACTGCATGATAATAACACTTCCCAGCTTCATTGTTTTTGGTGTGACCTTCAGTTGAGTTGAGTGGAGCTTCATTACACATTTGTCATTGGCGAATTTATGTGGTCGTACTTTGAAGGAGGACTTTGGCGTGTGTCGAAAGTTGAATGGCAGCTCTCATTTATGTGACCACAGTGTGATTTCTGAGGAAGGTGAGAGAGAGAGAGAGAGAAAGAGAAAGAGAGAGAAAGAGAAAGAGAAAGAGAGAGAGAGAGAGAGAGAGAGAGAGAGAGAGAGAGAGAGAGAGAGAGAGAGAGAGAGAGAGATGGACATATGGACAAGTAAATATATATAAACAGAAAATCACACTTTGACACACACCCACACCCACACCCACACACACACATACACACACACACACACACACACACACACACACACACACACACACACACACACACACACACACACACACACACACAGAGGCGAGGCAGGAGGGGTAAGATATTGTCATTGTGTTACTGTATAGTTCCTCCAAGTCAGGTCATTGTCTATTCAGTGACAGGTAGGAGGGGGTTTGAGAGTCTTGACCACCAGCACTGTGTGTTGGCCCAGTGTGGTGACAGGAGGCTGGGAAGCTGTCAAAAGAGAGCTATACACATCACTTCTATAATGCATATGAACAAGACAATAACTAGACTTGGCACCTGGGATAGCTTCACCTCTCTCTCTCACTCTCTCTTTATTTCTTATGTATGAAAGCCTCTTCCAACATGACCCTACATCCTCTTCATCCTGTCTTAACACACCTACACTTCCTCTTTCCTCTTCCTTGATACCAACATAAATATCAGTTAAAGAAAAGGTGTATCAGATGGTATGTAAGATTGTATTAGAGTCGTCTTATGATACCTATGAAGAGGCTTTATGCACACTATACCTTGACAACAGTACCTCCTTCCTCACCTCTATACCACCCTCGCTATTGCTTCTTCCGGCCACCAGTTGCCCTTGACTCCCCCTCGTTTGTATTGAGGTGTCATAACTGTCTCATAGCGATGTATAAGAGGTCGTACGGATCGGCACAAGAAGAGACCCATCCAGTCCATTGTAAAAGTCAAACAGACATTGTTGTTGTAACTCCTCCACTTCCATTCATCATAGATTATGGTGAGGATTTCGTAACCTTTTGAGTTTCTTTTCACTTAGTATCTAGTTATGTTATTTGATACATCCAATAGTTTTTAAGGTTCAAATTTCAGTTACGAATGATTATTAGGGTTTATTTAACTTTATTTGATTATATTTTTCCCTGAAGCTCTAAATATAGGAACTGAAACCTTGCACTCTGACAGGGACAACTGGCTAGCAACCTTCCCCTTGTCATTACAGTAATTGTTAAAGTTAGGTTAAAACTCCCACCCACCAACATTGTGTACATGCAAAGCCTCAAAACATTAAACTGAGACACAATAAGTCTCACCACGTTTTGATAGATCACTGAATGAACAACGCTAGAATAATGTATGTACACTGACTCCCACTTGGCATACCACCATCAGCATAAGAGTGCATATTTATTGAAGCATCACAGATTTTCTTCCCCAGAGCCTTGAATTCTTACTTATGAATGCAATGAGATGACGAGAAACCATTGTTGAGTCTGAAGGAGTGGTGGTTAAGTGAGTGGTTGGGAAGGAAGGAAAAATTGTGGTTGGTGGAGATAGTGTGGTAGGAGGAGGATGACGAAGATGAGGAAGAATGATTGAAGGAAAGGGGATGAGAAAGGGTAACCAGTAGGAGGGAAGGTGAAAAAAAGGGGAGGAAAAAGGTAAAAGGTTTATCTTGTCTTCTGAGTTATTTTCATCAACCTTATTGTGCTATTTATTATTTTCTAGTTTCCTCCAGATGCTTTTTCGAGTATGTCCCTTTGTCTGTCTTTCAGTATCTGTGTGTGTATTGTGTGGGTAGTTGGGTGGATAAGTGTGTAGATAGGCAGTTTATTTTCTCTTCCCATATCAACAGCAGCATTGCACCTCTAGTACATGTGCTTCTATTTTTACTTGGTATTATTATTATTTTTGTTATTACTATTATTGTTATTATTACTACTGTTGCACAACAACACTACTATTACTACTACTACTACTACTACTACTACTACTATTACTACTACTGCCATTACTATTACCACTCTAGAAAGCAACTTAACACCGAGCTGAATATACCAATTTAGATTAATGAGAGTTGAAAGTTTCCCTATTCGTATAGCAAGTTAATTAAGGTTTGTGGCAGTAAATTCACGCCTGTGTATTGTCTTCAAGTGATAGATCAGCGAACTCTCAGCCTTCAGAAAATGGTGTCAATTGTGCTTTTAGTTAATTAATGAAGATCTGACAGCATCCAGCATGTCAAAGAAAGTTAGTTACGAGCCTTTGGTGAGAGGGAAAAGTTATGGTGATATTATAAATGAATGGAAAGTCTCATAATTAAAACATGCGAGAGATTGGAAAGACGAAGACATCAGATAATTCAATTTGCCTTCAGTCTCAAAAACTTGCATGATGGAATTGCAATCCATCTCAATTATCTTTTTTCAATTATTTTACCACCGTAGGTTTTTTCGTTTGGCAAATTATTCCTTTGTCTAAATCATTGTGAATGCTAACAAGCCTTGTGGGGACCCGGCCAAGTCAGGTGTGTGGGCCAAGTCTGCGCCAAGCCAGCGAGACATCATTGGCATATAATTTACATACTCTTTGTGAACCTTTACTGCGGCAACATGGATGGCACTCGCTTGATAAGACTTTTTTTCTTTCTTTCTTTCGAGGTAATCATGATGTTTAACGTAAAGAGAAAAGGTTGAGGCAAATTTAGGAGCCAGGATGCACCTCTGCTTTCACCTTTGTTTGTAGTGGAATGAAAAACTCTTACTGCAGCTAGACCCAAGGGCCACGTGGATGTAAGAGTTACCACAGTTTACGTTCGTGAAGTTTCCCCAAGTGCTCATTTACCGACCAACCGACAAAGGGGAGGAACAGCTGAGTAAACTCTGTCCCATCTGTCTTGACCTGGACGTGAATTTGTCCTGACTGACGGTGTGTAACGAGATGCATTAGCTACGACTACACTGTTACAGCCTTACCTCTTATCTAGTGCAATATAGTGGGTTTTGATCATAGTTTTGGTTTGTTTTTCTTCAGTTTATTTGCCTCACACATTTATTACAAGTTTCCCCTTCGTTATGTTTATAATATAAGTGATAATTATTGCAGTGTGTGTTTATTTTCTAGTTTGTAAATGTTGTATCACCTTCTCGTCCTCGTTCTTTTCCTCACTTTTTTTTCTGAGTCACGTCTTCTGCCAGAGGACATGTCTCTCCTCTCTCGAAAGTGTCTCCTTACTCTTCCAGCAAGTTTCCTTTTACAGGTCACTCGGCCTCGGACAACACACACCAAGGCCCCGTCGCACCACACTCTTAAGGTCTCATTAGGAGATTTTCCAACGTTCCAGTCAGCAACTTTCTTCTGTTGTGCAATTTTCCAGATTATACCCTGATGCCTTGCTCGTTACTAAGAGACAAAGTTTGCTTCACACTATGTACCCAACGTGAGGAAAATTTTTGATGATATAGTAGAACCGGGACCACACACAATTTTTTCTTTTATCCCCAAAACACACAAATATCTTTTTTTGGGGGTGATTCCTCTTTGTCCTTTGGGAAGTTGCTCATGATTGTCGGTCAAATTAAGAGCTAAAATTAGGTTTGTTTTCGTTTTAAATAGTTTTTCGATATGCAGATTATTGGTTCCATTGCTCTTCCTCCCTTAATGTAAAAAACATATTTATATATATCCACCAGTTTGAATTTTCATGTCTCTGTATTTGACATCCTCTCATGCATCTCTCAGATTAAAGTATATATTTACTAATACCAAACCTATTAAATGAGAGAGATAGACACATAGATAGACAGACAGACAGACATAGACAGACAAAGGCACATATATAGATGGACAGACAGAGAAACAGATTGACAAACAAACAGACAGACATTGGGCAGGTTTGACAAGTTACGGGGAACAATATTCCACCACTGATCAAAAGTCCAGCTGGTAACATGGTTTTGACAAGATCATTCACCAAACACCTGATGCATTATGACTTATTAAACACCAAAACAACAACATGATTAGTCCAGCACCAATCAATGCCGCACCAATCATTCAGTCCCACTATGAGGCTGGATTAGTGGGTTGATTTCAATGGTTTCATCATCCACAGCAGGTTTAGTGATTACCAGAGAAGCAATCAAGCGAGAAAAACACAATATTTTTAAGACCTTCACATAGGAATACAAGAATTAGACTTTACATACACTTTAGTTAATTTTCGATGCCATACTAGTCACCACTCACCCTCCACGTTCACCACAGTCACCAAGTTACCAAGTTAGCCACAATCCCATAACTCCCAGATTGAGGAGTAAGAAGTCAAAACAGGGTCATTAAGACATGGGAAGATTTACAGACTTTAATGGAATGAGGAAAAAATGAACACTCGTACTTACTGGAAGATGAATACCCCACAATTGTATTTTTTTTTCATTTTCAAGACACTGCAACTACTGTGGTGATCAAACGAAACTTTCACTATAGTTATAAAAGGATCCAACGTGTATGCATTGACTTGGAATCTAATAATTAATTCAACGCAATTCAAAAGTCAGTTCGAGGATGATTTGAAGCCACTCAGTGAAGACAGGATTACTCTTTGGTCGTGTACATCAGGGACGAGAACAAGGCTTAGCTATCTTACCAGTGTGTGTGTGTGTGTGTGTGTGTGTGTGTGTGTGTGTGTGTGTGTGTGTGTGTGTGTGTGTGTGTGTGTGTGTGTGTGTGTGTGTGTTTGTGGTGTGTGTGTACTGAAATGAATGGTTATTGGCTTGTTGTTTATGTATATGCTCGCGCCTATCTCTATTTCTGCACCATGAGAAAGTAATTATTTTAATGAATATTGATTTTACCATTATATTTGATGAGTAATTAATTATTAACATATCTTCTGCCCCACCAACGGCCACCTGCGTACACAACTCTCCCCCTACACCCCACTACACCCCCTACCACCCCCTGTACACCCCTTTCACCCCTACCTTCCCCTTTATCCTTTTGCTTCCCCTGAGACACAACTTCATCCATCACACACACACACACACACACACACACACACACACACACACACACACACACACACGCATCTACAAACGCTAACTCACTCACCATAAAGAAAGATAACGAGAGATGAATATTACCCGGCGTCTTACTATCATCATCATCATCATCATCATTAATAACACTCTGATTACTCCTCCCATCATCATTACTACACCACCTTCACCCCTACAGTGTTCACCATCCTCATGTTTGGTGAGATACAGGGAACAAAATACATGATGGAAACATAATATTCATAAATCACAAATGTTAGGACAGGAGGTAGTGTCTGCCCCCCTCCTTCCCCTCCCCTCCCCTGCGCCTCCACCCCCCTGCTAGGTAACAAGTGGGCGTGTGTGTGGGATGCGTGCAGTGGTGGGATTGTGAATTTGAAAGGTGAGGACGTGAAGTGTGGCTCCAAGATTTTAACTTGTGGAATTGTTTCTGTGTGTCACATGTACGGGTTTGAGGCTAGATGGCTTGATGCGGGAATGACTGCACTGTTATTACTGTTTTTATTAGTATTTTGATTGTTATTATTATTATTATCGTTATCATTATTATTTTCAATTTTTATCACTTCGTCTATAACTACCACCTCTTCTACTTCTACTTGTTATTTCTACTACGATTGCTCTGTTCAAAAATCTGTTACCATTTACCAACACAAATTTACATCTTTCTTGCATTCTTATCGTATCTTATGGAAGTAGTAAAGTTTTCCCCCATAAAAATTGTTAGGCAAGATTATGAATAACCTGCTTTACTTGCTTATGTTTTGTGGGACGAAATGAAGGCTTGAAAATAGGTAATTGAATATACTTGCATCTTACGTTTACAAAGGGAACATTACATGAAAAATAATTAAAACGTTTCAGTAATGGGATAGAAACCTAACTTAACCTAACCTATCAGTATGTGAGTATCATTTCTTGACTTAATCTTTGCTTATACACAACTGAGTTTCTATTGTTAATGTCATGATTATCTGGCGTGCTTAGTGAGGCGTCTATTCTCGAAGCTGTATATCAATATGCTACTCGCTATTGTATTGTTGAAGGATGATACGTGACGCTCTGGCCTTGAAGTCAGTTGTAATATTTGAGGAGAGAGAGAGAGAGAGAGAGAGAGAGAGAGAGAGAGAGAGAGAGAGAGAGAGAGAGAGAGAGAGAGAGAGAGAGAGAGAGAGAGAGAGAGAGAGAGAGAGAGAGAGAGAGAGAGATGAGAGAGAGAGAGAGAGAGAGAGAGAGAGAGAGAGAGCATTGCATCAATATTCTAACAACCAATTCTCTCTAATTAATCATTAAAGAAAGATATGTGGCAACTTACCCTTTTTTTTATATTTTGAGAAAGCCATTTTGTTACCAAAGCTCAATCAATAAAGAATTCATTAAACAGTGATCACCAAATTTTATAGTTGTTAGCAATTACAACAATTTTTTGGTAATTACATCCTAAATTGATTGATTATATTTGGTAAAGAACATCGATTTTTGCTTTATAAATTTACATAATTAGGCTGATTGGACAAATTGAATACATAAGGCAATTACAACATTTCCACCTATCTAAAGGAAATAAATGTGGATGTATTTAAATAGCTGTAGCATCATTATCTGGCTTAATGTTGCATCTCCCTTGCTGTTGGTGACGCTAAGATATTGCCTTGCAGCCTCACCTCGCCCGCGTCACTGCATCATCCTCTGCCTTAGTCACACGTCCCAGCCTCACCTTGACTTACGATCACACGCTCACCAATTAGCAACGTTCGGCCTCCTTGCAAGGTAGTCAAGGCAAGGGACGCGAAGAGGAAATGACTGTGTCGTTAAGTATGAAATAATAAGTTAAGACGAGTTATTAATAGGAGAATGAACGCTATATTTTGTGAATGTTTTGTTGCATCGAGAAGTTGGCTGAAACTCCGCTCCTGTCGAAGGGATGCCTTTAAGAGGGTATGAAGAATACAAGACATTTTTCACCTTAAGTGTTCATAAACTCATCTAGGCCATAATTACAGGGACGAAAATTACCTGGGAGTTAAAAAATAAAAAATCGCTATTCTTTCGGCATCGTGAAGGGAACTTAAGATATTTTTTGTTCTTTTTTTTCTCTCTTTTTTTTCTATCGGAGGGAAAGGAAGGGGCGCTGTCATGATAGAGAAAAAAAAATCACGGAGCAACGATCAAAAAATAGAAAATAGTGTTAAGTATTCCTCCCCTCGCCCCTTCCCCCCTCGCTTCCCCTTCGTGCCCTCGTTAAAATATACTCCATCGTAAAATTACTTGCTACTTTGTTAGAGAGAGAGAGAGAGAGAGAGAGAGAGAGAGAGAGAGAGAGAGAGAGAGAGAGAGAGAGAGAGAGAGAGAGAGAGAGAGAGAGAGAGAGAGAGAGAGAGAGAGAGAGAGAGAGAGAGAGAGAGAGAGAGAGAGTGAGAGGAGGGTGGTTAAAAAGAAAAAAACGAAAAAAAAATTAATAATAGGAGAGAGGGAGGAAGTAGAGCAGAGATTAAGTGACTAGGAGAGAGAGAGAGAGAGAGAGAGAGAGAGAGAGAGAGAGAGAGAGAGAGAGAGAGAGAGAGAGAGAGAGAGAGAGAGAGAGAGAGAGAGAGAGAGAGAAAGGGGGGGGAGGGGATTTGCTGAATTGAGGGAGACTTACCAGGAAGCAATATTGTGAGCAGGTGACGTTCAGGTGAAACTTGATTACTTCACTTTTTTTCCCCGTCACACCTTCACTACACCTTAAAAAAGAATA
The DNA here is from genome assembly GCA_029783475.1 of Metacarcinus magister. Taxonomy (NCBI): domain Eukaryota; kingdom Metazoa; phylum Arthropoda; class Malacostraca; order Decapoda; family Cancridae; genus Metacarcinus; species Metacarcinus magister. Next base: position 3,690,689 of record JAPQNM010000020.1, read on the forward strand.
CCCAAAAAAGGCCTTTCGATCTTTTTAAAGTTACTAAATCTGAAAGAAAAATGTAATGAGGCTTTTTTTTTTAAATACTTTTACTTTTGTTTAGTTAAGTATTATTTACATTTCAATCTGCCAGAGTTGTTTTTTTTGTTTTGTTTCACTGTTCGCTCTGATTATGTAAGTTTCATTCTTTTCATTATTAATTCCATGCCATGAATAAATTAAGTGATAATTGAACAACTGTGATAAACGTTTGTCCCTTGAATCCAATGACAAATAATGTTTCTTATTTCCGGTAATTAAAGGTGAGGACGTATGGATCGATAAGGTGACAGGTATGCGACGAAACAATAACACTTCACAGTTCCCAGGAGACTCAGGTGCTACAGGCAACCTCGACACTGGGCTTAAAGGGCGAGAGGAAATCGTACGTGATCCTTCCACTGCGAAGGGTCGAGCGAGACTGGCCGGCCGGGCGCTCTCCTACCTCCCTCCGCCTCCCCCCACCTACCTCTCCGCCCTCGCACGCACTCGCACACACGCATGTCGAAGAGCGCACGCAGACTCTTGAGTGCATGATGCGTCCTTGTGTACTCGAAAAGCTAATGGGAGAAGGAATGTTTGTAGTGTGTTGGGATTGTTTCTGCATCAGCCTCCTGCAGACATCCATCCCTCCATCCTTTCTAATATACATTCACTTTCAAATACATTTAATACAAGTACACAAGCGTATTTTGTTGAAATATAGAATTGATTTTTAATTAACGAAAAATGTGATTTTCTTTCGAAATTAATAAAATAAATAAATAAAAATATTTCATTAAATTGAACGAAACAAAATGTTGTTGATATAGATATCTATCTACATACCCAGCTTATGTCCCCTTAAAGAGGGGTTCGGGGAGCATTATCCTGCCCTTCCCCTCTGTGCCCGAGAAGAAAGAATACAGAGGAGAGGCTTCCCAAACCCTCGCTCCGTGACTTCTGGTCGCCTTTTACAACCTGCACGGAATACGGTGTTAGCATTCTTGCAGTCCCACCATGAAATAAACGAAAATATAAATGTTTTTTTTTCTTTTTCTAGAAACAAACAAACAAAAACATTTTGATATAATAAATATTGTATATTAAATATCAACTTTTTATGTTCATTTCAACAGAATAGTTATTTTCCCGTATATTGCAATAACATATTAATTATGTTTCTTTATCAAATGCGTTCATTTTATTCTTAATTTAAACAATTTAGTCATGTTTTCGTTTGTTTCAAAAAGATATCATTGTATTGTTTATTCTGACAATTATGTATTTTTGTTAAGTTACAAAAAATATATACATTTTTGTTTTTCAAAAAAAAATTTTTTTTCGTTATTTCAGAAAAGATTATCAATACCAACAAAATATTTTCATTTTAATTAATTTTAACAATATATTTATTTTTTCGTCTATATCGAGATGAACAAAAAGTTCATCCTGTTAAAAGGTTATTTTTTTCGCTTATATCGGCAATATATTCATTACATATTACCGAAGTACATAAAAAAACTAATATCTTACCGAAATTAACGAAATTAAGTCTCGACAGTAGATAAATTAAATGTATTATTATGCTGAAAGTAAATTAGAATATGCATATTTTGTCGAAATAAACGAAAAAAAAATGAATATGTGAATAATGAATAATTAAATGAATATTTTGATATCGCAACTGTACGATGTCTATAGGGATCATTTATTTCACGTAAGACGTACTTACTCGCACCTTTATCCATGATGCAAACTGTGTAATATTTAAAGTTAGAAGGAAGGGGTGTGTTAGCATGTCGAATGAAGAGTGTGTCAAGGAAGATATATTTTAAATCATTATCAGAAAACTATCACATATCAACATTATTAGCATGAAGTATGACTGCCTATAACATGACTTAATACACTATGACACCTGGAAAAATTAAACCTATGAGAAGTGTATGTGTGGCAAGTGCTAGGGGAATCCAGTGGCGTTTATCCATCTATTTTCCAGACGCGTTGTGGTGTGAATGTGTGTGTCCTTGGCTCCGTTATCTCGCGCGGGATAGAGTTGCTTCTCGCTTAATGGGAAAATTAAACTCGACTAAAACCTGAACGTGCATGGCGGAGTCTCTGCACCTCGTCCTATGCCACTACCTCAGACACTCCTCTCGGCCATGACTTAATTTTGCACGCACATGCATACATCCATCCATGCATGCACACATACATACATACGTACCTGCTTGCATACATACATACATACATACATACATAAACAAACACATACATACATACATGGACGAATGGAGATGAAATTCATGTCATTGTAGTTATAATTGGATTTTTTTGTTTTTCCAAAGGCCTTGATTGTGTAAAGTCTATAAAAGTGTTTATTCATTTTATTCTTAAGTTTGGCTTCATTTGTAAAGGAATTAAAACCATATCTTTAATACTCGCTTTCTAATTATGATAATGACGGGATATTATTCACTTTCATGTCCTGCTTTAAAAGTTTACAACCTTAATAAGTGCTGCCGCTAATTATTGATTCAGTAAATATTCACTAATTTCACGTATTGTATATTTTTCCCTAATGACTTTCCATGTTGAAAGGAAAAGTGTATTTGATTAACTATACATATAATGACTTTTTACAACCACCACATCCACCACGTATTTTGAGATTGATTTTGTCATAATTTAATCATCAGTGCTATAATTCACATAATATTTATTGTCATCATATATCTAGATCGTTAAAAAATAATTCAAAAGTAGAGTAGAGAAAAAAAAAAGTTGAAATATATGTACATGTATATATATAAAGCCGACCACAGGCCACAGGTAGACTCCTGCCGACACACAAAATATTCAGTTAATTGCGAGGGGAAATATGTAACACACAACTCATTCAATTACTCTTTATCGCGTGGCTGAAAAAAATGACTGGAGAACACGCCTGGCCCGGCCGCACGCCATGCCTTAGGTTCCGAAACTATATGGCAAAGAGTAGGACTGGAAGACGTTAATCTATCGTGGAGCCTTTGCTTGTTTTTTCCCTTTAAGATGGAGTGCTCATTTCTGGGGGCACACTCTTTTTATCAGCTCCCCTCGCTGCCCTCACTCAGAACCTACCGTAGTGAATTCCTTGCTGTTGTTGTTGTTGTATTGTTGTTGTTTTGTCTTGCCCTTTCCCTTGCATGATGTATCGGCTTTGCTAGCGAACCCAGAGGGAGTGAGGGGCGTGAGGGCAGGGTTCAGAGGGAGAAGGAGGATGAGGGAGTGTTTGAAAAGGGAGGAAAAAAACCCTGATTTCGTGCAGTTGCTGAACGAATCCAGCGTGATGAAAGTGGATTGTGGATGGCTGTCACACGGAAGGATATTCAAGGGGGGGAAATAGGGTGTTAAAGGGAAAAGGAAAGGTGATGGAAATAGGACCAAAGGGATACAAGAGCGGGAAAGACGGTAAGATAAAGAATACGGTGAGTAAAAGAGGGGAAGGAGGGAAGAAAGACAAGAAATAGCAGTAAAAAAAGGGAAGGAAGGTAGAAAGACAAGGAATAAGAATAGTAAAGGAGAGGAGAAGCTAAGGAAAGGAAGTGAGGAAGAGGAAGAGGAGGGTAAAAGAGGAGCTGGCACGGAGAGGAGGAGAGAAGGGCGTGGAAAGGTGGATGTAAGAAAAAAGAAAGGTTTTCCATCTGTTACCTTTCCGAGTAAATGCTGGGAAATATTTACCATCGTACGTAAAGTGGAGGTAATCGCATACACGAACACGTTATGCATTCCTGGTTCCGCTCTGCATCACCTGCCGTTAATGTCATCAATACTTCATCGTTAGGAACTGGAGCAAGGTTTCGTACCCTCTTTTTCCCCTCTTTTTCTCCTTACTACAGGTCAACATCTCGCCTGGTAATTCACTGATCTGTTTTAATCACAATCACATATAATTACACAAACTAATTAACCTAATTTACTCCTCAAGGTCAACAAAAACGATTAGTATAGATCAGCCTAACCCAAAAACCTGTTTCCTCTATCTTGCTTTCCTCTTCCTTCTTCCGCCATGCATTATAGTCTCCTCTTCTTCCCTTCCCCCTCAATTCTCCTCCCTTCCTTCCTCTCTTCTTCCTCTCCCCTTACCACCCCCCCCCCGTGTTGGTCCCGACAAATTAGGCAATTCGCGTGGCTTCGCTAAAGTTGGGGAGAACGACAGACCCACTAATATACGTCAACCTCACACTATCCTTCCAGCCGACCACTGACTATTTCAAGCTTCAACCTCGCCTGTTATTCCCTCAGTAGCCACGTTATTCCCCCGTGACGTGACGCATTGCATTACTTTACGGATTTCACTCAAGGAAGATCATAAGGAAGGAGGAGAAGTATGTTATTGAAGGTTTAGGAGTTATGTTAATCTATTACCTGCCTACATTTTTGGGGGGATAATGATAAAAGTAGAATATTATTGGTAATGTTTTGTATAGACGTTAAATATTGTAATGGTGAAACATCGTGAGTGTTATAATTGTGTTTCGTGCATCCTCGTGACTCAAGGCACGGGACATAATTCCAATATTTCGTGAGCATTTCATTATTTATCCTTTATTATCTCTACTTGACCTGACCTTTGCGTGGACAGCAAGACAGGTGAGCCAATACCTCAGCGGTCACCTCGCAGTGGAAAGCCTCGCACCTGTCTATACAGTGTGGCCAAGGATACACATACAATGTGGCCAGTTGTGTGCGTGTAGTGTGGTTAGGTGTGTACATGTGTACATATGTATGTGTGTGTACATGAGCACATCCGTTGATAATAGATAAAATCATAACCATTTTGAGAAAGTTTCCTTTCATCATATGTAATGAATAATTAATTAACACAATTAATTAAAGTAATGGACCTCACTTAACACGAGAACAAATCCTGCAGCATTAAAGCAACCAACGCTGATGATAAACTGACGCTGTAAAAGGATCACGAATGTATAAATAATGCCTATATAAGTGACACTCATGAGAATATATATATATATATATATATATATATATATATATATATGTATATATATACACATTATCTGGCATCGTGATGGTGAGTGGTTGTTACACAAAGGGGAGGTACAGGGTTTGGTTCTCTAGCCAGATGGAGATAGTTGGGTTGATCTTTCACGCTAAAGTCCGTGTTCACTGAGCAGATGGAAGTTATGACCACTCAGCCCAGCAG
>JAPQNM010000020.1:3703412-3708412 GCA_029783475.1 Metacarcinus magister
AGTTTAGGTTGTGTTGTTGTTGTTTATTTAAGTAAAGAGTTCTACCCCATTCAAGTTAGTGTTATATTTGTTTATTATCATAGTAAGAGGGAAAGTAGTAAGGAAGAGGGGAAATGGAACGGAAATGACTAATTGTACGTGTATGTTCACTCTAATGTGCGAGTATATTAAGAATAACACATTTAGGAGAAACCACGGTCACTAAAAATTGAGAAAAGAAGAAAAATAGTCTGAGAAATAGCAAATGTAAATCTTACTACATCAAAAACACAAGTAATGTTAACATGTAATGGTGGAGGAAGAGAAGGAAAGAGAAAGAGGGAGAGTCTTACCGGTTTGCAGATGTCTTAGGAAAACGTTGAAAGGCAGAGCGAGAGAGAGAGAGGTAATGTGTCCAGTTTTTATCATTCACAAAGTCACCACCACCACCACCACCTAAGCGTCCCAGAGGAGATGGCTCACAGTGGGTCCTTTCGTCTTTTGGAGAAATGCTAAAGAGTAGGAAAGAAGAAATTCGCGCTGAAATAAGCAGCAGGAGGCGGGGGACATAATATAGAATGATGGAAAGAGGTACTAAAAGGTGTGCTTAGGTGTGAGTGGAAGTAAGTAAGGAAACGCGGACCTAAAGTTTTTAATATTTGTTGCAGAAGGAGTGAATGCAATGGAGGAAGGGAAAATTTTAACAGAAAATTAGCACGAATAATGAAAAAATAACCGTAAAAAATAACGAAACGAAGATAAAAAGTAAAAACCAATATAAAAAGAGAGAACATAAAAATAAAAACTAACATGCAAAGAGAGGAGAGGGAGGGTGAGGAAGAGAAATGAGGAATATATCAATAAATTCATCTACAGCACCAACAATTATCTCATTTCGGTTATCCCAAGAGAACTATTGCTGAAGAGAGAGAGAGAGAGAGAGAGAGAGAGAGAGAGAGAGAGAGAGAGAGAGAGAGAGAGAGAGAGAGAGAGAGAGAGAGAGAGAGAGAGAGAGAGAGAAATTATGAGATGATTAAAAATTCCTCAAAATGTTCAACGTGGGTGTCCTTCTGTCGATATGCTAGATTGAGCAGCAGCAGCAATAATAATAATAATAATAATAATAATAATAATAATAATAATAATAATAATAATAATAATAATAATAATAATAATAATAATAATAATAATAATAATAATAATAATAATAATAATAATAATAATAATAATAATAATAATAATAATAATAATAATAATAATAATAATAATAATAATAATAATAATAATAATAATAATAATAATAATAATAATAATAATAATATAATAATAATAATAATAATAATAATAATAATAATAATAATAATAATAATAATAATAATAATAGTAGTAGTAGTAGTAGTAGAAATAGTAGTAGAAGTAGTAGCTGTGGTAGTAGTGGCACCAAAATATCGGGCAAAGTCAACAAGTCTACGGGAAAGATAAACCAGCTTTCGTTACCGCCTCCACCACCGCCTCGTGCGTTCTTGCTCAGCACTTCTGTTCGTGGGTCCGCACCTTGATGGACGCCTCTAGGTATCGTTTGCACACCACGATAGAATGTTTCCCTTGTACAATGCAAACACGTGGGTTGGGGATGTAGGGAGAATAACAGTACTAACTTTTTTTTCTTTCTCTCTCTCTCTCTCTCTCTCTCTCTCTCTCTCTCTCTCTCTCTCTCTCTCTCTCTCTCTCTCTCTCTCTCTCTCTCTCTCTCTCTCTCTCTCTCTCTCTCTCTCTCTCTCTCTCTCTTATTGTACCGTTTTTATAGGGAATACGTGGTGGTCAAGCTGTAAGCAAAACTTGGGTACATTGCCTCGTAAACCCACCACCTGCAGAGCTTATTTTGCCACAGGTGATGCTGCTCCGGCCACACGAGGTCTACTACGAAGGAAGAAAGTAAAGGGGGGAAAAAAACATTCCTTATTTCTTATTTTCCTCATCGCTGTCGTCATTGTTGTCATATTTTCTTTTTAGTACTTGTTATTTTGTGAGGAAGTTGTTGTTGTTGTTAGCTTTCTTGTTGCTTACGTTGTTTTTATTCTTGTTATTTTTGTTGTTTTTGTTGTTGTTGTTTTAGTAGCAGCAGCAGCAGTAGCAGCAACAGTGGCGGCGTTAGCGTTATCTCCGAAATTAACCCGTATTTTTGTCTCTTTACTGCCATTGTGTTTACACCGCAAGTCGTTTCCACTTTAGTAGTAATTTTCTCGTGTTTCCTTTTATCCTCCTTATTTTGGAAAGAAAATTTGGTGGAGCTGCTACACAAGAAACCATTTTGTACTGAAGCTGTGGAAAGATAGCTTACTGAGACCAATAAGCCGCTGAAGAGAACTGGAAAATAACTGGCTTTTTTACGCAACTCAGAGTAACCACAGGCCGGGAAGAGCGTGAAGAGTAGTATTGCGTAAAATTTCCGTCACGGGTAATGGAAGGAAGCAGATTAATGACACGTGGAATTACCGGAAAACAAACCGGAAAGGAATGAAGGTTTCTGTTTCCATAACGCTCTTTCACCTAACGTGCCTCGGTGGTGGTGGTGGTGGTGGTGGTGGTGGTGGTGGTGGTGGTGGCGGTGGTGGCGGTGGTGGCGGTGGTAGTGGTGGTGGTGGTGATGAGGTGTATTTGTTTGTTTGTGTTGTTTTATACCTGCAGTTATAGCAGTCTTAATGGTGGTGATGGTTGTGAATGTGTTGTTGGATATGGCAGTTTCAATGATGGTGTTTGTATTTGCAATGATGATGAGGCTGATGGTCTAGTGGTGGTGGTGGTGGTGGTGGTGGTGGTGGTAATGGTAATGGTGTTGGCAGACTCGACCTCAATTTGTAGTATTCAAGGCAACAGCAACAGCAGCAGCTCGTCCTTGGTCCTGAGATGCAAAACTACGACCATTCCCTTCTCAGATACTTGGCAATATTTCAAGGTTTTTGGAAGATTTAGCTTCAGACCCTCTGGCACCCCCCCCTCCCCCCTCCCTCTCTTTCCTATCCTCTCTTCCTTGCTTTTCTTTCCTTACTCTCTCTATATATATATTTTTTCTCTCTTTCTTTCTCTATTTCTCTCTTACTTCCTTTCTTTTCCTTGCTCATCTTGTATTCCCTCCACGTTCGTCTGCCATGCATACTCGTCTCAAAAGAAATGCTAAACGGACTTATAAGATTTTCATATAACTACAGCCTTGAATTCTGCGTGTGTGCGTGTATGTGTGTGTGTGTTTATGTTTTGTCTGCACGTGTCTGAATGTAAAACGTGAAACATGTGAGTAGGGATTTGAGGAGGAGGAGGAGGAGGAGGAGGAGGAGGAGGAGGAGGAGGAGGAATAAGGAGGAAAAGGAGGAGGTGGTGGTGGTAGTGGTGAAGGTGGTTGTGGTGGTGGTGGTGGTGGTGGTGGTGGTGCTATTGAAGGAGAAGGAGAAGGAGGTGAATAAATGATAAGGAAGAAGAGGAGAAGGAGAAGAAAAGGATATGTATCAAATTAAGGACAAGTGGAGATAGACAAAGAGACGAAAGCACGACCAAGGGAGATGAAAAAGTCTACAGAAGTTAAGTGTATAAATCTTGAGAGCTGTTGAAAGAGAGAGAGAGAGAGAGAGAGAGAGAGAGAGAGAGAGAGAGAGAGAGAGAGAGAGAGAGAGAGAGAGAGAGAGAGAGAGAGAGAGAGAGAGAGAGAGAGAGAGAGACAGAGAGATACAGAGAGAAAGATACAGAGGGAAAGAAAGATAAAAAGAGAGAGAGCGAAAGGGCTGAGTGAGTGAAATTGCATGTCACTTCTGCAAATTTTACTTCTAGAAACAAACTAACAACAATTGAAAACAGAAAACGAAATAATAATAATAATAGTAATAATAATAATAATAATAGTAATAATAATAATAATAATAATAATAATAACATCAGCCAAACGCCAATAAAAATCATTATACAAATCCTAAGTCATTCCTACTTACATGTCAAAATCTGATCCTTAACTTCTTGGCTTGAAATCTTAAGGAGTGGGAGTAGGATTTATCGTTGGGATTTTGTGTGTTGTCGCTAGAATGCTTCACGTCACGGGTCTCTATGCACGGGACTCCCTACCTCCCGATGCGATATTCTTGGCGTCCTTTCTGTGTGTCTTACAAGGTCGTAGGGAGGGCGGGAAGAATATGCAAGGAGATTAAAATGACAGGTGTTGGCAACGAAGGGCAGGTGATGTGGTCTTGTCTTGATTTTTTATGTAGAAACGGGTGAATTGCAAATGATTCCTTTCCTTTTTAAACTTTTATGTGTCGTGTGAGTCTTGAATTATGTGCGATTGGAATAGACAACTGTGATGAAAATAGTGGAAGGAGAAGAAAGAGATGGTGTGTGTGTGTGTGTGAGAGAGAGAGAGAGAGAGAGAGAGAGAGAGAGAGAGAGAGAGAGAGAGAGAGAGAGAGAGAGAGAGAGAGAGAGAGAGAGAGAGAGAGAGAGAGAGAGAGAGAGAGAGAGACAGACAGACAGACAGACAGACGACAGACAGACAGACAGACAGACAGACAGACAGACACAGACACAGACACAGAGACAGACAGAGAGACAGAGAGAGATGAATATGAAACGAATGAAAGAAAAACGAAAGAAAGACAAGGAGAGACGAGCATGACAAAGGCTGTGAGACAAAGAAAAGACAGACTCACACGAGGAGGGAGAAGGACAGAGTCGGGAAAGCAAAAAGATAAAAAAAAAAATAAAAACATCAGAGGACGGCCCGACCCCTTCTGCTTACCATTAAAGGATTTCGAATATCTCTTTCAAAAAAATCCCTTTCTGATTTTTTTTTTTTTGGAAGTCAAGTAGAGTGGAAGAAAAGGACATGTAATGGCTGTTCATTTGAAAAACATTGATGTGTCTTGTCAAAAAAAAAGTGAGATAAAAAAATCTCTTTAGGAGTTTCCATGATTCTTGACCTCGTTAGCAGAAGTTTTGCCTGGGAACAAGTAATCCCAGAAGTATAGTTGTCCACGCTA
>JAPQNM010000020.1:3713412-3715912 GCA_029783475.1 Metacarcinus magister
TGATGTATAAATATCTAAATCATGGAGGGATGTTTTAAGCACCTCGGAAGCTAGGCAATGTATAATCCAGCAGCACCGATGAGTCGACTGTGTATTTATTATTCACACCTAAGCCTTGTTGCAGAGGATATTAAATCAAGGGTTATTTTCATGTGCTCTCATAGTGCCGGGTGATTTGATTTAATGTGTTTTTTTGGCGGCTCTATTTTCACTCAGGTCATATTTTATCCTCTTATAGGTATTTTGCATGTCAATAGAAGTTTCAATGTATATTAGTTGTTGTTTTTTTCCGTTACCTATATCGGTTATAAAAAGGTGCAGCGATTTGTTGGTCTCTCAATAAGCAGAACAAATATCACGGTTTGATTTCCGATACGGACTGTATAACATCGATACATTCCTCGTGTCGGTAAAAATGGATCCATGTGTGTGTGTGTGTGTGTGTGTGTGTGTGTGTGTGTGTGTGTGTGTGTGTGTGTGTGTGTGTGTGTGTGTGTGTGTGTGTGTGTGTGTGTATGTGTATGTGTGTGTGTATGTGTGTGTGTGTGTCTGTGTGTGTGTGTGTTTTTTTATTTACCTGTGTGTGTGTGTATTTGTGTGTGTATGTGTGTCTGTGTGTGTTGCCAGTTTGGATGAAGCTTTGTTTTCTATTGAAGGTCAATATTCACACACCTTCCATCATCTGTGTGTTATGGTTCCGCCACACGTCAACAGCAACAGTGACCTCTCCTCCTCCTCCTCCTCCTCCTCCTCCTCCTCCTCCTCCTCCTCCTCCTCCTCCTCCTCCTCCTCCTCCTCCTCTGTTCAGTCCTGTGTTAGCCAAGCTCCCCCTTCGAGGCCCGGCGTCACTATATTATTGGACATTCATGAAAGATCACCTTAACACTGAGCCTCCTAATGGAAACAGCAACACGCGAGTAGCAGTGAACACACAGTGACATAAATACACGCGTACATGGCGTGGAAAATATATATATACCGGGAGTGGCAGCAAATTTTCTTCATCACCAAAGTTTGCCTCACGCACACTATTATGAGGCTAATGTCCGTACGTGTGGCTACAGATTCAACGTGGTGTGTGCAGCTGCCTCCCACACTCATGAATATTCTTTGCTTTGTGTTATTCTTCAGCAATCAGGTGACTAAATGAAAAACATGAGTCTTATCCTCACAAGCACATCATTTTCCCAGTACTTGTAGGTGAATTTCCTTTCTTTTTACCTTTTTCTTTTTCCTCATTTCGTGCCTCGGGGTCATCTTCGGGTTTTTTTTTATTATTTCTTTTTCTTTTGTTGGAACACAAGGGCGTATTGAGAGTGTCCTTTGGGTTCCTTCCTCTTACCACTACTTTTACGGTCCTCCGCCGCCCCCCCCCCTCTCCCCGGACCCCCCCTTGCGTCTAGACTCTACACGAACGTACACACGGCCGCACAGGATTCTGGGAGCGAATTAAAACGAATGGAACGTGTGAGACCTCAATCAGGATGTCGAACGGAGACCAACACTAAAAATCCAATTCCCTTTAGACATAATTGCTCTCTCTCTCTCTCTCTTTTTCCTTTGCTTTTCCCTCCTAGCTTATCGTTTTCTCTTTTTTTTCTTTCTCACTCTCCTGTGTTTTAATTTGTTCCGAGTTTTGTTCATCCTATTTTTTTGTTGTTTCTCTCATTTTCCTTTCTTCTTTTCGTCCTGCTTTCTTTTTTCTTTTCCTCTCTCCCTTCTTTCTTATGTGTTCTTTACCTTATTTTTTTCGTTTATTTCTTCCCTGGTTCTATTGTTTTTTCCTGTCTGTTGTCCCTCCCTTCGTTCCTCCTTTCTTTCTTCGTTTTTTCCCTTCTTTCTTCCAAACCCTCTCACTCACACTCACTCACTCACACTCACTCACTCACTCACTCACTTCACTCACTCACTCACTTTTTACCCTCCCTTTGATGACCAACGAATTTTCAAGTGTTGGAGTATTATTCTAGTCTTTGAAATTATATATTGTCAAGGTACTTTTGAAAATAGAAGGCCAGTATAATTTTGGAGCAGAAAAAGACCCGAAGCAATATTTGAAGGGACACAACGTAATTATTTCTAGGCTTTTAAGTGCTAATACCCACAGGTAATAATTAAGATTCGTTACATAATATTTTTTAGTTCATGTAGAATGTAATATTAAGCTTTTACGGTAATTCTTGGTTGGAGGCTTTCATGATATTCAAAGCATGAGGGAAAAATAGAGAATGGGAAAGATATCCAAGAAGAATTAGTTTAGTCAAGAAAAATATCAATACGACCATGAAAAAGAACCTCATATAACTTGTACAATGAAAAAACAGGAAAGACAATTAAAAAAATACAGTCGGAAATAAAGGCTTTTCTTTTGGAAATGAAAACAAAAGCGGTGCGTCTGAATTTCTTGATGCTCAGCAAGGCCACAGTAAATTATAAATTACTTGCAGCAAAAAGTGAAAACCTACTGCCTGTTCGTATTATATTTTAAAAGCCCACAAAT
>JAPQNM010000020.1:3733412-3745912 GCA_029783475.1 Metacarcinus magister
CACAACGGCACATGAATTCAAAAGATAAATTATTTTCACAGGTAATAAACACAGCGAGATTTCGGTGCTGGTAATTTGCTTGATTTGTGTATGTGCGTGCGTGCGTGTGTGTATGTGTGTACGTTAGTGTGTGTGTACGTTAGTGTGTGTGTATGTGTATGTGTGTGTATGTGTATGTATGTGTATGTGTATGTGTGTATGTGTGTATGTGTATGTGTGTGTGTGTGTGTGTGTGTATGTGTGTGTGTGTGTGTGTGTGTGTGTGTGTGTGTGGGGGTGTGTGTGTGTGTGTGTGTGTGTGTGTGTGTGTGTGCGTGCGTGCGTGCGTGCGTGCGTGTGTGTGAAGCTTAACATAATAATGGAAGTATCAAGAAGCACATGCTTGTAACATGAATAACGTATGTGCATGAAACTGATCCTGTGTATATTTCATGTATAACTCCCAGGTGACCTACAATACAGCAATTACCAATCCAGAGTGTCACGTGATACTGCACTGACGGCAGCGTTTGGTCTGTTGTGGAAGCATCATCAAACATAAACAACAAACATTATCGTTCATACATATAATTAGTAACATTTACTTACAATCATCATTTATAAATGTTAATAGTTGAAGATGAGCGTGAGGCAGTCCGTTCAGGCCTGTGACACGTCCTTCACAGCGTCACGAGGCACACACATGCAGGTCTGCAACTCATTAAGTATCATAATTTCAGTAATGGTCCGTCCCACATGAGAGTCGTTCATTTGTTTCGTCCTGTAGTCTGGAGCACAGCCGAGGGTTGCCTCCTTCACCCGCCGTCACTATGTCGTAAGCTCACTATTCATCACTCGTCTGCTGGGTCTTCCCTCTCACTACACAGCGTCCCCAGGTGACTCATTTGGTTGCTGCTGATGCAGAAGATGAATTCAAGGTCATGAGGAAGGCGGTATTTACTTTGGTACGATCTCACAGTCTCTAGGAATGAGTAGTTCCCATCGATGTCCCTGAACAACGGTCCGCCGGGTTTTCTTGGGGTGTAGAGGGGTAGGTCAGGCATACAAGGGTCCTTCCAGGAACCTACAATAAACCTGGTTGTGATGTGTGTCTTGTCCTCAATAACCTCAAGCAAATGAATGCCGGTTTCGAAAACGTTCCTCAAATAATCTATGGCTGCTGGAAAGTCAAGTTGAAGTGTCTCCTGACCTTCATGAGGGTGTTGAGGGGAGAGGAACAGGACTCCTTTGAGGGGGTAGCCTGGAACCATGACCTGAAGAGACGTGTGATGGTGCTCATTTAAGTTGCTAGGCTGCAGCGACCACCCTCCTTCGGCGTCAGCCTCGGCTGCTTGAGGCACAGCCAGCACCATATGATGTATCGGGACGTACTCCTCCTCATCGCTGCCAAGGCTGTACGGTGACTTCGGCCTCCAGTAAGTCACTTCATCCTCTACCCACAGCAGCGTATCGTCTTCTTCCTTTTCCTGTTCCTCTTCCTCTTCCTCTTCTTCCTGATAAAATAAAATCGTGTTATAATCAGCGTTTTTGTGACGTAATTCGTTTAAAGTTTATTTGACAAGGAGTGGGTACCCAGCTGTGTTTGACCCTATACTCAACAGTCTCTTTGGACCAGGGAGCCGCCGCAGTGTCACACCGCGCCGTGAGTAGAGTCCAACGTAGTTATCAATAGAAAGATTTTACATATGAATGGAATAACTGAAGAAAATACTCAATATGAAACGAAAAGATATTTGAATTGATTGATAAAAGCCTCCCCAGGTACACTCGTGAATAAATTTCGACATTATTTGTGACAGTTTTAGACCAATGACCAGAATACAATATTTCAGATTTATTGTTTATTAATAAACAATAATAATTAGCATATGCCACTTATGCATCAGTAAATTTATTCAATAAAGTTAAATTATTCAAACGTTTTTTTATCTTAATCATTTTGTGATAAAGATAAAAAAAACATTTGATGCTAAAAATGCTATAGAGTCTGTATGATATATATTTTAGAATATAAAGACCTTATCAAAGAATTAATTGAGGAGAATATTTATTTTGTCACCAAGTGTTTGAAGTCATCACAAGTTGAGTGTGAATTGACGCCTTGTTGCCGCCGCGCCGCTTGGCTGGGATGTTGACAGTCAGGAAAAGTGCGTCGTCAATGTTGGGCTTATGTGAGACTCGTGCTAGGTCCCTCCCCCCTCACACCCCCTCTTCTATTCTCATGACTACGCCTCGTGTCTCCTCTCCTCCCCCATCCACCCCCACCGCACTTCTCTTGTCTCATTTCCCGCTCCGCCCCGCCCCTTTAGCTACATTGCATTCACTGGGTTTGCAGTCCGCTCATAACCACAAATTCATGTCATCAAAATACATCTCCTACAGGCTTCCTCATAACACTCACCTGCTCATCTAGGCCCGGGGAAGAGCTTCTGCTTGAGGCAAGATCCTCACCATACAAATGACGCCATTTGTTAATAGACCTTAAGCTTTTCACTTCCTTGAAGAACTTCTCCATCCTGCAGCGGCAACTGAACGCTTGCACTGGCTTGGGAGTGCGTGGTGGTGCTCAAGGTTACCAAGCACCACAATAAATAAAGTTCACCTCATCACGGTCCTGCACTAGTAAAGTTCAACTGCATATCGTCTGCATGTGTCACGTGTGATGTTATTGTTTCCTGCTGTGCTTGTAACGCCTTGCTTGTGCTTCCCTTTAGGAATGGGAGAAAAGTGTTGCCTCACATTCCGTTAGGAGGGGGGAGGGGGAGGAGGAGAGTGCAGCCCCTTCATGGCGGTGTGGCCCAGCTGCTTGCTGTGCCTTAGCAGAAAGAAGCAGTGTGACATATTTTCCAACAGCTGCCAAGACACCCCGCATGCCAAGTTTGTGACCACCTTTTCACCGTGAAACTTAGTTGAAATTGAAAATGTCCAGTGGAAACACGGAGAAAGGGACGGAGTGTGACAAGGTTGCACAACACTTGGCAAGGAATGCAGCTCAGTTGTAGCTGGGCCTTCCCCAACACAACGCTGCTACCCACCGACGAACACACAGATGGCCCCGAGGATTACTGAATGATTAAGATTATATCAAGTATTTTTCCATTAAGGCGTAGTAGATGGATGAATTATTCTGCAACACATCCATCTAACAGTGTTGTGTTGTGAGCAAGACAAGAACCGCCATAAAAGTTGGATGAAGTGTAATAACTCTCGCTTGATAGTGAATGATGTCCCACTCTGTTTAATCATAATTGGCAACTTTGATAGATGGTGATAATCGCTTACTTAAACCTCTCATCTTACGGAACACATACATACATACATACATACATAAATATATACATTCAAAATACACCTTAGCACATAAATCAATATAACATTCATACGATTTAAATCATACAAATTTAATACATTTTACATCATCCGTACATGCCCTAAAAACACGACCAAAATACTGTACAAAAAAAAATGTATAAAAAAAAAAGAATATATTACTCCATTATTACTCAAGGGAAGTGATCGACTCTCCTCGTACTTCCTGAAACTCCTAAACTTAATGAATTTCAAGTTTTTAGTATGAATTAATTTGTCTGAGTGCATTTATACCTCGATGATTTAAGGACCTTCGTAATGGTGCCATCAACATGTGTGTGTATATATGAGAGAGAGAGAGAGAGAGAGAGAGAGAGAGAGAGAGAGAGAGAGAGAGAGAGAGAGAGAGAGAGAGAGAGAGAGAGAGAGAGAGAGAGAGAGAGAGAGAGAGAGAGAGAGAGAGAGAGAGAGAGAGAGAGAGAGAGAGAGAGAGAGAGAGAGAGAGAGAGAGAGAGAGAGAGAGAGAGAGAGTGAGTGAGTGAGTGTGAGTGCGTGTGTGCGTGTGTGTGTGTGAAAGAGAGAGTGTGAGAGAAAGTTTTAGATAAATAAGGGAATCTTTATTTTATCTTGACTTCATCTCAAAAGGAAAAGTAATACATTAGGTGATTAACTACGGTGTGTGTGTGTGTGTGTGTGTGTGTGTGTGTGTGTGTGTGTGTGTGTGTGTGTGTGTGTTGGGTGTTGGGTGTGTGTGTGTGTGTGTGTGTGTGTGTGTGTGTGTGTGTGTGTGTGTGTGTGTGTGTGTGTGTGTGTGTGTGTGTGTGTGTGTCGCTTCACACACGCTTCAAAAGGTCATACGATCATCATCACTTTTCCTGTCCTGATACACTGACGTAGAATAGATTAGTGTTCCCTTACTTAGTAGTAGTACTAGTAGTAGTAGTAGTAGTAGTAGTAATAATAGTAATAGTAATAGTAATAGTAATAGTAATAGTAATAATAATAGTAATAGTAGTAGTAGTAGTAGTAGTAGTAGTAGCAGTAATAGTAATTGTTGTTGTTGTTGTTGATGCAATTGTTTCTAGTATTAAAAGTATGAGGAGCAAGAGGAAATGGAAAAAGGAGGAGGTAGAATGCTATTACTATTTTTGCAGTCGTAGAATGAAGTAAAAAACGATAACTAGTAACAGTGCTAGATAACTCCACACTCATATCATCTACAGTAATTAAAATAGAAATATTACCTTGATCATTAAAATATCACGTTTCCTCGAGTCATTTCTTTATAAAAAATATATTAAGAAAATCATTTTATTCGCATACCTGAAGGCGAGGAGGTGAGGTTCATCTTCCCTAATTAATCAAGATTTCGTCTGGTTCCTCATTAACTCCAAATGTCTCGAAATGTTGTTTTCCAGGTTCTGAAACACAAATTTTCTCCGTTTTTATTTATTTATTCTTTTTTTATATACTTATGTTACATTAACACCA
This sequence comes from Metacarcinus magister, assembly GCA_029783475.1. NCBI lineage: Eukaryota > Metazoa > Arthropoda > Malacostraca > Decapoda > Cancridae > Metacarcinus > Metacarcinus magister. The sequence goes on from JAPQNM010000020.1 coordinate 3,738,213, forward strand.
CAAACTTAAATTTTCGAGGAGGACAATGTAAGCAATGTGTGTGTGTGTGTGTGTGTGTGTGTGTGTGTGTGTGTGTGTGTGTGTGTGTGTGTGTGTGTGTGCGTGTGTGTGTGTGTGTGTGCGTGTGCGTGTGTGTGTATGTGTGTGTGTAAGGAAGATCACGTGCATTTTTTCTGGTGGAGGTTTTCGTGATATTTCTACGTTATGCAAAGAAGTGGAGGCATATTTTTAAACTTGAAACATTTTCTAACATGGAATTATTTTTTGCTCGGTTCTATGCGTAAAAAAAGGAAAATATTCGAGGATAGACTGGACGAAGTTTCTCCTGTGTGTGTGTGTGTGTGTGTGTGTGTGTGTGTGTGTGTGCGTGTGTGAGTGTGAGTGTGAGTGTGAGTGTGTGTGTGTGTGTGTGTGTGTGTGTGTGTGTGTGTGTGTGTGTGTGAGTGTGAGTGTGTGTGTGTGTGTGTGTGTGTGTGTGTGTTTATATAATGAAACCTAATTTCTCTCTGGAACAAGCGTTTTCATCATATGCAAAGATTGAATTGTATTTCCATTTATTATGAAAATACAGAAATCTCTTTTATGCTAATGAAAAACAGTCAAAAGATTTCCCACGACAGGATAATTATTTATTTATTCCTTAAAGACTGAAAACCATTTAGGGAACATTCGTCAGTTTTCCTCCTTGTACGAGAATTTGCCTCATTTATGAGTTTAAGTCCATCTTACATCATCCTCATCACTCGCACCTCCTCCTTCCCGCCAGGAGGCCGTCACGGCGCCGGCAGGAGAACCATAATCACCACATTAATGATGATGGTGATCTTCACGTGCGAGGCTATGGAGGGCGCTGCATTTTACGTCGCGGGATTATCATTACCTGTTATATACTGCTAATTGGACCACTGAGGTAAAGGTATATTCGGGGCCACGAAGCAGAGTCCTCGTAATAAGCGAGATCCGGGTTAGACTTTGCAGGGTTGGAGACGTTAACGGTGCAGGTGTTAAGTCGTGTTGTCAGCGGATGAGTGTGCAGAAGCCCTTGCCAGATGTATGTGTGTAAGTAATTCCGAGTTACCAGAGGGCGCTGAGGGGGATGAGTATTGAGTCCAAGGGCACGAGTCTTTCCAAAGGACATTTTACTCTTAAATTCAAGGGGAGACTGTAATATTTCTGTATAATGTGTGTGTGGTTTGGTTTTGTATGTTAATTATTATGTGTTCAATTGCCAGGCACCGTTAGACCTTAAACTTTGCCACTCCCCTTGACGTAGATGAGGGGAAAAGGGAATGAGTAATCTTGAAGCAAGTGAGTTATTGCCTTGATTAAATTTCTTTTATGTCGTACTTTTATCATAACCCTTGTTGGCCCCTTGTATGTTGGGTTCACTTTTGTCCTTTCTTGCTGCTGGAAGGGATCGGATCCAGTATCTTTTACCGTGTCACTTTTTGGTCCTCCAGTAACTCTGGCACGGACGCCCAACGTGTCATGTAGCATCCGTCATCGAAGTGAATATTGCACCTTCAGGCACCACCTTCCACACGTCTGTAAGTTGAGACTCAGACTCAAAAACGTCTCCAGAAATAAGATAAAAAAATGAATAAGGACAAAGAGCAGCAGTAGTGACTCGTGGCGTGAGTCTCCTACCAATGCAGTCCCACATACCGCCCTGAAAGCCGCCTCACGCTCTCTTAAGCATTCTTTCACCCCATCGCTTCACCCAGTTCCTCCTCCTCTTCCTTGTCGCTCTCCTCCTCTTTCCTTTCACCTCCTCACCAGACTCACCATTTCTCCATTACTTCCTCTAACCAGTCCTCTTTCCTATTTTCCAACCCCTTACTAGACATATTTCCTTCCTACATCCTTTTATTTCATTGTCTCGTGACCTAATCCCTTTTCCTCACCCTGGACACTCACCCTTCAACCACTCTCACTTGTTATCATTCTCACCTTTACAGTTCTTGAGTAGGTTCGTTCTTCTCGCCCACAACTTTCCCGTCAGCCGTCCAACCCTTCCTTCCCCCACACCTTCATCGTCCTATGGTAGTTATCCTAGTGGCTGACGGTCGAAGGTGAGTCAATGTAGGTATTCTCATGGTGTTGTCTGCATGTGTGTTGATTATGGTGTTGCGTGAAGAGATATGATTCAGCTACTTTTTTTTTCCTCTGGTGTTTGTGGTGCAACATTAACTGTGGCGAGGAATTGCAATGAAGCTTCGTTATTATTGCACATAAAGTCATGTCGTTTTGTTATATTGTGCATTGCCTTCACATCATGCCTTGCGTTTTGTGGTGGAAATGAACACTACACTTCTCAAGGTATTTCTGCGAGCTAAATATACAGCAAATTATCATCCTCATCTTCTAACAACCTTCTTCATCCTTTTGAGAGAATGTGCTGTGAGTTTGCTCTCTTAAGTTTATTGAGGATTCTTTGGCCTTGCAACTAATAGAGGCTAATGATAAGCACACCCAATTATCCTGTGTTGCCGTAATAAGACTGACTGGTAATATATAGGATTTGGGTTTTGATTTTCACTGTTTTGTTTGTGGGTATTTTAATTCTTCAGCGGTTCTTGTGGGTGATAATATAAAAGAAACACTTGAGTACTTTATTGAAGGTGTTTTACACGTGTTTGTTTAAAGGTTGGGTTTGGTATTAGGTGGTGATTGGTGTGACGATCGTTATTGCTGGACATTAAGTGCCTACTTGTGGTCATTAGCCTTGGTGTTAATTAACTTTATTACCTGTGCTTATTATGCCTCCAGTCGTTTTATTCTTCCCATGTTTGTTCTTTAAATGTGAATCTGATACCTACTGTGGTTTCTTGTTATTTATATGTTCTGCTTAGACTCTAAATTGGCCCAGAATCATTATTATTGTTATTATATTTTTATCATTATTGCTATTTTTTGTTGGTTTTATTGTTATCATTTTGAAGTGACTTGTGGAGTGGTGATTCTTGTAACATCTCAGTTGACAATGCATGACAATCAGCTGTTCACTCGTTGTATATTTGAAGAAGAAAAAATCCCTAGGAGAAAAGGTTGCCAGTTGTTGCGTTAGGAGAGAACTCAAAGTACATATCATTTACATACGTCTTTATAGTTTCAATTCGTTGTTGGTGTCGTGTTTAGGTTGAGTTGTAAGCGTGTTTATGATCCCTAAAAAGTAATTGTGGTTGGAAATTTAACTTTCATCTTGGTATTCTTTTTACTTTTTGTTCATGTTAACTCACCTCAGACACTTAGTAATTACGAGTCACTTCATACTGCACTTCATCACGTCACTCAGGCCTGGAGGTGTAGTTAGGAAGTGGAAATGTAACACACACACGCACACGTACACACACACACACACACACACACACACACACACACTTCATTACTTTTCTCCTACAAATCCCTCGTAACTACACTTATTTCCTCTCTAATGTTATTTTTTTATCAGTGAACTACTTCGTTTTTTTCTTCTTTTTTTTTTTGTTACACTTCTTCGCTGTTTATTAACGTTTTTCCATCTATTACTACCTGCCCTTGTTGACACTAGCAACCATGCACTACGAGAGCCCAGAGTTTTCCAGTGCTATTAATCTATCCATAGAGAATATAGACTGGAACTACAGAGATAAATTGACTCAGATATTGATAGGTATACATGTCAATTAAAAGAATAGCTATCAATCTTTCAAATGATACTTCTTTGTTTCACCTTGTTTTACCTGTTTTTTCCTTGACTTTCCTTTGCTTTACATTGATTCTTAAGTGAGTTGAGTTCTTAGTAGGTTTTCAGGTATATCATTTCCTCAGGAGTGCTCGTGGTAGGGGAGACTTTAAATATTTAATCTGCTCTTTTTTTCCTATTTGAACTGAGCAACGAATGGACTGGCTAATATTTGTTTTTCTCTCTGCTGGGAAACCTAACAGCTTCTCTTCAGATAGATAGATAGATAGATAGATAAATAGATGACAAGGTAGATAAATTGATATATGCTGTTGAATATACACATGAATAGATAAATAAATCAGTGGATACAAAATGGATATGTTAATAGATAGATAGATGAATGAATAGATAGATAGATACTGCTAAAGTTAATTGTTACACCTGAGTTGGCCCACTTTTTTTTCTCTTGAAACTTTGTGGCCCAGTTTGTGTCACGTGATGTTGTGTGTTTATGGCTGGAAACTGCTTAACTTTTTCAGTCCCCTCCCTCTTTCTCCCCCCCTCACTACCCCCTCTCTCTCTCACACACACACACACACACACACACACACACACACACACACACACACACACACACACACACACACACACACACACACACACACACACACACACACACACACACACACACAGATGGGGGAGGAGAGAGTACTGTAACCTTGCCTGTTTGTGTTTCCCGCAGTGGTGGTGGTGGTTGTGTTGCCTGTTCTGTTTGTTTTGCTCCCTCTTAATGAACGTGAAGCAGTTTGTGTTGCTATGTTTGATTTGGTTAGTTTGTGTAATTAGTGAGTTTGTGAGTTTTATTAGTTTTATTTTTTTATCTTTATTTCATTTTTTTTTTTTATTAATTTTTTTGTTTATGCTTGTATGTTGGTTTTCATTATTTGTTTAGTGTTTTGAATTCATCCTTTTTCTTTCTTTCTTTCGTTTTTTCACGTCACTGCTGTATTTTCCTCTTTTTTTCATTATCTTTTCCTTTATTTCCTTTTTCCTTTCTACGCTTTTAGTTTCAGATATTTTCCCTCACATTATCTCGCCGTCAACGATAATAAGCCACTATCTCTCTCTCTCTCTCTCTCTCTCTCTCTCTCTCTCTCTCTCTCTCCTCTCTCTCTCTCTCTCTCTCTCTCTCTCTCTCTCTCTCTCTCTCGCGCGAATAACTAAACATGCGTCTAATGGTTTACGTTTAAGCTGCTGTATGCAAATCAGCGCTGTGTGAAAAGAAAATGTAAGTAAGTAATGGTCGGGATACGAACCTTGGTGTCACGTTTACTTAGCTGTTACGTCCTGTTGTTGCGCCACCGTCTCCTCTTCTCTTTTTTTTTATTTTTTTTATTTATTTTTTTTATTTGTGATTTTCATTGCAGTGAGGTTTGTTTTTTCCCCTCCCCCCTATGTTTTTGTTTTTTTTGTTGCAGTTGATGTTTTCCTTGTTTGTGATGTGTGTGGGTGGGTGTGTGTGTGTGGGTGTGTGTGTGTTTTTCTTGTTGTTGTTTTGCTCTTGTGTATGTGTGGGTTGTTTTTTTTTGCATTGTTTTGATTGTTCTTTTCTGTTCTGTTTTTTTTCATGTTGGTATATGTGTGCTGACTTTATTTACTTTTTGTGATATGAGGTGTTCTCTCTCTCTCTCTCTCTCTCTCTCTCTCTCTCTCTCTCTCTCTCTCTCTCTCTCTCTCTCTCTCTCTCTCTCTCTCTCTCTCTCTCTCTCTCTCTCTCTCTCCTCTCTCTCTCTCTCTCTCTCTCTCTCTCTCTCTCTCCTCTCTCTCTCTCTCTCTCTCTCTCTCTCTCTCTCTCTCTCTCTCTCTCTCTCTCTCTCTCTCTCTCTCTCTCTCTCTCTCTCTCTCTCTCTCTCTCTCTCTCTCTCTCTCTCCTCCTATGTTTCTCTTCACTCCGTTCTACCATCTCTTTCTTTAATCTGATAGTAATCCTTCTAACGTAATCATTATCTTTTATTTTGACATTTTAATCGCCAGTGACTGAGTTTCCATTTTCCAGACATTATTTAGGCTCAAACCTTTCTCCTTTTTCCTCATCTTCGGTTCAGACTTCCAGGAGACCGATTGAGCAGTCATCCAGTGAATTAAAGTATATTTCTGAAGTGATTGATAAAAACTCTACTTCTGTCCTATACTTTTATCATACTTGGACCTATTTTCCCATGGGATGTATATTTTTTGTTCACTATTTTTTGTTGGTCCTTCATCTAACCCATCTGTCTCTCTATCCTTACTTCATCTCTGCACTCTTTCCTCCCTCCGCCTCTCCATCCCTAAAATCCCTCTACGCTATCCTCTATTCCCTCCGGCTTTTCCTCTCTTCCTTCATCCCCCTTTCTCCTTTCTACTCCCTCCTTTTTCACTGTCTCTCTCTCGCTCTCTCTCTCTCTCTCTCTCTCTCTCGCCCTCCTCGCTCTCCCATCCTTTTTCAACACATCTAGTGATTTTACGAAGTTTTTTCAGCAGGTCATTTTCGTGTTTGTTCATCAGTTGCAAGAGTAACACAAACCTCCTTTGAATGAATGGGTGAATGGAAAAGAGGAATGGGGAAACTGAGTTAAGAAGGGAGAGTAGAAGAGAGGGAGGGAGAGAGAGAGGGAGGGATTGGCTATGTAAGAGAGAAGGATTGATTCTATGGCAAAGGAAATTGTGATTGAATAGAAGGAAGGACGGAATAAGGTTAGGAAGAAGAGAAAGATGAGAAGAAAAGCGAGGAAGGAAGGAGAGGTGGGAAGAGATTGGGGTAAATTGAATAAGAAGGAGGCGGAAAAGAGGTAATGAATAAGTAAAGGGAGGAAAAAGAGGTCTTGAAGGAGGGAGAAGTGAAGGAATAAAGTGAAAGTAGGAGGAAAGGAGACAGTGAGTAAGGAGGGAGAGAAAAAAAAATTCAATGACGCAAAGAGAAAGAGACGAAAGCAGTGAGTGAAGAGGAAGGGAAAGTGAGTCAAGGAGGGAAGGATGGAATACGTGAGAATAGGATGTAGAAGTGAGTAAGGGAGGAAGTAAAGGAAGGAAGGAAGGAAGGAAGGCAGGAAAGAGGGAAAAAGGAAAGTGTTGGATGAAACCTGAGTAATGGACTCGCGCTACCATTTCGTCTGTTAAAATCAAAATAAATGGTCGGTGGGACTTCAGAAATTTCCACAAGTCTCCAGGTTTCGTATTGCACACACACACACACACACACACACACACACACGCACACGCACACGCACACGCACACGCACACACACACACACACACACACACACACACACACACACACACACACACACACACACACACACACTGGGGTAGAGCGGTAATGAGAACCAGAGATATCTGTGCGGGTGCTGGAATTAGATTTACAGTGGAGAAAAGGGAAGAAAGGCACGTCGGTGATGAGAGAGAGAGAGAGAGAGAGAGAGAGAGAGAGAGAGAGAGAGAGAGAGAGAGAGAGAGAGAGAGAGAGAGAGAGAGAAGAGGGTTAGGGCCAAGGAATCTTTATCATATTACGTGAATGATATGAAGGTGCTGTGCCACTGTGCTGGTTGAAATTCCTTCCCACCTCCGAGTACTGATAAGTGAAAAATTTGATCACTAAGTCTGTGATACGGAAACAAAAATGTAGGATATTCTTACGTGTCTCCTATAAGTAATTGTAAAGAAGTTTGGGAATTTCATGATGTTAAGTCAATATTCTAATAACTTAATTAAAAGATGCAATCAAAGAAGTTTGTAACCTTAATTTGCCAGGAAAAAGTCAAAGGAATAGATAATAGATATAATTTAATATATTAACATGAGATAAGAATCATCTTTGATTTTTAAATAAAAGTTAGTTCATCGTGTATATACATAAAAATTTTCTTGTTAGTAGGACAAAAAAAAATTTATTGTCATAATTTTGTTATACTTCTTTTCGTTTTTGGAAAAAAGGAAGGAAAAAAGAAGCTATAAAGGCAATTTTCTCGGCAGAAAATAAAACAAAAACGAAGTA
>JAPQNM010000020.1:3750912-3753412 GCA_029783475.1 Metacarcinus magister
GGTTTTTTTTCTTTTTTTTATGCTTCAGTGGTGTGTTCTAATCTTTGTTCTTCTGTTAATTGTGGTTTCAGATTTCAAAGTGAAGTGGAGAATGTAATGGTTTTGAAATTGATAAGTGGTTTAGTAATTGAATATGTAGATAAGTTGGGAGGTTATATTTATCCCTGTCTGTTTGAGTTGAGTAAATGTTTGTGTATAAATAAATAAGGTGGACATTTAGAGTAATTAATGGACACAGGTAGGTATTCATAACACTTTTTCTAACTCAATTAATTTTAGCTCTTCTAAAACACCTACACTTGTCTAATAGTTTTTTTTTCAGGGAATGGCAATTATTGAGGCTTTTTTCCCCTTCTAAGTTTTGTTTTCAGTCCTCAGTGTGTCTATTTTTTTTTTTTCCCCAAGTTGAAAGAAATATTAGGTCCATTGTTGCTGGTAATGATCATCACAAAATTTTGCTCTATCTCCTTCTCTTCATTGTAGCTGGCGTGCTGAGCTCAATTGTATAATATTTTAAAGGGGTTTCTTTCCATCTGTTTTTCATTTCTCTCTCTCTCTTTCTCTTTCTCTTTCTCTCTTTCTCTCTTTCTCTCTCTCACACTCACTGTTTTCTGTACCACTGCAATTTCTTTTATTTCTAACTGTAGCTTTTTTTATTTTCTCTGCCGCACTCTGTCGCTTTTGTTGTTGTTTTTGTTATTATTATCGTTATTTTTTTGTGGGTTATTTGTAGCTGCTGTTTGTAGGGTTTATGTTGGAAAATTCTCACACTAACAGACTAACAGTTGCCTACATTATAAAACTTTCTTAATTCCTCGTAAAGTATGACCCCATTACGCAGCCTCGTGTCCCCGGAATTTGTTGTTGTAACTCATTTATGTCATTTCTGGTCCATCACGCATTTCATCACTCCAGATAATATTTTATACCTTACGTACCCTAACCACCTAACCACCTCCCCTTTCTCTCCGTCCTTTCTCTTATCTGTTTGATTTTGTCCTTTTTTTTCTTTATTATCATGTATCATTCCCTACTTTACTCCCTCTCTCCCTCCCTGAAGCACACTCCCCTTCCCTCCTGTTCTCCCTCTACCCTCCATGTGCTGATACACACCTTCACGCCGCAACACAAGAGTTCATGGAGGCTGAAAAATGTATAAGTCGGTCATTAATTTTATCTTTTGACGGTAAATACACTCCTGAGCAAAATATTTCCTGGCACTAAACGTTCTCCTTAAACTTACCTGAAATATGTCATACCTGAACGTTGGGTATTAACTTAGTGGTTCTTAAGCTACCTCCGTTCCCTTCCCTTCCCTTCCCTTCCCTTCCCTTCCCTTTCCTTCCCTTCCCTTCCCTTCCCTTCCCTTCCCTTCCCTTCCCTTCCCTTTTCTTGCCTTCCCTTTCCTTCCCTTCCCTTTCCTTCCCTTTCCTTCTCTTCCCTTTCCTTTCCTTCCCCTTCCCTTCCCTACTCTTCTATTGCCTTCTTTTCTGTTCCTTTCCTTCCCTTCCCTTCCCTACCCTTCCCTTTCCTTCCCTTCCCTTCCCTTCCCTTCCCTTCCCTTCCCTTCCCTTCCCTTCCCTTCCCTTCCCTTCCCTTTTCTTCCCTTCCCGTTCCCTTTCCTTTCCTTTCCTTTCCTTCCCTTTCTTTCCTTCCCTTCCCTTCCCTTCCCTGCTCTTCCCTTCCCTTCCCTTCCCTTCCCTTCCCTTCCCTTCCCTTCCCTTCCCTTCCCTTCCCTTCCCTTCCCTTCCCTTCCCTTCCCTTCCCTTCCCTTCCCTTCCCTTCCCTTCCCTTCCCTTCCCTTCCCTTCCCTTCCCTTCCCTTCCCTTCCCTTCCCTTCCCTTCCCTTCCCTTCCCTTCCCTTCCCTTCCCTTCCCTTCCCTTCCCTTCCCTTCCCTTCTCGTCTCTTATTTTATTTTATCTTATCATATCGTATCTTCTCTTCTCATCTCTTGTCTTCCTTTCTCCCTTCCTTCCCATGCTGTGATTTCCTTGTTCTTGCTTTGCTTGATAATTTCTTTCTTAAGTATTTTATAAGTTTGTGAGATGATTACAAAGAAGAAGAAAAAATCTGCAACATAAAGTGTAATGTTTTTTTTACTCGTATACACACACACACACACACACACACACACACACACACACACACACACACACACACACACACACACACACACACACACACACACACACACACACACACACCACACACACACACACACACACACACACACACACCACACACACACACACACACACACACACACACACACACACACACACACACACACACCACACACACACACACACACACACACACACACACACACACACACACACACACACACACACACACACACACACACACACACACACACACACACACACACCACACACACACACACACACACACACACACCACACACACACACACACACACACACACACACACACACACACACACACACACACACACACACACACACACACACACACCACA
>JAPQNM010000020.1:3758412-3770912 GCA_029783475.1 Metacarcinus magister
GAGAGAGAGAGAGAGAGAGAGAGAGAGAGAGAGAGAGAGAGAGAGAGAGAGAGAGAGAGAGAGAGAGAAAAGGATATGAATATGTATGGAAGCAGCTGGAGATGGTATATACTCTGCATCCACTCTCCTCTTACCCTGATTCTCATAAAATTACCTTTAAGTATGAACACTGTTGAAGCTACAGAGACACTGAAGAGACGGATATTTAAGCGTTGTAGCAAACCGCAGGAGGGAAGGAAGAGAGGGAGGAAGAACCAGACGGAAGGAAGGGGAGGAGATAAGGAAGGAGAGAAGGGAGCAAGAGAGAGAGGACAAATAAGTGAGAGAGCTGTGTTGGTTGAAGCGTTTGGCTAGAATTGTGTTGTGTATGTATGTATGTATGTATGTATGTATGTATGTATATATGTATGTATATGCACGCGTGTATGCATATGTAACGTTGTGTATGGATGTGTTTGTATGAAGTCAGTTTGCGTTAAAAAAAATAAATAAATAAATAAAAAATAGGGTCACGGTCTGTACATACAAAAGTTAATCCACTGGTATATAAAAAGTTCAATAGGAATTCTATAGTAACGTGATAATAGTAAAGTGTATGTGTGTGAAGCCCAAGTGTGGTTAGATTCCATTTCCTCTATAACGCCAAACAAAGGAATCCAATTACTAGATGTTATCCATTGGTCAGCGTTGTGAAAGATCACCTCAACCTTCATTCAGTGGGTGATTTAATGAAAGCTTGATTACGGTGAGGCAGGTGTGGAAGGCATCAAGCCAGGTTAATGGAAGGTGTTTAATGAGGTGAGTTGAGTCTTGTTAGTGGCGTTAGTGAGGATGGTATTGTGGTGTGTGTGTTTGTTTGTTTGTGTGTGTGACTGTTTTTTCCTCTGTATTGTAGTTGCTGATCAGAACTGTGTCGCGTTTGATGGTTTTATCCGTGTGTGACTTTTTTCTTTTTTATTATGTGTCTCCCTTTTTTTAATCCTGTAAATTTCCTTGATCTGCCACTCATCTAGTCAGTTATTCAGTCAGTCAGTCAGTCAGTCAGTCAGTCAGTTGTTTGATCACTTATTTTATTAATCATTTAATTCGTGAGAGCATTTTTTATTGGAATTTCATCATCATTAAGTCAGCTGTTTCAGTCATCAGTTTAGAGTTAATCTGAATGAAATCCCTGAGTCTTCTTAAAAATGACATGGTGATCAACATTGCCGTATAATTACTTACCAAACTGACTTAGTGATTTGATTGTTCCTTAACTACGTCATTTACCTCATTAAACTCCTGCATTGGTTTTTGGCTCAGTTGTAATGGAAGCAATTAACTCCATGATATACGTATTAACTAATCAGAATGTTCCTTCATTTTGCTTTATATTCTTTTAAAGTTTTTTTTTCCACCATTTCCGTTTCTGTTTTGCTAACCAAGATTGATCATTTCTACCCGCAGACTATTCATGTCCTCTCACTTTTTCTCTCTATTTGCTATTCCATTTCTCCCTCTCACAGCCCTCCCCTTCATACCTTACTCTCGGTATCTCCCTCCCTCCCTCCCTCCCTCCCTCCAGGTGCCTTTCCTCTAGAATTTCCATATAAAGCATCAGTTATTGGTGATAGTTAGGTTCACATGTCTGACTCGAAAATGCAAACAGAAACGCAGCATTTCAGTCTAAAAAAATGTTCTTCCATCGCTGCCTTATTAGTGTGTGGCTAAACTCGATACCTTCACGTCCTTGTGTTCACCTGTGATGCCACGTAATTAATTAATGATGTTGTAAGGTTCATACATCCTCGGGAATCATCTGTAAAGTGAGATGATTCAATAAGGTGATTAATGTGCTTTGGCTGTTGAGTGTTAAGTGTCCTGTGGTGTGTATAAGAAGACATAATATCTCTTGTTGAGGAATAGTGAAGGAAAGGTAATGTTAGGAAAGACGTCAGAAGCTATAATTATAATGATGAGGAAAGATATTTGTGGCTAGAATAGTGATGCAAGGAGCGCAGGTCGAGGAAATTATTATCTGCTTTATCTTATTCTAAATCCATACATTTTTCAAGTCTTACAATGATACATAATTAATATACAGACGGCAGCGGCTCTGTTGAATAGACAATTTGGAGACGAGAGTTTATACAGCAAAATCATTATGAGAGAGCGAGAGAGAGAGAGAGAGAGAGAGAGAGAGAGAGAGAGAGAGAGAGAGAGAGAGAGAGAGAAAGAGAGAGCGAGAGAGAGAGAGAGATGCTTCCTCTTTACTCTCTGCCCTGTCTCTCCATTTCCTGTCTCTCTTGCCAACAGGGAATACACGAACAGAGAATACAAGGCTTTGAGGGACTTTCTCTGTACGAATACTGTTTACAGACACTGATGTTCTAATGCCATGTACCACCGGTCTAGCTTTAGACCTATTTTTTTTATTTTCCATTTTTTTCCTCTCACTGAAACAACCTAAATGGCATGAAATCTTGTTTTGTTTTGCCTCGTGTGAGCGGACTGGACTGACTGGCAGATTGTCTTTTGTCTGTGATTCTTAGTTTTGTTTGGTTATGTTGGACAAGCACTGAGGTTTGTGGAGAGTGTTGGTGATGGTTTAGGTTTGGTATTATTTCCCTCTAATTTTCTTTGATCTAATGTTGTTATTTTGTTTTTTTTCATTCATAGTCGTTTTGTCTTTTTTATTTCCAGGTTGTTTTCTTCTTTGGTGATTTGGTGTTCCGTGGTTGTGGTTGTGGTTGAAAAATTACTCGTTTTTGTAAGCATAAATGGATTATGTAAAGTAATGTTAATTCTCTTAGTCGTTTGTATTAACTTTTATATTAATCTATTCTATTTGTCTCAATAGGATTTTTATAGATTGGGAAAAGATGAGTTTTATGTTTTGTATGTTTCCATGCTGAGATCAGAATGCCAGAAACCTCCCCTTTTTGTTATATATATATTTTTTTGGGTTGTTTTCCTTTTGTTTTCATTTTCAGACGAACATTTAAATTGGAATCAACAGGATAGAATAACAACCAAAAAAGAATATATACCTGACTATCGTTTTGCCGAAAAGAATACGAGACCGTCCAGCGTTTTGTACCTTCCTGTTTGTTGGTTAGTTGCTTGTTTCGAGCGGCGTGTTGCCCAATCTTATTTTATTGTTAACTAATGAAGAAAGCTTTTTTTTCTTTTATTTGGTGTAATGTTTGGTGGAAAAAAGGGCAGAGGAGTAAGGTGGAGGGCGGTGTGTTGAATCTCCGGGTGTGTAGAGGAGTGGAGGTATGTATGTATGGTGTGTATGGGTTAGTTAGGTGAATGAAGACAGGTGAACACAGGTGTACACAGGTGAACATAGGTGAAAGTAAGGGGGAGTTATGATCTGTAAATGCTGTTATTCACTGGATATTTTGTTCTTCACTTTGTTATTCATTGAGTTAAACATTTACACTAACGAGGAATAGATTAGATAATGACCTGGTAGTCTCAGAGAACTTAGAAAAATAACATAAACACGTTATTTTCCCATACACTTCCTTCACATTCCCCAGAAACGACGACAATCACATATATTTGATTAATGTTTTGTTATCTCATTCATCTATTCTCTCTCTCGCTCCCTCTTTTTTTTTTTAAGGGAAAGTCGTTGCTGCACATTTCAGTTTCCAGATTGTTGTTTTAGAAAAGTTGTCATTTTGCGTTCCTGAAAGGAGTTGTTATACACAGCCCTTGGTGTTACCGCCCTTCCTCCCACACCTGCACACACCTGCACACACCTGTCGTATACATATAAACCACCACCATCACCTCCCTTGTCAAGCATTTAAATGTCGAAAACCTCTCACATATCAACAAAATCACGATAAAAAAGCTAATTCATCCATCGACAAACAAAAAAAATGAAATAAAAAAAGATAAAAGAATGAAAAAAAAAGTCCTATCTTGTCTAGCTTGTTTCCCTGTAAGAGTGTAATCCCCTTCATATTGTCAGCAGTGTGCGTGGAAAAGGTTGACGGCAAAAGGCAGGGCGAGGCAGTGTGGTGAGGAGACCAAATTACATCTCCTAACAAAGCAACTTCACTCGCGCTACTGGCAATAACGCCGCTTTCGCCACTATATTGCTGGTGTTCCTCAAGGTTATTTTCTGTCTTTGTATGCGTTACTCGCTTATTAAGTCCTTTTTTTTCTCATAGTGTACTGGCCTTAAAGGGATGCAGGAGTGAATGGGTGATGAGAAATCTATTGTGTGTGAAAAAAAATAATAATAAAAGTTTATGGATCGTATTGCATTTGTTTTTGTTTTTTTTATTTGTTGTGTGTTCGACTTTTGTTTCTAGTGGTATTATCTTTTTTGTTGTTGTTATTGAGGAATTTATTGAACATTTCTTTCTTTAATTGTTGGTTTGCTCACTTTTATCATGTATATATTTTTATTCATTTGTTTATTTATCTATCTATTTGTATATTTATTTCCCGGTCACTCATTTTTTTATTTATTTTTTTTATTTCGCTTTGGTGTGAGTCATAACAATTTTTTTCTTTTAGCTCTCATTTTTTTTTATATTTCATGAACATATTTTGAAATTTATTGCTTTTCGAACATTATTTTTTTTTCCCGCGACACAAGGACAAGCCGATTTGAGTTGGTTATTTGTGTTGTGTGTCACTGGTGGTGCGTGGCCGTGTGTGGTGCTTATCTGACTCTCTCTCTCTCTCTCTCTCTCTCTCTCTCTCTCTCTCTCTCTCTCTCTCTCTCTCTCTCTCTCTCTCTCTCTCTCTCTCTCTCTCTCTCTCTCTCTCTCTCTCTCTCTCTCTCTCTCTCTCTCTCTCTCTCGTATTCCTCCATTATTTAGCATTTTCCTCCAGTTTGCCTCGAATTTCCCTCAAGGAACATAACACGTAACGAAGTAAGAGAGAGAGAGAGAGAGAGAGAGAGAGAGAGAGAGAGAGAGAGAGAGAGAGAGAGAGAGAGAGAGAGAGAGAGAGAGAGAGAGAGAGAGAGAGAGAGAGGAGAGAGAGAGAGAGAGAGAGAGAGAGAGAGAGAGAGAGAGAGAGAGAGAAGAAAAAAAAAGAGAGAAAGAGAGAGAGAGCAAGCAAGCAGGGTCCGGCGTGCACGGACTGACATTTTCCACTCACAGATGTCTTCCAATAATCGGTTTCTGTCGATAATGAAGGTAACCGTGGCAGCCCAACCGGTTTTGGGACCAATAAACGCTAGAATAATGGACGCTTTGGGGTTTGCGACGGAATTTCAACAGTCTTGTCATTATTAAGTTTGATGGAAAATGTTTGTATGCTCTCGAAGTGATGTTGAACGATGGTCTGTGTGTGTGTGTGTGTGTTTGTGTTTGTGTGTGTGTGTGTGTGTTGTGTGTGTGTGTGTGTGTGTGTGTGTGTTTTGCTTTTTCATTTGATCTTTTTTATTGAGGATTCACGGAAGGGTTCAACACTTTTATTTATCATTTCCCCGTGCAAATTCTATGGGATTTTTTTTATTGG
This sequence comes from Metacarcinus magister, assembly GCA_029783475.1. Lineage (NCBI taxonomy): Eukaryota > Metazoa > Arthropoda > Malacostraca > Decapoda > Cancridae > Metacarcinus > Metacarcinus magister. Next base: position 3,763,888 of record JAPQNM010000020.1, read on the forward strand.
CTTTCTCTCTTTTTCTTTCTCTTTTTCTTTCTCTCTCTTTCTCTTTGTCTCTCTTTCTCTTTCCCTCTTTCTCTCTGTACAGCAATATTATTTTTTCTAGTGTTCACTTTTGTTTTTCATTTTCAAGGGAACGTGTCAGAGAAACAACATACATGAGTGATAACCATGATTGAAATGGGTCGTATTCATCACCTCGAGACCACACACGCATCACTCCTCCATGGTCAAGGCAAAAATACACCACCTTGCTAATAAATTTATGTAGAATTCACGTTTTTCGCTGATTTACCTGTCCCTCAGCGGCTGTGACGGCGGAGGACAGCAGGTAACAGGTGGGACAATCCTTCATTTTCCGTTCTGCCAATATTGCTTCCACTTGCCCGGAATTTGCGATTTGCTCCACCGTTTCCTGCAGTAGCGTCCGTGATGGAAATTCCTGCCGCGTGTGAATGAAGACCATCGTTGAGTCGTGAGTTCTTCCTGACGACACCCTCAGGAGGAGACCCTAACGCTGTCCCGCTGTGCTGCCGGGGATCCATAACAAGTGGTCCTCTTTGGGATTAATTTGAGGTCGTGGGGTGGTCGTCTTCCAGACTTATTGCGCTAATTACAGGGGCAGGAATGGCTTGAAGGAAGAAAATGTTTCGCAGTAGAGAGACAGAGAGGAAGAGAGAGAAAGAGAGAGAGAGAGAGAGAGAGAGAGAGAGAGAGAGAGAGAGAGAGAGAGAGAGAGAGAGAGAGAGAGAGAGAGAGAGACGTGGCCATCCTTCCTGTCTCTTAGCCTGCATCCCTCCTTTCCTTCCTTCCCTTCATACCTCCCTCCACACCTGTCTCTCCTTTCCTCATTTTACCGCGTCCTCTGTAGCATAATGAAATTTAAACTTGACCAGGAGGTACATTTTTAAGCTGGAATGAGCAGTTTTTTGTTTATGTGTTTAATGAATAGGAAAATGCATTGTGGAATAGTGTACACTTAAAGTAATTTGTTCTGTAAAAGAATGTGTTGTTCTTTGTGGTATGAAATTTTAACAGGTTTTATCTTATTCATTTTCTGTTGTAAATTGTATTCGTATGTATGCGTGTGTGTGGGGGGGGGGAGGGCGAGGAAGGGGTGTGTGCGTGAAACATTGAATGGAAAAGGTGACAAGGAGTGGAGAAAAAAGTAAACTCAGTGTCCAACCAACTGACTGAATAAATTAATGAATGAATGAATGCATGAAGAGATAAATGAATAAATGAATGAATAAATAAATAAATAGATACAAGCATGTTTTTGGAGTTCCTTTCACCATTGTGTGTGAATGAAAATATATCTTTCTTTCCGGAGAGATGTAAGCTGCGGCAAAAAAGAATTATATATACATAATAATAATGATAATATGTCATCGCAAAAATTATATGTATGTATGTATGAACGAAATGTTTAATATTAACGAACGTGGAAGAAGAACATAAAACACATTCCGGTAATATCAAAAAAAAGGAAAAACAGGAAAATAAATATAATATAAAGCAAAGAAAGATACCCGTTTAGACACTGAGTTTATCAACGGATCTTGTCACCATGCAGGAGACAAAAAATAAATCAAAACGCTATTTTTGGAGGAAGGAGAAAGGGAGAGGGTTGGAACTTTGTGCTTCAAATTGTTTCTGTTTGAATGTTTGTGAGTTGCCAGCTTTTCTTGAGGTCACGGAAAGATTAATGGTGAGTGTGGAAGAGTCAAGTGTGGCCCATGGGAGGAGGAGGAGGAGGAGGAGGAGGAGGAGGAGGAGGAGGAGGAGGAGGAGGAGGAGGAGCGCTTTGGGAGGTAGAAGTGGCACTGGGGAAGGAAAGAGTCGTGCTAGGAGAGAGCGATATCGAAGGGGAAGGGTGGCGCTGGAGGAGGAGGAGGAAGAGGAGGAGGAGGAGGAGGAGGAGGAGGAGGAGGAGGAGGGTGGCTGCGGAAGGAGGTGGTCGTAAAAGGAAACGCATCTCGAGTCGTGCTGTGCGAGGCGCGTCCTGGAAAAGAGAGGACTCGTCAAGGAAGGAGAGAGAGAGAGAGAGAGAGAGAGAGAGAGAGAGAGAGAGAGAGAGAGAGAGAGAGAGAGAGAGAGAGATAGAGAGAGGAGATAGTAGAGATAAACAAGTAGATAAATTGACCACTAGACACCACCTTGTGCATCTTATCTTAAGGTAAAATTGGCTTTCTTTCTTCCTTGGGCATAAGTTTCTCAGCACCGGTGGAGGACGCTTAGCAAAATGGGTGAGTCATTAGATAAGTTTGCTCATATTTCTCCCAAAACCCAACACAGCCAAGAGACCTTAACTTTATTCACTCTTTGCTGTACACTGACACGTGGCTCCAGTTTTTTTTATCATTATTTTTCGTCCTCGTCTATTATTATTATTATTATTATCATCAGCATTATTATTACTCTCCACGTGTTGTAAAAGATTTGTTTTCTTTTTTTTGTTTTTTGTTTTTCTTTTTCTGTTAAGAGATTTTATATTTGTATTTTCGTATTTTCTTATTTCACTTTTCTCGCGATCAGTTTGGAAATTATTGGAAAAAGGATGAAGGGATTACGGTCAGATTTGTATAATACTCGCATCCCTTTGTCAACTGCTTCCATCTTCCACCCAAGTTTTCCTTCACTCCAAACTATCCTCATGTCTCCCTCCAGTCCTTCCTTCCTTCCTTCCTTCCTTCCTTCCTTCCTTCCTTCCTTCCTTCCTTCCTTCCTTCCTTCCTTCCTTCCTTCCTTCCTTCCTTCTCTTTTCAATCCTTCCATCAATTCCGTCGTCACGATTGGTATCTCGTAACACCTTCCTCTTCCTTCTCTCCTTCCTTCCTTCCTTCCTTCCTTCCTTCCTTCCTTCCTTCCTTCCTTCCTTCCTTCCTTCCTTCCTTCCTTCCTTCCTTCCTTCCTTCTTTCCCTCCTTTCCTCCAGCCACCATTCACGTCGTCTCAGGAAAAAGTAACAAAAATAATAATAGTAGTCATAAATATCTCTCGATATTCCTCCAACGATGCGCCTTCCTCCCATCTTTATTTCCTCTCTCCATCCTTCTTCTTTCCTTGCCTCCTTTCGTTCTTCCCTCCCTACCCCTTGCCTTCCCCCATCTCCCTCCCCTCGCCCTCCCTTCTCCCCTTCTTTTTAGTCCCCAGCCTAAGTAATATCGTGTATTTTGTTTCAAGGAGGTCGAAGAATGGCACTACTTCATCGTACATTAACGAAACTTTGGAAGTCTTGACCTCACCTCCTATCTCTTGCTTAAAGCTGATTTTTGTAGTAGTAGTAGTAGTAGTTAGTAGTAGTAGTAGTAGTAGTAGTAGTAGTAGTAGTAGTAGTAGTAGTAGTAGTAGTAGTAGTAGTAGTAGTAGTAGTAGTAGAATAATAACATATTATTTAACATCCTCATTCTTATTCTTATTCCTTTTCTTGTTCGTTGTCGTCGTCGTACTTCCACCTTCATTTTAGTTCCTCCTTTTCCTCCTTTACTCTCATCTTATCATCTCCTTATACGTACTCATTTTTCATTCCTCCTCCTCCATCTCCTCCTTACTCTCCTTTTCTTCCCATTTCTACTCTGCATGTGTCCTTCCCTCCCTCCCTTTTCTACTTCCTGGTTGGACACTCGGTACTTCCTAGAGGGTCACACAGCTCTTACTTTCCTGATTCTTTGAGGCTAAAATACAACACTGTCTTGAGCCGCAGATTGTCTTATTCCCGCTGCGATTGCTTTCTCGTTGTTGCCGCCGCTTTCGCAACGCTCCCAGTGCAAGTTTTCCTCGGAGTCGTATTTCGCTGTGGAATAACAAAGGCCCATCTGTGCTTGGTAAATTCGTAGCAGAATATCCCTCAAGCGACAAGAAGGAGAAGAGTTTGGTTCGTATTTCCGTGTGTGTGTGTGTGTGTGTGTGTGTTTTGTTGTTGTTTTTTTTTGTGTATGTTATGTAATTCTTCTATTTCTTCTTATTTTGTTTCTTCTTTTCCTATCTCTCTATATATCTGTTTTATTCTCTTTTAATACAGTTACCTACAGATGCGTGTGGGTATGAGAGAGAGAGAGAGGAGTAGAGAGAGAGAGAGAGAGAGAGAGAGAGAGAGAGAGAGAGAGAGAGAGAGAGAGAATGATAAAGCGATTGGAACACACACCCACAAAGGAGGATATGAAACAGGAGATAAGAATTTCCCTGTGGTATCTTTTTCCAGGATATTCTAGGTACGAGTTGTCATTCCCAGCTTGCAACATTCTGCTGTATCTATGTAACTTATTATTTTGGTTGATGAATTGTATCAGTCTATGTAACACTCTCTCTCTCTCTCTCTCTCTCTCTCTCTCTCTCTCTCTCTCTCTCTCTCTCTCTCTCTCTCTCTCTCTCTTCGTCGTGGTGATGCTGCAACACTATTTTCAGTTATATCTGCGTTGTGTTTATATCGTTTTCTGTATCCGATGTCTGGTGTTTCAGTTCTATTTTATTATATTTTCAAATTGCTGTCTGTTTCCTACTTCATTTTTGTCCGTTATTTCTCTTTTCCACTTGTATTAATTTTTGTTTTCCTCTTTTTTTTTCTCTTTTCTTTTTCTTGCGCTCACATTTTACCCAATCTTTTATCTTTTTTTTTCTCTCTCTCATCCTTGTTTCTTCTTTTATTTGTTCCTGTTCTTACGGCTTATTGTTTATTTTTACGTCGCCGCCCTCGCAATTTTTCCCATACCTTTATTTCAACAGCAAAATATCTGTATAAAATCTCTCTCTCTCTCTCTCTCTCTCTCTCTCTCTCTCTCTCTCTCTCTCTCTCTCTCTCTCTCTCTCTCTCTCTCTCTCTCTCTCTCTCTCTCTCTCTCTCTCTCTCTCGCTCTCGCTCTCGCTCTCGCTCTCGCTCTCGCTCTGGCTCTCTCTCTCTCTCGCTCTTTCGCTCTCTCGGCATATTGACCTAAGCAAGCGACACCTTCATTCTGGGATAACATAGAGGGTTAATTTGCTCTCTGTTTTGTGTTTTGCCGCATCAGACGCGCACAACGGCCCTATAAATCAGTGTTTATGGCCTCTAGATTTGACACGGACCAGTTTTTCCATTATCGAAGGTTTAATCGCGGCTGTTTTCTTTTTCATCCCCAAGTGTTCATATCGGTTACAGCCTCCTGCCTCCTTGCCTTCCCTCCCTTCCCCTTCCCTACCCTACCCAACCCTATCGCATATTTTTTGTTCTTACCTTAGCCTCTGTCCAAATTTATTACACACCGCTATGTTTATAGAAATCTGTGTATACTGACACGGATATTACACTCTCGTATCATGTAAGTTCGGATATCACACGTCGCATACAGTGAATGAAGATGCAGATGATGTTGTCAAGAGCTACATTATCTCTGGTTCGGATACGGTTTTTTCTTTTCATAATTGGATACAAAGGGAAGGAGCGGAACAGGTAGACAGATGCTGATGATGATATTAATGCAGATGCGGATGCGGATGCGGAATTCTGTTTAATGAGGATGCTTTCGGATGCAGATGTGGAGGTTCGATACGTCTCTAGGCAGCAGCTCCGTGTAGGATGCCATTAGTGCCAGGTGTGTGTGTGTGTGTGTGTGTGTGTGTGTGTGTGTGTGTGTGTGTGTGTGTGTGTGTGTGTGTGCGTGTGCGTGTGCGTGTGCGAGTGTGTAAGTATCCTTGACTCTCCTTCTCAATAACCCTAATGAGTTATGAGGAAAAACACACATCCCGTTTTCTTTTGAGTCTCGCTTCGGCAAAATACAATATGAAAAAAGAACACCCATCAAGGTTTTCTCTCTCCTAGTTTGGCTGTTTTCTCTGTAAACATACTCGTACCCCGTAAAAGATATCCTCCTTTTCTAATGCCACAACCACGCACGTCCCTCACCGCCCTTCCAACCCAGCCAACCAGCCAACGCCGTGAAATTACGACCAAGAAAACGTGAAGCAAGCGTAGGAGAAACTATATTAATGTACAGTAACAACCAATTACACAGAAAAGCAAAGAGGTGAAAGGTCATAACGTGTAGGTGATGAATAGACTGGTGTTGTGAATGAGGTGATGGTGATGATGATGGTGGTGTGATGAGTGGACTGGTGAGTGGTGTATAAGGGATGATTGAGTGTGTGTGTGTGTGTGTGTGTGTGTGTGTGTGTGTACCCAGCAGAGGTGTGATATGTGGTGTAGGAGTGTGGTGGCGTGGATGGCATAGCAAGGTAATGGTGGAGTGATGGAGTATTGGCGGATGACATATTACTATACCCAAAGGTGCTTGTGTATAGTACTCGTCATATATACATCACTCCTTCCTGAATGGTTTAGAATATCCCACGTGGCTCCTTTCAGTCATAACTCTTTTGGTTCATCTACAGTACACACCGAGAGCCCCACACATACATAGATATACCCATCCATAAAAGTACTACATCCCTCCCTGATACATACTGCAGCTCCTACATGTAATACAACCTAAGGCAACATGCAGTGAATAGAATGATAATGAGAAGGAAACGTACACTGAGGAGGCGTAGTCGTGAGGTTTGTGTTGGAAGGAAGAGGCAGTAACATGACCCTTACGTCTGCCTCTGTGCGTGAGGTGTTCTAACAATAACATTTACCCCCAACCCCGTGAGGCAATGGTGCGGCGACCCCTCCCTCCCTCCCCCATATCCTGGACTCGAGGCGCTACGTTATTGCACTGTGCCATTGAGAAGCGTTGTTCCACATACCAAAGTTCCTCGAATTACGTGTGTGCTGAGCTTAAAGATGAATGACGTAAGGAAGAGGGACATAAGACCTGATTTATGTGCCATTTTTCTTGCTTCCTTGTGTGTTGCAGTTCGTTGGTTGGTGGGCTGGACTGTGACGTCTGTAATGATAAAGTACGACCTCGGATGCCATCGTTCCTCTTCCTCTTCCTCTTAATCCTCCTCCTCCACTTCCTACTTCTCCTCTTCCACCACCACCACCGCCTCTTCCTTTCCCTCCTCCTCCTCCTCCTCCTCCTCCTCCTCCTCCTCCTTCTCCTCTGTAAACAAAGG
>JAPQNM010000020.1:3775912-3780912 GCA_029783475.1 Metacarcinus magister
TTTTTATAGTACTTTAATTTTTGCCTCATTCTTTTCCGGAAATAGAAAGATTGTCTTATTACATGTGTGTTTTTTATTATTGTTATTGTTATCATTATTATCAAATCTGGTATTAGTTTGATTGAGTTGTTATTTCTATTTCCATCAGAGTGTGTGTGTGTGTGGGTGTGTGTGTGTGTGTGTGTATGTGTGTGTGGGTGTGTGCGTGTGCGTGCGTGATACAAGACATGGACATACATCTTTTATCGCCAGTTAATTCCACTCTGAAAGCACTCTAACATTTTTCCCGCTGCTTGCTCCCCCTCGGCATGCATCTCACGACTCATGCATCAAACTGTCACGTGGCCCTTGGCTCCATGTCACCTGTCTGTCTCCAAAACAAGGAAATTAAATATAGTGACCAGGTACACCCTACTCCCTTGCCTGATCAGAAAATTAGTAAAGCCATAAAGTGAGATACGAGGCTGTAAACCCACCTCGAGCGCCTCCCAAAGCTGCCATTAAACACTCCAGAGAACATAACTCTGTGGGTCGAGGTGGCGCTCTGGAACATGGCCCGCGGAGACACTACCAGCCGTGCCTGCTGCAACGAATGGGTGGAAATGCAACACTCCAAGCTACACCACACACCGCCCCGCCCCGCCCCGTCCCGTCCCGCCCACACTGCCCACGTATCCAACACACGTACACACTCACATGTCCCCCTGTGCGTGCCATCTTCAAAGACCCACTAACAATTTAGCAACACAAACGACCCTCGGCCTCAATGTACCCATCATCCCTTTACCTAACTTACCTTCCTCTTTCCCTTTTCTGTCCCTCCCTCGCTAACCAAGGACTGAACCCATGCATTCATCACCACCGGCAGAGACAAGGAACACTCAGCCAAGACTCACGACCAACCTCATATAGAACACTGTGAGACCATCCGCTTTAAGAACTTTTTTATGGTATTTTTTGGTCTTGAGTTCCCCGCGTGTGATGAAGCTCAGGGACGATGCTACTCTGCTTCCTTATGCAGATCAGTGGATGCTGGAAACGTATGTAGCAGCAGGAGGAGGAAATATAATAGTTTTAAGGCGTTTCCTCCATTATTCATGACGAAGCGTAATGACAACAACCTCCAACTCTGTGACGCCAAAATGTCACCTGAGATCACTGGTAATGAAAGCGTGACTCCGTATTTTTTAACCTACATTCAGGTTAAGTTACCTTCCCGGCGTCTTTCATGTCTCTTGTTTATAAAAAGTGTTCAGCCTCCCACGTTCTCAGTCTTCCAAGAAACGTGAGGCTGATTTACAAGTCTCGTCAAGGTCTTCGAGTTACGAATATTTTTTTTTTTCTTCGGGGAGTCAAGAAACAGGACATTGGGCTACGATCTACTTACCCTCAGGTGTGGTGGTGAAAACACATGAAATAGTAACCTGCAGGATAGGCCTAAGCTTAGTTTCGTAGGCCTAATGGTCTATAACTTCCGTGAATTATCTTCCAGTTCCCCGGTTCGACATGGAGTGCCTGTTCTCCAATAAAGTACTACCGTTACTTCCTGATAAATTGCAGGGAGGAAAAAAAAAGATGAAAGACATCGATTTATCCTCCCAAGAGTCTGTCCCTCAATCTAACATTCACGTCGCCACACAGTTAGTTTCATCACAAACTTCCACGAACTCGAACGCATATGTTAAAATAAGCTAAGAACCTACAGCGAAAAGAATACAATTATCTTTAAAACACACATTGACAAAGCTCGTTTTCTGTTTCATCTCAACGACAACTGAGATAAACACGAGGTGAACGGGACGAAGAACGAGTGAGGGTGAACGTTAAGGTATGGAAGGGGCTCGGTTTGACATAGGAAAGGCGAGGCAGGAGGGAGGGAGGGATGAAGGGAGATGAAGCCAGGGTGATACTGGTGTGTGTAGTGAAGGGGAAAATATATATATAAATTGGTTGAGGACGGAGAAGTGACGGGGAGTGGACTAGATAGAGTAAATAAGCGATAGAGGTGCATGCAAGAAATTGAGAGGAGACAGGTACAGGTAGGGACGGAAAGAGAGAGAGAGAGAGAGAGAGAGAGAGAGAGAGAGAGAGAGAGAGAGAGAGAGAGAGAGAGAGAGAGAGAGAGAGAGAGAGAGAGAGAGAGAGAGAGAGAGAGAGAGAGAGAGAGAGAGAGAGAGAGAGAGAGAGAGAGAGAGAGAGAGAGAGAGAGAGAGAGAAAAAAAAATAAAACTGAATATTCATGCAAATGGAATAGATAGGAAGAAAGGAAAAGAGGATAAAGAAGCAGAGAGGCAACCAGTCGAGAAGAAATAAACCAAAAGTTCTTGTGGAGTCGAATTGAAATACGACACAAATACACGAGGAAAAAGAAAAAATAAGTTGAGAAAAAATTGAGCTAAATCGAAGAGCGAAAGGAAAACTGTTAAGGATTCTGGCAAGGGAAAAAAACGTGGGATGAGATGGTATTTGCGGAAAGTTATGTGCCCAGGAAGATATCAAGTGGTTTCTCCATCATGCCATTTAAGAAAAAACGACGTGATTTGAAAAGCGTACGAGAAAAAAAAAATAATATTATATCAAACATTTCAGTAAAGATTATAACGCAAGGAAGATTTTTTTTTTTAACGAAAGTAACATAACGAGGTATGAGTGTGTTGGTGAATGTTAAAATATCACAAATAAAAAGGAAAAATAAAACGAATACATTAAGAGATAAAAGGTAGAATTAACAGCGAAGACTTTGTTATTTGTAAACATTGTATGACTGTCTATACCTTGTCGTACGTCTCCCTTGGTATCACGAGGGAAAAAGCAATGTGTATAACCTCTCTGCCAACAAATTGATATACGTGCAGGCAGGGACTCAGGACTCAGGACGAACGTGGAGGGGAAAGGTAAATAAATAAATAGAAGAAAAAAAAAACTCGCGTCTATAACCATATCACTTTTCTTAACAGCATCACATTTCATGGCAATACAAGGTGATGTAAGAACGATAACCTTATGACTTTATAAACGTGTCCACATAAGGAAATGTTTCAGTCGGTGGTTCAATCCTCTCGTGAACCATTATGGATGAAGTGAAGCTAATATGGAGGTATGAATATTCTTTTGTAAACATTCAAATACTCTTAGAAAGCGATCGTATGCCTTTGTTGTCTGTACCTACTCAGTCTTCAGCCTGCAGCGATGGAAAGGCTTTAGCGGTATTACCAGTTCTCAGAAGGAAACAATCACAATCACCTGCGTTATGTATACCTGAGGGAATCGAGAACTCTTACCGAACATACGTAGCATCGATCCCAAAACAAATAATTCTGCAAACTTTGGCTTGAAAAATATATCCAGTATTTCCACCGATACTCAAAAAAGGAAAATGAAAAAAAGTGGTTTGTAAAATAACGAAAATCCGCTGTAACATCCCTCGGTCCCCTCACAAGCCACTTTTTCCATGATGTATTGGGAACCGGAAATCACCCTTCCCCTCACCCCCTGAACCCATTGCGGCGTAAATCCACCGTGGACACAGATCACCCCGCCAGGCACGCCACCTAAATATTCCCAGGCCTTCCCCTTATAAACACAACGCAGGAGAGAAGCAAACAAACCCACACCAACTTCCCACCCTCACACACGCAGGCACTCAAGGGTGAGGGGGGTGGGGGAGAAAGGAACAAATTAATACTGAAATCATTTGCAGTGCCAGAATAATTTGTGTGGGGACAAGTTCCATGCAGCTTCCACGCTCTCTTTGTACAGTCCAACACACCTGCTTTTCTTTTTTTTTCCCACTCCCTTGTCAGTGGTGATTTAGAGATGGGGTACCAGTGTAGTATTGGTGCTATTATTTATACAGTCCTGGAAATGTTCTGTAATCATTCATGTTTGCATCATGTTCCGTGTTTAGTCTTTCATAAGTTCTCCTACATAGTTTATACACGAGGTGAGCCCTTCCTCGTATTACATTTATATCTAAAGGATATTATTGCCAGTCCCTAAGGCCCCGTCCACACAAACATACAGTGTCTGCAGACAAACCAGTAAAGTGTTCGAGACGCAATTTGAACAAACCCACGAGACACTGTCTGTGGCCAGTGGAGTGATGTCGCTGCCAGACACACGATTCTACAAAGTTACGTGTGGATCCTATGTAGTTTGGTTCTGAATTTTTTTTTTCGCTCACAAGGATATCAGTATGCTGCTTAGTGCTACATGCTTCCTATCTTTCTTGTGACGCACCATGTTGTAGTTATCGTACCGCCACTGCACACTAGTACGTCGTCAGCCATTCACTCTGCTGCAGCCAAACCTTGACAGGCCAAGCACCGCCGTGTGGACAACATTACAACTGTGTCTGGGGACGAACATAGTCTGCCAGACACTGTATGCTTGTGTAGACGGAGTCTTAGACATCCCTTTGAGCGAGGAAAGCGTGGGATAATAATCTTGGGTGGCGACTATTGTCAAGTATATCAACACTTCTTTTTTTTCCAGAATCGTGAGTCACTTGAAAGGGCCACCGAAGCGACATTGTACGTTCAGTCGTTGAGCACCTTCACCTACAAACAAGTCTGGCATTCTAGGAAGGACAGCAGACGTAGGTGAGTGACCGTGTGACTTTATTTTATAACTACTTAATACTTGTAAGTAGTTAAGTTTACTTATATTTCCTTGATGGATTAGCACTTTCTTTCTTGTGTTCTTTCTTTCTTTTCTTTCTTTATTCATTTATTTCTTGAATCCGTCACACTTTTCATGTTTGTCAGTTGGGTGACGCGTCTGCCTCCCGTCTTGTGCCTTGTGGTTTATCACTGTGTTCCTGCGATGCAAATCCGCCATCATGCATGCAAACTGTCGCGCGTTGGTGTCCAAAATGTCCCAACCTTTTTACTGTTCGTCGTTATCAAGCTTTTTCTCTTTTCTCCCGGTAAAATTCCACGTGTAGCTCAGGTCGTCACCAAACGGATATAGAAAGTTATTTTGCTAGCTTGGTCTTGACC
>JAPQNM010000020.1:3785912-3805912 GCA_029783475.1 Metacarcinus magister
CAGACAGACAGACAGACAGACAGACAAACAGACAGTATTTGAAAAGGAAAGGGATTCATCAACAAACAGATACATGCAAAACACTCTTACCACTAGGAACCAATAGACCTTACAGAGGAGGCAATATATGTACTGCCTCGTATTTACAAGCTTTTGAAGATCAGCGACCGTAGCCTTTCCTTGTCTCGCTCTCCCACTTGGTACACGATAGCTGGAGGCAAGGCTGCTCATCAATATGCAGAAGGGAAAGCCGCGGAAGGCAGGGTTGTCTGTGGAAATTGTGTTTCGAACGGCGCCGGGAAAGTTAGAAAACAATGGAGAAGGATGGAGGGACGATGAGATAAATTCATGTCATTTACCTGATGAAAAAGAAGATTTGCAGCCATTATCGGCACCGTGATGGATATGCATTTGATAAAAGAAATTTTTTCACAGCGATAATGGTAAGAAAACTTTGCTCGAGGAAAAGACGGAAGGTAATCAGATCAAGCCTCCTACATGCGCATCGAAAAGCGTGTGTTGACGGCGCACCAACAAACATAATGCGTTCCGTTTATTACACATTTATCATGCTTTAGTGTGAGCGGCGGAACCTTCTACGATATGCATTGAGATGAGGATCGTCCTACTCACCTGGTAATTGACGGTACATATATGTATGACTTGAGTGCCGGGCAGAACGTTGTTGGCGGAGGAGAAAGGAAAGAACAAGACCACATGACAGGAACAGCTCGCCTTGCACACTCGCTGGAACGCTATTGTGAGACGTGATTGGATTCCTTGTGCTGCTAGTAATGCGTTTGAGGCAAAATGGGCTTCGATCACGTGAAATAGTCTTTGGGATTGAACCACTTAATACTTATGGTCATCACTGCGTCTGAGAATGGAGAGTAGCTTCGACAAGTGGCTGGTAGATATGACAAATATTCTTTGGTATTATAGTGGCTGGTCGTCTTGGCGTTGGTTGTAACGCCCCTAACATGCCACGGCGCGAGGATCATGTGTATTGATGTTTTCCAGGAGCAGCGGCCAGGCTCTTGTGTTCTTGTGTGTCTTCTGGATTGCATTCCAAGTAAAGCCAGTGAGCAGGTAACACATACTCTTCCTCAGCTCCTGCCGTACAGCTTATACATGACTACAAAAGTCTCTTACTTTTATCATTTTTTTACTCACTGCAGCATCATCAAGGCAGAAGAAGCAGTCATATCCCAACCACCTTCCTCAGCCTTCAGTGTTTTCCTTAAAACTCTCAGCCTCGCAGAAAGAACTCAGGAGCTCTTCGTCATGACGCGTATCTCGCCCCACCAAGCACTGTGTGTCTTGGGCCCGCTGGTGCTTCCTGTGTTGCTACTACAAACACCTGCAAGTGACGCGACTCTCACGTATATGTTTCACAAGGTGTTTGTGTCGTCAACAATGGTAAACTCCTCTAAAAGCGAAACCCTCAGTGACAGTGAGACTGCTCACCATGATGTGCTTTGTTCCCACGCTTGCACCCTCTACCAATGGTGTCAGTTGTGGTGCCGCACCTCTTCCTTTATTTGTACCTTCTACAGCGCCCTGGTTATGCCCACCTACATCGATGCTTTCCCAGAGGATGCCCTCCCCTGCTACACACGTCGCCCTAGGGACTTAGCCACCGGAGCCAAGGCTATCACAGGCGTAACCTATCAAAACGCGCACGTATCGACCCTTGTTGATGGGATATACGACATGACGCGTGAAAGCTGCTTCAAGACCAAAAAGGCTAGGACCTATCAGTGGTTTCGCCTTGACTTGGGGATGAAACGCACCTTCTCCCATGTTCGCCTTCGGGCACAGCCGAATCCCTACGCCAATATAATGTTCTCCGATTTAGAGGTTCGTATTTCCGATGAAAAATCCGAAAGATTTTATGGAGAGTTTATCGGGCCGGCATATGAAAATCAAGAGGTCGATCTGACATCTCCTTCCCCTGTTCATGCTAGGTATATTGACTTTCAAAGAAATTTTTCCGGTGAACATTTTCAGGTGTGTCATGTTGAAGTGTTCTGAGTCCCACAGGTGTGTAGGCCGACAGGTGCCAGTAGGGTACGTAAAGGTGAGGTTGCTTATGACCTGCGTTGTTCTTTGGAGACTTGCACGAGTGAGTGGAGCTGCTGTAACGCCGTACCGGGGAAACTTATCGTGTTCTGTGTGTTAATCAAGGTGACATTAAATTATTGCTCATTTGCTACACTTTTATTTGTTTTCCTCGCAAAACTTGGTGTTGGGAGTAATTATCTATTCATCACTCTTAGAAAATTACGATTCTGGATACAGACTGCACTAAGTTTCTGTTTATTGTATTGTATTGTCGTTTTTACTTTTTTTCTGTATATGAAAGTCTATGGTTAGTCATGTTGCAACAAAGCTTTCGGGAATCCTACACGTATATCCTGCCATTTTTTTTTTTTATCTTTCTTTATTCTTTCTTTTTCTATCGTTTTTCCTTTTTCACTTTACTTCGAAATTGAATTGAATTGAACAAATTAGTCTTACAGTGTTATGTGGCGTAATTGTATTGTACGGGAGAAATAGAAGTTAAGATATATAAGAAAGTAAACGTAGACACACACATTCACCATTCAAACTCCCTTAGATGTAAATGTTGCATTGAGCTTCACACTCACGCTATAGACTCACACGTTTGGTCATCAATCATTCCACTGCCATTCTTCATTCATCCCACCACACACCCCCCTTGCCCTCCCATCTGTCATTCACTCTCAATCTGTCTGTCTCCCTCCTGATGCAACCTTTGTTTAATTCAGGTCCTCTATTTCTCCCATATCTTCGTCTCATGCATCACCTGATTATTAAATTCCACCATTTGGAAATACATAAACATCTTGAATCTTTCCTTGTTTATTTGATTCGATTTTCATCTGATTTGCCGCTGTTGTAATTATGTTTCGCTGTCTCAAGAAAACCCTACCTGGCTTTGTAATCATTAGTAATCACAGGTGGATTTATAAGAATTTGTATGACTTACGATACGCTGTAATATATAATTGTGCGTACGTGATTTTCACAGTAATATACGAAATAGTGAAGTTCGGAATACTTGAATAAGAAAAATAGAGATGAAAGAAAAACTTACATTGGTTGTTTTTTTTTAAAGTTTAATCGATGCCGTCGTTTGTAATTTGATTTGGCACACACACACACACACACACACACACACACACACACACACACACACACACACACACACACACACACACACACACACACACACACACACACACACACACACATACACGCATACACGCACACGCACACGCACTCTATCTATACATTATACACATTCAGTAAAGTAAGTAGACCACGTTTTCTGACGTGATATGTTACGGTCAAATGTTTGCTTATGACAAAAATACGACTTTTCATCAATGGAAGTAATATACAATGATAATGATAAGGAAATATATATAATGGTTGACCCTCGTGAATCGCTGTCCCATAGTTCAACACGTCGCGTAGGTGAGGCGCTAAGGTAAATTGTACTTTAATCATAGAAAATAAGGCTTATCGATCCTAACTCATTACAACCTGCTAAGTGAGACGACCAGTGGTACTCTTTACCTTCCCTTACAACAAACACCTAGATACTTCAAAGAAAAAATATGCGATGACAAACTAGATTTTCAGACATATTTGACTTGAATTTCCTGAACTTTTCCAGTCACTTGGGTCACCTCGGTCACGTGTACAGAGCTATCTTCAGACGAAAAGAAAATGGAATTCCAAACTCAATCTATCTCTCTTGTACATAACATAAAATAAGCGTAATAAGCCATCAAATAAAGTTCATCCCTCATTCCAGTTTAAAGAAGACATATCTATTCGGTCGGACCTCGTGTTGAGTAATGAGATTTTACGTCTATTCTTCTTTCCATTCCCTTGTATAGTTTGAGGAGGATCAGCAGGAAGTTTATGCCAGTTAACACTACCTTATACATCTAGTTAATTATCTTGTTTTCAATTTGATGTTCACTTTTTATTTCCTTCGTAATCAATATAATCACTTCACAATCTTTTACGGCTGTTCCTCTGTGTGGATATAGGTTAATGTGTTAATATACGCTACTTAGCCCATTTTACCACTTAATTCCCAGAACTTTGGGGCGTATCTAATTCTTCAAAGTTCATACACCAATTTGTATATTATAATTTATTACTTTGTGAGGCCTTCCTACTCTGGCACCATAGTTGTAATTATTTTTTTTTGTACTCTCTCCAAATTCTTCATATGTTTTTCCTTGTGTATGTGATTAGTTGGTTAAAATAGACCATAAATTATCAATGCCGTGTCCACAGTAGGTGGTTAACAGGCAAGGTATGAATAATAAATAATAAATGAAGTAATGTCCCTTTTCATCTTTTCTTTTCCTTAGGAGGAATGCTGAGGAAGAACAAGAACAAGAACAAGATGATGAACAGCAGCAGGCAGGAGTAGTGGTGGTGGTGGTTAATTAGACTTATATTACTGTTTTCATTTTATTTGGATCTACACAGTTTTCTTACAAGAGATTTTCCTATATTTTGCATAATGGGGGATATCTTGGGAGAGTCTTGACTGTGGTTCGTAAACATCCTGTGGGGGACATCCTGTGGGATATTAACGACCCAGTCAAGACGAACCAGTGACTCACCATTCTCTCTCTCTCTCTCTCTCTCTCTCTCTCTCTCTCTCTCTCTCTCTCTCTCTCTCTCTCTCTCTCTCTCTCTCTCTCTCTCTCTCTCTCTCTCTCTCTCTCTCTCCCCCCCCCCAGGCGCTGCAGGAGGGAGGAGGCGGGGGGGGTCTCTCGTCAGTGTCTGCAGCAGGGGGGAGGCGGGGGGGTCTCTCGTCAGTGTCTGCAGCAGGGAGGAGGCGGGGGGGTCTCTCGTCAGTGTCTGCAGCAGGGAGGAGGCGGGGGGGTCTCTCGTCAGTGTCTGCAGCAGGGGGGAGGCGGGGGGGTCTCTCGTCAGTGTCTGCAGCAGGGAGGAGGCGGGGGGGTCTCTCGTCAGTGTCTGCAGCAGGGTGGAGGCGGGGGGGTCTCTCGTCAGTGTCTGCAGCAGGGTGGAGGCGGGGGGGTCTCTCGTCAGTGTCTGCAGCAGGGAGGAGGCGGGGGGGTCTCTCGTCAGTGTCTGCAGCAGGGAGGAGGCGGGGGGGTCTCTCGTCAGTGTCTGCAGCAGGGGGGAGGCGGGGGGGTCTCTCGTCAGTGTCTGCAGCAGGGAGGAGGCGGGGGGGTCTCGTCAGTGTCTGCAGCAGGGGGGAGGCGGGGGGGTCTCTCGTCAGTGTCTGCAGCAGGGGGGAGGCGGGGGGGTCTCTCGTCAGTGTCTGCAGCAGGGGGGAGGCGGGGGGGTCTCTCGTCAGTGTCTGCAGCAGGGGGGAGGCGGGGGGTTCTCTCGTCAGTGCCTGGAGGAGGGGGGGGGGTCTCTCGTCAGGGTCTGCAGCAGGGAGGAGGCGGGTCTCTCGTCAGGGTCTGCAGCAGGGAGGAGGCGGGGGGGTCTCTCGTCAGTGTCTGCAGCAGGGAGGAGGCGGGGGGGTCTCTCGTCAGTGTCTGCAGCAGGGAGGAGGCGGGGGGGGTCTCTCGTCAGTGCCTGGAGGAGGCGGGGGGGTCTCTCGTCAGTGTCTGCAGCAGGGAGGAGACGGGTCTCTCGTCAGTGTCTGCAGCAGGGTGGAGGCGGGTCTCTCGTCAGTGTCTGCAGCAGGGTGGAGGCGGGGGGGTCTCTCGTCAGTGTCTGCAGCAGGGTGGAGGCGGGGGGGTCTCTCGTCAGTGTCTGCAGCAGGGTGGAGGCGGGGGGGGTCTCTCGTCAGTGTCTGCAGCAGGGTGGAGGCGGGGAGGTCTCTCGTCAGTGTCTGCAGCAGGGTGGAGGCGGGGGGGTCTCTCGTCAGGGTCTGCAGCAGGGTGGAGGCGTGTCTCTCGTCAGTGTCTGCAGCAGGGTGGAGGCGGGTCTCTCGGTCGGGGTCTGCAGCAGGGTGGAGGCGGGTCTCTCGGTCGGGGTCTGCAGCAGGGTGGAGGCGGGTCTCTTGTCAGTGTCTGCAGCAGGGGGGAGGCGGGTCTCTCGTCAGTGTCTGCAGCAGGGTGGAGGCGGGTCTCTCGTCAGTGTCTGCAGCAGGGTGGAGGCGGGGAGGTCTCTCGTCAGGGTCTGCAGCAGGGTGGAGGCGTGTCTCTCGTCAGGGTCTGCAGCAGGGTGGAGGCGGGTCTCTCGGTCGGGGTCTGCAGCAGGGTGGAGGCGGGTCTCTTGGTTGGGGTCTGCAGCAGGGTGGAGGCGGGTCTCTCTGTCGGGATCTGCAACACAAGAGGGGAGGTATGTAGAGACAATCATGCACACACAATTGAACATAAAAATATACAAATACAATAGTGTACTTTGCTTTTCATTACCTTGACATGAGGGCAGAAAGGAAAATGAGAGGATAAGAGCATGCATGTTAGGGATGAAAGGACAGGAATAAATGGAGACTCTTCCATCGTGGCCATCCCTTGGTGGGGGTTCTCAGAAACAGACGTCAGATAGAGGCATCAGGTGACAAAAAAAAGTTGAGCAGTTGTCGAGGCTATTCAAGCAGGCCCTTCCTTATTTATTAATCTTGACTGGCATAAGGGGCAACCAATCAAGAGGTAAACCCATCACCGCATGCACCTCGCTTAACACGTCTTAAGAAAATAAATTACACCTCAATTTCGAGCTATCCATCTCTTAACAGTTTCTGACGCCTCGTTCCCTCTGGAAACATCCCCCTGGCAAAAGAGACACCCTCTCAATTTCACCATAAATTTTTTACTCTATGCAATTCCACAACTAAACATTTATATCAAATAAGGTTTAAAGGAGTGTGATGAGACAAAATAGATAATCGTAACTACATGCCATGCTACAATATTAATAATGGTATAAGATATTCCTACATCATTGATCCTATAATGTAAGAAAGGTGTTGGAGAAGAAGGAAAGTGTTTAGTTTAGAATGAGGAATAAATGTAAAAAAAAAAAAAATTTGATTGTATGAAGGACTATTTGAGCTGAAACATGGAGTAAGGCAGTGGCAGAGAAGAAGAGATGAATTGTAACAGGAGATGAAATGTAGGAGAAGTATGTGTGGAGTAATGTGTACGGGCCGAGTGAGAAAGGAGGAGGGACGAAGAACTGGTGTTACGAGAGTTGGCTGGTTGAGCAGAGCAGTGTGTGTTGAGGTATTTTGAACACCTGGAGAGAGTTGAGGAGGACCAGTTGGTAAAGAGAATAGTAATAGTCCGATGTGGGAGGTGTGAGGTTGAGAGGAAGGCCAAGAACAGGATGGACTAATAATGTGAAAATAGTGCTGGGGAGAAAACTCAATTTTTGTCCAATCTCCCAATGCATCAGCTCACTCAATATTCTTGAATATGAGGAGGATGCCAGTGCATCTGTACGAGTGGAGAGAAAATTAGGATTGGTGTAGAAGTGAAACAGGCGTGAGTTATCATTGTGCTTGTTCAGTAATAATTGCCTTCACAGAATCATGGGGTATCTCTGGAAGAACTGTGTCAAATCAGCGACTGTTCTGTCAGACTGAATCAAGGCCTATTACCAGCAGAGTCCGCCAACGTCAACTCCAGCTATATGGGCATGTGGCAGGTTACCCAGAAGCTGATCCAGCTTCTCGGGTTGTCTCTGAAAGGGATAACCCAGGGTGGGAGACCAAGGGGGCGCCCACAAAGTTCAGGGCTGAGGCAATGCTGGGAATTACTTGGTAGGGGAAGGGGGTTTGCATGGAGACTTGCACGGGGTGATCGCCAGGTCTGGCGTCGGAGGGTGGGTGAGGCGACGCACCCCTCGGCGTAGGCCCCCAATGATTGACCAATTGATTGTTCAATATATACATGGATGGAGGTATGAAGGAGACAAATGTCAGAGTAGGAGATATAGGTGCTAAGGTAAGGCCGAATGGTTTGCAAAACTCTGTGGTGCTGGGGTTGTTTGTGGCTCAGTGCTAATTGCAGAAAGTATGAAGTTACAGAAGGTGGTGGATAATTTTTAAGTGTTTAAAAGGAGGAAATTGGAGGTCTCTAATAGCAGGGTGATGGTTTTTGAAGGGCCTACAGATAATTGATTTTATAAAACCTTATAGAGCAAGGGAACAAAATATGGTAAAGTCCAAGATTAATGGATTCTAAACTTCTCTATGCCTCACATCTCTAGAAAATGCTAAATTAATTTTCAAACCCCCTACAAAAGTAGTTTAGCATTAGATTTGAAGATGAAAAGTTGAATTTCTGATTAATTTTCTTTAACTGAACGATAATACAGTAGTACGAGTGAACAAACTAACCAAATAAAAACTATAAAAAAATAAAACTTTTGACGTGGCCATGCTCACACCACAACAATGAGGTGGTATGGCACTACATAAAAGGAGCAAGGGGGCTGTTAATGTGGAATGGAGAGAGCATAAAAGTAAGACAACTTAGGCATGGGTGTAACAACTAAGCAAATAGATCATGGAGTGTTTGAATGGGTGAACTGTGGTACGTTGAAAAGGTTTGGTCAAGTTGAGTTGTGGGATTGAAATAGAATGAGTTCAAGAGAATGTGTGTGAAAGGATGATGGAACAGGAAAAGATGGAGACCTTTCTGCTTTGGTCACGCCCTTTGAGGTAAGTCCCAGGAAAGGAACGAGGCATTTGAGATATAGATAGATAAAAGAAACAGAAGATACAATATTTATATATCAAGAAAGAAAATGCCATATTTATACATAGAAAATATATATGTACTTAGAAAAACTACTAATACATTTACCAAGGAAGACACTACTACCACTACTTCTACTACCATTACTACCACACACCTCCTTAGTCAAGTCTCCATAAATCCCAGGAGTCTTCCGAGCATATTCTGGAATAGTCCGAGCCACATCAATATGCACATCTTAACCATCCAGGTGAAAATAGTCACTGATCAAGACCAGGCGGATGAATACTTCCTTCCACGCCACGGATAGTCTCAGCACTTGTCCCTCCTCCAGGCCTGCAAAAGAATGGATAGTTAGAGGTAATTCCGAATAGTATTTAGATAGTTAGTATGGATAATATTAATAATGCATAATTAAAAAAGTGATGAATACAGAAAGGAACAATAAGGAATAAGAGGAAGATGAGGAGAATGAGGAGACCAAAATGAAGAAAGAAGAGGAGGATGGAAACAGACAGAGGAAAAAATTAACAATTACAATAGTAGCACACGTACACAAACACAGACACACACCACCACTCTCTCCTAACCTACATTTCAACCTTTAAAATGCAACGCACCACAAACAAGACCCACACACACACACTCCCAGGCACACTCTTTCCTCCCCTCCCATCTCTACCACCCACACACCCAGGGGAGTTTACACTGCTTCAGCAAGATAAAAACAACCTCTTAAATTAACTTTCCCAGGCCACAGAGGTATGCCCTGAGCCTCTACACCTAGGATCAGTCTGCCTCCACCACCACACCGCTAACCTCACCCATCAAATACCCCTGAACCCCCCCATTGCCCTACAACATGCGTACAGGGCTCAATAAACCTACATGTAACGATGAGAAACATACACAGGTATTCCAATATACATACATAGGTACGTTAAGGTAGGTCATTGATGTCAGTATCCAAGGAGTAGTGATACTTCCTCTTGGAACAGTCAAAAGTCCTCCCCTGATGCCAAGAGGACTACTATGTCTGCGGGTATTCTTACTGCCCAGTGGATGACACCCTTCAGTAACTCCAAACTGTAAGAGGACAAGGGTAAGAGGAAACTCTACAAGTCATTATGAATATTTGTTCTATGACTAATAATTACGCAGTAAAATTATAATTTATATATTTTCTTTATGTTAAATATATTTTTTTAAAAACCCAAAAAAATCCACTTGGACCAGGTTTTTTTTAGTAGGTTTTTTCAATGCCAACCCTGCACATAACTACCCTTCTCCTATCTTTAATTATCTCTAATTATCTCATGCTTCATAAAACACATATACTATCTCACTCTCTTTCTTTACTATCTCTATATTTACCTTCCCCGGTTAGCCATCATAGTTCCAGCATCAACGAGGAAGACGTAAGAAATGTAGTCACACTTGAAAAAGCAGGGCCGTACAAGGTCCGCTGGGGGCCCAATCAGATGCCTCGCTGCTCTCGACCAATGGATAAGGTCGCAGGTGGGCTGGACCAATCATAGGAGTTGGTTTGTAGTGTGTTGGACCAATAAGATAGCTTGGTTTTGTTCATTTTCTAGTCCTGTTGAAAAAGGAAATTTATTACTGTTGGTCATTATTTTTTATTATTATTATACTTCTACAAAAAGAAGAAAAAATACAGTACAACTTAAAATAGCAATACAATATATCTTGTATCTCAAAACACAATGCTCTTGAGAAAATGTGAATATTCTTAAAATGAAAAACATGCCAAGTAGATATAATGAATAAATAAATAAATGAAAAAAAATATCACTGAAACCTTACAAGTGTGACCACTACCAATTCCGTTACAACACGACAAAATTAATTAAATGAACACCATTGATAAAAATAACAACAAAACAAACAAAGCAATAAACAAAACTAATTACACACAACAATTTCTACACAATAATCTTCCAACCATTATTTTTCACCTTCTTTTCCTAATATTTTTCTACATTTATTTTCTTTCCGCACCAACGCTTTATCACCATTCTGAGCCTACTTATACTACGACACATCAGTCAACTCTAAGCTTGCTCTGACAATACACAGTTCAACCACAACACAGCACACAACACACACCCATAAAGCTGTGTCTTGCTATGCCAATTTTGTCTGCCAAGTTTTCCCTCAAACACCTATTACCTATTACTAGCAATACAGCAATGTACTACTGCTGCAAAGTAGTGTCACAGCTTTGCAATCTGCTGTGATGGTCTCTGTAATGCTGTATTTATATTACTGTCTGTGTTTTTAATGCTGTTTAAAAGTGGTGGAGGAAAAAGAAGAGGTGGAGGAAGAAGCAGATAAATGCCTTGTGCCCCAAAAACTAATCTTATATAAAAAAAAAGTAATACATAAAAACATATGACACTTTTGAGATAAAGAATATTGTCTTTTTCTGCAGTTTTATCCATATTTCACTGCGATTTTCGTAAACATATTAATACTAAACAGAACAACATTGAATATGGTCAGAAGTGTCATAAATTCATTGCCATCTCATTGATTCGCCAATTGTATTAAAGGTGATTAAATAATAGCCAGGTAATATAGACCATATAGTTCTGCTAGGATTAACGAGAGCACTACCTCTCATTAAGTCAAGCTGCCGTCACCCAGGATTAAACTCCCAACCTTTTTACCTATATATACCCAGCAAATATCCCCCTTGAAGAGACAGGTAGCCAAGACGAGGCGTTTAGGGTTCGGACAGACATTACTCTCCCCTCCCCCTCTGCGCCTTGTCTTTTTGTCGGAGAGAATATAGAGGAGAGGCTTCCCAGACCCCTCGCTTTGTCCCTTTTGGTCGCCTTTTACAACCCGTAAGAAACAAAATAATAGTATTCTTGCAGCCCCCACCACAGGCCTCAATAATAATAATAATAATAATAACTATCTACCTATAGCTATACGAGGCTGCCATCAAACTTAAAAGGAGCAGAGAGAGATAGTTTTAGAGGTATCAATTAGTTTCTGATGAAATTTGGAAGATGGATGAAAAACAAAGCCATAAAAGGAGTATATAATTACCGCCAGCTTCACATCAGCATATTCTATTGGGCAGTCCGACATGCCTTCCCAGCATACATATTGGAATTATTTGTGAGGATTTTTGGTATTTTAATACATACACTCAGAAATGCTACATTGTTAAGCTCCTTACTTTCATGACTGGTGGTCATTTCTGTCTAAACACTTGGTCACCTCTTCCTTCAGGTATTATTACAGAGTTACACCCGTCTCACCACGAAGGACACCTATGTGATATACAAGTTAACGTTTGCATGTAAGATAAGTGGGGCACACCCTATAGCTGCTCGTAGCTGTGGGCGCTCATCTCTCGTCACATTGGCCTTTGAGCCTGTGGTGGAAATTAATCCGTTACCCAGGGACAGTCCACTGTGACATCCCACTTTCCACAGTTTACCTTCCCCAGGTTTCCCTAGGTACCATTTATCGACCAACCCATTTGGGAGGATGAACAGCTGGGTGAGCTTTACGCTGCCTGTCCTCGTCCAGGATCGAGCTCGGGCCAGCAGATTTGTAGTCAGACGTGCTAACCACTGCACCACTGAGGCGAATGTAATACACAACATAATATTCCACTTCTGTCGTAAATTATTCCTTAAACATGAGGGTTCGGGACTCCTCAAGTTGGATCGTTAGCTTATCATATCAGGTTAGATTCAGTTAAGTTAGGTTAGATTAACTTTGGTTTGGTTCAGCTCTTTTCATATCTTATCACAACAAAACTATTCTTTTTTTTCTTCATAAATCAGCTAGCATTTCGTCTTATAGAAAACGTTATGCTGGGTTACGTTTGATTCAGTTAAGCTAAAATATAAACAATTTGCAACGGTAATGACATCCAGGACAATTAAGAACATTAGAAAATAAGAAGGCTGTAAGAGGCCAGTTGACCTACTCAAGGCAATTACATCAACAACAAAACTAACTGGACAAAATATAATTAATTTCCTCACAGAAACACTGAGATTAATAATTTAGAAATCAATTCTCCTTTATAGTATTTTAATTCCAATAGAAAAAAAACCTACAGTGAAAAGCTTAGTGTAGCTAAGTCTAAATTTCTTAACCCAATGATTGATTAAAATTGTTTAGACTGTCTATGAAAACTATTACGGTCTAATTACTTGCTTTATTTATATTAATCTTATTTATATTTATGTAGCTGGTAAATCTACAGAGCAACGCCTTCAAACCGACCATAGCAATAGAAGTTGTAGTACACAGGATACTTACTGTACTGAACATGTGAAGGTTTTAGTGAGCGGTCAATACCTTACTTAACATGTACTGTTTGATTTATAAGTCCACACACCTGACAGAATTAGCTAGGTTAGGTTGGGGGGAGTCAGGGGGCGCGTACCCCTCCCCCGGGTCAGTTTAGTTTAGGTGACCGCTCACTAAAACCTTCACAGATGTTCAGTACAGTAAATATCCTGTGTACTACAACATCAATTATTCTGATCGGTTTGGAGGGGTTGTTCTGCAGATTCACCATTACACTAACATCAAATAATACGATTAAACATTTGGAAACATATATCAACATCAAAACAAAGTTCCCGACAGGGCCAGGATAATATTGCTATTTCTATCTTATTTTACCTTTTCCTGTTAGTTTTCCGGAGCCTCAAGGACGTCAGTGTGATGTCCCAAGCTTGGTAGTGTCCCAGCGTGAAAGTCAAGGTCATAATTGTCCTTAAAACGACAAAATAGGTAAATAATATCGAGTTTGACTTCGCAATGGCAGCTTCAAGATTGTGTGTTTGTTTGTCTCATTCGGGTCTCGGTCTCATGTTGGTCTGGGTCTTAGTATTTAATTAATGTTCGATTTGTTGAATTTGTATATATATAAAGTGAGAGAGAGAGAGAGAGAGAGAGAGAGAGAGAGAGAGAGAGAGAGAGAGAGAGAGAGAGAGAGAGAGAGAGAGAGAGAGAGAGAGAAAAAAAAAAATTGCCAATGTATTTTCCAGGATTTCCTTCTTTGGGGGAAAAACAAGGAATCATTTCGTGGCGTAGGTACCCAGCGACTCTTCCAAGGCTATATCTATTATTTCTAATTTAACGACGACGAGCATGTTACTGGGAAGCGACGAAGTGACTTAAAACTTCAAATAAAACGTGGGAAGCGAAGAAGAAAAAAAAGTGTAATATAGAGACTCGTACACACAGACAGATGCAGGAATCCTCTTAATATAAGGATGATGAACTTAATAATCATACGGAAAGGATCATACCAGTAATCTAATAATGGTTGTTGACAAAATACTGTCGCAAACAAAGTGAAGGAAGGAGGAGGCGGAACATTTTTATATAAGAATAAAGAGTTAACTGCCTTCTAACTAGGCTGTTCAACACTTAACTACAGACAACGAGAGAAAGGAACAGAAAACCATTACTCCTCCCCTTAAACACACCCATTGGCTCTCATTGACACACTATAATAGCAGGGAAGTAGGAGCAACATCAAGTTTGGAAAGAGAAAGTATGTAAATTTTGACAAGATCGAGCATAAGGAAATATAAGCACTACACACTTATTAGTAGTACTTGGATAAGCGAATACAAGGATGAGGAAGAAGAGGAAGTGAGTGGAAATCCTTGAGTGTTGAGCAGAAAGCACTTGTGATCATAGGTTAACATCAAAATTCATGACTGTAAAATAATAAAATAATTGAGAAAAACAAGATAGGAAAATTATGCGTTGTCATTTAGTCGTAAAAATAGCCCAAAGAACAGTAGTTTCGAATATATTATACATGCGTGTGTGTGTGTGTGTGTGTGTGTGTGTGTGTGTGTGTGTGTGTGTGTGTGTGTGTGTGTGTGTGTGTGTGTGTGTGTGTGTGTGTGTGTTAAAAAAAAAACCTTCTGACATATGCTAGTCTAATGGCTCCTCTTTAGACCTTTCCTAAAGTTGCAACAAGATAAAGACGCCAGCATTGAAACACAACAAACCACATGTTAGACTAGTAACAATGATAACAAACACTTTGCAACTGTCATGATATTAGTGTGAAGTGTCATCTTAACACATACTCGTCTAGTCACTTGTTGTAACCTATCTTCAATGTCCATCAAGTTATCACCACTGAGATTGCATCTCGTGTCTACAACAGCTGCAATTTATCAACGTTAAGGAGACAATTTTTTACATCTCGTCGGTGCAATAGAACTGAATACCAAATAAAGACGATTAATTTACTAAGTCGTCAAGGAAAGAATGACTAAATGAAGTTGCAGACAATGTGATTATTCTCTTTCCATTATCTCTTTACCATATTTTTCCTCTTCCGCTTCCTATGCTGATATTTCTCCATTCCTCTACCTCTTTCTTCTCTTATTTTCCCAGGCATTAGCATAACAAAGAGGAAGAAAAAGAAATGGGGAACAAGGAAATAGAATAAAGTACGGAAAACATGATAGAATATAACCACAAACATAACGCATAAAACCAATGCAACAAAAATGCAAGTGAAATCAAAACTAAATATATAGAAATAAACGACCGAAACCTATCTCATAAAAAGACCGAAAGAGGATAATCAGAGGGAAAAAAAACGGAATGGTACGAACAAAAAAACTTGACCTAATGGAACTTTACTCGTACTTAAAAAGAAAAAAAAAAAGAGAGGGGAGTAAATCGTGTGTCCAGTGACCTTGAGGAGTATGCAGGGCCTTCCAGGATGCTGTAGATGAGAGAGAGAGAGAGAGAGAGAGAGAGAGAGAGAGAGAGAGAGAGAGAGAGAGAGAGAGACACACACACACACACACACACACACACACACACACACACACACACACACACACACACACACACACACACACACACACACACACACGACCATAAAGTGACAGGTAGGTATAGTAGCATGCTTACCCATTAACAATGTTTCTTCTTCTTCTTCTTCTTCTCAGTTAATATGATAAACACCATGACCTTTGAACCTCAGTACTTATGGCCCGTTTCAAACACCGCCCTTGCAGGTAAGTGGTCGGTAACAAACAAGTACGACACCTGTATAGTCACGTACAAAGGTGTTTCATTAATGCATTCACCTTGGTCTCCACTTTTTAATCAAGGACGGAAATCGGGGTTTGTGATTTATATCCAGTGATTTATTTTCGCAGTTGCTAAGTTATCACGCAAGTTTGATTTATTCATGGTGTTTTTTTGGAGGGATGGAGGGGATGGGTGGGTGGGTAAAGGGTGGAGGCTTGTCCCTGACCCTTCCCCCCCTTCCCACCCTTACTCCCTCGCCAGCCTTCTCTGTCTTTGTTTATATTTATCTCTGTATTCATTTATTTCTATGTTGTTCTTTTTTTTGTGTGTATGTGTAGGTCTCTCTATCTGTCTGTCTGTCTGTTTGTTTGTCTGTTTGTCACTTCCTCTCCTCCATGTTTTATTAAGTGGGCACAACGGAGAATGAATAACAATGATGATGATGAAGAGGAGGATGATAAAGAGGAGGAGGAAGAAGAGGAGTAAAAATAAATGCAAGGAAAACGAAATCAGCAACAGAGATATTAGTCACTACGAGGCTGTCTGCAGAAGGAGGAGGAGGAGGAGGAGAAGGAGAAGGAGAAGGAGGAGGAGGAGGAGGAGGAGGAGGAGGAGGAGGAGGAGGAGGAGGAAGAGGTCTACAAGGGAGGGAAGAATCGTGTAGACATCAGAATTACGAGGCCACTCTACCCCCCCTCCTTTTTACCCTTCCTTCCCTCCCTCTTCCCCTCCCTTTTTCCCTCCCTTCCTTCCCTCCCTCTTCCCCTCCCTTCCTCCTGGACCCATACACTTCCTTCTTCAGTCCATAGGTGTAGGTCGTGACTGACCTTCCCCATACACTGCCTACTTGACATGCCTCACCCTTTACCTGCTACTCTAACTTACCAAACCCTTTATCACCCTGTCTTCTTAACCCATTCCCCATGTGGTTTCTATCTTCATTATCTCACCTGACTTCTATTTTTAAGCTTCCTCTGTTTTTCTTTCTTTTTTTTTGTATGTCCTTCACCTCTTTCTTCTTCCTCTCTTTTATTTTGTTCTGTCTTTCCTGTTAATGTAATCTATCATTTTTTTCTCCTTACATTTAAGTCTCCCTCTCTCTCTCTCTCTCTCTCTCTCTCTCTCTCTTTTCTCTCTTTAATGCAATATATATTTTCTTTCCATACATCTAAGTCTCTCTCTTTTTTTTTTTCTCTCTCTACTGTGATCTTTCTTTTCATCCTTACATTAAAGTCTCTCTCTTTCTCTCTTTCCCTTTTTTTTTCTCTATCCACTATAATCTATCCTTTCTTCCATACACTTAAATCCCTGACGATCCTCATACCACCGCTAATGCCATTGTGATAATACAAAACACAATCCAATCATTTCTTTTCTTCCTTGACACATCCTTCCTTTCACCTCTCAATAGTTCTTTTCACACCTTGCATTAATCTCTCCTTTATCAGCACTGCTACTTAGAGGGGGAGGGAGCGCTCTTTCTTCTCTTAGGGGTTTATACAGTGTGTGATTGCTTAGCCTTATGGGGGAAAGCTACTGTAGGAGGTGGAATGGTGGAGGTTATAGACTCTAGACGCCATTTAGTGGAAGAAGTAACATTATCCTGAGAAGAAAAAACAGCCGTTCTCTCTATCTATCACTTATACACATTTTTTCATGAGAGAGAGAAAAAAAAAACGCTATCACAGCCGCCACCTCATTCATCTTAAAGGGGAAAAAAATGAACTAAAATTACACTGCTATCATTACACCTTGCACCCCGATCTCTCACCTCTCCCTTCTGTTTTTAGTTACTATTCTTGTGTTCTTCCCTTTCCCTTTTACCTCTCTCGTCTATCACCCCCTTAACCCACCCACCCTCCCCGCAGTTATCACGCTCCCTCCACCTTCCCACGCGAGGACTAACCAGGATGAAATAAGAATAAGAAAAAAAATGTAAGTACGCACTGAGAATAACAAGGAAGTGAAGGATGCATTCAAGGACCCAAGGACTCAACCAATGAATGAGAGATAGAGAGAGAGAGAGAGAGAGAGAGAGAGAGAGAGAGAGAGAGAGAGAGAGAGAGAGAGAGAGAGAGAGAGAGAGAGAGAGAGAGAGAGAGAGATATGTGAGGATGCTTATGTGGCCTTGAAGAGGGGACAGTAAAATATTAGATAACCTTGTACTGCACACTTACACTTTTACACACGCACACACACACACACACGCACAGACACACACACACACACACACACACACACACACACACACACACACACACACACACACACACACACACACACACACACACACACACACACATATACTGACAACCGTCCACGTTAGTAATACACTGATGTATGTACTTGTGTGAAAGAAGTATTTTTCAATCATATGTCAAACTAACTCGGAATAATTAATGAAATCAAACAACTTAAACTTTTCTGTCTTATTTGTTCACCTAACTTAACTTAACTTAACGTAACCTAAATAAACTTAACACTTAACACTATATTTTGTAACTAAATTGTGAAGAAAAAGCGCATCAATCTCTCCCTTCCCTCACTGCATTGTTGTTTTGAAGTGTGTTTAAGTGTGTCAAGGGGGCAGTAAGCAGTCTGCATCCCACTCCACATGAATTAAAAGTGAAAGGATGACAACACTAAGCTGATCATCTGCCTAAGTCAATATTAAATCTCCTATTACTTTTCTCCTGCCTTTTGACACTAAAACGAGGTATACGTGTGTGTGTGTGTGTGTGTGTGTGTGTGTGTGTGTGTGTGTGTGTGTGTGTGTGTGTGTGTGTGTGTGTGTGTGTGTGTGTGTGTGTGTGTGTGTGTTGTCATGACTGCCAAGGTCATGACACCTGCCACCACGCTAATCACAGGTGTGTGCTAAGGCGGAAGGTTTGATCACACGAGGCAACATTATACAAGTGAAGAGTGGCGTCTAGTAAACGTGATCTGTATGAAGATGAATGTAGTAAGGAAGAGAGAAACATTGTCCATTTACGTGATATTAATTATTGTTTCTTCATTACTATTAAAAATTGCATTGTTTTGATAGTACTTGAAAATGATTCCTTATTCAATCAAGACTTTAAAAAAATACATTTGAAATTTGTATGAGCTCAAACAACGTATATGTATGTTAGTAAAAGTATTCGCCCGTATAAATAAATATACTGGACAGTAAGTATATTAAGTTTTATCTTTTTTTAATGTATTAAGAACAATCAATAACACAGGAAAGCGGATATCACCATAAAATTTTTCGTAATTTTTACATACTGTGGTCGGAGAAAAGACAGGAAATAGTTCATAAGGAATATTTTTTATCGGCAAATCTACTTGAGTTGAGTTTGTGTTCATAATTCTGAGGAAACGCTTATGTGTGAGATCAGTACGGGCTAGAAGGGCAGGATGATTCTGTGTTTTTTTTTTTTCTCTCTCTCTCTCTCTCTCTCTCTCTCTCTCTCTCTCTCTCTCTCTCTCTCTCTCTCTCTCTCTCTCTCTCTCTCTCTCTCTCTCTCTCTCTCTCTCTCTCTCTCTCTCTCTCTCTCCAAAGCATAAGCAAATGAACAACAAAAGTCAATAGAAAGGCAGAGACGCACAATACTTTTACTTAACACAGAAGTAATGTTGCAAATAAGGATAAATGTCATATATCTTCTTAAAAAAACATGATATAAAACTCCCCTGACATACGAGTACTCACGTCCATAACAACATAACAACGTAAATTATGTAGGCTGTGAAGAACAACAACAATTATAATCTTTCTTTCATGTATGACAAATGTAACATAATAATTAATCAACGTTTGGTAGTACAGTACTGGGTGATGTGTGTGTGTGTGTGTGTGTGTGTGTGTGTGTGTGTGTGTGTGTGTGTGTGTGTGTGTGTGTGTGTGTGTGTGTGTGTGTGTGTGTGTGTGTGTGTGTGTGTGTGTGTGTGTGTGTGTATGAGTATTCAATTATTCAGTACACTAAGGCAAGTCACTGGGGAAAAAGGTAAGTGTTTAAGTTAAATATAAGTCTAACCTGTTTTTATTAATTTACTTTCACGGTAAGTAAAATAATAATACAGTTCCAAAATTTACACGACACATACGTGAGAAGGAGGCTGGCAATCAGTGTTGCCAGCCGTGCGTTAATCTTACCATATCAAAGTTAATCTCTTACGCTGAATAAGATAAAATAAATTCCAGAAGTTACACATTGGTTATTATTCTATCACATATGTCCTTTTCAATGATATAAG
>JAPQNM010000020.1:3810912-3830912 GCA_029783475.1 Metacarcinus magister
AATGAGGAGAATAAAGACGATAACTAGGAAGAGGAAGAAGAGGAGGAGAAGGAGGTGATGGAGGCGGAGGAGGAGGAGGAAGAGGAGGAAGAGGAGGAGGAGGAGGAGGTTGGAGGAAGAAGATGACCACAATGACCTCGATAACAAGAATGAGGGGAAGGAATATTGTCATAGAATACATTATAGTATATTAATTTTTATTTACCACTAAAACCTCCATCACCAAAATAATAAATAAATAAATAAAGATTAACGACTTAAACTCTTCTGCCCCAACTTGCATAGACACTCGTACCCTGGAATTAAGAGATGGATTGGGGAGATGAAGGGAAGAAGGGCTGAAGGAGAGAGGGGGAAGGGGGAAGGGGAGAGAGGCTGTGGATTTGGGGAAGGGGAGGGGGAGGGGGGGGAGGGGGGGCGTGGGCTATAACCGGGTAACCTTCACTTTTTAAATGTACCTCATAATCTCTCACGTTTTGACAGTAGAAACATAACCCTGTATTAGTTTTTTTCTTCTTCTTCTCTCTCTCTCTCTCTCTCTCTCTCTCTCTCTCTCTCTCTCTCTCTCTCTCTCTCTCTCTCTCTCTCTCTCTCTCTCTCTCTCTCTCTCTCTCATATGGTACCTCTATTTCTGTCCCAATTCACCTGCAATTTCCTTTCTTCTTTTCTCATTATTTTTTTCAATTTACATACTCGACCTTAATATTACATTTCCGTTTCTAATAGACCTTTTCTAATAAGTCTCCTCTTCTTCTTCCTCCTCCTCCTCCTCCTGATCCTCCTCCTCCTCCTCCTCCTCCTCCTCGTCTTCCTCATCTTCCTCGTCCTACCTGGTTGTGAGTAGAATCTACAAAATGGTTTAACTTGTCGCTGACTTTGACCTCCCACTCCCGGATGCAGCGTGCGTGTGTATATCAATGAGTGTGTGTGTGTGTGTGTGTGTGTGTGTGTGTGTGTGTGTGTGTGTGTGTGTGTGTGTGTGTGTGTGTGTGTGTGTGTGTGTGTGTGTGTGTGTGTGTGTCTAACTATAATCTTTTTCCTTTCCTTCTCTTTCCTCAGTTCTTCTTCTTTCCCACACACAAACTCACACACACACGCACACACACACACACACACACACACACACACACACACACACACACACACACACACACACACACACACACACCTGCTTGAAACACCTGTCTAGACCTTGCTGATGAGATTGTATAAACTTACTTGCACTAAAAAAGGGTTAAGGGCGGTCATACTGGAAGAGAGAGAGAGAGAGAGAGAGAGAGAGAGAGAGAGAGAGAGAGAGAGAGAGAGAGAGAGAGAGAGAGAGAGAGAGAGAGAGAGAGAGAGAGAGAGAGAGAGAGAGAGAGAGAGAGAGAGAGAGAGAGAGAGAGAGAGAGAGAAGGGGTTTAACTCGCTTTCTCTGCTCTTAACCTTCGTAATCTTCCCTCAAGGCAGGTCAGCGTCATACCCTGAAGAGAAAGAGAAAGAGAAAGAGAGAGAGAGAGAGAGAGAGAGAGAGAGAGAGAGAGAGAGAGAGAGAGAGAGAGAGAGAGAGAGAGAGAGCAAGAAAAAAAAAGAAAAAGAGAGAGAATCACCTTCCTTGAATACACTCACTCCTTATTGCATAGAAATATAAATACACAAACCCACCTTTTAATACAGTAGTTGCTTTTGGACATCATAATCATCACCTTATACAAGAACTTTACGACCACATAAGTAGAAGCAACAATATGGACCGAGACACGAAGCACCTCCCTATACCTTTCTCCTTGCAATATTATCCCCCTTCCCTATTTGCATCTTCTATTGTTCCTTCTACTGTACAACCTCCTCTTATTATTATTATCTTTACTCAGCTATTATTCCTTTCTTTTCTCTTTTTTTTATTCCATACTTTCTTATGTTTTATCTTCGTTTTGCATCTTTTTCTCTATTCTTCTTATACGTCTGACGGTAGCTTTCTCCCTTTCCTTCCCTCTCCTTCCCTTCCCTTCCCTTCCCTTCCCTTCCTTCACATGCCTTTCCACCTCTAACTTACTCCCTCCCTCCTTCCCTCCCTTCTAACTCCTGCCTCAAGCTATAACTTCTTTACTCGTGTGGTGTATCGTTTCTTCTCAATGCAGTTACTTTCCCAGAGGTGACTGCTAACCAAAGCAATTCCTTACATTTTTTTTTCTCCTACTCTCTACTTTCCTTCATCCTTTATCTCCCTCCAGTTACTCCACACTCTACTGCATTTTCTTCTTCCCTCCACTTCTCCTTCCTCTCTCTCTCTCTCTCTATCTTCTTGTCTGCGTACTTCCCTACCTTCTCATCTCTTATTTATCATTTCCCCAACACGCAAATTACAGCTTCCCCATTTTTCATCCCCTTACATCTCCTTTTCACTCTTACCGTCCACTCTTTCCGTACCGTGATACCTACTCCCCTGTCTGCTCTCCCTGTAATTCCTTTCCTTGCACCTGTCTTGCCCTTCCACCCTTCCCCCCTCACACCTGCCTCCCCCCAAATAATGAGGGACGGTAAGGGACGGTGTGTCGTGGCAGGTATGTTGCGGCTCCCTGCTAGACTAGCCAGAGGGATGTGGGGAGCCTCCTGTTACCGAGTTCCAAGGTCAGTTACATCGTCTCTCTTAAACTGATTTGAGATTGCATCTTTATTTACATGATCATTTGACTATCGTTCGTTACGTCTCGTGTTCGCTCTGTTCACCTGTTCACCTTTATATTACCTGGGTGATTTATTATATTACGCGCACACGTACATACATACATACACACACACAGACACAGACGTAACTGTTTTTATGATGAAGACGTTTAGGATTATTGATACCACACTATGCATCCCATCCCTCGGTGCTTCAGTGCCTTCACTCCCTCATTGTCCTGTCATTGTTTAGATCCCAATCACCAATAAACTACCGTTACGATGCTATCTAATCCCTTGCATTGCTTAGCGAATCACAACACAATGACGAGCTATAAAAGTACTGGACGCGAAGGAAAGGAAAAAAATGTTTCAGGTAAGTGAGGATGTCAGATATGAGGGTTGGAAGGAGAAGGGAACAAGATGCTGTGAGATGATTAAGTAGAGGTAAGATGTGAAGCGAAGGAAGTATGACATAAGGTATTGGATGCTGTGAGTTTATAGAGACAACATGGCAGGGTGAAGATCAGACAGGGGAAGGCAGGGAGGGAGGGAGGGTTGGAGAGGTAATAAAAAGGGAGGAATGTATGGAGGGAGGGTACAGGGCTGGGTATGAAGACGGTATGTTAAAGGTACGGGAAAGATAATATATGTTCTTTTCGTGTATGCAATCCCTGACCTGCATTACCAAACAGAGATGTGGTGGTAACAAATTTTTCTCTCCTCTCTTTTGCTCTCTCTATCTCTATCTTTAATTCCCTCCCGTAGGTGCTGGTGGAGGTGGTTGCAGCGTTCAGCCAGAGAGTTGGTAGCAACCTAAATCTGGGGTTCCATGCTGGCGCACAGTTCAAGCAAGAAACACAAGGTAAGATAGATAGATAGAGATAAGAAGAAGGAGAAGAAGAAGGTGATGATAATATTAGTGATGGTGATGAAATAATATATAAATAAACATTGAAGAGAAACGTAAAGTAGGATTGATAGAGAAAGATAAAAAAAAAGGAGAAGAAAAATAAAAAGATGATAATGTTCATGGTGGTGATGAAAACATGAATAAATAAACACTGAAAGGGGCAAGACCAGAGTGCAGGAGGACAAGGTGATAGGATGACCTAAAAAAACATTATTTATTATCATCATCATCATTATTATTATTATTACTATTATCATCTTTAGTGAAGGAGGAAAATTTTAACTGAAGCCCAACTTGAATAGTAAGGAAAGTTAAGACGCATGAACATTATTATTATTATTATTATTATTATTATTATTTTCTTTTCCAGGAAGTGATGGTATGACCCGGGGGGAGTATGGTTTCCGGACGCCTGACGGTTGCCTACACGTGGTAACCTACGAGGCGCATCCTACCAGGGGCTACAGAGTCCTAGGCAGCAACAAGAAGGAGTGTGGCCACGACAGTAAGTCCTGAATAGACTATGTGATATTTTAAGAAAGTTTGGATATATGTAAGTGTTTCTATGACTTTTCGAACTTGATTGGGATTGTGTGATTAGGCAGTGTTTTTGTGGGTCATAGGATTGGATGTGTACAAGAGAACATGCCTCAAGATTAAATTCAAGTTATTTTAGTACTTACTGTATATGATTACTAACAAGTTATCTTTCAATTAGGTGACTTTGATATAACTCTTCCACCAACAGGAACCACGAGAAGGCCGCCCACCATCACCATCCCCACCAGAGTACCACCACCCATTACTACACGTAGAACAACCACTACTACAAACAGACGACCAACCACCACCATCAGACGACCAACCATCACCACCAGACGACCAACCACCAACACCAGACGACCAACCACCAACACCAGACGACCAACCACCAACACCAGACGACCAACCACCAACACCAGACGACCAACCACCAACACCAGACGACCAACCACCAACACCAGACGACCAACCACCACCACCAGACGACCACCAACCACCACCACGCCTTACACTTTCACAACAATCCGACCTATAGTTAACAATGCCATTACAACAGGTATGCATGAATATGGAAATGATAATGCTCCCTTATATCATATTTACGTACAGCATGTATGTAAATAAAAAGGTATTATGTCAATTTTACGACTTAATGATCATGACATTGTTAGAGTTTAATCGAGATGTGGATTTTTTACTTCTAAACACCGGATTTTTAATACATAACAATCATGATAACATTGATCACTGCAAAAATAACACAATAACAATCTTTCTCTCCACCAGCATCCGTGAAGAAGGCAGAGGCGCCCCAAGGCAAGCAGCTGCAGGATGGCCCAACCTTCATTGAGGACGACGACGAAGCGACTAAACCCGAGCCCAACTACACCTTTGGCTACAATACGCCTACACACGGACACACAGAGTCGGGCCTCCCAGACGGCTCCAAGAAGGGAGAGTATTACTGGGATGGACCTGATGGCTACCGACGCATTGTGACGTACGAGTAAGTTTTGCTTCCCTCACCTCCCCCCTTTCTCCCCTTCCCCCCTCCTGGTCATTGCTGGACAGGAGTATGACACAGCAGAAGCACATTCATAAGACCTTGGTGTTGTCTTATTATTTACAGTGTGTTAAATATCCTTTCACCTCACCTTCCCTCCGGCCACACGTAATTGTTTCCTTGTTATAATGATATACTACAAGGTTACTAATTTGTATTTGAATTTTCTATGTTAAATATTTGTACATTCTAGATATACATACAGGCAATATATACATAAATGAAATTACAAATACACTTTACAGCATCATGCAACAGCAGTATTATTAAAAAAATAGTTTTACTCGATATCAATCTTGTTGTACACTTAATCATTACATTTATTGTTTTATTTGCATTCTTAATCTATCACTCATGAATGTTTTGTTATACACAGAGCCAATGAAAGAGGATTTTTCCCAAGGATGCGAACAATTAGGATTCCTACAACTACAACCACCACCACCACCACCACCCCTGCGCCCACACCCCTACCCAACGCTGGGCCCGTTGTGAGCAAGAATCTGCTGGGTGATCTGCCACCGCCAGCAGGAGGATGTCCTTACTACTTCTACTACAATACCAAGTAAGGAGATAGAAAGTTTAGACTGACAACCCAACTTACTACACCTAAACACTTAAACACTGACTACAAGGTCCTTAAATCGCAATGCAAAGAAAACTATAAAACGTGAAGCTGAACGCACCAAGCTTATAATAGTTACCCAACCACACTGCCTTGCTAGTAACCTCTGCTTCTCCTTCTTCCCCGAGGATGAACTACCACTGGGAGCGATGTTTAGAGAACCACACCAAGATCGGGGAGTACGGGCTCCTTGCCTCCGATGGCTACGTGCACAAGACAGCATACAAGGCTGACATCACGGGCTTTCACCCACGCCTCACCAAGACACCACTCACTCCTAGCCAAGAAAACGTGGTGGCAGAGTACACCGAAGGGGCTTTCATCATACCTAAGGTGAGAATAACAGTAGATAACACCCTTGCGGTACGCCATGAAATTACAATACACTTTTTTATGCAATTACGAGTATACTGATGGCTAGACTGTCTTCAATATAACACTGTAAATATCTATTGAAATTACAAAATGTTATAACTACATTACTACTTAATTTATTAGGATGTTATTAACTGTAATGTATTTTTACACAGCCTGATGAGGAGCGAATAGACACAGAGAAGCGTATTCTGGCCTGGCTGGCTGATAACATGAACAGAATAGAGGAGCCGCTGAGGTGAACCGTGACTACCAGCCCCTCACGCACCTCTTCCTTCTCCTCCTCCTCCTCCTCTTCCTCCATTACAATATCCCATTCTACGTCACATCATAGCGCCCATCCTTCCTCCCTCCTGTAGTGTTAGCGCAGTATAATGACTGTTATTCTTTTTTTTTCTTTTTTTTCTATAAATATGATAGTTTATCGTGATCATACAACAAAGTGTACTCGTAGGAAGATTTGTTGTTGTTAAATGCTTAAGTTTGGGGTTCAATCTTGTGTTTCAGTGCAATACAAAAAAAAACACTTATTACAGAGTTGTGTTTATATTATTTGTTGTAATTATTCTCTCTCTCTCTCTCTCTCTCTCTCTCTCTCTCTCTCTCTCTCTCTCTCTCTCTCTCTCTCTCTCTCTCTCTCTCTCTCTCTCTCTCTCTCTCTCTCTCTCTCTATCTATCTATCTATCTATCTATCTATCTATCCCTCTATCTATTTATCTATCTCTGTGTATACTCTATAAATAAATAAAATGTGTCTGAAAAAGGAAAAAATTTGTTTCTATAACAATTATGTACCTTTATATATTTCTTCATGTCTTTGGAATCATACATACGAGACAGTGAAAAATTACTATAGTCTACTACATAGTTACTGCATATTCTTTGAACGCAACTCAATGAAGAAAGCCTCACCTTTTCCTAGAATTTAGCCAATACTAAACTAAAACGTAAATGTATCCATAGCCAGGCAAGGGATACAGAGGAAGGCGATCGAGATGTTTGATATTCTCTGAAGGATGCCTAATACAGGTTACAAGGGTGCAAAGAGACACAGTTGATGGAAACATGTTCTGATGAGCCCTAACCAGAAAAATATAAGCTAGATTGAGTGAAGATAATGTCAAGGTGCATTGTCAGTGAGGAAATTAACTTATACAACAATGACTCAGCCTTCACTGGACATCCCTGGGAGTTACCTGCTCACTTCCTATCATCATTCTCAGTCAGATATAATATTACAGGCATACTTATATTTACTTGGATAGAGGAATAAGCTGTTAGAGACATATACAAAGGTGACCATTATTGAGGTACATGTAGACGTCATCTGGAACTGTTCCCTTACACAACCACTACGTCATGCAACACGTGTGTGCTTACTCATAACCTCGTGTGTGTTATCAGCTGTTACGCTACATTTAGAGAGAAGGAATGAACAGGCTATACATTGTTTCAAACCAACTAACAACAATAACAATAGTAGTAATGATGATACCAATAATAATAATAATAATAATAATAATAATAATAATAATAATAATAATAATAATACATGCACAACCTAGCTTAGACCTTGAGCTTATCAGTGGGCGTCACACTTATCAATCGAGGTACAAACACAAGATAACAACACAGTATCACCCACCCTATTCCAGTACCTACACTTACTCTCGTCCTTACACAACAATGAAAGACTAAATACACACAGACACACACACACACCCTCATCACCATCTATCACCACCGCCATTCACACCTCCACCATACAACCTCACCACCATCACCACCGGTCTAACACACAATACCAAGGACACTCACCACACCCACCACACTCACCACAAAGATAACCACTACCACCACCGTTCCCACTTCCCACCATCTTTACTCCTTCTCACCCTCATTCTAGTGGAACCTCGACTCTTATACTCCGGTAGTGCTACTTCAGTGCTACTTCAGTGCTTATTCAGTGCCAGTAGAAAGGTAAAAGGATACTTACCTAAGGGAAGACACCTGCAGGGTCGTTAGTGCACCTGTAAATTAAAGGTAAGATTAACCTCTACTAAGCCAGTACTACGAGGTGAGAGAGAGAGAGAGAGAGAGAGAGAGAGAGAGAGAGAGAGAGAGAGAGAGAGAGAGAGAGAGAGAGAGAGAGAGAGAGAGAGAGAGAGAGAGAGAGAGAGAGAGAGAGCGAGAGCGAGAGCGAGAGCGAGAGCGAGAGAGAGAGAGAGAGAGAGAGAGAGAGAGAGAGAGAGAGAGAGAGAGAGAGAGAGAGAGAGAGAGAGAGAGAGAGAGGAATTAAATGTAATGTAATTATATATATCAGTGTAAGCCAACTAAGATACTTTTGATAATTCCATAATTTCTTGACATTACATAATACTCTAATAATGAAAAACACATCATATTTAGAGTTCTAACATTCATAGAAACTTTGAAAATAAATACGAAAAGAAGAAAAACTAAGGAAATAAAAAAAAATATCAGAACGGTGTGTGTGTGTGTGTGTGTGTGTGTGTGTGTGTGTGTGTGTGTGTGTGTGTGTGTGTGTGTGTGTGTGTGTGTGTGTGTGTGTGTGTGTGTGTTTTAAGCTTGCCTGCTAGTGGTAGTTGCGAAAGCGGCTCATACAAACATTACCAAAATAATCAGTAGCCTTCCCAATAAGTCCAAAGGTTGAGCGTTCTAATACTATCATCATCAGTATTATCATCATTATCATTATTATTATTATTACTATCATTATCATTACCAACACCATCACTATGAAGATTAACAGTGGAATGAGATGAAAGGAGCATTGAGAGAGAGAGAGAGAGAGAGAGAGAGAGAGAGAGAGAGAGAGAGAGAGTGTGTAATCAGCTCTTTCCTCCACTGTTACATAATCGCTACACACAGATAAGCGAGGCAAAGCTACGGGAAAACTGTAAAAAGAAGGAGTAAGAAAGGGAAGGAGAAAAAGGAAGACGAGTATATATAATTGTGTGTTGATGTGATAGTAATGGTGATCACTATATACAATGATGTTGAGGATAATGAAAGACGCGTTTAATACTGGGAAGGCATTGTATGTGCATGTGTATGTGTTTATGTAGGTGTGTATGTATTAATTAATGATCATTCTGCAATGTCGCCATAACTTAAGTAGCTATATAGGGAGATAATTAATATGGGTCAATACACTTCGTCTGGCAACACTTATATCCTCAGAAACACGTTATTATCATTATTACTATTACTATTATCATTGTAAACCGGAACTGTATTATTCAGGCAAATTTATTCACGTGAAAAGTTTACGTTTCTCGTCTGTGTGAGAAACGTTAGCACATCACGGTGTTTATATATTATTTTTTCCTTCCTATTATTTTGGCTATAAAGGAGAAAATGCCAGTAATTGTGATGACAGAAAACGGTGGGTTTGTGCAAGGTTTTAGGGGCAAACTATTTCAATTTATGGCGTGATTTTCCCAGTCTCGCGTCACATAGTTCGTACTTACACTAACAGAGCTACGAAATTGTGAGGAAACAGTACGAATATATCTCACCTTCAACCAAATAACGTCATGAATAGTAGTATTACATCCCAACTTCAAATAAATAACTAAAGGAGACGTAATAATACAACTCAACCTCAACATTATAATCATAGAACAATGTATAACTTTACTACGTCACCGAGTCTATCATTTCAAGCATAACAACACCTCATCCTCACCAAACAAACTAAGGAACAAATCATTAAATCTTATCATACATTCCTTCCCACAAAACTGGATATACATTTGATAATCACTTCTACCATATTTCCGTTTTTTTCCATCTTACACAGAGTTACAATCCATCCCACCCGTTCTTCCCGCATCTCCCAGTATGCCAGGAGCGGAGGGGAACTGCCGGAGATTTGAAGTGGAACGGTTAGCGAGGGAGGAGCTGGGAGAGGAACCGGCACAGAGGGAGAGGGATGTGGAGTCTGTGAGGCAATGGCTACTCAAACAACACGGACTCAACGCCAGGACAGGTGAGTCTCGGTATACGATCAAATGCATCGCTTGACAAATAGGTTCTCTTAGTAACTTCGTGAACTATTGCTTTCGGTGACCTTGAATTTATGGAATAGTTTATTGATTGGTTAAGTGTGTAAGTTGATGTGATTGACTGTTTAAATTATTTCCAAGAGGGTGGAAGTATAAGTTAAGTTCGGTGTATTAGGTTAAGTCACTGCAAGGTAGAAAGAGGCATTTGGATATATTCAAAGCACTGTAGACGAGTGTATTAACTGTGTACTGTAGCTCTGTGTTTCATTAGGGTTCTGTGTGTAGCTTAAAAACTTTCAAGAAGGGAGCGTAAAGCTAGGAGACTTTACGATATTTTCAAAGTTAGTTCATTCTTTATAGAAACGTATCTCTCTCTCTCTCTCTCTCTCTCTCTCTCTCTCTCTCTCTCTCTCTCTCTCTCTCTCTCTCTCTCTCTCTCTCTCTCCTTTGAACAGGAAACAAAGTAATCAGTCTGTAGCGAATTTTT
Organism: Metacarcinus magister; assembly: GCA_029783475.1. Taxonomy (NCBI): domain Eukaryota; kingdom Metazoa; phylum Arthropoda; class Malacostraca; order Decapoda; family Cancridae; genus Metacarcinus; species Metacarcinus magister. The sequence continues at coordinate 3,821,599 of JAPQNM010000020.1, forward strand.
CTTTATCTTTCGCCATTACATTGTTATCTGGAGGTCTAATCACGGGCCTTCCCCTTTTGTTTGTCTCCTTGATAACCTCCTGCACCTCAAAAAAGAACAAGTCTCTTATAGTTCACGTACAACACTTAAATCTACTAATTTTCTTTATCACATCACGTTTACCTAAGCGAAATGCACCTTTTGGATTGAAGTTTGTTTCTCTCTTCTTCTTTTTTTTTTTATACTCCTTGTACAACACACATCACTTATTGCTGCAACACTTTAACACAACTCAACGCTCCCTTGCAACACATAGAACACAGCACCACAACACACATCCTAACTTCTGAAGCCAACAACTTTTACTGTAGCACTTCAAACTCCACATCACAGGCGTACTTCACCACACACACACACACACACACACACACACACACACACACACACACACACACACACATACATACATACATACCCTTCAGCCCTCTACTCACTCCCCCTTTTTACCCTTCCAGACCGCACCACTATCCTCCGTTACCTCCGTGGGTGCAAATATTCCCTAGAAAAGACTAAGGCGAAGCTTGACGTCTACTACAGCTGTAAGGGCGCCAACCCGGACATGTTTCAAGGGCGTGACCCTCTTGATCCCAAACTCCGGTCGATTCTCAAGATGGGGTGAGTGTGTTGACTGAAAGATTTTACTTCAAGGGGCACTTTAGATACACTTTGAGTTGCATCAGTTGTTATGTTTCTGTTTTGTGTTGTGGTGTGGTTTTTTTTTTTTTTTTTTTTATTTCAAGTCAGATGAGTGTGTGGAAAGGATGATTAGTGAGATGATTTTTTTTATTTACTTTTTTTATAGTTGTTGTCTTTGGATTGGATATAGAGTCGTTTTCAAAATTTAATCCACGAGTTTTTTTTTTTTTTCTCACACAAGGGACACACAGGAGCTCAAAAGATTTATTTCTCTTGAGCTTCTTTTTTAATCCTTTCTGAAAACAACACTCAAAAATTATTTACTAAAAAAGCAAAACAGAGCAAACACATAAGCCCTTCCTAACACACACACACACACACACACACACACACACACCCACACACACACACACACACCCACACACACACACACTAAACCATAAACCACCACCACCATCACCGTTCCCTCCCCATCACCCTGTTTTCCTTCCTCTTCCCTCTCTTTCTGCCTTAGTCTGATGCTTCCCCTGCCAGGCTATGACCAGCAGGGGAGAAAGGTGATCTTCGGCCGCATGGGAGCCTGGGACCCTACCCGACATCGACCTGAGGAGCTGTTCAAGGCTGCTGGCATGTTATTCGACGCTCTCTTTCTTGATGATGAACAGACCACCATTATGGGCATAGTGCAAGCTAATGACATGACGGGATTAACACTGGGCCATGTAACCTCACTCCCTCTCCCGCTAATCAAACGTGTACTTAAAACGTGGCAGGTAAGTTAGTTAGGTGCAGGTGGTCAGGGAAAGGTAGTTTGGTGGTGGTGGTGGTAATGGTGGTGAATGAAGGTAGTGAAGCAGATTGTGGTGGTGGTGGATGGCAGGGTAAAAGTAGTAGGTGTTGGTAGCGGTGGTGGGTTCACACGCAGGTAAATTCTGGTGGCGGAGGTAAAAATGGGTGACGCAGGACAGGTGAATGAGCGGTAAGTGAGCACAAAAATGGTGGAGTGCAAGAATAACTTAAGGAAAATATGAGAGAATGAGACATGGAAAGAGGGAGACGCAGAAAAATTTTGGTGGGAAATATAGGAGTTTGCAGGAGTGTGAGAAAAAAGAAAGAAAGAAAGAAAGAAAGAAAGAAAGAAAGAAATAACTCAAGTAAGAAAGAGACATTGAACAGTAGCATAAACAGAGAAAACAGAACAGGTGAAGGGATGACACAAATAGAATCAGACAGACTCGCTTACACCTGAGATAATACTAATTTTTTTTTTTTACATAACGCAAATAACATAGAAATCGAAAAAAAAACACCAAAAAAAACAAAACAAGAATAGAACCAGGTATAAAAACAACTCATAAACACAATTGAAAAAAAAATTTATATATAAAAACCTAAGAAGATGAAAAATTAACATAAGGTCCTCTTTTTCCTCCAGGATGGCTACCCTTTACGACCTAAGAGCGTGCACTACGTCTACACCCCAAGTGCTTTCGAGGCTCTGTTCAACCTGTTCAAGCCTTTCATGAGGGAGAAGATGAAGAAGAGGGTGAGTGGTGAAGATGAGAGCCTTGCTGGTGATGTGTGAGGCGAGAATGATGTATGAACAGGAGGAGGAGGAGGAGGAGGAAGAGGAGGAGGAGGAGGAGGAGGAGGAGGAGGAGGAGGAGGTTATAGTAGTGGTGAAGAAGTAAAACTAATAATGATGATTGTTTGGTGCTGAAAATGCATATACAAGACAAATTAAAACAAATAGTGTTCAATAATGAGGGTGATTGCGGTGACAGAAGGTGAGGTGATGATGGTAATGGTGGTGGTAATAATGTGATAATGATAGTGAAAATATCAATTACACTCATCCCTCCCCCCAACATCCTCCCTCATTTGCATGTAATCGATGCCTGAGCCGCCAATTGCAATTTATCATACTAATTAGGATACCGAACCAATAGGAATGTTGGATACAGGTGAGAGAGAGAGAGAGAGAGAGAGAGAGAGAGAGAGAGAGAGAGAGAGAGAGAGAGAGAGAGAGAGAGAGAGAGAGAGAGAGAGAGAGAGAAGAAAAACAAAGAGAGAAAGAGACATCACACACGCAACCCTTATCACACACACACACACCCACAAAAAGAAAAAAGAAATAATACAAAAACATAACAAACACAGGTGAACAGGTGCTGATTGGACAGGTGTATAAACAGGTGTATACGAACATTTCCTTGTATTCCCTCAGATCCACATCCACGGAAGTAACCTAGACAGCCTTCAGAAATGTGTCCCAAGGGAGATGCTACCGAACGAGTATGGGGGCACAGCGGGTACAGTGGCCTCTTTAGCAGGTAAGAGGGACGAGGAAACACACTTGAGGAAAGAAGGAAAAAGAGAGAATGATGTAGTGAAAGGAGCACGAGGAGGTGTGAGGTGTGAGGGTAAGAAAGAGGGTAAAAGGTAAGTGTGGTTTGGGAGCATGTGTGAGGGTGGTAGGGATGTGGAGAGGACGTGAGAGGAATAGGGAAGAGGTGGGGAGAAAAAGGATGAGGAAATGGGGGGAAAAAAAAGAGTTGGGGAAAGGCAGTGGATGTGTGTTTGTGTTTTTGTTTGTGTGGTGAGGACACACAAGATAAAACAGTTACGTAAGTTGGCTGCTGCTACTACTACTACTACTACTACTACTACTACTACTACTACTACTACTACTACTACTACTACTACTACTACTACTACTACTACTACTATTACTACTACTACTACTACTACTACTACTGCTACTACTACTACTTTTATTACTACTACTACTATCCACACACACACACACACACACACACACACACACACACACACACACACACACACATACAATCTTGACGTTTCTAGTTAGCAGGAAGTCGTGTGTGCGTGTGTTGAAATCGTGAAGGATGAGAACTAACTCTAACTCTCTCACTCTCTCACTCTCTCACTCTCTCTCTCTCTCTCTCTCTCTCTCTCTCTCTCTCTCTCTCTCTCTCTCAGAATATTGGTTGGGCCGGATCGAGCATCATCGCCATTGGTTCCTGGAGGATGAAAGGCACTGCGCAGATCCAAAAAGGACTCGTTCAGACTTTACCGAAGGATCTTTCAGGAAACTGGACTTTGACTAGGATCTCTACGGTATCCTAGACTTACCTCTCTCTCTCTCTCTCTCTCTCTCTCTCTCTCTCTCTCTCTCTCTCTCTCTCTCTCTCTCTCTCTCTCTCTCTCTCTCTCTCTCTCTGGCTTTTTTAAAAGTTTTTTATCATTATTTTACACTTTTTTCGAGTTTTTGTTCTATTTTGAGTTTTCCTGTGTGTTTTTTTTTTTATTTACTTTGTTTCCTGTATTTGTTTTTTTCTTTGCTTCTGTTGGTTGGTGTGTAGTTGAAGTATTTTCTTTTTGTATGTTTTATCTTTCTTTTCTTTGCTCTCCTGTTCCTACTCGTCACTTTTATTCTGTTAAAGATTTTTGTTTTTCTCTTTTGACGTTTTCCATGGCGGGGTCAGTGTTTTATTTTATTTTATTTTATCTTCTTCCAATAATTATGTGAATATTCTTTGTTGTCTTCAATTTTCTCACTTTTTTAATTTTATTTTGTAAGCCACAATCACGATCTCTTTTTCTTTAAACCAATTGACTATGATTTTTTTATATAGCTTTATTTTCTCTCTTTTTTTATTCGCATTTCAATAATTTTTTTCATATAATTATCAATTCTATCTTTATCTTCCCTTATTTTATTTTACATTCATAATTCAACTAACTTTCATGTGACCTTCTTCAATTTATTCTCTTTTTCTTCCCTTTTTTACGAATTTTTCTGACCGTCATTAATGGAATTCAGACCTTTACACTTTCACGTTATTTTTAGTCATTTGTAGAAGGTGAAAGATAGAGTTAGTTTTACCTGTGGATCAGTTACGATTCAGTCTCTTAAATCCTTGTTATCCGTCCACCTGTCCGTGACTTGAAACCATTAACCAGTGGCATCTTTTTTACACATTATTTTCTCTAATTTGCATCCTACTGATCTCTCTCTCTCTCTCTCTCTCTCTCTCTCTCTCTCTCTCTCTCTCTCTCTCTCTCTCTCTCTCTCTCTCTCTCTCTCTCTCTCTCTCTCTCTCTCTCTCTCTCTCTCTCTCTCTCTCTCTCTCTCTCTCTCTCTCTCTCTCTCTCTCTCTCTCTCTCTCTCTCTATCTATCTATCCGTTACTCCTCACACACGCGACCTCATCTCTGAAACTCCACGTAATCCTGAATAATCCCCACGAACGCAATCCACTCCCCCCCTAATCCCATCTGTCTCTCCTCTGTTGGTCATTGATAGTGAACTTGTGACTCCCTTTATCTGATCCTCCTTTTTTCACTTCTTTTATCAGTTACTTATTTTTTTTCTTTACCTCATCTGTGTTTCTTTTTTTAAATTTACATTGCTTGTTATTTTTTATCTAGTTTGTTTACCATCGTCCAATATGATATAGTCTCACCTGTTTATTCTTTACACCTGTCTCACCTGACTAATGACTTCACCTGAGAACCTAACCTAACCTAACCTCACCTAAAGATATGTCGTTTTGAAGTCCACATATTAAGATGGTAAATAATTATGTGATTTAATTTATTTCTATATATCCTGCTATTTTCATTTATTATTTTTACATAGTATTTAATGATATTTGCCTGGCTGGCTATTTACGATGTAGTGATAGCTGTGTTGCATTATTTACTTAATGTGTTTTAAAATGGGCACAATTTAATTTTAAACTGAAATTAGATATTAACGATAAATTGCCTTGTGTCATTAAACGTTATGTAAAAAGACGAAATATATATGATATGATAGAAAAGAGATATTTGTATTATTACCATTAATGTCATTGTTATTATTACTATTGGTATTATTATTATTATTATTATCATTATTATCATTATTATTATTATTACTAGCATCATCATTATTTCTATTATTCCTTACGTCATTGTCATTAAATTTGTTGCCCATTATATATTGGAACACGTTTCTCTCTCTCTCTCTCTCTCTCTCTCTCTCTCTCTCTCTCTCTCTCTCTCTCTCGTCTCTCTCTCTCTCTCTCTCTCTCTCTCTCTCTCTCTCTCTCTCTCTCTCTCTCTCTCTCTCTCTCTCTCTCTCTCTCTCTCTCTCTCTCTCTCTCTCTCTCTCTCTCTCTCTCTCTCTCTCATTTATCCAGCTCATAAAAGTTCTTCACTACATGCATCTCTCATTCTCTTTCTCCCTCATGCTATTATCTTCAATTCTTCTTTCCCTTCTTCCCTTCCTCCCTCTTTCCTTCCTTATCTCTCTTTCTCTCCATTTCCTCCCTTCTCTTATCCTTCCTCTGAGTTGTTTTCCCTCTCCCTTTGGTTACTGTGGGAGCATGAGAGAGAGAAAGAGAAAGAGAAAGAGAGAGAGAGAGAGAGAGAGAGAGAGAGAGAGAGAGAGAGAGAAGAGAGAGAGAGAGAGAGAGAGAGAGAATGTTCCACTATCTTACTACATCTCGACAGTCACGTCAGTTTACTTATATTGCATAGGAACATTGCCCTCCTCCTCCTCCTCCTCTTCCTCCTCCTCCTCTTCCTCCTCCTCCTCCTATTCCTCCTCCTCTCCTGTTCCTCCCACTCGTTCTTCTCCATTCTCCCTTCCCTTTCCTTCTCCTCTTCCTCCTTTCTTCACTTCCACATGTCTTCCTCGACCTCGTTATCCTTCTCCTCCTCCTCCTCCTCCTCCTCCTCCTCCTCCTCCTTCTCTTTCTCCTCCTCTTCCTCTTACTCTCTTTTTCTCTCTCCTCTTTTCTGTTGCCTCATATGTTTCTTCAGTTGTGAAATTACTTTGTTTGATTTCTTGACACTGGAAAAAGCAGGTATGTTATGTTAGATGTGTGTGTGTGTGTGTGTGTGTGTGTGTGTGTGTGTGTGTGTGTGTGTGTGTGTGTGTGTGTGTGTGTGTGTGTGTGTGTGTGTGTGTGTGTGTGTGTGTGTGTGTGTGTGTGTGTGTGTGTGTGTGTTTGAGAGAGAGAGAGAGAGAGTAAATAGATATGAAAATCGCTCTATCCTAACAACAACAACAATAACAACAACAACAACAACAACAATAACAGATACTTTTACATATTTTAAGTTAAACATGAAAAAAAATTGAAAAATAGAAAGAATAAAAGGAACAAATAAAGATGCCAATCCGATGGAGGGATCAAGGGAGGAAGGAAGGGAGATAAAGAGAGATAGAGAGAAAGAGAGAAAAAGATAGAAAGGAAACCTGATAAAAAAAAGATAAAGGATAAGGGGAAAACAGAGGATGAAAGTGGAAGATGAAGGACACGGAAAAAGGGGGAAAAGGAAGAAGAAGAGAAGAAGAAGAAGCAGATGATACCAATAACAAAGGTTTAAATAGAGATAAAGAAAAAGGAGGAAAAGGAAGACACAGGGAGGAATGAAGGAAGAAATAGTGAAGAGGAAGAAATTGGCTCCACCAGTATGAAGGAAGGGAAAGAAGCAAAGTGTGAATAAATGAAGCAATTGCTCAAGTGTGGAAGAGGATTGAAGCAGTGATAAATTGGGAATAGGAGTGGAAGAAGAGAAGAAGAGAGAGAGTAAGATAATGGAGATACGAGAAACAAAATGGAGCAATTCAACGATATATTGGGAATAAAAGTAAATGAAAAGACGAGAAGAAAAAGGATGAAAGAAGAAAAGATGAGAAAGTTGGAGGACAAAGTAAAGTGGAAAGAAAGAATGAATGGACACACGAAAAAGGGAAGAGGAGAAAAGAATATATAGATGTAAACTTTTCTTCATATAAAAGTTTTTGGAAATGGAGAAAAGGAACAATAAAAGGAGAGAGGAACAGATGGAAATACAATATAGAAATTGCAACTAAAACTAAAGAAGAAGAAGCTTGCGTTTTATTCGTAAATTCGGAAAATGAACGAAAAGAAAAAGTAAAGAAGAGAAAGAGAAAATAAGACAAGAAAAAATATGTGAGATGGATAATGAAATAATGTAGAAATGGTAACAAATGAGAATAATGGGAGAGAGAAAGATAAAGAGAGAGAAAGACAAAATCGAGAAAAAAAAAATATGTAGTTGAACTTTTTTCTTTAATCTATTTCATCCAAGTTTCGTTTCATGCATAATTTCGATTCTATCTGCAATCTTTATGTCGATTGTCCACGAATCTCTTTAATATATTCCAATCACATATTCTTCAACTGGAGGATTAACACGATGCACGATTGGATTACCTGACCTGATTGGAAGCGTTTGATTTCCTTCACCTCTTCCCTTGCTTTCCTCTCCTCACACACCTTCCATCCTACCTTCCATCCTTTCTTCCTTCCATCCTTCCTTCCTTCCTTCAGCAATGCAAGTCTTATCGGTGTAAAAAAGATATGATCCTTCAATTAGTTATCATGTGCTTGGGAATGGCATCTCTTTCTCTTTCACATTTAATTTAGTTAGAAAAGAAAACAAGATGTGTTATTTGGAACTGCAAGTCGTGTCTGGCCAAGCTTAGTCAATAATGTAAACAAGTGGAATGAAAGTCTTTTTTTAAGTTCCTGATTTATACGAATGGATTTAAGCTGCTTTTCCCCCATCTTTGTTTTTAGAGAGTGAGAGAGAAAAGAAGTTAAATTAAGAACTATGTCTATTCCACTGTAACTAATGATACCGTGAGGGCTAATAAACGTGATAATTATATTTATGAAACGTGTACTGTAATCTTATAAACGAGTAATAACAAATAATAGAAGTTACAAAAGCATTAAGGTGGAAAATAACACAACACTGGAAACAACATACAAGTCTAAGAACTTATTGACAATTATGTTAGTGATCCAACAGGAAGAAAACGGAGATACACTAATTGTCAATCACTGAGGTCTGTATAAAAAAAAACTTTGGCGAACTCTATAAAGAAATAACAAGACAACTTTCTATCACCCTGCGAGGAACGGTAAAAGTTTAATGTTTTTTACGCAACACATCGCAACACCCATCAACATGCAACACCCTTTCATCCTTTTTCGAATCTACAATCTTCCTTTACGTCTTCGAACTCTTTTCCTGCATTTGTTGAGTTGAGTCGTAAGTTACAATTAGACTTTATTATCCTATTGAGTTCTTGCCGTTTTATCGCCTCGTCGTTTGTGTTGATATGTTCATGATCCCTCCTTTGAAAATCTGGTTCAGTAAATCCTTGGTAATGTTGAGTTAGGAAATATTATTGATGTTTGGTGGAGACGATATGTGAATGTTTATGGGGTAAGCTTTTGGTGGTGATGTTATTGTTATTATTATTATTATTATTATTATTATTATTATTATTATTATCATTATTATTGTTATTATTACTATTATTGTTATCATTATTGTTATTAGTAGAAGTAGGATATTCTTGTTATTATTGCTTTTTATATTATTACTTATCATTATACATTATTGTTACTGTTATTTTTTTATATATCACCCACCAGCACACACACACACACCCACACCCACACACACACACACACACACACACACACACACACACACACACACACACCCCTCTGCTAAGTGAGTGAAGATATACCAAAGGAAGGAATACAATAATGACCAAAGACTCTATTCTACTTAACGATT
>JAPQNM010000020.1:3840912-3860912 GCA_029783475.1 Metacarcinus magister
TCAAAGCCATGATACGAGGGAAGCGCGTTGCCAGACGTATGATACACCACCCACCTCACCATATATATATATATATATATATATATATATATATATATATATATATATATATATATATATATATATATTTATATACATATATATATATATATATATATATATATATATATATATATATATACATATATATATATATATATATACATATATATATATATATATATATATATATATATATATATATATATATGTATATATATATATATATATATATATATATATAAAATATATATTTATATATATATATATATATATATATATATATATACATATATATATATATATATATATATATATATATATATACATATATATATATATATATATATATATATATATATATATAGAGAGAGAGAGAGAGAGAGAGAGAGAGAGAGGGAGAGAGAGAGAAAATGAGGAGGAAAATCATGTTTTTATATAAATAATAAGTTTCATTTTACTGCGTAATTATTAGTCATAGAACAAATATTCATAATGACAGTTGTACAGTTTAATTAGGTGTATCAGATGCTGTAATAATATTTCAGATATTTCTAATAGCTTTCAGGAAAATGAGGAGGAAAGTGATGTTTTTATATAAATATTAAGTTTCATTTTACTGCGTAATTATTAGTCATAGAACAAATATTAATAATGACAGTTGTAGAGTTTAATTAGGTGTATCAGATGCTGCAGTGATATATCCAATATCTCTAATAGCTTTCGAGAAAATGAGGAGGAAAGTCATGTTTTTATAAAAATATTAAGTTTCATTTTACTGCGTAATTATTAGTCATGGAACAAATATTCATTATGACAAGTGTACAGTTTAATTAGGTGTATCAGAGGCTGCAATGATATTTCCAATATCTCTAATAGCTTTCGGGAAAATGAGGAGGAAATTCATGTTATTATATAAATATAAAGTTTAAATTTACTGCGAAATTATTAGTCATCGAACAAATATTCATAATATCAGTTTTACAGTTTAATTAGGTGTATCAGATGCTGCAATGATATTTCCAATATCTTTAATAGCTTTCGAGAAAATGAGGAGGAAATTCATGTTTTTATATAAATATTAAGTTTAATTTTACTGCGTAATTATTAGTCATAGAACAAATATTAATAATGACAGTTGAATAGTATAATTAGGTATATCAGATGCTGCAATAATATTTCCAATATCTCTAATAGCTTTCGAGGAAATGAGGAGAAAATTTATGTTTATATAAAAATATTAAGTTTCATTTTACTGAGTAATTATTAGTCATAGAACAAATATTCATAATGACAGTTGTACAGTTTAATTAGGTGTATCAGATGCTGTAATGATATTTTCAATATCTCTAATAGCTTTCGAGAAATTTAGAAGGAAAGTCATGTTTTTATATAAATATAAAGTTTAATTTTACTGCGTAATTATTAGTCATAGAACAAATATTCATAATTTCAGTTTTACAGTTTAATTAGGTCTATCAGATGCTGCAATGATATTTCCAATATCTCTAATTGCTTTCGAGAAAATGAGGAGGAAATTCATGTTTTTATATAAATATTAAGTTTCATTTTACTGCGTAATTATTAGTCATAGAACAAATATTCATAATGACAGTTATAAAGTTTAATTAGGTGTATCAGATGCTGCAATAATATTTCCAATATCTCTAATAGCTTTCGGGAAAATGAGGAGGAAAGTCATGTTTTTATATTAATATTAAGTTTCATTTTACTGCGTAATTATTAGTCATAGAACAAATATTCATAATATCAGTTGTACAGTTTAATTAGGTGTATAAGCTGCTGCAATGATATTTCCAATATCTCTAATAGCTTTCGAGAAAATGAGGAGGAAAGTCATGTTTTTAAATAAATATTAAGTTTCATTTTACTGCGTAATTATTAGTCATAGAACAAATATTCATAATATCAGTTGTATAGTTTAGTTAGGTCTATCAGATGCTGCAATTATATTTCCAATATCTCTAATAGCTTTCAAGAAAATGACGAGGAAATTTATGTTATTATATAAAAATACGGTTTTATTTTACTGCGTAATTATTAGTCATAGAACAAATATTCATAATATCAGTTGTACAGTTGAATTAGGTGTATCAGATGATGCAATGATATTTCCAATATCTCTAATAGCTTTCGAGAAAACGAGGAAGAAAGTAATTTAAAAAAAAGTAAAATTCACTATTTATTAGTACTAGTGAAAATATTCATAATGACAGTAGTAGATTTTAATTAGGTCTATCAGATGCTGCAATGATATTTCCAATATCTCTAATAGCTTTCGAGAAAATGAGGAGGAAAATCATGTTTTTATATAAATATTAAGTTTCATTTTACTGCGTATTTATTAGTCATACAACAAATATTCATAATGAGAGTTGTACAGTTTAATTAGGTGTATCAGATGCTGCAATGATATTTCCTATATCTCTAATAGCTTTCGGGAAAATGAGGAGGAAAGTCATGTTTTTATATAAATATTAAGTTCCATTTTACTGCGTAATTGTTAGTCATAAAACAAATATTCATAATTTCAGTTTTACAGTTTAATTAGGTTTATCAGATGCTGCAATGATATTTCCAATATCTCTAATAGCTTTCGAGAAAATGAGGAGGAAAGTCCTGTTTTTAAATAAATATTAAGTTTAATTTTACTGCGTAATTATTAGTCATAGAACAAATATTCATAATATCAGTTTTACAGTTTATTTAGGTGTATCAGATGCTGCAATGATATTTCCAATATCTCTAATAGCTCTCGGGAAAATGAGGAGGAAAGTCATGTTTATATATAAATATTAAGTTTCATTTTACTGCGTAATTATTAGTCATAGAACAAATATTCATAATGACAGTTGTACAATTTAATTAGGTGTATCAGATGCTGCAATGATATTTCCAATATCTCTGATAGCTTTCTAGAAAATTAGGAGGAAAGCCATGTTTTTATATAAATATATAGTTTAACTTTACTGCGTAATTATTAGTCATAGAAAAAATATTCATAATATTAGTTTTACAGTTTAATTAGGTCTATCAGATGCTGCAGTGATATTTCCAATATCTCTAATAGCTTTCGAGAAAATGAGGAGGAAATTCATGTTTATATATAAATATTAGGCTTCATTTTACTGCGTAATTATTAGTCATAGAACAAATATTCATAATGACAGTTGTACAGTTTAATTAGGTGTATCAGATCCTGCAATCATATTTCCAATATCTCTAATAGCTTTCGGGAAAATGAGGAGGAAAGTCATGTTTTTATATAAATATTAAGTTTCATTTTACTGCGTAATTATTAGTCATAGAACAAATATTCATAATTTCAGTTTTACAATTTAATTAGGTGTATCAGATGCTGCAATGATATTTCCAAAATCTCTAATAGCTTTGGAGAAAATGAGGAGGAAAGTCATGTTTTTCAATAAATATTAAGTTTCATTTTACTGCGTAATTGTTAGTCATAGAACAAATATTCATAATGACAGTTGTACAGTTTAATTAGGTGTATCAGATGCTGCAATGATATTTACAATATCTCTAATAGCTTTCGGGAAAATTAGGAGGAAAGTCTATTTTTATATAAATATAAAGTTTCATTTTACTTCGTTATTATTAGTCATAGAACAAATACTCATAATATCAGTTGTACAGTTTAATTAGGTGTATCAGATGCTGCAATCATATTTCCAATATCTTTAATAGCTTTCGAGAAAATGAGGAGGAAATTAATGTTTTTAAATAAATATTAAGTTTCATTTTACTGCGTAATTATTAGTCATAGAACAAATATTCATAATGACAGTTGTACAGTTTATTTTGGTATATCAGAATCTGCAATGATATTTCCAATATCTCTAATAGCTTTCGAGAAAATGAGGAGGAAAGTCATGTTTTTATATAAATATAAAGTTTCATTTTACTGCGTAATTATTAGTCATAGAACAAATATTCATAATTTCAGTTTTACAGCTTAATTAGGTCTATCAGATACTGCAATGATATTTCCAATATCTCTAATAGCTTTCGAGAAAATGAGGAGGAAATTCATGTTTTTATATAAATATTAAGTTTCATTTTACTGCGTAATTATTAGTCATAGAACAAATATTCATAATGACAGTTATAAAGTTTAATTAGGTGTATCAGATGCTGCAATAATATTTCCAATATCTCTAATAGCTTTCGGGAAAATGAGGAGGAAAGTCATGTTTTTTTATAAATATTAAGTTTCATTTTACTGCGTAATTATTAGTCATAGAACAAATATTCATAATATCAGTTGTACAGTTTAATTAGGTGTATCAGCTGCTGCAATGATATTTCCAATATCTCTAATAGCTTTCGAGAAAATGCGGAGGAAAGTCATGTTTTTAAATAAATATTAAGTTTCATTTTACTGCGTAATTATTAATCATAGAACAAATATTCATAATATCAGTTGTATAGTTTAGTTAGGTCTATCAGATGCTGCAATTATATTTCCAATATCTCTAATAGCTTTCAAGAAAATGACGAGGAAATTTATGTTATTATATAAAAATACGGTTTTATTTTACTGCGTAATTATTAGTCATAGAACAAATATTCATAATATAAGTTGTACAGTTGAATTAGGTGTATCAGATGATGCAATGATATTTCCAATATCTCTAATAGCTTTCTAGAAAACGAGGAAGAAAGTAATTTAAAAAAAAGTAAAATTCACTATTTATTAGTACTAGTGAAAATATTCATAATGACAGTAGTAGATTTTAATTAGGTCTATCAGATGCTGCAATGATATTTCCAATATCTCTAATAGCTTTCAAGAAAATGAGGAGGATAATCATGTTTTTATATAAATATTAAGTTTCATTTTACTGCGTAATTATTAGTCATACAACAAATATTCATAATGAGAGTTGTACAGTTTAATTAGGTGTATCAGATGCTGCAATGATATTTCCTATATCTCTAATAGCTTTCGGGAAAATGAGGAGGAAAGTCATGTTTTTATATAAATATTAAGTTCCATTTTACTGCGTAATTATTAGTCATAAAACAAATATTCATAATTTCAGTTTTACAGTTTAATTAGGTTTATCAGATGCTGCAATGATATTTCCAATATCTCTAATAGCTTTCGAGAAAATGAGGAGGAAAGTCCTGTTTTTAAATAAATATTAAGTTTAATTTTACTGCGTAATTATTAGTCATAGAACAAATATTCATAATATCAGTTTTACAGTTTATTTAGGTGTATCAGATGCTGCAATGATATTTCCAATATCTCTAATAGCTCTCGGGAAAATGAGGAGGAAAGTCATGTTTATATATAAATATTAAGTTTCATTTTACTGCGTAATTATTAGTCATAGAACAAATATTCATAATGACAGTTGTACAATATAATTAGGTGTATCAGATGCTACAATGATATTTCCAATATCTCTGATAGCTTTCGGGAAAATGAGGAGGAAAGTCATGTTTTTAAATAAATATTAAGTTTCATTTTACTGCGTAATTATTAGTCAAAAACAAATATTCATAATGACAGTTGTACAGTTTAATTAGGTGTATCAGATGCTGCAATGATATTTCCAATATTTCTAATAGCTTTCGGGAAAATTAGGAGGAAAGTCATGTTTTTATATAAATATAAAGTTTCATTTTACTTCGTTATTATTAGTCATAGAACAAATATTCATAATATCAGTTGTACAGTTTAATTAGGTGTATCAGATGCAGCAATCATATTTCCAATATCTTTAATAGCTTTCGAGAAAATGAGGAGGAAATTCATGTTTTTAAATAAATATTAAGTTTCATTTTACTGCGTAATTATTAGTCATAGAACAAATATTCATAATGACAGTTGTACAGTTTATTTTGGTATATCAGAATCTGCAATGATATTTCCAATATCTCTAATAGCTTTCGGGAAAATGAGGAGGAAAGTCATGTTTTTATATAAATATTAAGTTTCATTTTACTGCGTAATTATTAGCCATAGAACAAATATTCATAATATCAGTTGTACAGTTTAATTAGGTGTATCAGATGCTGCAATGATATTTCCAATATTTCTAATAGCTTTCGAGAAAATGAGGAGGAAAGTCATGTTTTTAAATAAATATTAAGTTTCATTTTACTGCGTAATTATTAGTCATAGAACAAATATTCATAATATCAGTTGTACAGTTTAATTAGGTGTATCAGATGCTGCAATGATATTTCCAATATCTCTTATAGCTTTCGGTAAAATGAGGAGGAATATCATGTTTATATATAAATATTAAGTTTCATTTTACTGCGTAATTATTAGTCATAAAACAAATATTCATAATGACAGTTGTACAGTTTAATTAGGTTTATCAGATGCTGCAATGATATTTCCAATAACTCTAATAGCTTTCGAGAAAATGAGGGGGAGAGTCATGTTTTTAAATAAATATTAAGTTTCATTTTACTGCGTAATTATTAGTCATAGAACAAATATTCATAATGACAGTTTTAATGTTTATTTTGGTATATCAGAATCTTCAATGATATTTCCAATATCTCTAGTAGCTTTCGGGAAAATGAGGAGGAAAATCATGTTTTTATATAAATATTAAGTTTCATTTTACTGCGTAATTATTAGTCTTAGAACAAATATTCATAATGACAGTTGAGTTTAATTAGGTGTATCAGATGCTGCATTGATATTTCCAATATCTCTAATAGCTTTCGAGAAAATGAGGAGGAAAGTCATGTTTTTATATAAATATAAAGTTTCATTTTACTGCAAAATTATTAGTCATAGAAAAAATATTCATAATTTCAGTTTTACAGTTTAATTAAGTCTATCAGATACTGCAATGATATTTCCAATATCTCTAATAGCTTTCGAGAAAATGAGAAGGAAATTCATGTTTTTATATAAATATTAAGTTTAATTTTACTGTGTAATTATTAGTCATAGAACAAATATTAATAATGACAGTTGTACAGTTTAATTAGGTGTATCAGATGCTTCAATGATATTACCAATATCTCTAATAGCTTTCGAGGAAATGAGGAAAAAAGTTATGTTTATATAAAAATATTATTATTAGTCATAGAATAAATATTCATAATGACAGTTGTACAGTTTAATTAGGTTTATCAGATGCTGTAATGATATTTTCAATATCTCTAATAGCTTTCGAGAAAATTAGAAGGAAAGTCATGTTTTTATATAAATATAAAGTTTAGTTTTACTGCGTAATTATTAGTCATAGAACAAATATTCATAATTTCAGTTTTACAATTTAATTAGGTCTATCAGATGCTAGAGTGATATTTCCAATATCTCTAATTGCTTTTGAGAAAATGAGGAGGAAATTCATGTTTTTATATAAATATTAAGTTTCATTTTACTGCGTAATTATTAGTCATAGAACAAATATTCATAATGACAGTTGTAAAGTTTAATTAGGTGTATCAGATGCTGCAATAATATTTCCAATATCTCTAATAGCTTTCGGGAAAATGAGGAGGAAAGTCATGTTTTTATATAAATATTAAGTTTCATTTTACTGCGTAATTATTAGTCATAGAACAAATATTCATAATATCAGTTGTAAAGTTTAATTAGGTGTATCAGCTGTTGCAATGATATTTCCAATATCTCTAATAGCTTTCGAGAAAATGAGGAGGAAAGTCATGTTTTTAAATAAATATTAAGTTTCATTTTACTGCGTAATTATTAGTCATAGAACAAATATTCATAATATCAGTTGTATAGTTTAGTTAGGTCTATCAGATGCTGGAATTATATTTCCAATATCTCTAATAGCTTTCAAGAAAATGACGAGGAAATTCATGTTATTATATAAAAATACGGTTTTATTTTACTGCGTAAAAATTAGTCATAGAACAAATATTCATAATATCAGTTGTACAGTTGAATTAGGTGTATCAGATGATGCAATGATATTTCCAATATCTCTAATAGCTTTCGAGAAAACGAGGAAGAAAGTAATTTTTAAAAAAGTAAAATTCACTATTTATTAGTACTAGTGAAAATATTCATAATGACAGTAGTAGATTTTAATTAGGTCTATCAGATGCTGCAATGATATTTCCAATATCTCTAATAGCTTTCGAAAAAATGAGGAGGAAAATCATGTTTTTATATTAATATTAAGTTTCATTTTACTGCGTAATTATTAGTCATACAACAAATATTCATAATGAGAGTTGTACAGTTTAATTATGTGTATCATATGCTGCAATGATATTTCCAATATCTCTAATAGCTTTCGGGAAAATGAGGAGGAAAGTCATGTTTTTATATAAATATTAAGTTTCATTTTACTGCGTAATTATTAGTCATAAAACAAATATTCATAATTTCAGTTTTACAGTTTAATTAGGTTTATCAGATGCTGCAATGATATTTCCAATATCTCTAATAGCTTTCGAGAAAATGAGGGGGAAAGTCATGTTTTTAAATAAATATTAAGTTTCATTTTACTGCGTAATTATTAGTCATAGAACAAATATTCATAATGACAGTTGTACAGTTTATTTTGGTATATCAGAATCTGCAATGATATTTCCTATATCTCTAATAGCTTTCGGGAAAATGAGGAGGAAAGTCATGTTTTTATATAAATATTAGGTTTCATTTTACTGCGTAATTATTAGTCCTAGAACAAATATTCATAATGACAGTTGTACAGTTTAATTAGGTGTATCAGATGCTGCATTGATATTACCAATATCTCTAATAGCTTTCGAGAAAATGAGGAGGAAAGTCATGTTTTTATATAAATATAAAGTTTCATTTTACTGCAAAATTATTAGTCATAGAAAAAATATTCATAATCTCAGTTTTACAGTTTAATTAGGTCTATCAGATACTGCAATGATATTTCCAATATCTCTAATAGCTTTCGAGAAAATGAGAAGGAAATTCATGTTTTTATATAAATATTAAGTTTCATTTTACTGCGTAATTATTAGTCATACAACAAATATTCATAATGAGAGTTGTACAGTTTAATTAGGTGTATCAGATGCTGCAATGATATTTCCAATATCTCTAATAGCTTTCGGGAAAATGAGGAGGAAAGTCATGTTTTTATATAAATATTAAGTTTCATTTTACTGCGTAATTATTAGTCATAAAACAAATATTCATAATTTCAGTTTTACAGTTTAATTAGGTTTATCAGATGCTGCAATGATATTTCCAATATCTCTAATAGCTTGCGAGAAAATGAGGAGGAAAGTCATGTTTTTAAATAAATATTAAGTTTCATTTTACTGCGTAATTATTAGTCATAGAACAAATATTCATAATGACAGCTGTACAGTTTAATTAGGTGTATTAGATGCTGCAATGATATTTCCAATATCTCTAATAGCTTTCGAGAAAATGAGGAGGAAAGTCATGTTTTTATATAAATGTTAAGTTTCATTTTACTGCGTAATTATTAGCCATAGAACAAATATTCATAATATCAGTTGTACAGTTTAATTAGGTGTATCAGATGCTGCAATGATATTTCCAATATCTCTAATAGTTTTCGAGAAAATGAGAAGGAAAGTCATGTTATTAAATAAATATTAAGTTTAATTTTACTGCGTAATTATTAGTCATAGAACAAATATTCATAATATCACTTTTACAATTTAATTAGGTGTATCAAATGCTGCAATGATATTTCCAATATCTCTAATAGCTTTCGGTAAAATGAGGAGGAAAGTCATGTTTATATATAAATATTAAGTTTAATTTTACTGCGTAATTATTAGTCATAGAACAAATATTCATAATGACAGTTGTACAGTTTAATTAGGTGTATCAGATGCTGCAATGATATATCCAATATCTCTAATAGCTTTCGGGAAAATGAGGAGGAAAGTCATGTTTTTATATAAATATTAAGTTTCATTTTACTGCGTAATTATTAGTCATAAAACAAATATTCAAAATGACAGTTGTACAGTTTAATTTGGTGTATCAGATGCTGCAATGATATTTCCAATATTTCTAATAGCTTTCGGGAAAATGAGGAGGAAAGTCATGTTTTTTATATAAATATAAAGTTTCATTTTACTGCGTTATTATTAGTCATAGAACAAATATTCATAATATCAGTTGTACAGTTTTATTAGGTGTATCAGATGCTGCAATGATATTTCCAATATCTTTAATAGCTTTCGAGAAAATGAGGAGGAAATTCATGTTTTTAAATAAATATTAAGTTTCATTTTACTGCGTAATTATTAGTCATAGAACAAATATTCATAATTTCAGTTTTACAGTTTAATTAGGTCTATTAGATAATGCAATGATATTTCCAATATCTTTAATATCTTTCGAGAAAATGAGGAGGAAATTCAGGTTTTTATATATATATATTAAGTTTCATTTTACTGCGTAATTATTAATCATAGAACAAATATTAATAATGAAAGTTTTACAGTTTAATTAGGTGTATCAGATGCTGCAATGATATTTCCAATATCTCTAATAGCTTTCGGGAAAATGAGGAGGAAAGTCATGTTTTTATATAAATATTAAGTTTCATTTTACTGCGTAATTATTAGTCATAGAAGAAATATTAATAATGACAGTTTTACAGTTTAATTAGGTGTATCAGATGCTGCAATGATATTTCCAACATCTCTAATAGCTTTCGAAGAAATGAGGAGGAAAGTCATGTTTTTATATAAATATTAAGTTTCATTTTACTGCGTAAATATTAGTTATAGAACAAATATTCATAATCACAGCTGTACAGTTTAATTATGTGTATCAGATGCTGCAATGATATTTCCAATATCTCTAATAGCTTTCGAGAAAATGAGGAGGAAAGTCATGTTTTTAAATAAATATTAAGTTTAATTTTACTGCGTAATTGTTAGTCATAGAACAAATATTTCTAATGACAGTTGTACAGTTTAATTAGGTGTATCAGATGCTGCAATGATATTTCCAATATCTCTAATAGCTTTCAGGAAAATGAGGAGGAAATTCATGTTTTTAAATAAATATTAAGTTTCATTTTACTGCGTAATTATTAGTCATAGAACAAATATTCATAATATCAGTTGTAGAGTTTAATTAGGTGTATCAGCTGTTGCAATGATATTTCCAATATCTCTAATAGCTTTCGAGAAAATGAGGAGGAAACTCATGTTTTTAATTAAATATTAAGTTTCATTTTACTGCGTAATTATTAGTCATAGAACAAATATTCATAATATCAGTTGTACAGTTTCAGATGCTGCAATTATATTTCCAATATCTCTAATAGCTTTCGAGAAAATGACGAGGAAAATCTTTTTTTTATATAAAAATACGGTTTTATTTAACTGCGTAATTATTAGTCATAGAACAAATATTCATAATATCAGTTGTACAGTTGAATTAGGTGTATCAGATGATGCAATGATATTTCCAATATCTCTAATAGCTTTCGAGAAAACGAGGAAGAAAGTAATTTTAAAAAAAGTAAAATTCAGTATTTATTAGTACAAGTGAAAATATTCATAATGACAGTAGTAGATTTTAATCAGGTCTATCAGATGCTGCAATGATATTTCCAATATCTCTAATAGCTTTCGAGAAAATGAGGAGGAATGTCATGTTTTTATATAAATATATAGTTTCATTTTACTGCGTAATTATTAGTCATAGAACAAATATTCATAATGTCAAATTTACAGTTTAATTAGGTCTATCAGATGCTGCAGTGATATTTCCAATATCTCTAATAGCTTTCGAGAAAATGAGGAGGAAAATCATGTTTTTATATAAATATAAAGTTTCATTTTACTGCGTAATTATTAGTCATTGAACAAATATTCATAATGAGAGTTGTACAGTCTAATTAGGTGTATCAGAACCTGCAATGATATTTCCAATATTTCTAATAGCTTTCGAGAAAATGAGGAGGAAAGTCATGTTTTTAAATAAATATTAAGTTTCATTTTACTGCGTAATTATTAGTCATAGAACAAATATTCATAATATCAGTTGTACAGTTTAATTAGGTGTATCAGATGCTGCAATGATATTTCCAATATCTCTAATAGCTTTCGGTAAAATGAGGAGGAATATCATGTTACATATAAATATTAAGTTTCATTTTACTGCGTAATTATTAGTCATAAAACAAATATTCATAATGACAGTTGTACAGTTTAATTAGGTGTATCAGATGCTGCAATGATATTTTCAATATATCCAATATTTTCAATATCCAATCTCTAATGCTAGCTAGAAGAGCCCGTCGCTGACGGCCGACGGAGCGACGGTTATATACTGCTGCCGGTGGTGTTGCCAAACCGCAGTTATCGTACCGTAAAATTATCTATTGAATATCACATAAATACTCATAAGAACGGTAATTTTGATACATAAGACAATAGAAATTTGTAAATAATGATAAAAGTTGTTACACTGGCCTATACTTATTGTCATCATACGTTTGGTATATGCATGGGAATGATATAAAGATCTTGGCACAGACGTCGTGCCGCAAACACAGGAGAGGGAGACGCTGCTGGCACCTATGGTGTGCCGCAAGAACTGAATGGGTTAAAAAACAATTCACAAGTCACTGGAGTTAGCCGAGGGATCAGTATGTGTGTGTGTGTATGTGTGTGTGTGTGTGTGTGTGTGTGTGTGTGTGTGTGTGTGTGTGTGTGTGTGTGTGTGTGTGTGTGTGTGTGTGTGTGTGTGTGTGTGTGTGTGTGTGTGAGAGGGAGTGTGTGCAAAAATAACCCTACGAAGTTTCGATGCAAATGAACAAAACACACACACATACACACACACACACACACACACACACACACACACACACACACACACACACACACACACACACACACACACACACACACACACACACACACACACACACACACACACAAACACACAGAGAGGGAAGGGGGCATGAGGGACGGGGAAAAAAACAAACAAACAAAGGGTAGTGGGAAAAAAAACAAAAGGCAAACGAAGAAAACAAAGACAAACCGCCATCTAACCCTTTCCCTTTTTCCGCATTAGGGCATAAAGTGTCCAATAATTTTCCTTTTTTTCCCCTCTTTTCCAGCAACATCTCTGGTGGGGAGAGGGACACCACACCGGCGGAAATTAAGGGGGAAATATGTATTACGAGGAGAAGCGAAAGAGGAGAGAGGGAGAGGGAAAAAAGTAGCGAAGGGAATGATGGAAAGCTGGAGGGAAAGATGGATAGAGAGGGAAAGAGATAGAGAAAGAGAGAGGGGATGTAGGGATTGTGAGTGTGTGAGTGAGTGAGTGAGTGAGTGAGTGAGTGAGTGAGTGAGTGAGTGAGTGAGTGAGTGAGTGAGTGAGTGAGTGTGTGAGTGAATGACTGACTGATATAAGAACGAAGGGACATAGAGAAAAATGAAAGAATGTAAGGAAGGAAGAAAAACATGACAAAAAAAGGAACGAAGGAAAGAAGGAGACAAGGAGGAAATGATGAATGGACGAAGGAAGGGATAGGCAAATACTAAAAGCCTGGAGGAAAAGGAGGAAAGAAAGAAGGTAAATGGGAGGAAGAAATGGGGTGATGAGACTGGAGGGAGGGCGGAAGGAAGGGAGGAAGGGAGGGAAGGGAGGGAGGGAAGGAAGGGAGGGAAAGAGGAAGGGAGAGGGAGATGAAGGAAGGGAAGAAGTGAGGATGAATATTTTCAAGACTTTTAAATATATGATATATTCAAAAAAATTTACATACGTATGTATGTATGTATGTATGTATGTATGTATGTATGTATATATGTATGTATGTTTATATGTATGTATGTATGTATGTATTCACCCTAGACACGAAGAACTTTTCCATTTACGCACATGTGAACGTATATCTGAACCTGGTGGATTTATGTACGGGTGATCGACTGTGCATATAAGCATGAAATATTAAAAATGTGTGTATGTGTGTGTGTGTGTGTGTGTGTGTGAATGTGTGTGTGTGTGTGTGTGTGTGTGTGTGTGTGTGTGTGTGTGTGTGTGTGTGTGTGTGTGTGTGTGTGTGTGTGTGTGTGTGTGTGTGAACAGTCCAACACACAAATTAATTACACCCATCATTTTGTTTATCTATCGCTATCCATCTATTTCCAATCCCCTTCTGCACACATCCACCAATTCATCCATCACTCATTCAAACATCAAGCCTTTCATCCACCTAACTAAACAACCAAAAATGTCATCCATTCACCCATCTATCCACACATAAACCAGAAAAAAATATAATATACTCATCCACTCACCCATCTATCTACACATTTCACTCATCATCCATCAATTCCATCCATCTATCATCCAGCGATCATTTTGTGGTGTCTCTTCGTTTCCATTCATCTTGTGTGTGAGTTTAAGTTTGGTCAGTAATTAATGAGAGAGTCTTGTGATGATGGTGGTGGTGATGATGATGACAAGTGATGGATGACTGGTCTCGGGAAAAATGAGGGTGATCAAGACGGAGGAAGAGGTGAGGAGGACAACAGAGGAGGGAGGGTAGGAGGGAGGGCAAGGTGAAGGTAGGAACGGAAGATGTTAAGGAAGTAAGAAGGAAAGACAGTTTGAGAAGGGAAGGAAGGAGGAATGTA
The DNA here is from genome assembly GCA_029783475.1 of Metacarcinus magister. NCBI lineage: Eukaryota > Metazoa > Arthropoda > Malacostraca > Decapoda > Cancridae > Metacarcinus > Metacarcinus magister. The sequence goes on from JAPQNM010000020.1 coordinate 3,855,574, forward strand.
AGACAGGAAGACGGGATGTAGTTAGGAATATAAGAAGGGAAGGAAGGATGGGAAGGAATGTGGAAGGGAAGGAAGGATAGAAGACGTAAGGGAAAAGGGAAAAAAACATTTGCCATACTTAATTGACGAGAAGGAAAAGGGAAAGAAATATGCCAGTGCCATTATGCAAAGCGAATTTTTACGTTATTATATGTTTTTATCTATTCTCTGTCTCTTTTTTACCGTCTGTCTTTCTGTATGTCTGTCTATTTGTCTATGCTTTGGTACTCTCCTATCTACTTATTCTTCCATATATCAATCAGTGTCTATCTATCTACTTCCATCTATGTCTATCTACCTATCGATTTTGGTTACTGAGTATTTATCTATCTATCTATACATAAATTTATCTATCATTGTATTTATCTATCAATCTATCTATCTATTTATTTTCTTATTGAAGGTCATTATCTGCCTATCTATCTATTTGTTTTCCTATCTATCTATCAATCATTTTATCAGACAAATTTACATAGAGAGAGCGAGAGAGCGAGAGCGAGAGCGAGAGAGAGAGAGAGAGAGAGAGAGAGAGAGAGAGAGAGAGAGAGAGAGAGAGAGAGAGAGAGAGAGAGAGAGAGAGAGAACCAGCTCGCCGGATAGACAGATAGAGAGACTGACAGCTAGCAACAACGCACCCATACGACCCACCCACCGCCCACCCGCCCACCCACCCACCCACACACACACACACACACACGTCAGTCGCCCCCTGTTTCCCCGTTTCGGCCTGGCTCATCACAGCTGTTTCCATTAACATAGAAATGAGGCTCAGAGGACACTGTCTCTGGCCCCGACTAAACTGGCTTATTTTCTGTCCACTCCCTACACGTACACACACACACACACACACACACACACACACACACACACACACACACACACACACACATACACACCTCGTCCCTCTCCCCAAACAGACCACACATAAACACATACATATGCATTAGCACTTACACATACATCTACACGTACACAAGCGAGGGTACACACACACACACAATGATACAACTGTGTGTGTGTGTAGGTACGTGTTTGTCTTGCCTTGACAATCCATTTTCCTCCACTAACCATCCCGCTGTTCCACTAATTACTTGTTAACACCTGTTCTAGTTACCTGCATGCTCATTAGCTCCGTCACGGCAGTGCACAGGTGTCGAAGCCTCAGTGTGTTGTCAATACTGTCTCATTGCTTCATTCGTGTTCCTATCGCCCATGAGTGTGAGAGAGAGAGAGAGAGAGAGAGAGAGAGAGAGAGAGAGAGAGAGAGAGAGAGAGAGTAGAGGGATTATAGATATTGTCTGTTCCTTTGTCAATTTGTCGTTCTCTCTCTCTCTCTCTCTCTCTCTCTCTCTCTCTCTCTCTCTCTCTCTCTCTCTCTCCTCTCTCTCTCTCTCTCTCTCTCTCTCTCTCTCTCTCTCTCTCTCTCTCTCTCTCTCTCTCTCTTTTAAGCAGTAATCGCTGAAGGTCCAGACGACTTTCAAACATGATAATTATTCTCATTATTTGGACAAACTTTGGGATGCATAAAAATGCGAGAAACAAATGAAAAAAAAAGTTTCTTTCAAGTTTTAATCATACTTACTCAAGATTCTTTTTTGGCGCAGTGACCTCCTTTCAGACACACACACACACACACACACACACACACACACACACACACACACACACACACACCCAGAAGGCGGAGTGCTACAAGGCAAAATTAAGGTGAAAACTCATTTGGATTTTAATTTAAGACTTCAGGTACAATCACACTTTCATCAATCAATCTTTCCTTTCCATCCATCATTCCTTCATTCCTTCATTCTACACAGGTAATCATTCTCCACATCAAATCACTGTCATCATTCTCCACACCACGCCTTCCTTCACTCTTGATCATATTTTCCAGCTTTTCCTCTTGCTCCCCTCGGCTATAATACAGGGCAAATACGTCTTATATGTATGATTTTGCATGAATTTTCTACGTAACAGGAGGGTCTAGGGTAGCATGCGACCCTTACACGTGTTACTGGGAATGGAAAATTAATATCTGTATTTATGAAGACTGTTGACATCTATTAAGTCTTCAAGCTAAATGTAATGATAGTGGAAAAAAATGAAGAAATGGTAATGATAATGATAATGGTAATGATAGTAATAATACAAATAATATATCCGACATCGAAGAAGAAAAAGAAACCTTGACAAACAACCCAATTAAGTCCAATAATTAATAACAATAAAAGTAATGAAAAGTATTAGATACAATTAAACATACGAATGAAAATTACTCATCATTCCTTAACACACAAATTACTTATAACCATTACCTTTATTTATCTATTCTAATTAATATATTCAACTATCTACCTTTTTTTACCTGCCATCCTATTCTCAAAGTAGTCATATCTTTGCCAGAGGTAAGTGTGGGTGTTATAACGAGGTTGATGAAGGACAGGTGTTGCGAGGTGTCATGTTAACGAGGTTCTGATCATCACTAATTATCGTTGCAGGTAATGTGAGGCTCTATTTCACTTTTATATTATGACTCTTTCCCTTCTTAGTATTATAACTTTTATTTTATGTATTTTTTGTTGCATCTCTCTCTCTCTGTCTCTGTCTCTGTCTCTCTGTCTCTCTCTCTCTCTCTCTCTCTCTCTCTCTCTCTCTCTCTCTCTCTCTCTCTCTCTCTCTCTCTCTCTCTCTCTCTCTCTCTCTCTCTCTCTCTCTCTCTCTCTCTCTCTCCCTCTCTCTCCTTGCTTTCCCGCAGGATTAGCAGAGCGGCTTACCTGTCTGCAGACTTTCCAGAAATCCCATGATGAAGCCTGTGGAAGAACATTATTATCATTATTATTATGTTGTTACTATTATTATTATTATTATCATCATTGTTTTATTTTTTTTTTTTGCTTCTTCTCCTATCATGTAATTTTTTCGTATCTTTATTTTGTTTTTATATTCACAAGAAAGTTTCTGGACCTAATTAAGTACCTTTCCACAGCACCCAAGAACTTTGAAATCTCTTTTAATTAGCACTACTACTCTGTTTTAATTTCTCTGAGGAATCACACTTCGATGCTTAAATTAAAATCACCTTCACAAAATCTCACAAAGTCGTAAACATCAAGGAAAAAATGCAACTAACTCTTAATTAATGTCCGTGTATACCTTGCAAACTAAGAATCATCGTCCTTGCAATACTTACATGAACACAATATACTTACACGTTCTACTTACAAGACGAGGTGTACTTTCCCACATGTGTACGTATATATGTCTACTACTACACACATACTTACATACACATATATCTCACAGTTCATTCATCCAAATATACGTACTTTCTATGTACGTTTCTAATCCTTAAACGCACACGGTTATTGGTAGCCAGCCATGACATCTTGTTCCGTAACGCTCACTCATCCAAACCGCGTCTTCAGAAGGGACCGAAAAAGAGGCACCGAATGTGTTGGAGGAGGAGGAGGAGGAGGAGGAGTATTCTTTGGGACATCGCCAATTCTCGTTCCCAAGGCAGGTGGAGTGTCTGTTTTTCACACCTGGACCAAAGGTAATGAGTTTCATCGGCCCTCTGGTGCACGAGGCGAGGCTCAGCAAGTTTTCCTTAAAAGTTCAATGGTTGGATCCGCGTATTTTTCCCTCTTCTCCCTTGGCTGCTTGTGCAAACCCGCTGGAGAGTTTTAAAAAAATTCTTGGCAAATCTTTCTTGTATGATTTTTCCTTTTCGTTTGATTTTCGTTGTTATTTCACCTCACATTCTCCCTCTAAAGGAAAGAAATAACACAATGTCATTTTGTTTAACAAATTGCTATTTTCTTGTTTATTCTGATAAAATCTTGACTTCTTTGTTCTTTTTTTTAAATACTTTTCTGACGAAATATTTGATCCTTGTTTATTTCAACATAATATTAATTTTACACGTTTTCATTTTATCTATTTCAATAAAGTGTTGTTATTTTGTGTATTTTGATGTAGGTGAAAGTGTAACAATGGAAAAAAAAACTCATAAAGTAATCACATTCCCAGGTTATCTCGAGCGTTAGCAATACTGCCTCGAGACATTTTTTGTCAACATCCAATAACGGTATACGAACGTCTCGAACCGGGTTTCAAACTCAGCAAATCGTGTTTTGTTCCGGTGTGACGCCGCCAGAACCCGGATACATAAAGCTTTGTTGAGATGCTCGAGGATTCAAAACCTTAGCATTTTGAAGCAATAGAGAAGTTCAAATTGAGTCTGGATGAGGGATTTTGGTATAAAAAATAAAAAAAGAGAAAAAGAAAGATAGATAGATAGAGAAATAAAAAATAGAAACTCGACCAGTAATTGAATTAGATCATGACCAATAAATTATTCTATCTCTTTCTCTCAATCCAATGCAAAGAGAAAGAATAATATTTCTTCCCTTTACTTTCTTCAAATATTCTGGGTGTGAAGATTTCTTTCCATCTCTTTATTTTCGAATCTCGCCGGGAAGAAGAAGAATAAGGAAAGTATTAGAGAGAGAAAAAATGAGGAACTGTTTCTTTCTTCTTAATGGAAATAAAGTGTAAAGTCTTCTTCAAATGACTGGAAGGTGAGTTAGCTTTTTATGACGAACTTTACTTTTCTAACATAAGTTGACTCAAGTTTACCGAAAGAAATTAAGGAAGAAAAAAAAAAACACACACACACACACCCGATTGAAGAAGAGTAAGAGGAAAAGAGAGAGACAGTTAAGTGCAGGAAAAGAACACGATAACAAACAAGGATGATGATGATGATGATGGCGTTGGAACGAAAGCGAGCAAATAAGAAAATTAAGAAGAAAAAAAGGATGAAAGAAAGCTGGAAAAATAAAATGGCGCAAAAAAAAAGAAGAGAGAGAAGCGCATGAAGAGAAGATGCGGGTCAGGAAGATGGAGGAGGAGGAGGAGGAGGAGGAGGAGGAGGAGGAGGAGGAATTAATTAGAATCATCAGCACAAATGATGATAATGATATTGATGATGATGAAAAAAGTGAAGGTAAATTCCACCACTACCACCACCACCACCATCATCACCACCCAACAACAACAACGACAAAATTTTAAAAGTGCCACAAAAATTACATATTAAAGAGAGGCGTGGCACTGTTTGGAGGGAGAGGAGGAAGAGGAACAAAAAGAAGAAGAAGAGGAGGAAGAGGAAGAGGACTACAAGGCCATTACAGCAGCACCATAATCGTAAAAACAGTACCATCAAAGGACGCCATAACACCACGCCCACACCCTCATCATACTCAAGCCAATACGGGAGAGTACACAGCCATACGTGCATA
>JAPQNM010000020.1:3863412-3869118 GCA_029783475.1 Metacarcinus magister
TAACTGAGACACCGACAGACACATTCCAGACAGACAGACAGACAGACAGACAGACAGACAGACAGACAGGAGATACCAGTGAAGGATAAGCAGGAAAGTAAGACGAAACAAAGAATGAGGACAAGGCCGAACAGGAGGAGAAAGAGGAGGAGGAGGAAGAGGAAGGAGAATGCACAATAAAGAAAATGAGGAACATAAAGAGAAAAGTTTAATATGAAAGAAACAATATAAGAATATAAACTATTTACGTCTGCAGAAAAGGAATGGAGAGAGACGTGTTGCAAGAATAAATAATGAACAAAACTACTATTACTATTACTACTACTTTTACTACTACGAAATAAAGAGAAAAAGGAGTAGCAAAATAAAAAAATAAAAAGAACTTAGAGAGAAAGAGAGAGAGAGAACAAAAACAAAAAAATGGAAAAGAATAGCGTACAACTTCAGACGCAAAACCTTAACATTTTACGATGTCCCAGAATACTAAAACGGAAGATATTTTTACGCAACCCACACACAACCACACACACACACACACACACACACACACACACACCCACACACACACACACACACACACACACACACACACACACATACACACACCCACACACCCCATATATCAACTACTCACATATACCACGAGGAAGTTTGTAGGTGAAGTTATTTACTCTTCCTTACTAAACTTCACAAAGCCGGGAGGAAGAAGCTGCCAGGTTCGTGACTCCGAGAAGGGAAGAGGCATGAAAGAGGGGACATTTGAGGCTGCTAAGGTACAAAATGACGTTGTTGGCAGGGGAGCAAAGACGCGTTAACTGCAGAGGAAGAAGTTACTGACCAATTTGAAAAGGTTTGTAGAGTACTTAGGTTAAAGGTCACTGGTGGAGGAGGATAAGGAAGGTGAAGGAAAAAAAAGGTAGATAGGTAAAGATTGATAAAGATGTGATAGAAGTAATGGAAAGATTGTATAAAAATTGAGTGTTGGTGGATAGGTTTGAGGTAAAGTGGTAAGTGGAAGGGGAATCAGAAGTGGATATTTAGTGAGAAGGGATTGGTAAGGAAGGGAGGAAGGGAGTTAAGGTGGTAGGTAGCTGAGGTTGATGGGGTCTGTTGTGGGCTAAGGAGGGAAGGGGAAGGGAAGGGTGAGAGGAAGGGAGGGTGAGGGGAAGGATGAGGGGATGGGGAGGGGAAGGGTGGAAGAAGGAGTGAAGGAAGGTTTTGAATAACAGAATCAATAAAATTAATAATGGCATGTATAAATAATCGTATATCAGGTTTTATGATGACAATAAGATTACTGGCAATAAAGAAAAAAAAAATTTAATAGTAAAAAGAAATATTGCATCTTAAATCATAATGCCTTTCTTACATCATTACATCAGTAGTAGTAGTAGTAGTAGTAGTAGTAGTAGTAGTAGTAGTAGTAGTAGTAGTAGTAGTAGTAGTAAGAGAAGTTGAAAATACAATAATTACTACCACTATTTCACTACCACTGTCACCACCACCACCATCACCATCACCACCACCACCACCACCACCACCATCACCGCCTCACCTGTCTCGGTCACATAATTAAGAGCACCTCGGGGCCTCCTCGTCTCCTTACACAGGTGCACGTGGCAACGCCCAGCTGCTGTTACCTTCTTGACAACATTATTCCTCTTACTCCTTCTCCTCTTTCTCTTTCTCCTCTTCTTCTTCCTCTGTCTCTTCCTCCTCCTCCTCTTTAATTTCCTGTTGCTCTTCTCCTCTCCTTCTTCTTGCTATATTTTTTTTCATTTCTAGCTATTTTTAACTCCTTTTCAATTCTTTTCAGTAACTACTCTTCCTTCTCCTTCTTTCCTTACTTCTTCACCTTCTTTTCCTCCTCTTCCTTATCATCATTCTTATTCCTCCATTATTTTTTTCCTAATCCACTTCCTCTTCTTCTTTTTTCTTCTTCTTCTTCCTCTTTCTCCACCTCCTCTTACACCCTGTCTGCCTCTTCCATCTTACTCAGGCTATTTTTCAGAAACCACGAGAGAGAGAGAGAGAAAAAGAGAGAGAGAGAGAGAGAGAGAGAGAGAGAGAGAGAGAGAGAGAGAGAGAGAGAGAGAGAGAGAGAGAGAGAGAGAGAGAGAGTGAGGGAGAGAGAATGTGTGTGTGTGTGTGTGTGTGTGTGTGTGTGTGTGTGTGTGTGTGTGTGTGTGTGTGTGTGTGTGTGTGTGTGTGTGTGTGTGTGTGTGTGTGTGTGTGTGTGTGTGTGTGTGTGTGTGTGTGTGTGTGTATGTGTGTGTGTGTGTGTGTGTGTAAGTGCGTGTGCGTGTACATGTGCCTGTACGTGTGTGTGCGCGTGTGTGTGTGTGTGTGTGTGTGTGGGTATAACTGTATTAATATACAGGCAGATGGAGGAAGTGGAGAGGAAGGAGGCAAACAGGAAGCAGGAGAAGCATACGAACAGAGGGAGGGAGGAAGACGAGAAGAAAGGAGGAAGAGGAAAAGAGAAAAGATGAAGAGAGGAAAACGAAAGATAGAAAAACAAGAGAGAAAAATAGGCAAGCAAAAATAGATGGAAGGAGGGAGGGAGAGATAGAAAGAAGAAAAGGAAAGAAAGGGAATGAAATAGAGGGAGACAAAGGGGAGGGAGGGAGGGAAGAAGTGGAGGAATATATGGGAGGTAAACAGATTGGGTAATAATGAAGGAAAGGGAGAGGGAAGGAGAGGGAGGAGGGAGGGGAGGAGAGGGAGGGAGACAAGGCTAATGGTCAGATTGAGGTGGACATCTCTCTACAGGTAAACAAGGTGAGTTAATTAATCCAGGTAATATGAACCTCGTAATATTGTTCCTGAGAGAGAGAGAGAGAGAGAGAGGAGAGAGAGAGAGAGAGAGAGAGAGAGAGAGAGAGAGAGAGAGAGAGAGAGAGAGAGAGAGAGAGAGAGAGAGAGAGAGAGAGAGTAGAGTCAGTAACATATCTACTTTAGTTGCTCATTTTACTCTAAAATTAAAATACTGATAAAATAGATTAAAAATGAACGCATTTAAACAATATATTGCTTTGAAATCCAATGAATATCTCTATCTTTCAACTTTTTCCATTAACTTTTTTTTCTTTTTTTTTCGATTCACTCAACTAACTTTTTCTTTTTTTTCTTTTTATTTCCTTTACACTTCAAATTCAAATTCCAAGGAGGTAAATATTTATCTACTCTTATGTATTAATTTTTTTTCACTATTATCTTTCCTTATCAGACTTTGGTAGTTATTTTTTCATTGCTATTTCCGTAGACTTATTTCAACTTATCTCCATCCATCCACCACCATAATTTTTCTTTAGGTTTTATATAACTGATTAAACCAACATATAAATGACGAGGGCGGGACGAGGGGGGAATCAACACTCTGCAATACACGATAAAACAACACAACACCACCTCGGTAGGCAACACTGGTTTTCTTTTTTTTTCACTAGCAGGACATGTAAAAAAATAAATAAAAAAAGTATATAAATAAAACAGCGAGATAAAAAACAAGAACAAAATACACCACAACTGCAACGTTTGATTGACTGCATAATGTTTTTTTATTTTGTATATGTTTATTTTTTTTTTTTATGTTTTATAATTATTTTTTTTATGGCTTGCATTTTACACCCCAGTAAATTACTATATCAAATTTGTACAACTCTCTCTCTCTCTCTCTCTCTCTCTCTCTCTCTCTCTCTCTCTCTCTCTCCTCTCTCTCTCTCTCTCTCTCTCTCTCGCTCTCATCTCTCTCTCTTCTCTCTCTCCCCACTCGTCTCTGTCTCGTGTGTCTCTCTCTGTGTCTGTGCTGTGATCGTGTGTTGTTTGTGTGTGTCCCCCGTGTATGTGTGTGTGTGTGTGTGTGTGTGTGTATGTAGTGTGTGTTGTGTATGTGTGTGTGTGTGTGTGTGTGTGTGTGTGTGTGTGTGGTGTGTGTGTGTGTGTGTGCGTGTGTGTGTGTGTGTGTGTGTGTGTGTGTGTGTGTGTGTGTGTGTGTGTGTGTGTGTGTGTGTAGGTCACGATAGGTCATGGGTCAACCAGGGAGGTGACCACATGTGTGCATTACTATATAGAGAGGAACATGCAAATGCTTTCTCACACACACACACACACACACACACACACACACACACACACACACACACACACACACACACACACACACACACACACACACACACACACACACACTCAATATAACTAAATAAAGAGACAATGCATACATATAAATGAACAACAATAGAGAGAGAGAGAGAGAGAGAGAGAGAGAGAGAGAGAGAGAGAGAGAGAGAGAGAGAGAGAGAGAGAGAGAGACGAGAGAGAGAGAGAGAGAGAGAGAGAGAGATAGAGAGAGAGAGAAGGAGAGAGCGAGAGAGAGAGAGAGAGAGAGAGAGAGAGAGAGAGAGAGAGAGAGAGAGAGAGAGAGAGAGAGAGAGAGAGAGAGAGAGAAAGTAGTAAAAGGTGAAAGGGTGAGACGAGCAGAGTGCGACAAGGATACAAAACTAATGTATGTATGTGTGTGTGTGTGTGTGTGTGGTGTGTGTGTGTGTGTGTGTGTGGTGTGTGTGTGTGTGTCAGGAGTTATTGGTGTTGGGGGGGGGGAGGAGGAGGTGAGGGAGTTTCAGTGGGTCATAAAAAATAGGTCGTGTCAAGGGAGGGTCAAAGGGGGGAGGGGAGGAAAGGGGGGGAGGAGGGAAGGGGGGGAGGGAAGGTGTCAAACGCATTCCCACTTCGCTGGTGACTTAAAATAGAAATAAAAAGACTAATGGATTTGAATACTAAATGGAGGTTAACTTCTATTTAATTTCTTTCTTTCTTTACTTCTTTCCTCTTCTTTATTTTGTTTATTTGCCTAAAGTTGATGGGAGTTTATCTTGGAGGTTTTGCCGGCAGGACTGGCTTGAAAAAAGTTTGCATTTGTTTATAGACACTGGAATTCCCGCGAAATATTCCAGCTCACGTTTAAAGCGAGGAAAATAAAAATTACATATATACAAAAGCAGTGTACACGATTTTATTTCTATCCCATTACGTATATTTTTTTTTCTACATTTTTAATCTGATTTGTTTTATTCATTCGTAACTGCAACCGAGTCGTGGATTAAGAAGAGTAAATAATTATCTTGTCTCGATGGATGAGCAAGATAAAAGAAAAGAGAATAATACAACAGTGTGACACTTATCCCTTCCCCCCTTCCCCCTTCTCCTCTCCCCGCTTTCCTTCCCCTCCTCCCCCTTCCGCCCCTCTTCCTCTATCCTTTGCATTGTCAACGTAATTAAGTCGAACAGGAGAAAAAAATTACATTACAGATGATTACGTTAATCTCTCACAACACACACACACACACACACACACACACACACACACACACACACACACACACACACACACACACACACGTTGCACAGTGCTGTCTTACCTGAAAATTACATTAACCAAGTAAGCATGAAATCTAATTAGCAATATACCTGTACACTCCCCTTCTGTGCACACCTGTCTTCCATTACACATCCTCTCATTGGTGTGTGACGGTGATGGTGACGGTTGAAAGGATGTGTTGTGAGGTGAAGTGATGTAAAGGGAGATGTGTATATGTAAGGGGATAGGATGTCAGGTTGTTACTCTGATTGTGTGTGTGTGTGTGTGTGTGGAGAATGTTCTGTGTGTGTATGTAATAATGATAATAATAATAATAATGATAATAA
>JAPQNM010000020.1:3881718-3889218 GCA_029783475.1 Metacarcinus magister
CCTTCCTTCCCTCCAAACGTCACTCAACGCACCTCAACGTCGATCCATCACCTCCATTGTTTTGACTTCGTCCCCCCAACACACGTGCTGCCACCTGGCGGGTTTAAGCCACATGAGCGCTAATCTTGGAAAAATACCCTGGTTGGATAGATGGATGGAAGGGGAGGAGGAGGAGGAGGAGGAGGAGGAGGAGGAATAAGAAAAGATGAAAATAGGAATGAAGGAAAAGCAAGAGTAATAGAAATGAATGTAAAAGAAAAATAAGGGAGAGAAGATGATATTTTAGAGTTAAAAATTTTGAATTTCGTTAGTGAACTATTTAGAATAAAAACAAACGATAATAAAGTAACAGGAAGGAAAAACGGGAAAGAGAAAGAAGAAAAGGAGGAGGAGGAAGGGGAGGGGAAGGAAGAGAAACAAAAGAACGAGGGAAAAGACTGAGAAGAGAAAGATGAGCAGCAGTTAAAGAGAAAAGACGAAGAGAGGAGAGAGAGAGAGAGGGAGAAATGAAGATATGGAGAGAGCGAGGAAGTCAGGAAGAAGAGAAAGATACAGACGAGATGACAGGGAGAAGGAGGAAGGGAGAGGAGAGAGGAGAGGAGATCTTACAGGAAAGGGAAGAAGGGAGGGAAGGAGGGAAGGGAAGGGAGGGGAAGGGAAGAGAAGGGAGGGAAGGAGAGGTAAAACTTAACACAATGCAAGTGGCGACTCACTCTGAATGTATTGTTTACTGAGACAACCTTGACTTTCTCGCCTCAGTGAAGTAACAAATGGCCAGTTAAAAGGCGAGTCAGAAGCCTTTTAGACCCGATATTAAAGTGAATTAGTAACGCCTCTCACTGAAGGGAAGATAAAAGGGCCAAAGGGAGGAGAGGAGAAGAAAGGAGGAGGAAGGGAAGATAAGCGACAGATGTGAGTAGCTTGAAGAAGAGAAGAATGAGGTGTTAAACGTTTCCTTGTGAAGAGAAGAGATTAAGACGTTTTTGTGTGAGGTGAGGTGTGTGTGTGTGTGTGTGTGTGTGTGTGTGTGTGTGTGTGTGTGTGTGTGTGTGTGTGTGTGTGTGTGTGTGTGTGTGTGTGTGTGTGTGTGTGTGTGTGTGTGTGTGTGTGTGTGTGTGTGTGTGTGTGTGTGTGTGTGTGTGTGTGTGTGTGTGTTTTAGAGAGAGAAAAACACACATGTACTACACAGAAATGCAGAGAGAATTAGACAAACAAGAACTGTAATAATCATAACCAAGACACTTGCAGATAGAGAAAAAAAAACGTAATACAGTTTCCAATTCTTCTTCCTCTTCCTCTTCCTCCTCCTCCTCCTCTTCCTCCTCCTCCTCCTCCTCCTCCTCCTCCTCTTCTTCTTCCTCCTCCCTTCCCCTCCCCTTCAACAGATCCATTAACTCCCCGCCTCCACACCATGCAACGCCCCTTCGTCACCCCTTCAATCAGTGTGTTTCACCGCATGTCAATTAACACCAGATTATCATAATGGCCTCTTATCAGCCCTTTCTGTCATCATCAGCCGCTGGAAGGGTTAAAGGAAGGAGGGGAAGGGAGGGGAAGGGAGGGGAAAGAAGGGGAAGGGAGGGGAAAGGAAGGGAGGGGCAGTATTTCGTTTTCTTTTCGTTAGTGTCATCTTGTTGGGGTTAGGAGTCAACCTCACCGTTAAAAGAATTTGAGAAGTTGTCCCTGAAACGGTGAAGGTGTGGTGTGTGGGCGTGTGCGTGTGTGTGTGTGTGTCATCTACTACATATTATCATCTTTACCCAATTCTTCATCATCATATATCTCTTATACATCATTTATTCCACTTCTTCTCTTTCTCCTCCTTCTCCTCCTCCTCCTCTCCTTCACAAAACCTTCCATGCTCATCAAAATTAACAAAACACAATCAAAATCCAAACACACATTCAAACAACACATATTTTTCTTAACACAACATTCTACAACACATTTTCCTCCCTTTACCTTCCTTCCTTCCCTCCTTCTCTCCTTCCTTCCTTCCTTCATTTCTTTATCTCTTTTCCTCACTAATCATCTTACATTCTTCTCGACCCTCTGTCTCTCACATCCTCTGTTTATCCGTTAATTTCCTTCCCTCCGTCCCTCCGTCCCTCCGTCCCTCCCTAGCGGTCGCACTTGCATTGTTGTCTCATAATCGTTAATGACTCATGATTGTGGGGGGAAGCGGAGGATGGTGGGGTCTATTGCACACTCATTATCTGATTACTGCTCCTAGTTAAAGCTAATTGTCCTCACCATTCACACTACGCTAATATATGATGTGTGCGTTTGATTGGGGGTAAGGAGTAAGGAGGAGGAGGAGGAGGAGGAGGAGGAGGAGGAGGAGGAGGAGGAGGAGGAGGAGGAGGAGGAGGTGGATGGTGATGATAACGATGTGGAAGACAACAAGGTTATTGCAGGAAGAGAAGAGAGAGAGAGAGAGAGAGAGAGAGAGAGAGAGAGAGAGAGAGAGAGAGAGAGAGAGAGAGAGAGAGAGAGAGAGAGAGAGAGAGAGAGAGAGAGAGAGAGAGAGAGAGAGAGAGAGAGAGAGAGAGAGCAAGGAGGAGGGGAGATACAGGAAAAATCGAATAGAGGAGAACGAAAGAGAAGAGGAAGAATAATTCAAGAAAGCGTAAGAAGAGAAGGAGACCTGAAAAGTTAACGAGTATATGAATAGATGGAATAAGAGGAAGGAGAGGATAAGCAGAAGGAAAATAAGGCTGTGAGATGAGTAGGAGGAAGAGGCGATGAATAATGAGGAGGAGGAGGAGGAGAGGAGGAGGAGGAGGAGGAGAAGGAGGAGGAGGAGGAGGAGGAGGAGGAGGAATATTATGGGAACTGCGAAGAGCAAATATTAACCTAAACAATACCAAAATACGTAAAGTAATCATATATTGTTTGCATCTCTCTCTCTCTCTCTCTCTCTCTCTCTCTCTCTCTCTCTCCTCTCTCTCTCTCTCTCTCTCTCTCTCTCTCTCTCTCTCTCTCTCTCTCTCTCTCTCTCTCTCTCTCTCGTTCTATTGGTCTGTTTGCTTATTTTCTTATTCATTCACCTCCCTCTATTCTTTCTTCCCTTGCTGTCATCTCGGCCGCCACCACTACAATCTTCCCAGACAGACACACACCAGCTGGGCACATCACCTCGACCTCACGACACACACACACACACACACACACACACACACACACACACACACACACACACACACACACACACACACACACACACACACACACACACACACACACACACACACACACACACACACACAAACCATGCACGGTCGTCATAATATTATCATTACTTGCAGGACAAACGACTTTCTCTCCTCCCACATGTCGTCTTTCATCTCGCTCTCTCTCTCGCTCTCTCTCTCTCTCTCTCTCTCTCTCTCTCTCTCTCTCTCTCTCTCTCTCTCTCCTCTCTCTCTCTCTCTCTCTCTCTCTCTCTCTCTCTCTCTCTCTCTCTCTCTCTCTCTCTCTCTCTCTCTCTCTCTCTCTCTCTCTCTCTCTCTCTCTCTCTCTCTCTCTCTCTCTCACATGTTATTATCATTTATTATTCTGCAATTATCTTGTGAATTTAATGTAAAGGATAAATTTTGATATTATTGTTCCTATGTGTTATCTTATCTCTTCTCTTTTTTTATTCTCGCTTCCTCTCTCTTTCTTCTTTTCATCCTACTCCACCAATACACAACCTCCACATATCACCAATCCACACATCACCAATCCACACATCACCAATCCACACAGACGTACTCCTTTTTCCAGCTTAAACAGACACATGCATCCTCCTTCTGTTCCTACCTTTCCATCAACTCCCTCATCCTTAGTTACCTTCCAACCTCACATCAAGAACACGACAGGAATATCCTCACTAAGAAGAAAAAAACAATGTAAACTCTTTCCTTTCCTGACATTTCTTTCTTAGTGATAAAGGCAAGACATTTCCATTTGGTGTAAGTTGTAGTGAGCACTTTCTCAGGTCGTGGAGAGAGAGAGAGAGGAAGAAGGAGAGGGAGGCAGAGAGGGAGAGGGAGAGGTAGAGAGGGTGTGGGCAGCAGTTAGGAAGGTGTGGGATCGTTGTGTTGAATCCTGTTTATCATCGTGGCTATTGTGATGGAGATGAGCTGAGGCCACACTGAGGGAACTCCTGTCGGAAGAGTCACATCTCAAGTGTCGGCCAGAGGGGCTCCTAAGCACTTCTCCTTGGGGTTGGTTTTTACCGTGTTTTGTGTGAAGTTGTCAGCATGTTGTCTCAGGTAGTGGTAGGACAGGTGTAGATGGGAAGGCAGGTGAAAAAAGGAAGTTAGGGAAGAATGTATGTACAAAGGTAAGGATGAGTGTATGAGTGGAGGTGAGCATGAGGATGAATGTATGAGGAGAAGAATAGGATGTAGGAGGAAGGTAGAAGTGTTTAGGTAAGACATGATTAAAAGTAAGGAATAGATATAAGTTTCCAATAATAAGAAGAAAAAAAGTGATAGTAAAAGAGAAGACGAAGACAAAAACCTAAAAAAACACACTTACATAAACAAACACGCAATAATTAAAAGTAAAATTAGTCCAAGCACAATAGTCTTCCCCAAAACAAAGACCAAGTAACAAACAGAAAACGTTGCTCTATTTCATTTTCCTGTTTCATTTCTTCACCAGGGGACGTGAGGGTCTGTCTGTCTGTCTGTCTGTCTGTCTGTCTGTCTGTCTGTCTGTACGTCCCTCCCCTGAGATCAGCCTTCGACCATCCTAAGTGACTGTTGGGAGTGTTAAGCGACCAGGATCTCAGAAGAGGGATGGTCGTGCTATATGTACACAAAGACTTATAAATGAAAGGAGCTAGTCTTGTATATATGTATGTATGTATGTATGTATGTATATTTTCTCTTCATTATAAGTGTATAGAATTGATATATACCATGCAATACAGATCAGTTGACAAGGACACACACACACACACACACACACACACACACACACACACACACACACACACACACACACACACACACACATCACAACATCTCGCCCCACACTGGCCCCGACATGGCATTTAATCTCCTTATCTTCATCCTCTTGGTCGTCTTTGCTTCACCTTAGAGGCTTCAAACCTATTATCACAGACTCTGCTTCCCCCAACCTTCCCTCCTTCCCTTCCCTCCCGCCCTCCCTTCCTCTCTCCATCCCTCCACACAACTTGCCTCCTCCAGTTCCCTCTCATCCCCACACTCCCTCTCTCCCTCTCTCTCTCTACCATCCCCCACCCACTCAGACCTCCGTGGAATTGAAGGGAGAGAAAATGGAAAGGAGAGAACTAAGAAGAGGAAAGATAATATAAAAATTGATCTAAAAGGAAAGAAGGAAAGAAAAGTGAATGCGATAAATGAATGAAGGAATGAAGGAAGGAATGAAGGAATGAATGATGAAAGTATAAGTGTCAATGCCTGTTGGTTTTACTGGAGAACAAACGAACAAAGTTGAAATTTAAAGAAAGAACATGTTTTCTGAATCTGAAGAGCGGCAAATCAACACACACACACACACACACACACACACACACACACACACACACACACACACACACACACACACACACACACACACACACACACACACACACACACACACACACACACACACACACACACACACAATCAAGGCACACAAATTCATAGAAAAACACAACTATATATTTTGGTTTCGTTATCTTCAACGAGTCAATGTTTTTTTTATGTATGAAGTTGTTGTGGGTGAAGGCATTGGGGCGAGGCTGAGGTAAGCGACAGTGGGAGGAAAAAGTGGGGATTATGCTGGAATGAGATGAAAAACAACTTAATAGAAGGGAAAAGAGGAAGAACAGATGATGAAAGGATAAGAAGAGGGGTGGAAAGGGAGTACGGGAGAGGGAGAACGAAAGGGAAGGAAAACTGGTAGTGTGAGAAGTGAAGGATGAGGGGAAAGGAGGGGATGGGATAGATGGGGAGGGGAGAGGCGGCCTTGAGCAGCGGCTGAGCGGCGGGAGGGTGAGTCCGCCCTGTGTGAACAAGCTATCAGCCGCCCTCCCCGCCCACTTCCGCACACTTCATTACCGGGAGAAGCGTCTCAGCCGGGACACAAACACTCACCAGCCGCAGCCCCGCTCCACCACGCCGCCTCATGGGTTTACAAGGGGGGGGGGCGTGTAGGGGCGTTAAGGGAATAATGTACAGAAGTGACGAGCTGCAGCTATTGACAGAACATTTCTTCTCGTGAGTGTGTATGTGATTCCACACGCTGCCTGCTCATCTTGGTGCACACAGATGCAGCCTCCACACACCCTTGCTGTGGACGAAACACCCACTCCCCCGACCCCCCAAACCTCCTTCATCATGACCAGATGCATCCCCTCGTGCTCTTCTTCCTATGGGCGACCACCCAACTTCCCCACCTTCCCCACTTGCTGTGGACGAAACCCCCGCCCCACCCTACCTCGGTGTAGGCGGTTCCCCGCCCTCCCTTGCTGTGGCGGACCCCGCCCTCCCTTGCTGTGGGCGGACTCCGGACCAACACTCTCCCTCAGGTTTCACAAATTTGCATGAGAAACCGGAGCTCTGACGAGGCGGGGCCGAGGCGGCCGGCCACCCTCGCCCCACACGCATATCGATTAAGTATTTAGACTGTAATTCATATGTAAATAAGCGGCCGCATGAAGTGAGAAAATCAACACACAAACGCCTATCATCGTTATGGCCCGGCCGCTACGCCTTTCAGGAATTATCCTTGCAAATGCCTCATTAGATATTCAGAGCTTAAATGATTCTTGATTTCAGCTTGTAAATGTTGGTGGAATAGTTGATTAAAATGTTGTTGAGTGGGCAAACGCTATGCAAACGATTCGCTTTAGCCGGGTTTGGAGTAAAGGGATCCGGGAATGGATAGGTCGTAAGAGGTTGTCAATCATAATGAGAGCTCCGTGCTGATTGGCCGGCCGCGCCGGGGGTGGGACCAATGGGCGGCGAGTTGGGAGAAAGGGGTGGAGCCTACCGCTCGGTGTCGCCCTCTTGAAGATTCGTATTTATAAGATTATATACTGTTTGTGAATTATACAAGATTTATTGGTGTGTTGACCCAAGGGCGTCGTGATGGGGCGTGGGCGGCGGTGCGAGGCCAGGTGGGGTGCACAGGTAGGGCAGGAGGGGCAGGAGGGGGCAGGCCCGTCGGCGCTGGGCCCGCCCCTGCTTGCCCACCCAAAATGGCTAATAATGGCGGGCTGAGCGGAGGGACGATTAGCCGAAGTGCGGGTGCGTGTGGCCCGCGCCTCGGCGCAGGACCGTTGCGGACCGGGCCGTCGCACCCGCAATAAGGCCGGATCACTGGCCCACCTGAGCCACTCGGGGCCCGAACCCCCGCCCGCCACGGCTCATCTCGCGCCCACCACCCGCACGCCGCCCCCGCGCCAGTTGACCGCCGCCACCCCCCGCGCGCACCAGGCCATGCCGCGGGCGCACTAACTCGCGCTGCCGCCAC
>JAPQNM010000020.1:3896718-3909218 GCA_029783475.1 Metacarcinus magister
GGTCCTAAAATTTGCCAATAAACCCGTTGTTACTTTATTTTATTTTACCATTTACTGCCGTCCGCTACTGAAAGGAAAAAGTGTTAGTCCTCTTACTAAATTCATATATACATACATACATACATACATGCATGCTGGTGTGTGTGTGTGTGTGTGTGTGTGTGTGTGTGTGTGTGTGTGTGTGTGTGTGTGTGTGTGTGTGTGTGTGTGTGTGTGTGTGTGTGTGTGTCTGTGTGTCTGTGCAACCCAAAAAATTAGTGGGAAATATGAAGCAAATATTTCCGATAACAAATATTTCAAGTGTTTTATTTTCTCTTTTTTTTTAATGAGTAAACAATGATTTTGTGTGTGTGTGTGTGTTTGTGGGCAAGAAAAATATTTCATCTCTCTCTCTCTCTCTCTCTCTCTCTCTCTCTCTGTGTCTCTGTCTCTGTCTTGTCTCTGTCTCTGTCTCTGTCTCTCTCTCTCTCTCTCTCTCTCTCTCTCTCTCTCTCTCTCTCTCTCTCTCTCTCTCTCTCTCTCTCTCTCTCTCTCTCTCTCTCTCTCTCTCTCTCAACTACTCCCTCTTCACTCCCTTCCCCCCCCTTCCCCCCCTTACGATAACGAGGCTCCTGGGGTGATTCTATCTGACACCCAATTAGCCTAAATGATGGAATTAACATAATTGCTGGTAGCTGTCCTGCCGGCTTAATTATGCCCAAATTAGAGCAGCCGGTCAGTGGGTGTTACGTTCGGTCTAATATTTTCCTCCTCACAGCATTGGGCGGAGTGATTTTTTTTCGAAGGGAAGGAGGAAAAGGAGGATGGAAGGAGAAAAATAAGGAGGAAAGGAGGAAAATAAAGATGACAGGAGGAAAATGAAGATGGAAAGGAGGAGGATTGAAGGAAGGAGGATTGAAGGAAGGTTGTAAGAAATAGTAGAAGGAAAGGAAAGTGGAAAAACGAGAGAGAGAGAGAGAGAGAGAGAGAGAGAGAGAGAGAGAGAGAGAGAGAGAGAGAGAGAGAGAAAAGAGAGCGAGGAGATTGCATATAAAAGGAGGGGGGTGGGATGGAGGGGGGCTGGAGTGCATGATGAAAGAGGAGAGAGAGAAAGAAATGAGAGGAAAAGTAGGAGAAAGAAGAGGGAAGTGAGAGACGATGGGGGAAAGAGGCGAGGGTGTGGGAATAAGAGATGGTAGAGAAAGGAGGAGGAGGAGGAGGAGGAGGAGGAGGAGGAGGAGGAGGAGGAGGAGGAGGAGGAGGAGGAGGAGGAGGAGGAGGAGGAGGAGGAGGAGGAGGTAGAGTAATGATCAGGCAAAGCAAAACAAAAAGAGTGAGAACGATAAAATTATCCTTACATCTAATCACCTTACTTACCTTACCTATTAATCAAATCATTAAAAAACAACCAACTCACCTGTACCAATTAGAAGAAAAGAAACAGGTAAACTAGAATATAAAAATAACCGAGTGATAAATTAAGTAACTCTGGTCAAACCTAAGAAAAAGAGAGAGGAATCAAATACTAGGAATGCTGGAGGGAGGGAGGGAGGGAAGGTAGAACAATTAGTTAGGGTGACACCAGTGAACTCAGGGAGGGTGTCTAGGCCAGCCTCATACTCCACTTCGACTGATTGGTAATCCAGCTTCACCTCTACCATACCCAGAGGAAGGGAGGGAAGGAGGGAGGGAAGGAGGGAGGGAAGGGGGAAGGGAGGGAGGGAGGGAGGGAGGGAGGGAGGGTAGAAGGTAGGAGAAGAGGTGAAGAGCAGGGAAAAAATAAGGTACGTAAGAGAAAAACAGGAAAAAAAGATGGTGAGGAAAATATATAGCAAGGCAAGGAAGGTAAAGAAAAGGGAGGGAAGCAACGAAGGAAGGAAGGAAGAAGAGAAGGGAAGAGACAAGAAGAGAAAGTAAAAATAGTACACCTGAAAAAAATCATTAAATCACCTCCATTATTCAATTCGTCCAATAAGAAATAAGAAATAAGAAGAAAAAAAAATATATAACACGACACGACCCGAGGCGACGCAGAGCCAACGATGAGCTCGATGTAATTAATATTTTTTCCCTCATTTTCCACCAATTCCAAGGCTCCATCATTAAGCAGATTGGTTCCTTATAGAATTACGCCATATTGGTATACGTCTCACCCCCCCCCTTACCTCCCTACCCCCCTTCGTACCTCCTCCTCCTCCTCCTCCTCCTCCTCCTCCTCCTCCTCCTCCTCCTCCTCCTCCTCCTCCTCCTCCTCCTAGACGCCCACTCATGTTGGCAAATATTAACACCTCCTGGAACTCTCACACACACACACACACACACTCCACACCACATAAAAAACACACCACCCACACCACACACACCACACCACACCACACACACCACCACCACCCACACCCATTCACCCTCCTCTGCTCCTTGATTAATTAATAGTTTCATCATCATTAATAACTACGTGCTCAGTATCACCTGTTTAACCACACTTGACACTCACTCACACCTGTATTTACCTGCATCTACCTGGCCTCCTCCTCCTCTTCACTCACTCACACTTACTCATTATTAACTAATACTCCTGATTTTCCTCATCTATAATTCCTCTCTCTCGCATCCACCTCTACCTCTACCTCATCGCACTTACTCCCTTCTAGCACGTAACTAATTATACAGGTGAGGATTTCAAACCAATATCTTAAGGGGAGGTAATGGAAAGAGGGAGGAAAAAATAAATTATACATCTTTGGGGGAAATAATTATAAGGGGGGAAAATATCACTCTCATAGCTACTAGTGAGAAGCAGATAATGAAACTTCTTTCCTTCATTCTTTCCTTCATTCATTCATTCATTCACTGAGAGGGAGAGAGAGAGAAAAAAAAATATCTAGTAAAGAAATGGAAAAGGAAACAAATAATCGAACATAATTTTCTGAGTATTTATTTCACATCACCGTTCCATTTCATTCCGTTTGATGTGAAAAGGGGAAGATGACGAAGTAGCAGACACACACACACACACACACACACACACACACACACACACACACACACACACACACACACACACACACACACACACACACACAAACACCACAAACATATAATTTTCCTACTCCTTCCCACATGGTATTGCATCTTAACCTTAATCTAGATGTAGTGCCTGAAGAAGGAGGAGGAGAAGGAGGGAGGGGAAAGGAGGGGAAAGGAGGGGAGACAATACTCCATGATATCTTCCTCCAGAGGGGCACCGTCACCTCAGAACGTGGCGCCACCTTGCAACAGTGCCAAGAACCAATAGAACAATAAGCTTTCGCAACTAGTAATCAAGAAATTCGTCATCAAAGGTGTAAGAGAGTCTTTCATCCTTGATATGAAGACACGACACCACCAGGAAGGGAGAGAGAGAAGGGAGGGAAGGGAGAGAGGGAGGGAGGGAATGCAATGAGGGAGGGAAACAGGGAGGAGAAAGGTGAAGGACGTGGAAGAATGAAGGAGGAACATGAGGAGGTTGAGGATAGGGGGAGGTGTTCAGTTAGAAGAAGGAAGGAGAGGTACAGAGAGAAAGAGAAAGATGGAGGGAGGAAAAGGTACAAGAGGAGAGGAAGCTATTTTTGTGAAGCCCATGAGGAGCATATGAAGGGTGAAGAGGAGGAGGAGGAGGAGGAGGAGAAGGGAGAGGAGGAGGAGGAGGAGGAAGAGAAGGAGGCTAGAAGGGAGGTTTGAAGGGTAGGAGGGAGAGCTGAGGAGTGAGAAGGGAGGGAGGGAGAAGGGAGAAGGGAGGAAGAGAGGAAGGGAGGGAGGGAAGAAGGGAGGAAGAAAACAGAGGTGGATGACAGGTGGATGAGATGTGACAGACTCTTCAATGCCCGACAGTGATGCGAGGGAGAGGGAGAGAAAATGACGACTCGAAGACATGGAGAGAAGTAAAATGGTGCAGCATCTGAGAGAGAGAGAGAGAGAGAGAGAGAGAGAGAGAGAGAGAGAGAGAGAGAGAGAGAGAGAGAGAGAGAGAGAGAGAGGAGAGAGAGAGAGAGAGAGAGAGAGAGAGAGAGGAGAGAGAGAGAGAGAGAGAGAGAGAGAGAGAGAGAGGGAGAGGAGAGAGAGGGGAGAGAGAGAGGAGAGAGAGAGAGAGGAGAGGAGAGAGAGAGAGAGAGAGAGAGAGAGAGAGAGAGAGAGAGAGAGAGAGAGAGAGAGAGAGAGAGAGAGAGAGAGAGAGAGAGAGAGAGAGAGAGAGAGAGAGAGAGCAACAGACTTTTCCACTGATTACTGTATCTAATTGGAAAACAAAAAAGAAAAAAGGAAATTACAAAAAATGTGGCGAAAATTCTTTAGATTCTCCAAAACTACTACAACAAAAATAATGATAAAAAAAAATAATAATAACAATAATAACAACAATAATAATAATAATAATAATAATAATAATAATAATAATAATAATAATCCTAGAATCCCTAAACCCGGATGGAAAGTGAAACTAAAATCGACGAGGTTCAGAAAATCACTTAAATCGCATTCTGATAATTCTCTCAGGTGTGAAACTTATATCATTAAGCGAGACAGGTATTGCGAGGTGATTAATACGAAATTTGAACCGATAGACTGATAGATATACAGAAAGAGAGAGAGAGAGAGAGAGAGAGAGAGAGAGAGAGAGAGAGAGAGAGAGAGAGAGAGAGAGAGAGAGAGAGAGAGAGAGAGAGAGTGAGAGAGAGAGAGAGAGAGAGAGAGAGAGAAGGATGCTGTCAATATCAGATCACAGGGACTAAGGAAACTTGAGAAGAGGGGAAGGATAAAAGGGAAATAGGGAAGAAAGGCGTGATAGGAGAATGAGGAGATGATGAGAAGAAGAAGAAAAAAAAAATACAGGAGCTACTATATAGAGAAAAAATAAATATGAACCCAAAAATTAAGAAAAACATTTGCAATCATGAAGTATTAATATTCTTTTTTTTTCCCCGTTTTCTTTACCTCCTTTATTAATATTACTGGAATGGGTAACTAAAATATTGCCAAATCCATAAAAAAAATAGAAAAAAATCGTAGAGGAAAAGTTAACATGTATATTTTCATAACACTTTTAACTTTACCTAGAAAGAGAGAGAGAGAGAGAGAGAGAGAGAGAGAGAGAGAGAGAGAGAGAGAGAGAGAGAGAGAGAGAAAGAGAGAGAGAGAAAGAGAGAGAGGAAAGGGTGGTGAGGTAATGCCACTTTGATGTAATAGTTTGTTTGAAGTGAGGAAAGAAAAGCCTCTGATTATATTGTTCTTAATAACGTAATTATTCGTACAATTTTCTTTGCTCGCACATTTATTTTTAAGTGAATTATTCTAATGCAAAAATTATTTTCTCGGAATTTTCTCTTTGTACCCCCTCACCCCTCACACACACACTCTCTCTCTCTCTCTCTCTCTCTCTCTCTCTCCCTCTTTTTTTTCTCTCTCTCTCTTATTTATTATTACTTATTTCCTAGAATTAATTATATAACTACAATCAACAATTTCGCAAGAACCACATATTTACAATCTTTCCATACAACAATAAATAATTCCTCATTAAGTTTTTCTCGGTTAATCAGTAAACTCTGGATTCGTCCCTCAAAGTCCCGTCACAATGCAGCCACAAACTCCTCATAACAATTGGAGAGAAACGAGGCCTTGGATGAGGAGGCAAGTATAAGTATAGGTCTCGAGTGATTAAGTTTCAAGTTTCCAGAGGGGGTGAATGTCCCCTTGGAGGCTATTTCGAAGTTGGTAGAGATAGGTGAGAGAGTAAGTCCTTTCGGGGGAGGATATGGTAGTCAGGTGTAGATAGGAGGAGAAGGAGGAAGAGGAGGAGGAGGAGGAAGAGGAGGTGGAAGGATCACTTGGAGGAAAAGGTAAGATGGAGGAAGAGGAAAATTTACCAACGGAAGCAGAAAACACGTCACCTACAGGAGAAGGATGTGAGGAGGTGACTTACATGAAGGAGGAAGAGGTGGAATTACCCGTAATAGGAGACACATTAAGAAAAGGTTCCCTACACAAGGGTTCCGACGCCCTTGTGTACTCGTGTCTGCGTTACGTCGTTGGGGAAGGAAAGCGCTAAGAAGTCTTTCATCATATCATTATCTGAGGCTTTAGATTTACATACGTGTGCCTTCTAATCTACAGCAATGGGCGTGGGGCGGTATGAAGGGGCGTTGTGAGGGTCGGCGTTAGTACTTGAACACGACTCTGCTGTCGGCTGGGCGGAGAAAGAGAGAGGAAGGCGAGGAGCAGTCTCTAGCCGCCTCCATGAACCTTTTTTGTCCGACATGCCCGCGCTCTCCTCCGTCGCCATTTTCAGAGGCTTGTCCACGAAGAAAGAAAAAGAGAGTCCCAGTTAGGAAGCTGAAAATAGGGGCCTTACAAGCGAGGGTTCCATCCACTCACTGCTTGTTTAACCTTTCTCTGTAAAAATTTAATCTACGCCCCACCTCTTCTGTATTTTAGAATTTTTTCCTTCTACCTGCTCCTCGTTCTCTTCCTCTCCCTCGCTCACCCTTTCTTCTCTTCCTCCTCTTTCTAACCGAGTCTACCCCGCCTCCCCTTCCTGCACTTCCTTGCCTTTCTCCTCCTCCCTTCGCACCCCAGACCGCCTGCCAACAAAGGCTTCAAGGCGGGGCTCCGTAGTAATCACCGGACCAACAATAGGCATTTACAGCCAACTTCAGAGGCGTTAAAAAGCGTTTGCAGGTCCTTGTCGGCAGAGGTGTGAGGGGCGCCGCCCGTCGCCGCCCGAACACCGCCCTCGTAATTAAGACACTGCCGTCTTAGCCAATGAGAGCCACCGAGAGGCACTCCTAAACCACGGGAGGGTGCTTACTGCTTCTTCGTGGTCTGCTACCTCACGCGTCGCCTCAAGAGGACACACACACACACACACACACACACACACACACACACACACACACACACACACACACACACACACACACGACTGGTAGTGACATTACCTGTCGTTCACATCACAAACATGTCCACGTACCGCCCACGAGCCGCCCTCCCCCGGCCCCCCGCCCCCCCCCCCGGCACCCTCCCAGACAAAGGTTCTTCTCGGGTAAACAAAACACCGTGACGCCTCATCACTCGCCGCCTCGACTGGCTGTCACCGCCTCGCTATCTGTGTTTGGTGCATTTCTGTAACTATATTGACAGCACGTTCCTGGCACTTGTTTTGATTATCAATTACAAGGAAAACTAAACTGGGTCTACAGGCACGTGTCTCGGAAAGGCTCTATATTTTTGTGGTATATCAATATTTACTAATTACATGTCTTTATCACACTCTCTCTCTCTCTCTCTCTCTCTCTCTCTCTCTCTCTCTCTCTCTCTCTCTCTCTCTCTCTCTCTAATCCCATTTGGACGACCCTCACCCCTCAGTTCCCCTCCCTGCCGCCCCCATGACCCAGCGGGGGATCGGGGGGCGGCATTCACCTGGTCATTAGGCCATTAGCAGGTGACAGGTGCGGGTGACGGGGCGGGTGCGGGAACCTGACTCACCGGCACCTCAATTAAATCTGGAAATTGCTTGATTAGTGTTAGAAAGACGCTGGTAATGAAACACTACGCGGAGGAGGAGGAGGAGGAGGAGGAGGAGGAGGAGGAGGAGGAGGAGGGAGGAGGAGGAGGAGGATGAGGAGGAGGAGAGGAGGAGGAGGAGGAGGAGGAGAGATTAGGGAGGCGGAGATGGTAGAGGAGGAAATGAATGAGAAGAATAAGAAGACAGAAGAAGTGAAGGAGGAAATGAAAGAAGAGGAGGAGAAGGAGGAGGAGGAAAATAAACTGGAAAAAAATGAATTTAAATAGTAGTAAAAATAACACACATCACGTGATAGCTAGGCCTACTCTAGTCAGTGGTCAACCTTCTCTAATAAACACTCCTATATAGTACTAGATAAGGCTCAATCTATTCCCCATCATCATCATCATCATCATCAATCATCAGCATCATCATCAGCTCACTAAGGACCTCCTCCCTCCCGCAGGCTTCAGCTCGGAGTCGCTGTTGGGGAAGCCTTCGGATCCTTCAAGTTTTGGAATGTCACGGAAGAAAAAGAAAAAAAGACGCCATAGGTAAGTAAGAGTAGTTTGTGTTTACCTGTCCTGTCTACCTGTCTGTCTGTTTGCTTGGCCCTCTATCTCTCTCTATCTCATTTTCTTTCTCTCTCTCATATATAAGGTGGTATACAACTTTCAAGAAAAAACGAGCTTCAGGGAAAAAAAACAAATAAGAAAAAACGATAGATGATAAAAAAAATATATCAATGTATTTCTCTTCATGTGTCTTTGTTTTCCGGTGTTATGGATATGAAGGAGGAGAGGAAAGAAAGGAGGTAATGAGGGAAAAAACTAATAACCTTTCTTCCTCATGGCATGGATTATTATTATTATTATTACCTGTGTGTGAGATCAAGGCTGAAGTATTGATGTTTCCAGGTATTGACAATCAGGGGGAAACAGGTGACCTTTCATCGATTTGTTTTCCTGTTTTTACCTTCGTTAGAGTGAATGGTTCAAACTTTTTTTTCCATTATAGCGAACAGATTAATTTTTTTTTTCTTAATGTAATAAGTTAATTTTCATGGCGTTTTACCCTGAAACAATGCGCTTATATAAGAAAATAATACTGTAATGATAAGGAAAGTACATAAACAAGGAAAGAATAAGCATTATGAAGAGAGTAATACCCAAATTCGACCACCAAGTACACGAAATTGAAGAAAAAAAAAAAGTGAAAACATATACACAACAGCTATAAAAATATCACACATTACATCAAGGCAAATCTGTACATAACAATTCAATCACGTGGAATATAAAACAGAAAAAAACACGTTTATATAAATTAATACACAAAACCCAAATAACGTAATGCTAGTATAAAATCACACACCTACAAACATCCCTACCACACACACACACACACACACACACACACACACACACACACACACACACACACACACACACACAGCGCTCGATCGGAAATAGTTTAAATATTTCGGCAACATTACCCGGAACAGCAAATTATTCCTGGGCCCGAACAGCGCTACAGTGGCGGCGTTTGTGGTGGGCGGTAATTGCTGCTTCAATTTTGTATGAAAACTATACTACCGCCGCCACCGCCGCCGCCGCCGCCGCCGCCATCACCGCCGCCGCCGCCATCACCGCCGCCGCCGCTAACGCTAATACCTGAAGCTCGTGTTTATTTGGAATGCTTTTTTTTGTTGTTTTTTTCCCAATGTTGTGGTAGTTTTGTTGTTTGTTGTTGTTATTAATGTTGTTGTTGTTGTTGTTGTTGTTTGTTTGTTTGTTGGAAGTAAAGTTGTTTGTTTTTATGTGTGTGTTTATTTTTGAGTTTGTTTGTTTGTGTGTTACTTGGTGTTTGTGTTTATCTATTGGTTGTTTGTTTGTTTATTAGTTCGTTTAATGTGTTTGTTTGTGCGTGTGTGTGTGTGTGTGTGTGTTGAAACGAGGAAAAAAAAACAACACATGGAATTTCCCACTCACTGCACATAATTTCAAAACACCAAATTAATCTTACAATCCCAAAATCAAAAAAAAATATTCCTCTTTCAAAAAAACAAAAAAAAAAAAAAACCATAACTCACCATCATAACAAACTTAAAATCGAACCAAAAGAAAAAAAAAAATAAAAAAACACGAATAGCAGATAAACACTAAATATACACAATCAAAACATAAACAAACAGATGTACACATGAGCAAACAGATGTACACATGAACGTAAAGTTAGCAAGGAGGAGCAATAATCACTTAGCAACCATAGGGAGGGAGAGGAAGGGCTGGAAGGGGAGGTGAAGGAAGGGGAGGAGAGAGGAAGGTAGAGGTGAGGGGAAGAGAGGGGAAGGGAGGATAGGAGATGGAAGGTGAGGTGAGGGGAAGTGAGGGGAAGGGAGGTAAGGGGAGGGGCGTGCCTTGGGAAGGAAATGGACTGTACGAGATGACTTCCTTCCAAGTCTTCCTTCGTAATGCTAAGTAAGATGTCAGTCCGGTTTGGCCATCTTAAGAATGACAGCGATTAGAATATTGCTCTCTCTCTCTATCTTTTTTTTTTTCTCTCTCTCTCTCTCTCTCTCTCTCTCTCTCTCTCTCTCTCTCTCTCTCTCTCTCTCTCTCTCTCTCTCTCTCTCTCTCTCTCTCTCTCTCTCTCCTCTCTCTCTCTCTCTCTCTCTCTCTCTCTCTCTCTCTCTCTCTCTCTCTCTCTCTCTCTCTCTCTCTCTCTCTCTCTCTCTCTCTCTCTCTCTCTCTCGCAATCCATGTTTCCCTTCTTCTTTCCCTTCATCCTCCCCTCCTTACCCTCCTTCCCTCCCCTTCCCTCCCTACCTCCCTCAGCCTAAGAGGTAGTGGGGCAGAGACGGTCTTATTACGCCTTCAATATGCGTAATACCAGTAAAAGCTTGACTGATGGGGTAGGGCAACACCGCTGCCCGGCCGCAATTTGCCTAAAAGTGGCATTCATAAATATTGGAGGAGGAAGAGTGAGGGTACAAGAGGACGAAGAGGAATGAAGAAGAGGGAGAAGAGAGGGAGAGAGAGAGAACGAGCGAGAGGGTCGTGTAGGCTTCTAAGATTTGTATTTATGTTTTCTTATTTTGTATTAGTATTTTTTTCATTTTTTTCTTCTTATTATTATATATCTTCTATTTATGGCCGTCTTCCTGAAATTATTGTGTGTATATTTCTTTTTTGCATTCTATTTTCTATTTGTTGTAAAATATGGATGTGTTTTTCCGATTTATATTTGACTTTTTCTTGTTGATATCGTATTCCGTCTAAGTATTCTTCCATTTTCTCTTTTTTTCCCTTTTTCCCTCACTATTTAACTTTCCCATCATTTATTATGTGATTACTTATTAATAATTGCCGTCACCTACAATTTCTATTAATATTTACACATTTCTTCTTACCAATTACTAACCTAAAATTTAACGCTCCTTTATTTACTTTCTTATAACGGGTCCTGGCCTTCCTTTTCCATTGTGAGGAGGAGGAAGAGGAGGAGGAGGAGGAGGAGGAAGAGGAGGAGGAGAAGGAGGAGGAGAGGGAGGAGGACCACTCTACACCTCACTGTATTGGGGTAAAGGTCCACTAATTCCTTAATTAACTCCAATAAATAAATTCGTCACCACACTTCACCCTTCACCCTCCCTCTACCAGCCCTCTTTCCTCCCTCACCACCCTAAGGCCTTCACTTTCCTCCATCTCCCTTTCCTCCTTCCCTATATCCACCCTACTGCATTTCCTTCTCTCTTTTCCATTCCTACTTCCCCATCCACCTTTCTGTCCTCCCTTCTCTAATTCCTCCCTTCTCCACCCTTCACCCTCCCTCCCTCCCTCTTTTTAGCACCCTCGGCCCATCCCTTCCCCCAATACATTTCAGGATCAATTAATTACCATATACGTGACGGAAGGTTGTGACATGTTTAAGACACGATCGTAGGGAGGCGGAAAATTATGAGGTAACATTCTTTCATGCAGCTGCTCAAGTGTTTTATTCATTACGTATCTGGTTGTATTACTTAATCTATCATTCCCCTTTTATATGGTATGAGTTAATGGATTCAGAACCTGTATAAAGGGAGTTGTTATTAAATTAGCGTTGTGGTATGAAGTGGAAATGCATTCTCACTCCACTTAGTCCACCTCTCGATAGCTAGACAAGGCGAGGAATGTGACAGAGAATAAGACAAGGACGCGGATGTGAAATATAAAACTCTTGATTGGTGTGGGGTTTTTTTTCTTAATTTTTTTTTCTTTCTTAATGACTGATTGACAGGTTGGTTGGTGAGGATCAGATCGCCTCCATCACCACACCTTTCTCTCTTAACGCTCACCACACCACACCACACCACACCGCACTAAACCCTTAACCATTATTGAAGTTCATCCCCAATCATATATAGACAAGATCTTCTCTTCTACTTCCTCCTCTCTCTTTTTTTTTTGTCTATTTGTATGTCTCTGTCTCTGTTTTTTTCTTCTTTTGTTCTCTCTCTCTCTCTCTCTCTCTCTCTCTCTCTCTCTCTCTCTCTCTCTCTCTCTCTCTCTCTCTCTCTTCTCTCTCTCTCTCTCTCTCTCTCTCTCTCTCTCTCTCTCTCTCTCTCTCTCTCTCTCTCTCTCTCTCTCTCTCTCTCTCTCTCTCTCTCTCTCTCTCTCTCTCTCTCTCTCTCTCTCTCTCTCTCGCGTGGAATGTCAAACAAAGGCACATTCAACCACTTCTCTCTCCCTTCTCTCTCTCCCTCCCTCGCCCTCTCTCTCTCTCTCTCTCTCTCTCTCTCTCCCTCTCTCTCTCTCTCCCGCAGCAAGACCTCGTAAAATCATCAAGAAAGACTGAAATATAAAGAGAATTATAGTAGAGAAAAAAATCGTACTGTCCATCCCGATCAAAATCAAGGAAGAGAAGAAGGAGAAGAAGCAGGAAGATGAAGTACAAGAACAAGATGAACGAAGTCAGGAAACAAAAACAATCTCACCCTAAC
>JAPQNM010000020.1:3914218-3921718 GCA_029783475.1 Metacarcinus magister
ATACAAAATCTCACGAATGAAACACAATCCAAAAAACAGATTGCAAGGAGAAAAGAACAGAAAAGAAAATAATAATAACAACAAACCACACACACACACACACACACACACACACACACACACACACACACACACACACACACACACACACACACACCTCCCCCCCCCCACACACACACACCAATTAGACCGCAAGAAAAATATCAACACCACTCAAAAAAAAATAATAATAAAAGAAGTGACAAGACACAAAAAGGTTAAAAAAAAAAAAAAATCGTTGTGGCCATAATCACGTTGTTTTGACCATCAGTGGAAAAACAATGGAAACAGCGGAATGGTGTTACTTAGCAGAGTGGCTCGTAAGTGGGTCACAGGCAGGCCAAGTACTGTCGATCTGATACGGTTTAACGATACACCGCTTCTCTATTGGCCTGTATATACGTGTGCGTGTGCGTGTGCGTGTGTGTGTGTGTGTGTGTGTGTGTGTGTGTGTGTGTGTGTGTGTGTGTGTGGGTAGGTAGGTAGGTAGGTGGGTAAATGGTATTATTCTATGTTTCTAATAACGTTGATTTTGTACTTTATATATACTTCATAATGATATAAAACAGTTAAATAAGAAATATGTTATGTAAAAAGTAGTATTTGGATAACCACAACAATGACAACAACAACACTATATAACAATTACAATGTACTACCACCACCATCACCACCCGATTGCCCGCCCGCCCGCCCGCCCGAGTCAACGATTAGCGAACATTTTTGTGTCACTTTTACAGCCAATTAAGGGGCGATTATGTATTTTGGGAGGCACTTTGGCACTCGTTGACTCGTTACTGTTGTTGTTGTTATTGTTATTGTTGTTGTTGTTGTTGTTGTTGGTGGTGGTGGTGGTGGTGGTGGTGGTGGTGGTGGTGGTGAAATAAGAATCGTGTACAAAATATGTTCTCGCTTCGTTATGATTTCAATGGTAATAAAAAAAAATACATATAAAAAAAACACACTTATATAGAAAGAAAACTTCTATATAAACCAAATCTAATAACAATAACAACGCAACACAAAGAGAAGTATAAACACCACAAACAATTCAATGCATAGATAACAAAACAAAAAACAATAAAGAAGATAAGAGATTGAACAAAGGATAAGAAGATAAGACGAAATACCCAAAAAAGATGAAGGGAAGGTGATGATAATGATGATGATAGTGATAGTGAGGTGGTGGTGATGGGATTTCATGGGTCTGTGAGTGAAGGGACGGGGCAGTGATGGATGGGTGGGTGATAGGGTGAGGGGGGGTGAGGGAGGAGGAGGGATGGAGTGTAACAAGCCTGGAGCACCTACTGGATAATTGGCAGTTAGTGCGGGTGAGCCAACAGCCCAGCTAATAACAAGGCTAATAGTGTCACGTGATTCCCCTAAGGCCTGGGAACGCTGCCTGCCTCTCTGGGAATAAAACTTGGACTAGGAATAGGAATGGTGGACGGAAAATATGTTGAGAAGAAGGAATTTGATAGAAAAGGAATGAAGAATATATAACAGGTATGAGAATGAGGTAGAATGTAGTAATAAATGGGAATAACAATGATTAGGAATGATGGACGAAAAATATGTTGAGTAGAAAGAATTTGATAGAAAAGGAATGAAGAATAGCATGTATGAGAACTAGGTAGAATATTGTAATAAGTAGGAATAACTATGGCTTGAGAAAGAAGGACAAGTTAAATGGTTTTGTCAAGGAAAAATTAACAGTTAGAAAGACAGACAGATAATGTAAGTCTATGAGTAAAGTTTTGAGTGATATTATATAGTAAAATAAACTAAAATTGATATAGAAATTTTGAACTGACGTAAGAAACTATTAAACTCATCAAGAAATCACATGAATAATACGAGACATAACAGAATAAATACCATATGAATAATACACATGAATGCATTGACACGATGAATACAATTAATTTAACTTTTTCACAATACGTAAATATCATCACCATTGGAAAAATGCAATTAACAAATAATTAATGAAATGCAAATGACAGAAATAGAACCTGAAATAACTCATACACTAGAGGCAATACATAAATTATTGCGAATTAACTACAAAAGATGAAAGAAACTTGAATAAGAATAGGAATGAGCTTCAGAGTAGGAATCAGCAAGAAACAGTGGTGTAAAATTACTTCATTCATTCAATCCGCTTTTCAAACACACACGCACACACACACACACAAAAAAAAACACAAACACACAGAAACAACTTCAGAACAGCATACATGTCTCACAAAAAACTTCAAAAAATATATTTCAAAATCAAAATCTAAAAATAAAAATAGATAATATAACACAAATATCAAAATAAATAGCTGGAAACGACAGCAACAACCCCCCTACTTAACCCCACCCCCCGTCGCTTCACAAATAAGTTAATTCACTCTTTAAATTAACGTTTCAAGCCTCACAAAGGAGTTAGAGAGAGTGAGAAAGAGAAAGAGAGAGAGTTAGAGAGAGGCCGCAGGCGACACGTGCTTCCTGACGGGCACGTGTAAGGGAGGTGATGAGAGGGGAAGTGAGGGTGATGTATGCATGGTCACGAAGGGAAGGCGGGGAGGGGAAGGGTAGTGAGGGGAAGGGAAGGGAAGGGAAGGGAAGGGAAGGGAAGGGAAGGGAAGGGAAGGGAAGGGAAGGGAAGGGAAGGGAAGGGAAGGGAAGGGAAGGGAAGGAATGCAGGAATGGGTGTGAAGGGGAAGGAAGGGGAGTATGGAGAGAGAGAGAGAGAGAGAGAGAGAGAGAGAGAGAGAGAGAGAGAGAGAGAGAGAGAGAGAGAGAGAGAGAGAGAGAGAGAGAGATAACACAGGAAAACGAATCACACTGACCTTTCACTACAAACTAGGTGACTGAGAGAGAGAGAGAGAGAGAGAGAGAGAGAGAGAGAGAGAGAGAGAGAGAGAGAGAGAGAGAGAGAGAGAGAGAGAGAGAGACGTGCCGCAGAGGAGAGTCATCAGACTAACTCTTTCCTACAATATTACTCGACCCTCCACAAATCTTCTCTCTACCTCCCCCCCCTCCTCTCTCTCTCTCTCTCTCTCTCTCTCTCTCTCTCTCTCTCTCTCTCTCTCTCTCTCTCTCTCTCTCTCTCTCACCCCACATAGCCGCTTTGCGCATAACGATCGAACGAAATGAAGAATGAAAAGAGAGAGAGAGAGAGAGAGAGAGAGAGAGAGAGAGAGAGAGAGAGAGAGAAAAGAGAGAAGACAAAAAGATAAATGGACCCTTTTTTGCAACACGAAAGAGAGTAATGCAGTGGAAGAACAACAAAAACCAAAGAAGGGAAGGAGAAAGAATAATGAAAGAAAGAAAAAGTAGAAGTGAGCAAGTGAATGATGAAAAGCGTGTTTGTGTGTGTGTGTGTGTGTGTGTGTGTGTGTGTGTGTGTGTGTGTGTGTGTGTGTGTGTGTGTTTGGTGTTCAGTAATGGTGGTGATGAAAATGGTGACAGTAGTGGTGACAGTAGTGGTGATAGTGGTGGTGATAGGGTGTTTGTCACTCTCTTACACGTCATCACCTTTGTGGCAAAATAAATGGTCTTGAATCTGGAATGTATAGAGATTAGACAAACATGGATCTTTGGACAAATAATCATCAGTGTAACAATTGAAACACTGACGAAAAAGCGAACTCATCATATCATTTTCACTTGTATCTATTTTGAAAAGCAACACATTTTAACTCCTTTCCGAAAAACAATGATTCAGCTAATTCAGATTCAAGGAACGTTAAGACTTAATTTACAACTCGTCTCATATCTTACACAACGCAGAAAAAAATAAGTAACCCTTTTGACGAGATAAGAATACATTTACAAAGTGGGAAAAGAAAAAGAAAGTATCATTACACCTTTCTATCATATATCTTGCCACACACAGAGTCACCAACGTTTCCTCAACTCTTGAAAACTGGAAAATAGAAAAAGCTTTCCTTTCATCCTGTCACTCGCTGCCACTCACCTTTGCGAATTTTGAGGGAAAAAATGCCAGGAATTTCTCGAATGGCATTTACCTGAGGCCGTTCTGTTGTCACTCTCACGAACCAAACAAAAAAGAGTTCGTACGAAAAAGTTCAGTTTTTGTACATTCGAAGGCCGCAGCTTATAGGCGTAGTGAAGTGAGGGAGGGGAAGGGAGGGGGAGATAGGGTGAGGGAGGGGAAGGGAGTAGAGGGAGAGATGGAGTGAGTGAGGTATAGGAAAGAGGGGCAAGGGATGGGTAAAAGGGGAGGGGGAGGTAGAGAGGCAGAGATAAGATAAAAGGAATTTCTGATACTCAAAGATACACAGGAATATTTCATTATTGAGTCTTTTGTTCCATTTCATGTATGCCATTTTGAAAGCTTTTTGTCATGTTCCCTGTTTTTTTTTATCTCTTTCTCTTTTTACTGACGTTATATTAGTGTTCTTTCATCTCTTCCTTCATAAAAGAATACACAGCTTTTCACAAGTCACGAGCATTTCCACGAATATTCACTGTGTTCACGTTTTTGCATCAGTTTTATCAGAAATCCCATTAATTTATTGCCTGATGATCAATAGGAAATCGTTTTAAAATCCCACACAGGCCATGCGTTTCCACAATACACTTTCTTTTTGCTTCATTTCAACATCAAAGCCGCACAAGGAAAGGAAATGGAAAATATAATATAATTCACGGATGGCCGTCACCTGCCTATCCCAACTCGTCTTATCATGTATATTTTTTCACCTATTCAAATTATAACTTCTAAAGGCTATCCATTGTACCTAAATGTACCTTAACAAGCATTAACCACCTACCCTTAACCACACCCTTCACGCACCCAGCACAAGCTTAAAATTATCCAACACAGAACTAGTACCTCAAGCCTGTCTGTAGTTACCCAATCAAAACAACCTACATTTTATACCATAACCTAACATATACTCTCATCGAAGTAATAAATCTTCATACACAGAGTTAAATCATACAACTGTCTCCTCATACACCGGTAAAAACTGAGGTAGCTTCAACTGCTTATACCAAACCACCATTTAGATTTCTTCGCCTTCGTCTCGGGGTACATTACCATATTTTTCGACTCTGCTCCGCGTGGTGTAAAAAATCATGATTTACTACGCACGTTTACAAGGCAAGTTTACCAGCGTCGAGCACTGGTACGGAGGCGCGAGTGTAACGGAGTGTAAGGAAGACAGGAAAGGCGGGGGAAAACAAGGAGGATGAAGGGAAACAGAAAATATAGAGGGATTAAAAGAAAGAGAATGAAGGAAGGAAAGAAGGGGGTGGTAGAGAAAAGGACATAGTAAAGGATAGTGTAAAAGGAGGGTGAGATAAACGAATAAAGACAAAGGAAATAGAAGGAAGATAATAAAGGATATGAAAGAGCAAGTATGAACGAACGTATGCATGAAGCAGAAGGGGAGACGAACATGACTGGGCAAGAATATAATAAATGGAGGAACAGGAAGACAGAAACAGAAGTAAATAACGATAAAAAGCCATGTAATTTTGATACATGTACGAATAGGGAAGCAGAGAAAGCAGAACAATAAAAGAGAAAAGGCCAATAGGTTCAGAGGGGATGAGAGAGAGAGAGGGAAAGAGAGTGAGAGAGAGGAGGGGAAAAAGCGTTTGAGAAAGAAAATGAAAGGATCCTATGTTATTAAAGTGAATAGAGAGAGAGAGAGAGAAAGAGAGAGAGAGAGAGAGAGAGAGAGAGAGAGAGAGAGAGAGAGAGAGAGAGAGAGAGAGAGAGAGAGAGAGAGAGAGAGAGAGAGAGAGAGAGAGAGAGAGAGAGAGAGAGAGAGAGAGAGAGAGAGAGAGAGAGAGAGAGAGTTAGAATAGTTACTTGTTCAGCTTTTAAGGGAGACTAAAATAAAACAAAACAAACACGTAACACAGAGTGACGTCGGGCAGAGAGGAACAAAGTGAACAGCAGAACAAAGAGAACACAAGAGCGTATGGAAAAGAGGGCAAACACACACTTTTTTTTTTTTACATGATGTTCTATGTAAATGCACGATAACACACACACACACACACACACACACACACACACACACACACACACACACACGCACACACACACACACACACAACACACACACACACACACACACACACGTAGGGGAAGAAAGAAAATGAATTGTATATTGATATTTATATTCGTGTACAAATCCACGACACTGGCCACAAATATTCCTTAGCAAGAGGGAGGAGGAGGAGGAGGAGGAGGGATGAGGGGGAGAGGAGAGGAGGAGAGGAAGAGGAGGAGGTGGTGGCGGCGGTGATGGAAAAAAAAAAGAGGAAGAAAAAATAAGAGAAGAAAACATGATGAGAGAAAACAGGAATATATGGATTAAAAGAATAAATGAGAGAACGAAACGCGAAACGAGAAATGAGAAAGAAAAGGAAAAATAAAGGAGGTTAAGGAAGTAGGGAAGGAGGGAGGGAGGGAGGGAGGGAGGGAGGGAGGGTCCTTCTCCGCGGTCTGTAGGAGAAATATTGGGGACATTACTGCTGATAGCCGCTGGTCCTGCCTCACCCCGGCCTCCTCCTTACACCCTCACCGCCGCCCCTTCGACCCTTGCAACGATTGGCCACAAGGACGCTACTAGACCGGGGGCGTCGTGGCGGGATACGACCCATCGGAGGCGCCTATGCCCTGTATGATTAATGTAGTATTAAATATCCTTCCCAACGGAGATATTAAACCCTCGTTCCCATCGGCCGCGGAGCCTAACGCCGAACTAACACAATGATCAAATTTGTATCGATAGACCATTACTGAAGGAGAAATCAGATTACAGCACCGGCTTCCCTTGTGCATATGAATCACGTTCTCTAATGCCGCCCTCAAATGGGAATTATCATGCTCACTGACTGGCCCCAAGAATTATGTGCAGCATGCTTGCTCACGGGCCCAGATGAAGGGAGGGAGGGAGGGTAGACAGTAGGGGAAGGGATAGAATAGAGGGACTAGGAGGCTGGGGATAGAAGATGCGAGGGATGGGAGGCAAGGGATGGAAGGGAGGAAGGAATAGGTGAGTCTTGACATGGAGATCGAGTAAGAGGAAGATGACCAATGTTCTTAAATGGGGGAATGGGAGGGAGAGAAAGAGTTAAACCTGATTTCAGTTGCGATGGAAAGGCGTGAGGAAAAGATTTGTATTTAAAGGTGGAAATGTAGAGGAAACAGGTTGATGAGAGGACTGGAAACTGAGTAACTGGAAGCCACCTCGATCCAGAAGCGGGAAGAGGAGGCAACGAGAACATACGTCATAAGAAGGTCTCGTTAAGGATTGACTCAGCTTTTTTTTACTCTAAGATCACCCCTCGTCCTCTTTCTCTCTCTCTCTTTCCCTCTCTCTCTCTCTGGAAACCCACTCATCATTTTATCAATCTTCCTATTTACCTTCCTACGCCTATCAACACACGAGGGTGACCACTGGGACCACAAGGAGATTTGGA
>JAPQNM010000020.1:3924218-3926718 GCA_029783475.1 Metacarcinus magister
TTGTTCTCGTGAGGAATCGAACCCTGAAGGGAGAGGATCAGGGAGCCACGCTAACCACTCCACCACCGCGGCTTGTCACAGTAATAACGTGGGATTTAAGGGTAATTGCACAGGGCAGTATTAGAGCCAGGACACCTACTTTCATCCCTTATGTCCAGTCTGCCTCCTCCCCCCCCTTGTCCCCCTCATTGAAGGCTGATCCGGGGCTTAAGGGAAGTGACCACCCCCTTAGGGAATGAAGATTTTTCCTCGATTTTCCTCCCTCTCCTTTCCTCCTCTCCCTCTCATCTTTTCTATCTTGCCTCACTGTTTTGTATACGCTGTCTTGATGCATGTCTCCAGCTACGTTAAATTTTATCTCTATTTTTTTTTACAATACTATAGTTATATTCCTACAAATCATTTTTCTATTATTTTTCAATTTCATTCTTCCTTCATTTCTATCTTTATCATAACGTTTTATCTCTACCAACCATCATAATATACGGATAGAAGGAAGGAAGAATTAAGAAAATATGTAATAATTTAGTAGAATTACGTGTGTGTGTGTGTCAAATAATCGAGGTTGTGACGTGATAAAGTCGAGGGTGTGACGTCATGGGCTGCTGGGTGGGTGCCTGCCTGCCTCCCGCTGTTCCTTGTCCCCGATAAACTTTCTTAATTCCGATCGTTCAAAAGCGTTAATTAGAGCAAGGCGGAGAATACGAGAAAAGTTTTAATTAATTTCTAATAAAGTGTAGATCAGGAAAATTATTGAAGAAAGTTTGGAGGAGCCGAGAAGGGGAGAGGAGGAGGAGGAGTAGGAGGGGAGAGTGAAGGGTGGGCGAACTCCCCCTCTTTCACCACCTTTCGCACTCTCCGCTGTTCCCTTCACTACTCCTCCTCCCTTCCCCCACTTCTAATTTCCTTCTAATTTCACTATATAACCTTAAATCAACACTACATCAGTAACAGTCACGTCTGGTAAGGTTAGGAATGAGGACTAGCCACTTTATACCATCATTAAGTAGTAGTAACACGATATAATAGTCACAACGTAATAGTCACTCAC
Source organism: Metacarcinus magister (assembly GCA_029783475.1). Taxonomy (NCBI): domain Eukaryota; kingdom Metazoa; phylum Arthropoda; class Malacostraca; order Decapoda; family Cancridae; genus Metacarcinus; species Metacarcinus magister. Next base: position 3,925,270 of record JAPQNM010000020.1, read on the forward strand.
TCTACCGCGCTCCATTCAGAATTCTGGCTGTCAATTCAGATTTCTACGTTCACTACTACTCTACCTTTGACTGCCTTCCCACCCTCCCTCCACAAACTATAGGTGACATCTGGAAATCATTAAAAACACTGTACAAGCGAGTAATAATAATGAAGAGGATGATTAACACGGCATTACTTACCTTCTATATGGCGGGTCGTGGGTGTCCGGCAGGGTGGGAACCTAAGCTTGGCCAGAAGGACTAAAACACTACTTATATTCACGGATCACTAATAAAAACGATACTCCATTAATTCACGGATATGTTGTCACCCTTATCAGTCCCAAGAATGATACGCACACATGATAAAGAGGGAAGATTATAGAGGAACGATTGACTGCCTCTATCCCCTCTCGGTGGTGTGAGGTAACTGAGACCTGCAAGTGGCCGGATGTGAAGCAATGAAGTAATGAAAACGAATCCCGAAGCACCATACGAGAATGAAGCAGGGTTCCAATATTCTTCCACACGCCCCTATGGTGTAAATGTGTGTTATGCTTCGATTATGTTGTTATTATAGGTGTTTTTTTCCATGTATATAGGACGATGGAGGGTAAATGTGTGTTTAAAATGAGGAACAGTTGTTAGGCATTACGCTGATGGTGCTTTGCGTGACCCACAGGAAGTGAGGTAAAGGTTGTGGGTTTAGTAGAGTCTATTAGCACCCCTCCTGACCCCTTACCGCCGCCTCTTAACCCCCTTCACCCCCGCCTTCCCTCTTCACGTCACGTCCTGATGAAGTGTAGGTGTCCAGGTGGGGCGGCGGGTGTAAACATGACGGGTGGGGCGGCTCGCCTCCCGCCGCCCACCGACACATTTACTTCCTCACGCACCATTGGTTACAGTCGAGGCAATGAATGTATGCGTGTGTCTTACCGTCTCTCTCACACTTAGGGATCAGGGGGACACACACACACACACACACACACACACACACACACACACACACACACACACACACACACACACACACACACACACACACACACACACACACACACACACACACACACACACACAACACTCACACACCTCCGTCATCTTGCAGGTGTGGTTCCAGAATCGACGAGCGAAGTGGCGTAAGACGGAGAAGACGTGGGGGAAGAGCACCATCATGGCGGAGTACGGCCTGTACGGCGCCATGGTGCGACACTCCCTGCCGCTGCCGGAGTCCATTGTGAAGTCCGTGGAGGCGGGCGAGGAGTGTCCGGCGCCCTGGCTCCTAGGTATGGGTCAGAGTCCAGGTGAGTCCACTCGGCGCCCGGTCCCCGCCGCACGCTCCTCAACCACAAGGTTCGGACACCGCTGAGCTAGGTCAGAGGCAGCTTGATGGCGCTGCCGGGGGAGTCAGGGGTCACTGCCAGCCTGGGTCAGGAGTTGTGCTGTGGGCGGCGTGAAGAGCGGAGGAG
>JAPQNM010000020.1:3931718-3936718 GCA_029783475.1 Metacarcinus magister
TAATATTGAGAAAAATAATAATAATAACAATAACAATAATAATAGTAATAACAATAATACATACACACAATCCTCATCAACATAGAACACCAAATAACTCACAATAACAACATATAAACAACAACAACAATAACACAATATAGAGTACTAGCCTTAACATCTCGTCAATAGGCTCTTTAGACACTCCTACCAGCATCCTTCCCACCACCACCACCACCACCACCACCACCACCACCACCACCACCACGTCCCAGAACCACAAATTCACTCCCTTTCACACCAAATCTGATAGAGAGAGAGAGAGAGAGAGAGAGAGAGAGAGAGAGAGAGAGAGAGAGAGAGAGAGAGAGAGAGAGAGAGAGAGACAAGGACCCACACAACAATGACTACTGACCACCCTTGTAACTCGAGAAGAAGGGCGTGATGGGTGGAGGACAACACTTCCCTTCACCGGCCATCTATACCTTCATCACGTTATGTAAACACGACACTTGGCGGGAATATGATGGTGGGTGGCGGAGGAAGGTGATCCAGAGTAGGGGTGGTGGTGGTGGTGGTGGTGGTGGTGGTGGTGGTGGTGGTGTGGTGGATGATAGTGATATAAATGTTTGATGATTTTAATAATGAAGATAATGGTGATGATTATATTTGTTGTTATTATCATCATTGTTGTTATCATTTCTCTACCTTCATTGTTATTATTATTATTATTATTATTATTAAAAGTAATATATTTTTTCTTTTTTTTATTATTATATGTGATTAATACTGAGATGAGAGAATTCAGAGCCTGGGCATATAATGAATAAAGTTTGGAAATTATGCAGAAAAAGAAAAAAAAACTAACTCACAAGGGAGAAGAAATGAAGTAAAAAAAAAAGTTTAGGATACGAGAAAAAAAAAGATAGATAAAAAAAGCTGATGAGTGATGAATAAGAAATAAGAAAGCAAGATAATTACAGGAAACAGGAACTCATAGATAAAAAAAAAAAAAAACAGCAAATCATGACAGTTAACACAATGAACAGACAAAAAGAAAGGAAAGAGAAGGGAAAAAAGAAATTAATTACGATCATAAAACAGATAACCAATTAAGAGGGAAAAAAAAGGTGACATTAAGACAGGAAACAGTACAGGTAATACCCAACCAGGTACATTAATTATTTCCCTCACCTTTATAACCCCAGGTATTACTCACCTAAAACTCACCTAAACACCTGGAATACTTTGTTATTAAGGAAGGCAAGATACTGAAGTTACCTATTTTGTGTTCCTATTGTTATATCCTCTGTTTGCTAAATACATGTATACCTTAAGAGGGTAATAGGTGTAAGCTTGGTAACTTATGTATGATGACAGATTACATGCACTCTCACTCTCTCTCTGTCTCTTTTCTTCTATCTCTCGCTCTCTCTCATACATACATACACATACATACACATACATACACATACACACACAGCCCCTCCTCCTCTCTCTGAAGATCCACCAATAAGAAATTTTCCAAGGCACCTCTTCGCTCTCTCTTTCTTTCTCTCTCTCTTTCTATCTCTCTCCCTCTCTCTCCCCTCGCAGGAAGACAACGCCTTCTCCTGTGCCTCCTCTTTCATGTGACAGTTGCCCATTCTAGCCCATCTCCTCTTCCTCCTCTGCTTGCTCCTGTCTTCTTCCTCCTCTACCTCCTCCTCCTCCTCCTCCTCCTCCTCCTTCTCCTCCTCCTCTTCCTCCTTCTCCTCCTCCCTCTCCTCCTTCTGTCTCCCTACTCCACCTCATCTTGTTAAGCTCCCTAAGACCATAAGGAAAGAAGAGAAGAAAAGAGGAACAGAATTGCGTTTTGCTCATTTATTAGAGAGAGAGAGAGAGAGAGAGAGAGAGAGAGAGAGAGAGAGAGAGAGAGAGAGAGAGAGAGAGAGAGAGAGAGAGAGAGAGAGAGAGAGAGAGAGAGAGTGAGAGAAGGGCAGTAAAAGGCACGCACGAAGGGAATGAGGGGAGAGCAGAGGGTCCTCAGTGCTCACCTGACGGAGAGAGAGAAGGTGAGGGTCGCGTGCCTCCATTTTCACTCCCCTCACCCTCCTCCTCCTCCTCTCCCCTCTTCCTCTTCTTCTACCCTCACCCTCCTCCTCCTCTCCCCTCCTCCTCTTCTTCTCCCCTCACTCTCCCCTCACTCTCATCCACCTCATCCTTTATCATACCGTTTACCTTGTTCCTTCCTTAATCTCTCTTTCTCTCTTTTTTTTCTCTATCTATCTATCTATCTATAAATTTATCTATCTATCTCTCACACTATTGTCTGGTTCTATTCTTCCATTTTTCCTCTTCTTCTTCTTCCTTTATCTCTTTTACTTCTATCTTTAACTACTAATCTTCTTTTATTCTTCTTATTTTTATTCTTCTTCTTGTTCTTGTTCTTGTTCTTCTTCTTCTTCTTCTTCTTTTTCTTCTTCTTCTTCTTCTTCTTCTTCTTTTTCTTCTTCTTCTTCATCTTCTTCCTAAAAATAAGAGATAATTGAGAACGTGCAACACCATAAATAGATAAATAGACAGATAGATAGATAGATAAATATATAAAGTTTAATAAGGAACAATAATTTTTTTTACATATTTATTCATGACGATATTTTTTTCATAACAATTATTATTATAGTTTTTTTTTTTTTACTTTTCACAACTTTTTTTTATAATCATATGTTCCTTTTTTCTTATAATAGTTAATAATATCAATAATAGTTTTTTTCCTAGCTCTCATCTTTGCCCTTCACCTCCAATTCCTTTTTTCCTTCCTCTTCCTCCTCTCTTCCTCCTCCTCCTCCTCCTCCTCCTCCTCCTCCTCCTCCTCCTCCTCCTCCTCCTCCACTTAAGCCTCTTCAGGTGGTTCGGAGGAGAGTCTGGAGGGATGACTTCTCGAGGTAATGAGAGAGAGAGAGAGAGAGAGAGAGAGAGAGAGAGAGAGAGAGAGAGAGAGAGAGAGAGAGAGAGAGAGAGAGAGAGAGAGAGAGACAGAGAGAGAGAGAGAGAAAATAGAACAAAATATTAACCAAAATCTTACTATTTAAAAACCAATCACGCTTACCATAAAAAAATGTCAATAAGAAGAAGAAAATTTCACTTCCACCCAAATCATATGATCACCTGTGCATAAATCCAGGTGAGTGACGCCACACCTGGGCACGCACTAATTAGAGCACGCCAGGTGAAGGAGAGCTGCACTTGTGGGGGTTTTGATGGAGATGTCTGGGGTTGCTGAAGGTAGAAACAGGTAATCAATTATTGCAGGTGAAGCAGAAATTCAACTCCACTGAATCCAACAGGTAATTGCAGGTGACAGGTAAGTGAATGGGTAATTTTTATCAAGAAGACTAATTGAGGTTGATGTTAATTCTCTTTCTCTTGTCATATCCTGAAGGTTCGTTAATTATGACATTAATTTATGGATAAGAATGATGAGAGAGAGAGAGAGAGAGAGAGAGAGAGAGAGAGAGAGAGAGAGAGAGAGAGAGAGAGAGAGAGAGAGAGAGAGAGAGAGAGAGAGAGAGAGAGAGAGAGAGAGAGAGAGAGAGAGAGAGAGAGAGAGAGAGAGAGTAGAGATTGGGTTAGGACAGGAGGTAATAATTAAACAGTAAATTAGTCCAATGGCAAACACATAATGAGAGGCAATGATTTAATTTTACAGAATAGATTAAATGATAATGACATGTTAATTAATAAGTGAAATGAAGGTAATTAGTGTGCCCAATGAGTACATTTTGATTGCCATTAAAACCTATATAAAATCAGCTCCTGTATAGATAATTAAATACTCAATTGTTTAATGCTTGTTAGTTTTATTATAATGATTTTTTTTTTTTTCCTTTTTAGTGATGGAAGTTATAAATGTTTACAAAATATTGAAGTATATATATATGTAAAAAAAAATAATGTGCATATGCATACATTATCCTATTCACATTTCACACACACACACACACACACACACACACACACACACACACACACACACACACACACACACACACACACACACACACACACACACACACACACATAATTCTACTTCAGTCTCCGTGTTGAGCTTCCCTCCTCCTCTCCTCCTCCTCCTCCTCTCCTCCTCTCCTCCTCCTCTTTACTATCCTTTACCTCAGACTTGTAGAGAATATAGAAGTAGAGTAGCTACACAGGCAACCTTGTAAGGCCCACCAGGGCTGTTGTTGCCTGTTATTCCTTTGTATTCCTTTGTATTCCTCCTCCTCCTCCTCCTCCTCGAATTCTTTACTTTACCTCCGTTCTCCCTCAAAAATCCCTTCCAAGCCTCGTTCTCTTCTCTTTCCTCCCCTCACCCCCCTCTCTCCCCCTTCATTCTCTCACCCAACCTCCTCCTTACCTCATGCTCCTCCTCCTTCTTCTCCTCCTCCTCCTCCTTTTACCTCTCCTCAGCCCTTACCTCACCTACCACTAGTCCCTGTCTCTCTCCCTCCCCGCTTCCCTTCTTCCCATCTCCGTCCCTTCCCCCCGCCCCCCTTCAAGGCAGTTCCCAGGGTAATAAGCTAACATTACACCTTCTCTTGGTAAACACGCTTTTGTGCATCCCGGACCGACCGTCGACCGTCTGTTCCGATTTCCACATTCACCTGTATCTCCTTCCCTTCTTCGTTCTCTCTTCTCTTTTCGTACGAGGAGAGAGAGAGAGAGAGAGAGAGAGAGAGAGAGAGAGAGAGAGAGAGAGAGAGAGAGAGAGAGAGAGAGAGAGAGAGAGAGAGAGAGAGAGAGAGAGAGAGAGAGAGAGAGTCAGTGTGAGTGTGTGTGAGTGTGTGTATGTGAGTTGCATTTATGATGAGCATGGATGAAAAGATACATTTATGGTATAGAAGAAAAAGAGAGGTAGGACAAGGAGGAGGAGGAGGAGGAGGAGGAGGAGGAGGAGGAGGAGGAGGAGGCCGAGGTGGAGGAGGAGATATAATAATAGAATAGCACAGGAACATGATAACCACGAAGCCCTTACAACA
>JAPQNM010000020.1:3946718-3966718 GCA_029783475.1 Metacarcinus magister
GTGGATAAACGACAAGGGAAGAAATGTATATAAATAGAAAGAAAATCAAGTCACTTTGGATTAAGAAAAAAATTATGCAAAAATTATTTCCCGTTATAGATACTGACAAATTTATCGTTGAGAGAGAGAGAGAGAGAGAGAGAGAGAGAGAGAGAGAGAGAGAGAGAGAGAGAGAGAGAGAGAGAGAGAGAGAGAGAGAGAGAGAGAGAGAGAGAGAGAGAGAGAGAGAGAGAGAGAGAGAATAGAGGAAAGGATAGGAGCTTGTAATGAAGGGATGGAGGCATAGGAGGAGGAGGAGGAGGAGGTGATAAAGGAAACATTGAAGGGGAGGAGAGAGAGAGAGAGAGAGAGAGAGATGAAGGGAGGGAAAGAGGGGAGAGTAGAGAGGGAGAGGGAGGGAGAAATGGACGGAAGGAGGAAGGGAGGAAAGGAAGGGAGGGGAAGAGGGAGGGAAGGAGGTGCAGCTGTGAATCCTCAGGCTGTCACTCACTGCTGCTGCTGCTGCTGCTGCTGCTGCTGCTGCTGCTGCTGCTGCTGCTGCTGCTGCTGCTGCTGCTGCTGCTGCTGCTGCTGCTGCTGCTGCTGCTGCTGCTGTGAAGATAATTTGATTACTAGCTGATAACGAACCAACTTTTCCTCTCTCTCTCTCTCTCTCTCTCTCTCTCTCTCTCTCTCTCTCTCTCTCTCTCTCTCTCTCTCTCTCTCTCTCTCTCTCTCTCTCTCTCTCTCTCTCTCTCTCTCTCTCTCTCTCTCTCGCAAAGAAGTATAATCCAATATATAACTGAAACTAAGAAAATTTATGAAGCAAGAGAGAGAGGAAAGAAAAAAGTAAACACAAGGAAGGAAAGAAGGAAGGAAGGAGGGAAAGAAAAAGTAAGAAGAAAGGGAAATGAAAAGTAGCAGGAACAGGAAGAGGCATAGAAGAAGAAGAAGAAGAAGAAGAAGAAGAAGAAGAAGAAGAGAAGGAAGAGGCGGTGGAGGAGACGGAAGGGGAAAAAAATAAAAATGAAAAAAAATATATATACAAGAGGAAAAAACAAGAGGAAAAAACAAGCATACACATTTCTTAAAGGAGGCGGAGGAAAGGGAAATGAGTCGTCTTTACTAAGTGGCAATTTTCCTCACCTCGGGCCTAGAATGTTTCCCTCTTATTTCCTCCTTAGCCGACGCGCGCATAACTAAATTCCATTCCCGACTTGCCGACTAACTACATTTCGGCCGCAGTAGTAGTACCAATGTGGGGGGTGAGTGGGGGGTGATATAGGGGGTGTTGGTTTTGGGATGCAAAGGGGAGGGGGGGGGCGTGTATTAATATTATTGTTATTATTATTATTATTGTTACCATCATCATTACATTATTGTATTCTTTGTGTCAAGTCACACACCAATATTTCTTCCTTTTCCCAGCTAGGCGTTCTTGCAATACTGCGAGTGTCTTATCAGCGTCATGGAAGTAATAATAGCAACAGTAATAATAATAACAATAATAATAATAATAATAATAATAATAATAGTAACAGTATTATTATTAGTAGTAGTAGTAATAGTAGTAGTAGTTGTTGTTGTTGTTGTTGTTGTTGTAGTAGCATGAATACAAACTAACAATAACATGATAAAAAATAAAATCAAAGCAAAAATATTGATAAACACAAATTTACGTGGATGGGAGGGAGCAGGGGGGGGGGCAGGGGTAGGAATCAGGGAGGGGCAGGGGGGGTCAGGGACAGGGAGATGGTCAGTTCTTTGGGATGTTTTGGGGTAAGCTACTACACCCTAACGTCTCCCTTTTCCTCTCTCTTTTTCCTCCCTTCCTTCTTCCTGCCGTCCTCTTTCCCCTCCCTCCTTCCCTCCACATCCTGGCCTCGAGGGGAAGTCCTAATAGGTTAAGAGGCCTAAGTTCCCCTCCCAGTGGCCTTAGTCCCTCCTTCAGCCTCTCCTTCAGTGGTCTTAGTTCCCCCTCCTTTTGGTTTCTCTACTTTCCTCCCCCTCTCTTCCTCCCTCTTCTTGCCTCCCCACCTATAGACGGGTTCATGGCTTTCACCCCACCCCACACACTCTCTCTCTCTCTCTCTCTCTCTCTCTCTCTCTCTCTCTCTCTCTCTCTCTCTCTCTCTCTCTCTCTCTCTCTCTCTCTCTCTCATCCCCTTACGTCCCCTACGCTCTCTCTTTTCCACTCTTCTGTCCTCTGCTCCCTCCGTTCTTTTATCAGCTCCTCTGTCCCCTTTTCACCCATATCTCCAGTGCCCCCTCTTCTTCCCTCCCTTCGTCCGTGTCCCTCGCCTCCCTTTCCCGTTCCCTGGCAGACCGCTACATTGGGAACGTCTGTGAGGCAGCTACACGCCCTGGATTTGGGTGTAGGCGTGGTGGTGTGTAGGGCGGTGGGCGGCGGTGACACAGTTGGTTCGTGTGGAGTGTGTCGGAGGGCGGGAGGCGGTGGATGGTAAGAGAACGCACCCTGTGATAGAAGAGAGGTGCGTGGTGAGGCGGGGCTGTGAGAGGTGCGTTTGGCTTAGGCAGGGTGCGTTGTGGAAGCTGGCTGGCTGGCTGGCTGCTCCCACCTCACCATCACCTCAACTCTCTTTGTCCTAATACATATCACCACTTTTTTATCTCCGTTATTTATTTCCAATCTCTACTTCATTTTAACCTCCCGACTCCTCTTCCTTCTCTTCTCCTTCCTCCTCCTTTCCTCTTCTCACATCAAACACGTCCATTTTTTTTCTTCTTTTTCTCTGCGTTCACGGAGCTCAGATCAAAGATGCGCACAGACTGAGCTCTTCACCTCTAATTTGATTCTCATTTGATTAAGGAATGAAAGGGCGTCCCTCCCTTAATGTTTGAGTGGCAGTAACTGGTCGCTTCAATAGGAAAATAGGAACTAGGGGGCGACGGGAGAGGGGCGTTCCATGGAGGAGGGGAGAGAGGTGGGGTAAAGAGGGGGTGAAGGGTAGGGGGAGGTAAAGAGAGGGAGGTGAGTGGCGTCTCTCCACTACTCTGCCAGACACGATTATTCCTGCATTTTGTTAAGCTTAGAATCTCATCAACGGCAGACATTGAACACCGTAGCAGCTCCGTCACTAGGTAAAGGGACGCGATGCAGCCTCACACCGCCTCCACATCACCAAGAAACATAAAGAAAAAAGAAAAATCAGAAAAACGTAATCTTCACCGTGCCCCGCAACACCCAGGGAGGAGGAAGGGGGTATAGTGGTAGGGAGGTAGGGAGGGAGTTGTTGAAGGGTGGGATGAGGGGTTGGAGGGGTTGAGGGGAGGGGGGGGAAGGGAAGGTTTTGTCGCCCGCAGAAACTTACGTCTCGGGTCTCGCTAAGAACTCGCCGACCGTCCCGCCGCCGGAACTGTCCAACGGTCTTGTGTTTTGATATGAAAGAGACTCCAGCTGACGACGCCGCGCTGACGGAGGGATAAAAGACGAGGTGGATAAATTAAAGAGAGGATACCATGAAGACAGAAGGAGGGACGGGAGGGAGGGAGGGAGGGTGAGAGAGGGAAGAGCACAGAATGAAGGGAGGGAGGAAGGGAAGGACAGATGGAGGGAGGGAGTGGAAGTTGGGGGGACAAGTTGACATCAGACATGACAGAAAGCTTCACAAGGCTCCAGTCCGCCATTTTGAAGCCCAGTCTCCACGTGTGTTGCTCCTAGGAAATATATGTCTTTATTTTGCATCCATTTTGATCCCTTTTTTCCCCTTTCGCAAACGCTGAGAGGCCAGTGAAGGGAAACTTTGATGTATTTCCTTCGCGTCCTAACATTGATTCCAGATAATAACTAATTCGCCTTAACACGCCGCGTCAGCCTTCCATAAATCACCTTCAGGAGATAATATAACGAGACCATTTAATTGAAGAAAATATCGATATCCGTAAAATATAAAGATGAAAGATAAAAGAAAGAAAGAAACTCTCCTCCTGCACTTTGAACTCAGAAAACGAGAAACAAACAAAAGAGAGAGAAAAAAAAGAAAGAAAAAACAAACTTATCGTATAATTTAAAAGTTAATAAGATACTGTGATGAAAGGAAAAGGAACCAGAAAGTTAGGTGCTGATATGATCAATAATTAAAGATGGATGGAGTGTTTGTGTCCTTACGAGGAGAGAGAGAGAGAGAGAGAGAGAGAGAGAGAGAGAGAGAGAGAGAGAGAGAGAGAGAGAGAGAGAGAGAGAGAGAGAAAGTAAAAGAAAGAGAGAATGTTGTGTTATTCATACGATTTTTATTATCAAAAAACTATATTATAATTCTATCATATATTTTCTAAGATACCAAGACACCAAAACACGTCAGTATATATAAGTGTCGTTTGGAAAATTGCAAACACTTTCCTGGTGCATCAATGTTTGTACAGATGAGGCAAGAAATCCAGTGTGTGTGTGTGTGTGTGTGTGTGTGTGTGTGTGTGTGTGTTTGTATGTGTGTGTTTGGTCAGCTGAGATCCTGCCTGAAGTGGTTTGTTTGTTTAATATGTTATGTTTAGCTGGTTTTTTTTATGTATTTTTTTCTTCCTATCGTTTGTATTGATCTGCTTATTTGTTTTATATTTATTTACTCCTGTTTTTCTGTTTTGTTTTTTTTTCGTTTCATATATATTTTTTTTATTAATATATTTTCTGTTCTAAATTATCATGTGTGTGCGTGTGTATCTGTCTCTCTTTTATTTACTTTCTCTCTCTCTCTCTCTCTCTCTCTCTCTCTCTCTCTCTCCTCTCTCTCTCTCTCTCTCTCTCTCTCTCTCATCCCCTCTTCTCCTCAAGCCTGTTACGGTCCTTCACAACCATCATGGCGGACCCTCGTCTGGACTAATAAGGAAAATGGAGTCGAAATTACAGGCTCTTTCAAAAAAAAACTACATATATATTTTTTTTAATCCCATAGACAAGAGAGAGAGAGAAAAAAATGATGGTAAATTTTGATGGAATAATTTGATGTTGGAAGAAGATGAATGGTTATGAAGTGGTTTAGGTTGTTTTTTTTTCATGTGTTTTTTTTTATTATTATTATTTATTTATTCTACATATATTTAATTATTTACTTATTGATTCATCTATCCATCAATGTATTTATTTACTTTCGTTTGTTTTTTTATATTCTACATTTATTGACTTATTTATCTATTCATTCATCTATCCAATAATGATACATCAACTAATTCATTCATTCATTTTTCTCATCTTATTTCCTTTCCCTTACACAGAGAATAAGTAGAATGAATAAACAATAATAAAAAAAAACGGAATAATACTTAAATTCACATACAGGTAAATAGATAGATGAATAAACAAGGTAATGAATAAGTAAATAAATAAATAGATAACTAACGCATATTATAATGAGTATTGATGCCGATGATTGTCAGGACGTGAAGCAAATTGTTATAATTAGGAATTCTATTAGTTAGTTTCGGTCATGAAATTATAACAATGTATTTTTCTAACGCGTGGCTTGAAAATTTTATCTGTATGCCATTAATTACCTCCATAGAAATAAGGGAAATAGTAGTCGTAGTAGTAGTAGTAGGAGTAGTAGTAGTAGTAGTAGTAGTAGTAGTAGTAGTAGGCAGAGGAGGACAAATAATGATAACAATACTAGCACTACCACCATTACTACTATTACTAATGATGATAATGATGATAATAATAATAATAATAATAATAATAATAATAATAATAATAATAATAATGATAATAATGATAACAAGGCATCATTTCAAAGCCGATCTCTGTACCAAAGCTAAAAAGGCCAAAGTGAATAGCCAGTCGAGGAAAAAGAAGAAAACAGATCAGGCATTCAGTCTTCTTCTTTTTTTCTTTTTTCATTTTTTTTTGTCTTTCTCTTATTGAAGAAGATGAAAAAAAACCCAATCCTTTTATGGCACGATTGAAGGCAAGAGTGAAGAGAAGGAATTAAAATGCAGCGTAGGAAGATGAATATATATATGTGTGTGTGTGTGTGTGTGTGTGTGTGTGTGTGTGTGTGTGTGTGTGTGTGTGTGTGTGTGTGTGGGTGTGGGTGTGTGTGTGTGTGTAACAGATGAAGGTGAAGGGAAAGTGAGAGTCTATTTGGTTGTTGTTCTTATTATTGTTTTGTTATTGTTGCAAGTTTATTCTTTGTTGAAAGAGAGAGAGAGAGAGAGAGAGAGAGAGAGAGAGAGAGAGAGAGAGAGAGAGAGAGAGGAGAGAGAGAGAGAGAGAGAGAGAGAGAGAGAGAGAGAGAGAGAGAGAGAGAGAGAGAGAGAGAGAGAAAGGAACTATATCTCTGGCTGTCTCATCCTAATCTTCATTTTACTCCTATTTTCTGTCTATTTCACATCTTTCTTGTATGTATCTTCATTTTATCTCTACCTATCCATCTATCTATCGATCTATTCCTTCTCTCTCTCTCTCTCTCTCTCTCTCTCTCTCTCTCTCTCTCTCTCTCTCTCTCTCTCTCTCTCTCTCTCTCTCTCTCTCTCTCTCTCTCTCTCTCTCTCTCTCTCGGGTGATCAGCCAGGGGAAGAGGCCGACGGAGGAACAATGGAGCAGTCTTGGAGGTGTGAGACGACACGGAGGGAAACTGGCAGGAAGGAGGAGGAGGAGGAGGAGGAGGAGGAGCAGGAGCAGGAGGAGGAGGGGACGAGGAGCTTATGGATGGAAGAATGTGTTGACGAAGAGAGGAGGTAGAAGAAGGGAGGAAGGCAGTGGTGGTGGTGGTCATGATGGACAAGAGGAGGGAGGAAGGGAGAGGAGGAGGAAGGGAGGAAGGGAGGAAGGGAGAGAGAGATGAGGGATTGGTAGAGAGGATGATAAGAAAGGAAAAAGGGAGATTAGCTGTGAAGAAAACAATGAATATAGAGAAAATGAGAAACCAGTCATGTATGTATGTATGTATGTATGTATGTATGTATGTGTGTATATGTATGTGTTGTCATTCAAGTATCCATGACATTGTATTTGTTCATGTAAATCGTGTATAAACAAGAATGCATTTTTTTTTATCTGCATTTGTAACCCTGAGTAAAAAAAATAATAAAAAAATAAAGGTAAAGCGTCAGAGGGGAACAAATAATGATACAGATAACAAAAATAAATAATGTTATACCTTGAATCTTTTTTAACTTTTTTGGATAGATATATATAGATTAAAAAAACGGATCGATAAATACCTAGATAGACAGATAAACATAAACAGATACAAATATAAAGTCAGATAGATAAATAGACAGCTAGATACATATATATAGACATAAATACATACGCACATACTCGTGTCAAGACTTAAGATGTGTACACAAAACCCTTAATATGAGAGGGAGAAAAAAGAAGAGAGAAACAGGAGTCAACTATACATAAAAAAAAGTACAGCATATACGAAAATCACTACCACACACTACATTAAACTTTCCACACTCAAAATTATACTCATACACCTAATCTCATCACCACACCACATACCCCAACACCATACACACTCAAAATAACCACCATACAGACCACACCACCACACCACACCACACAACCACACACTACAATCTCAACACCATAGTATCTAACCTTACCTCTACTATACATATAATCACCAAGTCAGAGTTGCTCCTTCCACACTCAAGTCCTTTACACCTAGCGAAGAGCGAGGTAAAGGAGTAGGGACAGGGAGGCTCACCCTATACCTCTTCCTTATAGTCTTGTAGGGTGAAGGAGAGGTCCAGGATGGCAGGGCAGGGTGGAGGAGGTTGATGGAGGGTCCTTGTGGGGTCTCCTGCCACTGGGTCCTATAATACGCCTCTCCTGTAGAAGCTGAAAGAGACGCTGAAGAACCGCAGCACTAATCGATTTTCTCTCTCTTGAGTGGTGTCAGTTGGAATGTTAGTGTTGTCTTGATGGGGTGAGGGAAGAGGAGGAAGAGGAGGAGGAGGAGGAGGAGATAAAAAGAAGAGAAGGAGCCAGAAGAGATGTAAAGGCAAGAGGTTGATGAGGACTGAGAGGCGTGAACGGAGTGAGTGAGTGAGTGAGCGATCGAAGAGGAGATAGAGAGGAAGAGAGAGAAAGAAAGAAAAAGAGAGAGAGTTGTGGAGATGGTGTGTGTTCGACATCTTTCCAAGCTCACTAACCACATCAAACTGGGAACAAACAACGCCAACCACCACGCCAGTTGAGAGGTTCGCCTGCGTCCGAAAGCGCGTAGGTGAGGTGAGGGCGGGAGGAAAGGGTGGGCGGGCATGCTGGCGGGAGGGGGATGGGGGGGAGGGAGAAACAGAGGACGGGTGAGGGGAGAGAGGAGGAGCAGGGCAGCGTGGAGAGAGGGAAAAGAAGGAGGAGGAGTAGATGCAGGGTGACAAGAATGCCGCTCGCTCACCTTAACAACCCTTAACTACTGACGATTCCCTGACGAAGGAATATTTCACTTAAACAATGCAATTCAACCTAACACTCGCCTGAATCACCCTAACAAGACCTTGATTATAGGAAGAGAGGAAGTGAGAAAGGGGAAACAAAACAGGAAATAAAAAAAAGTATGAGGAAGTGAAAGAAATTAAAAGTAATGCATAGGTTTAAGAGGCTGTGGAGGGGTTAGGGGGGAGGTTGGGGGTAGGTTGGAGGTGTAGGAGGGAGGGGGGTGTTTCGTACGCCGCTGAGGGTGCCAAAACCAACACCTTCACCGTCTCATTGCCACACACACCTGCCCCACGCCGCACGCAACACACACCCGGGCCCGCGTCTGCATCACACTCACACCTACACCAACTATGACAAATAAACCACGTGTATATAACTTCCATTCCTCCTCATCCTGTACCTCATAATCCCGTAAGTAGAAGGAGTATGAGTCAAGGGAGTATAAGGGAGTATAAGTAAGGCTTGCATCAACGGTCTGGCAACAGCATCTTCTCGCCAATGAGATGTTGTGTTCCCTTCAGTATCTTTGTTTGGGAGACGTGCACGCGGCCAGGGTTAGGGGGAAGGGTTATGGTATAGGCTTACCCTGCCATAACCATAACACCCCTACCAGGAGCACCTTACCCTGCCGCCCTGTATACAATGACATCCCTACCAAGAGTCTCATATCACTGTAAATACTACCAGGAGAATTTTACCGATGATATTATATGTGTGTACTGTATATAAGCTAATTCGTACGTATAAATGCATGAGTTATGATGTTGTAACTATCACTCTTACCATTACACGCTACAACCAATCCTCAGTGTCATTACAACTACTATTTGCAGTACCACCACACCATCTCATTACAGTCATCATCTTATAAGTAATGATTCTTATTTTTAACAGCTTAATTACCTTATATTAAGTCCTCCTTATCGCTAATAACATCGTCATTATCTTAACAGGCATTGCAATGATAGGTTCGCTTTCTGCAACATCACCTCATCTGCAACTTTGAGGATACTGTTCATTCGTAATTATATGGATGTGATATCTGCAAAACACATTACTGAAGTGTATTAAGTTTTGTTTCTTCTTATTACTTTATTACTTTTATTATTAACTATTTATTACTATTATTACTTATTACTTATTACGTTTATTTTATCCCACCTCCTAATGCAAGAGTTTTCGTTTTGTCATCACTCCTGGGATTTTTTTTCTGTTTTATTTCCGACTTGCAGAATAATTACTTAGTAGTTTATAAAGTCACCTCGTAAACTACATTGGATTGTCCTTTCAAACTTATTATTCTCACTTTCTTTGTAGAACTGTACCAAACGATGATTCTTTTATTTGATTTCTTTATTCATTTGTCTCTATTTTTCGTTGTACATTGTGTAGATAAATAATGATAGTGAAAGATAATGCCAGCTCAAGAATGTGTCAATATATCAGCATCTTACTTGTTAGTTTTCTTTGCTATGGATTAATATATTTGCGTTTAGTGAAAGGTTTACGCAACATTACTCGTACATACACATTTACAGCTTGCGTATTTTGTGAACTGTATCTTAATTTATACGTATTCACCTGATATTCAATTAAGCATATTAAATGATTTCCCTTATCACCTTTACCTGAGATTATATTGTCATTAAAGCTTAGGTGGTTGAAGGCGCAATAAGAAAACAAATGATCGTCGCAATTATGTTTATCATGAGCTCCAGGAAATGAGAGAGATACATAGAAAACGTGATGAGAGGACCTGCAAAACCACGTAATTAATGAGTGTTGTCTATCGTCTTTATTTAATACCACAATATTTTTTTTTTTTTATTATTATAGTCATATATTCATTGTATATATTCATTCCTTGACCAACTTCCACTACCGTCATTGTAAAGTTTTCAGTGTGACTTTACAATAAAATAAAAATAAAAAAACTATATACAGCATAGAAACTTAATGTATTGAAAGATATCTTTACATGTATCTCTGGTGAACTTTTTTTGAATCTTTAGGGAAACTTGTGTGTGTAAGGGAAAGAAAACAGAAAAAAGTAGGAAAGTCAACACTATAGATGGTGAACTATGAAGGAAAGATACCGTAGAGTTTTTCCGTCTATATATTTTTTTCCTTCTATATGTTTTTTTGTGTGAAAGGAAAATACAAAATAGAAGTAAAAGTAGTTTTTTGAATGTCAGATTTTGTGAAGAAAATGTGGACTTCCTTGAATCACGTCAGATGTTGGTAGTTTTGTCCTTTTTCACTCTCTCTCTCTCTCTCTCTCTCTCTCTCTCTCTCTCTCTCTCTCTCTCTCTCTCTCTCTCTCTCTCTCTCTCTCTCTCTCTCTCTCTCTCTCTCTCTCTCTCTCTCGCATGTAACTTTTCTTGTATCGTTGTTGGAGGTTGTAAAGTTTGTGTTTATGTATCGAGGTATTGATAGTGTTGTTATAAGTCAAGTGGTGAACGTGTATGTGTGTATGTGTGTGTGTGTGTGTGTGTGTGTGTGTGTGTGTGTGTGTGTGTGTGTGTGTGTGTGTGTGTGTGTGTGTGTGTGTGTGTGTGTGTGTTTCCTTCGCCTTGACCTCATTTCCACGCTCCATCACACTCATGCACCAGAAGAAAAAGCAAACCAGTCTTTACATCGTCCTAAATTTGTTCCCTTTTACGGTGCCAATGAATTGAGTGAGTGTGGCGGCGGCGGCGACGGCAGCGGCGGGAGGAGGTGGTGGTGGCGGTGGTGGTGGAGAAGCAGGTTGAGGGGACCGCGGGCCAGCGCCTCCCCATCGCCTCGCCCAGTGCGGGAAGAGAAGGAATGTAGTAGCAAGTATATTTATTTTCATCGACGGCCAAGGAAGGGCGAGCATATTTACATTCTGATCAAAGGAATGCAAATTTCCTGTGAAAAATTGTTGACACTTGGCGTGGGTGCTTGTGAGTGGGTGTTCTCCCGCCGCGCCGCCTGTCACCACTGCCAACACTACCCGGCGCCGGCATAATATGGAGTTTCCATTCCCCTCGAGTCTTGTCAATCAATGAAACCGCTCCATGATTGGCCGCTAGTCAGCAAAGGGGGCCGAGTAGGCGCGCTCATTGGCTCCTCGGGGAAGGGGGTGTGGCTACTTGGTGGGCTTATCGACCACTCACAAGTGATACTCTTGTTCCCTGGCCAGGTGTTCCCGCTGTGTTCTTATTTAACTAACTCTTTATCTTTACATCCTCATCATCAATCGTCCTTACATTACAGGTCGTGGTGGATTTTCATTATCTTCTGCGTCGCCTCCAGGATTACTGACGAAGCGAGGACCAAGGACAACCCTACCTAAGACAACACAGATGGAGGGATGCGGCAATGACAGCATCCCAGTGCGCAGATGCCACGGAGCAAATCAGGGGCTGTCGCTAACTGCCATTTTATATGTGAACTACACGCTGTTTAGCATAGGCAGCCTCCACACCCCACTGTGATCTCTTCTGCAATTGTTACTCCTGGCGGTATGGACTGAACCCTGTGATACCTACACTAGTTAATTAGTGGCCACAGTGGAAAAGGACGCAGTATTGAGGCATTTAAAGTGGTTTTAACTGGCGGAGTGACTGTTCGAGCGGCGGCGGTGAGACAGACTAAAGGTGAGTCAAGTTGTATATGGATGTATATTTTTTAGTGACAGAAAGTTGATAGCATCTGTATAGGCACAAGGTTCTAAAAGAGTGAGACTAGTGTTTGCCTCGAGGTGGTGCGTGTGATGAGCATCCAGGTGCTGCTGAGTCTGCACCTACTGTAGGAGAGGACTGTTTTTGTTGTAGTCTTCATGTCAGGTACTTGTTAGGAGTGACAGGTGACGGTGGCCCGCTGACGGGTGCTAGTGAAGGCTGTCAGCTGCTAGAGAGACTTACCAGGTGCTAGTGAGTGCTGAGACAGGAGGTGAACAGGAGGGAACAGAACACTGTGAGGCTGATGCAGTGAAGGTGACACCGGCGTGTGTGAGTCAGGCTTGATTGCTGCACAGATGAGCTAGGCTTCACGGTTTGGCTGGGGCGCCCTTGAGTGAGGTTAATAATGTGTTTTCGTATGTGTGTCTGTGTGTGTAGCTTGTATGAGTATACACATGTGTGTAGGTGCTCGTCAACATTCTGAAACATACAGTCATTGATGGTCGTTTTTCCTGCAGGTGACCGGCCTGCGGGCGGCGGCTGCGGCATGGTGATCGGCCCCGGCTGGTGACTCACCGCCCGCACGCCCGCGCCATGATGGAACGGAGCACCGTACATGTGTCGGCGCCCTCTCTCCACGCCCACGCTCACATGACGGCCCTCACGGCACCCGCGCTGCCCCAGCGCTCGCCCTTCGCTATCCAGGAGCTGCTGGGGCTGGGCTCGCAGTCAGACTCGCCGCCGGCCCCACCATCCTCTTCGTCATTTGGGGCTGGCGGGTCCCTTGGGGCAGCGCCCCACCTGCTGTACTCGCGCCATGCCGCCCTCGCCGCCCACCAACAACACTCACTGTTCCCAGACTCCCGCCATGTCTGGATGAACCCCGCCTTGTTGCCCGGCATGGGCGTGGGAGGCCTGGGCGGCCCCGTCACCATGAATAGCGGCATGCCCCCAATGTTGGGATACCGACACGATCACCATACCGCCCATCCCGACGCCCACAGCCCAGGTTAGTTTATTTGATTTTTTGAACGTTATCGTAACCCTGAGGGGTAGGCGATGAAGTCCCTGGAGATACCATCGCTGCACCGATGTCATTTGATTTCCTAGCGGGTCGCCTACTACTGACGAGTAGCGTAGCGCAGTGGCTGGAAAATATTGTTGTGGCGGTGACGGAAAGCCGCGTGGCGAGGCAGACGCCAGGCAGGACCGCCGGGCCGGGCCGGGCCGGGCCTGGTAA
Organism: Metacarcinus magister; assembly: GCA_029783475.1. NCBI lineage: Eukaryota > Metazoa > Arthropoda > Malacostraca > Decapoda > Cancridae > Metacarcinus > Metacarcinus magister. Next base: position 3,959,992 of record JAPQNM010000020.1, read on the forward strand.
CTTGAGAACTGTCCTCACCACACTCAGCGGCGTGTGGCGGCGCTGCTGGGTGAGGAAAATTTAATAATAATTATAAATATTATTGTAATATTAATATTAATGATATTATTATTATTATTAATGATAATGATAGTAAATATAACAATAATAATAATAATTTAGTAGCGTGGGAATTAATTATTCAAAAAGTCTCAGAAGTGATTAATTATAGTATTATATTTTTCTAAACAATACAATTTGTCTATAGTGTCACAATATTCATAATTAATTCAATCATAGTTTCGTAAAATTTTCGGCCAAACTGAACTCAAATAAACAATAAAAAACAATAGAATACAGCGTAAGATAAATCACCGTTCTACCACAACCCCAACAGGTAAACATTAGTAAACACCAGCGTGGTGCACTGTTACACACGCGCTGGACAGGCGTAACACAATACCTGCTAACACCACATAACACCCATCCTAAATAAATAAAAATGTATTCATATATAAATACAAATATCTAGTGAGAGGATCTGATGATTAAGAATGTGCGGATTCTCCTCTTTATTTTTCGTGTTTATATTTGTTAGAAGAGCAATATTTACACAAGTTAACAGTGACAGAGATCGTTGTTGTGGTGTGCTTGACGGGGTTGTGGTGGTGGGGTTGTGGTGGTGGGGTTGTGGTGGTGTTTGTGGTGGGGTTGTCTTTATTTTCTTGATCTTGCCGTGGTTCATCTTGATGGGGAAGCTACAGTGAAATTTCTTCAATTTTTTATCCTCGCTGTCGTTGTGTCGTGTGTATTCTTGTCGTCTTGGCGGTGATGCTGAAAAAAAAGAAGTGTGTGTTAGATATGTGCAAAGAATAACAGTGATAATAATGGTGATATTAATAATGATAATAGTTGTAATGATATCTGTGCGTACATGAATTATGAAAGTGAGAAAATTATTCATAAGGAATGAATAATATAATAATGATAATAATACTAGTAATAATAATAATAATAATAATAATAATAATAATAATAATAATAATAATGGTTAGAACAATAATAATGATAATAATAATAATCTTCATTTACATTTAGAAAGTCGCTTATTTTTAATGTAGTATATTTAAGACATTGCTCGGGGCGTCTTCAGTAGGACACTCTTAACTCTCGAGTACACTGAGGGTGTGAGTGGCGGTGGTGATGGCGGCGGAGGTGGTGGTAGTGGTGGTGGCGGAGGTGGAGGTGGTGTTGACAGCGGCGGCGTGAGGGAGTTTGTCCGCGTCATACTATTAGAATATTACCGCTGCCACCGACGCCGCCGCCGCCGCCACCGCTGAAAAGAACCGCTTCCGCTGTTTCTACTTTTCTACTACTACTATCACTACTACTACTATTCTATTCTATCCTATTTTCATTGGAAGTAGTAGTAGTAGCAGTAGTATTAGTAGTAGTATTGTTAGTAGTAGTAGTAGTAGTAGAAAAGAATATTTTTTAACACGGACGGTAACTGGTAAACATTTATTTGCATTCTATTATTTTCCTGATACTTAAACATAACAAACAATCGCTTCCGTCCGTGGCTTCGATATCATAAACCATAAACAATATTCCACCATCTTTTTCATTTTACTTATCTATTTATTTTTACCGCCGCCCGAAACAGACTCAAAAATCACCGCTAAATCCAGGCTTAATCTGCCAAAACAAGGAAAAAATGCGCTCAAATCCTGTGCCGGTCCGGCCATAAATTCGGTACTATGAATGCTAAATTACCGCTGCGTACCAAACACACACACACACACACACACACACACACACACACACACACACACACACACACACACACACACACACACACACACGGACAGCGGTGGGCCCGATACGCCGCCGCTGTTTGGTGGATGCTGGCGTTGTGTGCGCTGAGTGAGGAAGGTAACGCCGATGATGATGATGATGATGATAATGATGATGATGGTGATGATATTAGTAATGATGATACTATTATTACTGCTACTATTACTACTCCAATTTTACTACTACTACTAGTAGCGATAATAATAATATTATTATTACTGTTATTAACAATAGCGATAATAATAATAATATATTACTGTTATTAACAATAATAATAATGGAAATGATTATATTGATAATAATAGCAAAAATTAATCATAGCAATGAAATAATAATAAATTATAATAAGATAATATTCATAAAAAATAGTTATAGTAATAATAATATTAATAATAATAATAATAATAATAATAATAATAATAATAATAATAATAATAACAACGGTAATGATGATAAGGTTATAACAAACTAATATATTTCCATTAATACAACAATCACTAAACTCTTAATTAATATAGAAAAGAAAAAAGTACAATCACTCATAGTATATAAAAAAAAATCTAACTTGGTACTTCCACTGAGTTTCAATATAAACATGAAAAAAAAAAAATATTGAAACTGAACCCAAATTACAGAGAGAAAGATTATTACCATTACTATTATGTATTGGCAATGAGGACAACATTACCGCTTCACGACCTCGCTTCCCCGACGCTGCCTATTAATGAAAGACTTAATGTTTATCGAAAAGGTGTAAATTAAATAATGAATATGATTTTATTTTGTTTTCGTAAATGTCGGTTAACGTTTCGTCTTACGGTGTTGAAAATAATGACTCATGTTTGATTATTTTGATGGAAACAGGAAGCGTTTAGTACAGTTTGCTATTATTTTATTATCATAAGTAGTAATAGTTGTAGTTGTAGGATTAGTAATAGTAGTAGTTATAGGAATAGTAATAGTAGTAGTAGTAGTAGTAGTAGTAGTAGTAGTAGTAGTAGTAGTAGTATAGTAGTAGTAGTAGTAGTAGTATTTTTCTGATTTCGACTGTGCCTTGTATAATTCAGACAAGACTAGATTTGTCATCCTTACCTGGTTTATTTTGTAAGTTAGGGAACCAACTATAAATCTTGAAACTATTCCTATACAAAGCACACACTATTTTTTTCTCCTTGTTTTTCATATATAGATTCGTGTCTTCTTCCTATTTTTCTGTCTTTTCTTTCCTTTATGTATTTTTTTCATTAATTATATAGGACATCATTCTACCATCTGTGCATAGAAACATTATTACATTCCTCGTCCATACATTATCTCTCTCTCTCTCTCTCTCTCTCTCTCTCTCTCTCTCTCTCTCTCTCTCTCTCTCTCTCTCTCTCTCTCTCTCTCTCTCTCTCTCTCTCTCTCTCTCTCTCTCTCTCTCTCTCTCTCTCTCTCTCTCTAAATATATATATCATGCGTCTGCTTGGTAATGAACATAGAACATGAACAATATATAGAAAAATCGTATCATTCCTCAAATAATAATAGTAATAATGATAATAATAATAATGATAATAATAGTAATTACTCCTTATCAAGTATACAGCATTCCATTTTTTTTTCAAAGCTTTACCGATTGAGTTTGTCGTATGAGCTTTCTCCTTTAAGTATATGATTATTTTCTTCATAAGGGGAAATGTGCCTCTCATATCGACATTAGCATTAGCATTCCCCTCAGTTTAACATGTGACTTATTATTACTATTATTATTATTACTATTATTACTGTTATTATTATTATTATTATTATTATTATTATTAGTAGTAGTAGTAGTAGTAGTAGTAGTAGTAGTAGTAGTAGTAGTAGTATGTCTTCTGTGATTCTTTACGTCTCATTTCCTCACTTTATTCTCATTATTACATATATCAAGCATATTTTGAAGACAGAAAAGAGCTAAATATAAAAAAAAACTTGCTATTACTCCGATTATTTATTATCATTGTTATTATTTTCTTGTTGTTGTTGTTATTATTGTTGTTGTTGTGATGTAGAAGGTTGGGTGTAGAGGGTGGTGATGCCGTCCATTTTAGGTGTAGTAATGGGAGGCAAGGGTGTGACGAAGTCTGATTAGTGTTTAAGTGAGGTTTTATGTTCTCCCCTTTCCTTCATTTCTCCCCTCACTCCCTCTTTCTACCTCCTGTCTTCCCCTCACTCACTCACTCACTCACTCATTCCTCTGTTCTCTATCTGTCTATCCGTCTGTCTATCTGTCATTTATATCTATACAATCTCTCTCTTTTTTCCTCTCTCTCTCTCTCTCTCTCTCTCACCACTCTCTTTCTCTCCTTTCAATGCAAATAAGGTAAAAATATGCCCCGCTGGCTTAATAAGATAGACATGACTGTATTACGAGTGTGAGCGTGTGGCTGTAATTATATTTTTCTCATTCACAAACATGAGGCAGGGGATGCGAGGGCTATAAATACGCCATCAGTGTAAACATCAACAAATGAAACACAAAAAAATGGGCATGGTGAAAGAGGGGGAGGAGGAGGGAGTGCTGTGGATTGTATATTAAAGTTGTAGTGTGTTCGAATATATGTGGGAGTGTGTTTATGTGTGTGGGTGTGTGTGTGTGTGTGTGTGTGTGTGTGTGTGTGTGTGTGTGTGTGTGTGTGTGTGTGTTGGGGGAAGGGGGTTAGAACACAAACACACATACACACACATGCATACATACAATTTTAAAAGTTGTATATATGTGTGTGTTTGGGGTTTGTGCTAGTAGTATAGTTAGATTAACAGTCATTTTATTATTATTATTATTATTATTATTATTATTATTATTATTATTATTATTATTATTATTACCATTATCATTGTTATTGTATCTGTTATTTTTGCGGTTTCTTGTGTCAAAAATCAAAGACTAAACATTGAAGTGAAAGTGTTACGTTGTTTGTCATCTTCTCCCATAAATAGCTCGTATGGTGCTTAGCGAGGGCAGAAGGGCGGCTTTTCCCCTCTTTTATTGTGTATTTGTCTTGTTACGTTCCGGACACGACTTCCCCTCACCACCTCTCCCTTCACAAAGCCCCATTTCCCCTCTCGTTCCATTCTCGTCTTTAGAATACCCTCACTTTTCCCTCTTACTTTCCTTCCCTCTTTTCCCCTCGGTTTTCCTCAGCTAAGTGTTCGTTCTGTTCTTTCCCCTCACACGCTCCTGCTAACTTACTACCCACTCCACCTTGGCTTACACTTCCACACCTGATCCTTCTGTCTTCTTGCTGTCTTTTGAACGTCCCACACTCTCCCCTCAGCATTCTTCCCCTCTTTAACCTCTCCTCAAGTAAGGTCTTCGCTTTCCTCCTTTTCCCCTTCCCACACCCTTCACTAACTTTCCCATTTATCCTCGCCTGCCATGCCTCCTCCCAGCTGATTTGCATTCCTCCACAGTTTTGCCTCTGAAGTTTCCTCCACCACCTCTGCCTCCTCTTCCTCCTCCTCCTCCTCCTCCTTCTCCTCCTCTTCTTCCTTCAGTAACCCGGCTTGCACACACGCACATGACACCCTGGATATTATATTAAGAGCCTTCAGGAATTCTCAGCACTTATTCAGGATTTTCTGAAGTGTGTCTTATGATGTCACCAACACTATACACTCACTCACCTGAGCTTGCCTGAGTGTACCTGAGTTTACCAGAATTTACCGCCACATGACCTCGCCGTGATAATATTCCTGCCTTCCTAGATTATTTTTATTTTTGCACCTTTCCTCTGTCTTGTTCTCATTTGTCCTCCTCTTCCTCCTCCTCCTCCTCTTCTTCCTCATCCTCCTGGCTCTTAAGCATGCGCCTCTCACTCACTCCTTCCCCACCAATTTCTCGTCCTAACTCAACGCACTACACTCCCCTCGCTCCATGCAGCTTCCTAAATCCACTCCTTTCATTCCACACTGCATCCAAACTCGTTCTCCTTTTCTCTACACGACCCCCTCCCCCCTCATCTTCCCCTCCTTCTCCTCCCTGTCCTCTTTCCTCCCCACTCTCCCTCCCTTTCCGTCACTTCCTGAGGCCCCCTCCGTCACCGTCTCTCTCCCTCCACCACGACCGTCAACACAGGGCTAAGAGCTCTTTCGACGTGTGATTGAAAAGCCGCGGGCGGTCCCAAATCTGTTTCTCCGCCTGCAATCACCAATTCACGGGAGCGACGTTGACGATACGGCCATCTTTCCCTGCCGCCAAAAGACTGAAATCCTCCGGCGGGCGTGTGAGGGTGAGGGTCTTCTTCCGGCGGGTGAAGAGAGAGGGATGGGGCCGAGGCTGAGTCACACATGAGGGCGCCAAATGCAGTGTGATTGTTTGCAAATATACATCAATTACTGACCCAGATTTGGTTGTGGAGGGGACGAGAGAAATGGAAGGAGGGGAGGGAGGGAGGAAGGTGAGGCCACACAGACGCTCATCACCATCACTATCACACCCATCACTGTCAACACCATCTTCCTCATATCCTGACACACTCTCGGGGATGTACTCTGTGACGCTTTCCTTCCATCCAACATGATCTCTTGACTCTCCGCCTCACACCAGCGTTCCATTCCCTCGTAAGGCTTTCAAGGACACGCTGAGTTTGGTCTTTGCCTCGTCACCTTTCACCTTGATACGTGTTGCCGATCCAAAACGACAAAAGAAAGTCGCCTTGAGTTCGAAAAGAGAAATAACCCAAAAATCTAAACTCCTGTTATTTATTATTTTTCTTATATAAATATATCAATTAATTCATTTATTTATTTTGTTAGGAATGTCATTTTATGTTAATAATATGTCTATTTTATGTCTTGTTTTCGATTTTCATCCAGTTTCTTTGTCACATATTTTCTCGTCCGTTGACTTGCTCTTCATTTCGTTCAC
>JAPQNM010000020.1:3974218-3994218 GCA_029783475.1 Metacarcinus magister
ACACGTGAGAGGTATACATGACTGTACATAATACATACACAGGCACGCACACACATATATACATTCTCTCTCTCTCCCTCTCTCTCTCTCTCTCTCTCTCTCTCTCTCTCTCTCTCTCTCTCTCTCTCTCTCTCTCTCTCTCTCTCTCTCTCTCTCTCTCTCTCTCTCTCTCTTCTCTCTCCTCTCTCTCTCTCTCTCTCTCTCTCTCTCAACACCTACTAAGCTTCTTAAGCCACCACCTCCTTCCTTAAGCCTATTGTCCACCCTTCAGTGTACCTGGAGATGCTGACAGACGCCTACCTGTAATTAAGGTTCCCGTGGTACACCTGCAGGCTGGAAGGGTAATGTAATGTAAGCCTATAGAGACAAAATCAACCTTCATTCACAATTGTAATTAGGCCTACACTAAGATGCAAGAATGTTAATTATACTTTTATTTTCATTCGACTTCTGTTTCTTTTTAATGTTTTATTTAGTCATCGATTTTTTTTTTTTATCCTTTTTACCTTAATTTTGTTGATGGTTCAGTTCAGGTGTGGTTGAGGCTACGAAATGTGACTCAGGTGTGGAGGTGCTGCGGGTCAGGTGTTGGAGGAGAAAGGAAAGGGAAGGGGGGGCGTGGAGGAGGGAGTGTGTGTGTGTGTGTGTGTGTGTGTGTGTGTGTGTGTGTGTCATATTTTGGTTGGACTGTATGTCAAGACGGTTTCATATACACAGGAATTTCTATGGCCCTGATACACACACTTGAGAGGTGTATTAAGAGTGTATTAAGAGTATATTGAACCTATTCAAGTGTGTATTAGTCTATTCATAAAGCCATATTCAGTAGTCTATTCTGTGTGTGCATATGTATGGTTAGACACACACACACACACACACACACACACACACACACACACACACACACACACACACACACACACACACACACACACACACATCCACACACACTTGACTAGTTTTGAATATAAGCAAACATTTGGTGCCTGTCTATAAAGTAATTATAGGAACAGGTATCTGACACACCTGGCAGCTTTACCTTGATGGAGAGACGCACACCAAGGGACGAAGGGAGAATATTTTACCTGAAGCGAACTAGGGAAGGTGTGGTGATGGTGGTAGTAGTAGTAGTAGTAGTTGTTGTTGTTGTTATTGTTATGATGATGATGATAATGATGGTGATAAGATCGTCACTGAAGTATTTCGTTAACGACATTATTACGTAAATTAATGCAAAAAACAGGACCCCTCCCCCCCCCCACACACAAAAACCAATATATTTGACTTATGACTTTAATCTCTGCTAAGAAAGGCTTGTGGGGGGTGTTGTGTTGTGGGGGGGGGGAGGGTAATGTATAAGACATTACCTCCCCCCCACAACACAACACCTTAAAACACCCCCACAACCCTTTCTTAGCGGATCACCTGCGCGTGGACACCCCTGGGCGCCTCCTCCCCATAAATTGGACAGGTAGAGGCGGGAGCATCATCATCACGGGCACACCAGCAGGAGAAATTATCCTTGACGTCACGGCTGCGATTCGATAACTGCCGACGAGGGAGTAGCTTGGGCTGCTTAGTGGGCCGGGAGGGACGAGAAGGCAAGGCAAGGGAGGAAAGGAGTGGAGAAAGAAAGGGAGGAAGGGTGGGTGAAGAGGCAAGGTATGAGGGAGGAAAGAAGGGGAGAAAGAAAGGGAGATTTGGTGGGTGGAGAGGCAAGGTGTAAGGGAGGAAAGGAGTGGAGAAAGAAAGAGAGACATTTGTGAGTGAAAAGGTTACATGTTATTTCATACTCAGGTGATTGGTACACAAGACATTTCATACCCAAGCCATTTCCGCACCAGGCTCTTTAATAGTCAGTACTTAACCAACACAGACCATTTGTGACTCAAACAATTTCATTATGTTAATATATATTTTTTTATCATTCATCATTCAAGTAAATCTAATCAAAATATCTTGTTATTGCATGTTAAAGATGTACAACTTTAATTCATATGATTTTCCACGTTTCTGTGCGGGAAATATTTTTATTTGAGGGGGGGGCCCAAAAAATGTCGACCAAAGTTTACGACAAAATAATTTATGTCATTTTACTAGAAAACTATTATTCATAGAGCAAATATGCATAGAGACACATTTGTAAAATATGACAAGGTCTATCAGATAGTGCAATAATCTTTCCAGTTTCTTCTATAGCTTTGGACAAAAAATGGAAAAATTTTTTTTTTTTTTTTTAAATAGTAATGTTAAATATTTTCAAATGTTTACATTTCATTGTAGTTACTTTATAATTTAAAAAAACGGGCGTTTCTTGTTCTTTCTTTTCTACTCTATACTTTTTTACGTAAACCTCATATATTTTGAGTTATTTAATAAAACGTTATTATTAGAAAAATTCCAAGGGGTGTGTACACACGAAAATTGCGTGATCATTTTCAAAGTTTCGAATCTCATAGAAATTGGTCTAAAGAGGTTTTACTACATGAGAAACACGGATCTTGACTCAATTTTATGATTACTATAATATTAACCCGTAAAGAGTAGTCCCGAGCCCTTATAAACAAGTGTTGATAGAGTATAGTCCCGGGCAAAAAGCTGCGGGACGCGGCTTAGGGGTATTTTGCGTGATTCCCAGATATACTTTAGTGGTTTGGGGATGAAATGTCTTGATCATGGAGTGGTTTGAGTCACAAATGGTCTGTGTTGGTTAAGTACTGACTACTAAAGATTCTGGTGCGGAAATGGCTTGGGTATGAAATATCTTGTGTACCAATCACCTGAGTATGAAATGACCTGTATCTAGTGAAAAGACAAAGAAAATAGGTGAAATAGGGGAAAAGAGTGTTATAAAGAGTGAGAGGTAAAGAATGGTGTGTTATTATTATTATTATTGTTATTATCATTACTACTACTACTACTACTGCTATTATTTATTTATTTTGGAGAGAGAAAGAAAGGGAGAGGGAAAAAAATACGTAAGTGGGAAGAAGTAAAGAAACGAAACACAAGTAAGAAGAAAATAGTAGAAAGAATAGAAGACATTTTAGGAGAAGGGAAAATAAGAGTTACTGGGAACAGGAAAGAAAGAAAGAAAGATAGGAAATGGCGCAGACGAATAGCTGTAAGAAAAGAGCAAGGAGTAGAAAGAGAGAGAGAGAGAGAGTGGGAGAAAAGAAAGGTCAGTAGGAATAGGAGAGAAATAGTAAGAAAGAAAATGAGAGAGAGAGGATGAAGAGAAAGATAAGGAACAGATAGAAAAACACACGCAAAGAAACTCAAAGAAAAAACTGAAGAAAAGGAATGATGAGAGAGAGAGATAAAAACGTAATCACGACCAAAGAAAAATAGATAAAGAAAAAAAATACATCCAGTTATGGAAAAAGTGCACTGGATAGAAAAAACTTTAAAAAATGCACATAAGAAAATAAAAAAAAAAGTACTGGGCTAACCAAAAGATGCAATTACTATATGCAAAACCCGTAGAGCTTCGAAGAATTATTCCCCAAACGTACCCAGGAGGAGGAGGAGGAGGAGGAGGAGGAGGAGGAGGAGGAGGAGGAGGAGGAGGAGGAGGAGGAGGAGGAGGAATGAGAAGAGTCGAACTGGGGATATCGGTTTTAAGTGGGGCGGAGCTATAGGAGGAAAAGGAAGACTTGGAGGAGGAGGAAGAGGAGGAGGAGAAGGAGTATGAGAGAGAGAGAGAGAGAGAGAGAGAGAGAGAGAGAGAGAGAGGAGAGAGAGAGAGAGAGAGAGAGAGAGAGAGAGAGAGAGAGAGAGAGAGTTGCCTCACACTCACTCGTTCTGTTTACCGTCTTTATGGTCGGTCTTGATGAGGTATTGATGCGAATCATAAACTAGAAAGTGATAATGTCTTGGGTCAACGCAAGACCACCACCACCACCACCACCACCACCACCACCACCACCACACCACCACCACCACCACCACCACCACCACCACCACCACCACCACCATCATCATCATCATCACCACCACACACCACTACTACTACTACTACTACTACTACTACTACTACTACTACTACTACTACTACTACTACTACTACCACTATTACACACACACACACACACACACACACACACACACACACACACACACACACACACACACATTCAGTAACAGACAGTTGCTTCGCCAGCGAGGAAATGACGAAGGAGTATTGGAACGCCTAAAACCTCCCTCTTGTTCCCTGTTTCCTGGCGGGAACAGCAAACACTTCAGAAACACCCGCTGAACGAAGCCTGCAATGAGAGAGAGAGAGAGAGAGAGAGAGAGAGAGAGAGAGAGAGAGAGAGAGAGAGGAGAGAGAGAGAGAGAGAGAGAGAGAGAGAGAGAGTAGAGAGAGAGAGAGAGAGAGAGAGAGAGAGAGAGAGAGAGAGAGATAATAGCATTAATCAATATTGCACTTTAATCTATCTCACCTTCCTGGTATTTGTTGGTTCACACACAGGTCGTTAGAACACTTACATGAACACGTGGTACAGGTGTGTGTGGTGACAGGTATACATGCAATACCTGTGCTTGGCAGGATAAGGAAAAATAGATACTAATTAAATGCTCAAAATGCGAAGGCCGGAAATTTATCTATCTATTTACTACTTATTCAATCATCTATCTACCTATTGATTTGTTTTGTTATGCAAATTATTTCACATCCAATAATCGTTACAATATTGGTTTTTTTATGCGTTTTTTTCTTTCAGTATAATTACATTTCGTTATAATATAGGTATGATTTTTTTTTTTATTAATTCGATTGATAATTTGACTTTTTTTAATATATGATTATTATTTTGTGTTTATTATTATCATTATTATCATTATCGCCTTGCATGACTTTCTGATTCAGTCTGTCATTGTTTTCTAGATTCTTATCATTAACCCGTAAACCATTTTCTGTTTCCTTACCCAAAAAAATAATAGAGGAGAACATTGCAACTCAAACACACACACACACACACACACACACACACACACACACACACACACACACACACACACACACACACACACACACACACACACACACACACACTCTTTAAGGCTCCCTAGTGACTAAAAAGGTGTTTCTCATAACTCCTGAAGGTCTATCAAATATATCAGACTTCAGGGACTTGGTGAGGTAACACAGAGCCTCCCAGGACTCACCACCACCATCACCACCACCACACCACCACCATCACCACCACCATCACCACCACCACCATCACCATCACCACCACCACCACCATCACCACCATCACTACCATCACCATCACAACCATACCAAAAAGCGACTTCACAAAATTTCATATATATACGAGAAACCTGATTATGTAAACTTTCAAGATCAAACTGAAAAAACTAGAAAAAAAAAAACTGAATTGGTACATTTTTTTTTCCAATGCTAATCAATTAAACTCCATAAAAAATCGATACAACAACACAGCAAATGACAACAAAAAAATAATAGATAAAAAAAAATACAACAATAGTAGGCTTATATAGTAGCCCCGTTCAGAAGGTAGAAAGAAGGAAGGTAGAGGTCGTAGTGGCGGCTTCCCAGGGGCAGAGGCAGGTCCCATAAGGTCCCACAAGGTTCTCAGACGGCGGGGCAGCGGGGCGGGGCGGCGGGACGGGGCCAGGTGCTCCGTCCTTGTGATCCTCTGCTAAGTTGAGCTTATTAACACAAAGGCGGAAATGACAAGGAGAAAAAATGGACGGCGTAGGAACGGTATGAAGACTGTATGTGTGTGTGTGTGTGTGTGTGTGTGTGTGTGTGTGTGTGTGTGTGTGTGTGTGTGTGTGTGTGTGTGTGTGTGTGTGTGTATTTTTCTTTATCTTCATTACCTCTGCTTTGCATTTTACGTTTGTTTTGTGCTCTGTTTTATTGTATTCCATCCTTTCATTCCTCCTTCCTTTCTCTCTTTACTTCCTTTCTCTTCTCTCATTCATTCCTCTCATCGTCTGTCTACGCTAATCTTTCTTTCTCTTCGTTTCCCTCCGTTATTTATCTCTTTATCGCCTCCTCCTCCTCCTCCTCCTCCTCCTCCTCCTCCTCCTCCTCCTCCTCCTCCAGCCACACACCTGAGGACATTAATCACGTACCTGCCATAATTACCTTACGAGAAACCTTATTAGCGGCATTATTTTGTCACACTTTGCGAAGAGGATGAAAGAGGAATTTTCGAAGGAGAGGTTAATTAAGGAGGAGGAGGAGGAGAGGAGGAGGAGGAGGAGGAGGAGGAGGAGGAGGAGGAGGAGGAGGTGGTCGTTAGAGGGCTAATGACGGAGTGTTATGTACTGCTACTGGTGTTATTCTCTTTCCTTCCCACTATTTTTATTCATTTTCCTTCATGCCTTGTTTTCTACCTTTAAAAAATGTCTATGTTTTCATTATATATTTGTTTCAGTCACTTACGTTTTATATTTTTGCAGAATTTCTCAGTTTTTCATCTCACTTTGTAATTTGTTTTCAATTATACTTTTCATTCCCTCTTTTTCTCTCCTTCCTTCCTCTTTTCATTCACAATCGTATATTAACTTTCTCTTCTACCTCTCGCATCATTCCTAACTTCTCTTCCACAATTCCATCCTGTTTCTCCTTTATCAATTTCTACTCGTCAGTTCCTCACTTCTTACTCTAATCCTCTCCTCATTCTTATCTTACATCCTAATCCTATCAATCCTTCTATCCTTTCTATATTTGCGTCCCTGCGTCATCCTCTGTCATCCTTAGTATCAATTATATTGTCATACTTCTTTCTTCTTTTATTAACTACTGTCGTCTTTGTCACTATTTTTCTCTAGTTACTCTTGTCTCTCAATCTTCTCTTTTGTGTGTCATTCTCTCTATCCTCCTTCACTAGATCTCTCTCTCTCCCTATTTTCCTTCTTTATTTTTTTTCTCCTTCCCTTTTCTTTTTTATTCTCTTATCACATTTGTTTTAATTTTCTTGTTCTCTTTTCATTTTACTTGTTTCTTTCTCACTCATTCCTCCCGGTTCTCTTTACAACTAATCTTCTTTCTTCTCTTCTCTGTTTTATTCCTCTTCTTCATTCCTCTCTTTCGTTAGTCTTAGCAGTGTTGCCATATGGCCTTGCGGTGGGATTAGCAAGGTGCGGCGGAACATCTGGTAACACTGGTGCACCGTCATCCTTATCTGTGTGTGTACCGCGAGAGATGACGTAATGTGTGTGTGTGTGTGTGTGTGTGTGTGTGTGTGTGTGTGTGTGTGTGTGTGTGTGTGTGTGTGTGTGTGTGTGTGTGTGTGTGTGTGTGTGTGTGTGTGTGTGTGTGTGTGTGTGTGTGTGTGTGTGTGTTAAGGTTCTATATCTAAGTGAACGTGTATTTCTCTATTTTACTCGTTTCTTTTTTTTTTTATTTATCTATTTTCACTCTAAATCAATATTGAATAAAATGAGAGATAGAGGGATGTTAAGAATATTTTTTTCCTGCTTCTAAAAATTACTTGCCTCTTTTTTTCCTATTTTTCCATGACTTTTTCTTCCTTTGTTTACATTATAAATTATTATTGTCAATCTTTTATTGCTCGTTTCCTCTCACTTCTTCTTTTCATTTCCATCTCTCCTCCTTATCCTCTTTAGTGTCTATTCACACCTCTTTCTCTCTCACTTCCTCCCTTCCTCCCTTCCTCCCCACCCTCTTCCTCTCTCCATCCTTCCCTCCACTCCCTTCAGGCCACAGGATATCAGTACTCCTTCACATCCTTACCTTTTATTCTTCTTCCCTCTCTCTCTCTTTTTCTTCTTCTATCTTCCTACGAGTTTAATCTTTCCTCTTATTACTCCTATTCCTTCTTACCTTTCCTTCTCTTCATCTTTCCTTCTTTCTCTTCGTTTCGTCCTTCCTATCTTCCCTCTTCCGTTGCCTTGCCCTTTATCCTCCCTCCTCCTCCTCCTCCTCCTCCTCCTCCTCCTCCTCCTCTTCCTCTTCTTCCTCCTCCCTCCTCCTCCTCTCACCTGCCCGGCAATTAGAGGTATTGTTGCCTTCTAAAGACAGGTGTTGATGGTGGGGCATCTTGGTGAGACGGAGTGGACGGCAATTAGACAGAATAGAAGACGGAAGGGATGATCCATAATGAATGAACACCTGTCGAAGCATACCTGTGGGAGAATGTGGTGGTGGTGGTGGTGGTGGTGGTGGTGGTGGTGGTGGGGGTGGTGGTGATGGTGGTGGTGGTGATGGTGGTGGGTGTTAGTGTTCTAGAGAGAGAGAGAAAGAGAAGAGAAGAGAATGGAGAGAAAGACAGAGGGATGAGAGGTGAAATTTATGAAGAAAAAAATATGAAAGGTAAAAAGAAAATATCAAAGAAAAATTTTTAGTCTAGAATATATAAATAAAAAAAAAACTTACTGTGCCATACGCGATAAGAACACGTATGGGGGGGGAGGGGCTGGGGGGCGGGGCTTAACCATACCGTCACAAATGGGGCGGAGCTTGCGTACACAGACCCCCACGCCCCCCCTAGCCGCCCCCCCGAAACTACAATGGTAGACATACATACATACATACATACGAACATACTCACGTGTTTACCTTGAGCTTATTACCTTGTGAGGGAATTATTCAGGTGAGTGGAGGAGAGGAGGGGCGAGGGTTACCTGTACAGTGGAGAGATAATGGAGGAAATTTTCTCTCCTTCCCTCCATTTCTCTTTCTCTAACTGTTTATCCGTTTTTTCCTATTAATTCCATCTTTTATCATATTTCCTTCTATTCCCCATTTTCTTCCTTCGATTTTTTTCACCTCATTTCATCAACACCTTTTTATAGATTACACTTTTTTTTTATTCTATTTTCTTTTTTGCTATAAGACTTCCTACCTTTTATAGCCTCACCCCCCCCCCCCTTCAACACACACACACACACACACACACACACACACACACACACACACACACACACACACACACACACACACACACCATCAGACAAAATCCCAAGGGTGGAAGCGAGAAATATTTGGGCCTCGACACTGACCCTCAATTGCCTTTTAGCGGATTGCCTTACACTGCCTAATGGCCAGTTAGACCCGCCGGGGGGGGAAGGGGGGGAGGGGAGGGGAAGGAAGGGGAAAAGTGAGGGAGGGTGAGGGAAGGAGGGAGGGAAGGAGAGGCACCGTGGAAGAAGAAAGAGAGGAATGTAGTGTTCAGTGGAGGTAACGAGTGTGAGGAGGAACAAAGAAGAGGAGAAGAAGGAGGAGGAGGAGGAGGAATTGTATGATGTAAAGGTAGAAGATAATGTAAGGAATGGAGAGAGATTTGATGATAAGGAAGAACAGGGGAATGAATGATGAATGTGGAGAAGGAATGAAGAACAATAAGAGAGAGAAAAAAAATTAAGATAAAAAAAAAGGGAGAGAAAGAGATAAGGATCGAAAAACATGAGTCAAAAAACAGGAGAAAAAATTAATGATAATAATAATAATAATCATAATAATAATAATAATAATAATAATAATGATAATAAAAAAAGTATTACCAACGCATCGTGACACTTTTTTTTTGGTTTTTGTTGTTTTTGAAAGAGAAAAAAATAAAAAGGGGGCAGTCAGCGTTTGCATTTTCACATTTGTTTGTTGCAGTTAACGTGGCAACACTGCATGCACACCATAAACAGCAAGTGTGTGGCAGGTGTGCAAAACAGGTGTGCAAGGCAGGTGTAGGGACCCTTTATTTTTTTGTATATTTAGTCCCCTTTTCATTTTTTATTTCTGTTTATCAAATTTTTTTCTGCTTTTTTATTTTTTTTTATTTATTTTTTTTTTTCTCTTTCATCTCCAATCCTTTTGTTCGATCTCCATTCAGTATTTTACTAATGCTTTCTTGCTCTTTTTTATTGTATTATTTTTTTTTCTTATTTATTCATTTCCATCATGTTTTGGCTTTTCCATTATTTTTTTTTTCTTGTATTCTGTCTTTTGTTATTTTTTTTTCATTCATTGCCAATTTCAATAATCTAAATATATCTTTCTTTTCATACATACCTTCACTTTCTTCCCTTCCCTTCTTCTTCTCTTCTTTCTTCCTTCTCTCTTCTATTCTTTCTTCCTTCTGGTTCTCCTACTATCATCTTCCTCTTGCTGTTACTCCTCGTCCTTGTCCTTGGCGTTCTCCCTCTCCTTTTCCTCTTCTTCCTCCTCCCTCTCCTCCTTCCCTCCTCCTCTTGCTCCTCCTCCTCCTCCTCCTCCTCCTCCTTGCCCATCACCCTTCCCTCCTCTCGTCTCTTTCCAATTAAGTCCACGTACACACCTGAGCATACACCTGTCTTACTACAGAACCCACATCTGCACACACACACACACACACACACACACACACACACACACACACACACACACACACACACACACACACACACACACACACACACACACACACTTGCTCCTTCAAACTGCACTTCACTAATGGATTTTAAGAGACCCACGATCCTTCATATTTGTCTCTCTCTTTTTTCCCCCCTTACACATACCCCTCAGTCTATCAGTCTTGCATTCTTCATTCCCTTTAAGAGAGATCCCCACCAACCCCTTTTTTCTCTCTCTCTCTCTTTTTTTTTTTCTCTCTTCTCTTCTCTACTAACATCCAGGCCTCTCCTAATATCCACTCCCTCTTCTCCCCCTTCCACTCCCCTCCACTCCACTAAATAACCCTTCCTTGCCCCTTCCAATCCCCTCTTACGCTTCCTTCTCTCCCCTCCTCCTCCCCTCCTCCTCCCCTCCTCCCCCCCGTCTCCCCTCACTGGTGGATAAGGGTCCTCCACAACGATTGGGTGAAGAAATACAGGTGGATCACTGAAGTATTTAGGAAAACGTTTTAAGTAGCTTGTTGATGCTCGTCTGAGGGGAAAGGGACCGGGAGGGGAAAGGAGGGAGGGGAAATGAGGGTAAAAAAAAAAGGAATGGAATGGAAGATGAGGAGATGAATAATATGTAAAGGAAATTGAAGAGACTGAAAAAATACAATGAAGGTTAGAGAATAAGTCAGAAATTTAAATAATATGGAAGAAGAATAGAGAGAGAGAGAGTGAGATAGTGATAGGTATTAATAGGGTAGAAGGGAAAGAAAACAAACAGAAAGAATAGCTAATGGAAAGAGAATAAATAGGACGAAAAAGTTGGATAAAAGGGAATAGGGGGAGAGGGGAAGGGGAGGAGGAGTAAGGGGAAAAGAAAGAAAGAAAGAGAGAGAGAGGGGACCAGATGTTTTGTGATGTCACCTCCCTAACCAATGTGTGTGTGTGTGTGTGTGTGTGTGTGTGTGTGTGTGTGTGTGTGTGTGTGTGTGTGTGTGTGTGTGTGTGTGTGTGTGTGTATGTATGATTGCGCGCGTACACACACACACAGACACATACAGAGAGAGAGAGAGAGAGAGAGAGAGAGAGAGAGAGAGAGAGAGAGAGAGAGAGAGAGAGAGAGAGAGAGAGAGAGAGAGAGAGAGAGAGAGCGAGACCGACGGTACCTAAATCAGCGCAAAACAAATGGTGTGTGCTAATGATAGTTATAAATTCTCTCTCACACACACACACTCTCTCTCTCTCTCTCTCTCTCTCTCTCTCTCTCTCTCTCTCCTCTCTCTCTCTCTCTCTCTCTCTCTCTCTCTCTCTCTCTCTCTCTCTCTCTCTCTCTCTCTCTCTCTCTCTCTCTGTACCTTTATCTTCATTCTCCTTTACTCCTTCCCCTTTTTGTTGCTTTTCCCCTTTTTTTCCCCTCTTTCCCCTCCTTTAACCTACCCGTATTTTCCTTCTCCTCTCTTTCTGTCTCTCTTTCTGTCTCTCTTTCTGTCTCTCTTTCTTTCCCTTCTCGTTTTCCTCTCCACCTTCCTCTCCCCTTTCTCTCCCTCCCCTCAATGCACTAACCTCCCCTCACCCCATTCCTACGTAAATAATGTGAGGGGAAATTTTGGCTTCTCAATTGATAGTTACTTACCTAGGAATAATTGATGTGTTGCCTTGACTGTCTTTTGTTTATGTGTGACGTCATCAGTGGCGTCACCCAGGCAGCCAATCACGTGGTCTCCTGTTGTTTTTAGTTTGTTTTTGTTTTTTTAGGATGTTTTTGTTTTGTTTTTTGTGTTTTATTGTGTGAGAAGAAAATATTTGGTTTGTTTTGTTTGGTGATTAAAGTTGTTGATGTTTTTTTTTTTTTGTTTATAATATGTTTGTCGTGGTGTAGTTGGGTGTGTGTTTGTATGTGAGTGTGTGTGTCTGTGTGTCTGTGTGTGTGTGTGTCTGTGCGCGTGTGTGTGTGTGCGTGTGTAGTCGAACGCATAGAGATATCAACACCACACACACACACACACACACACACACCACACACACACACACACACACACACACACACACACACACACACTCATCCATACCTTTATGCATGTCTGGCAAATGGGAGAATGAGGAACAGGGAAGTGAAAGAAAGAGAGAAGAGGAAGGGGGTAAGATAGAAAAGAGTGGGGACTGAGGGGAAGAGAAGGGGGGTTGAGGGAAGAAAAAGAAGGGGAAGTGAGGAACCATATATCTCCGTCACTTATCTGATCGGCCTTAGCTAATTGGTTGTTTAAAATATGCATGTGATGACGTCAATGATGGCTTGTTGTGGATCGAACCAGTACACACACACACACACACACACACACACACACACACACACACACACACACACACACACACACACACACACACACACACATTCAGTATTTAGTGAAAAAAAACGTACTTTATATGTTAGTAATATTTCACCCACAACACTCGCCGAACTATTTCCCATAAAACGCCCTTTTTTACGTACCAAGGGAGATGGAGGGAGCATATCTCCTTTCCCTTTTTCCTTCTCCCTTGCATCTTTCACCCCCTCTCTCTCCCTCTCTCTGTTTTCCTTTTTCTTCTGCGTTTCTCTTCTTTTTCTTTTTCCCTGACTCCCTTTCTTCCCATATTCACGTCACTTTCTCTCCTCCTTCGCATCAATAACGGGAGAATTTAGAAGAAGAATAGAAATGAGTGTTATTGTTTGTTGTTGTTGTTGTTAATAGTGCATAGTGTATATTAACTTACCATAATGACTTTCAAAACATGCATTCATTCATTCATTCCTTCATTCTTCACATTCTTCCCAATCACACTTACATTTCACATCCTCCTCATTCATCACATATCACTCACACACATATTAGACGACCCAACACAACATAACATAACATAACTAACTTGTACACCAACCAACCTCAACTCTTTCTTGCCTTCCCGAACCCTCTAGTCTGACCAAGTGTATTCGAGGGACTGTGAAGTTGATTAGATTAGACTCAAGGGGCAGACAGTAGGGAAAGGCATGGGTGGAGAGGCGGGTATATCGAGCATGGCGTGTTGATCAGATTAAAATGTTGATGTGCTAATACAGTCGACTGGTGTTCCCGGTGGTAGCGACGGGGAGAATTGAGTTAGGATGCAAATACGCCAATTCCCAGCGCGACGGAGAGAGAGAGAGAGAGAGAGAGAGAGAGAGAGAGAGAGAGAGAGAGAGAGAGAGAGAGAGAGAGAGAGAGAGAGAGAGAGAGAGAGTGTGTTGAGTTGAGTTGGTTGAATAAAATAATAAGAATATGTGTCTTTCTCTTCTCTCTCTCTCTCTCTCTCTCTCTCTCTCTCTCTCTCTCTCTCTCTCTCTCTCTCTCTCTCTCTCTCTCTCTCTCTCTCTCTCTCTCTCTCTCTCTCTCTCTCTCTCTCTCTCTCTCTCTCCTTAACCCTTTCAGCATCCATTCCCTTCCTCTTTCCCTCCCTTCCTTTCTCCTTCCCTTTCACGTTCCTCCCTCCCTCGACCTCCTCCTCCTCCTCCTGTCACCCCCTTCCCCCTCCTCCTCCTCCCTCTCTCCCTCCGTCCCGCTTCAGCTCTACTAAAATGTCCCATTATACGACTAATTATCTCTAAAATCTATTGATCAATTAGCCGTCCAGCTGGTCGTTCCATTTCGTTCAAAAGTCTTATGCGTCGTAAATTATTTCCTATTTTCCCCTAAAATTATCAAGTTTCATTTTCCTTCAGTATGAATATCGTGTTACATTTTAGGTTGGAATCAATAATTGTATTCCCATTTTATTTCATTATACTACGTACCCATGTATATTATCTTTATTTTTTCTATTATTTAACTTCTTCTAATCTAATATAATGGAATTGTATTATTGTATTATTGTATTATTGCTTGTGTATTTCTTTTTTTCTCTCTCCTATATAAGTGAAAAGAGCCACAAGGTCATATGTGAGAAAGTATGGTACACAGATTAGAGAAAGGTCAAAGAAGGTGCCATAGAAATATAAAGCTGTTTGGAATTTTCTTCAAGATGTTTTTTTTCTTCTTTTTTTTTGAAGTTTGAAATGTGTCACGTAATTGGTTCTCTCCTTCGTATACTTTGACGTCACAGGTGAAATGGGCGTGGCTAAGTGCCTCACACACACACACACACACACACACACACACACACACACACACACACACACACACACACACACACCCACACACACACACATCTTTTATCTTCCAATATTTCTTTACACCTCTTCCTTTCCTCTCGTCATTTGCATTCAAGTGTAATTCATTTGACCTTGCAAGAATTTTTATATATCTAGTTTTATTTTCCTCTTTTTTTTCCTCTTTCGGCGAGGGAGTGTAGGGCAGAATCTCTTTAATCCTATTATACTAATTTCATCCAATCACTTTACCTGGCCTGACCTGCGGAAGGAGGGGAGGGGGGGGGAAGGCACAGGTGAGGGGGGGGGGCGGAGAGGAGGAGGGAAAGAGGAGAGGGAGTGAGGGAAAGAGGAGAGGGAGACAGGGAAAGAGGCAGGAAGAGGAGGCTGAGAGGGAAAAGGAAGAGGTATGGAGGAAGAAGGTAGGATGTGAATCAGGTCATGTAAGGGAAGAGAAAGAAGGAAGGAAAGTGGAGAAGATAGATAGATAGATAGATAGATAGATAGATAGATAGATAGATAGAGAGATAGAGAGAGAGAGAGAGAGAGAGAGAGAGAGAGAGAGAGAGAGAGAGAGAGAGAGAGAGAGAGAGAGAGAGAGAGAGACAGAGAGAGAGAGAGAGAGAGAGAGAGAGAGAGATTAGACTTGATACTTCCTTTACAAGTTATCGGCAGCTTAGTATCCTCCTCCTCCTCTTCCTCCTCCTCCTCCTCCTCCTCCTCCTCCTCCTCCTCCTCCTCCTCCTCCTCCTCCTCCTTCTCCTCCTCCTCCTCCTCCTCCTCCTCCTCCTCCTTCTAGTCGACCATTGGCAGGTGTGGAGGTAATTAAGACTCCCTGAGGTAAATCTCCACCTGATCATTGACGTCCTTTGCAATTATCGAAGGTCTTTGGCAGGAGGGAATGAAGAGAGAGAGAGAGAGAGAGAGAGAGAGAGAGAGAGAGAGAGAGAGAGAGAGAGAGAGAGAGAGAGAGAAAGGCTTCCTCCATCTTGAGAAATTCCTCCCCCGTCTTGGCTTGGCAAATGGCTTTTCACCTCGCTGATCTATCGGTAGGAAGGATGGAGGGAGGGAGGAAGGGAGGGAGGAGAGGGGAGGAAAGTGTGGCGGCTGGAGAAAAGAGGGGAGGAAAAGGAGGGAGAGAGGAGGGGAAGGGAGGGGAGGAAAAGGAGGGGAGGAGGGGAAGGATGAGTGTTGCCAGCATCAATTTTTCTTTCTGTAGTGAATGATTTATCAAAAGCCGACTTTTTTTTTATCATTTTTTTTCTCTCATGCATAACGAAGAGAATTGTCATATAAATTTTTTTTGAGATATTCAGAAAACCTTGAAATTAATGGAGTCAAAACGAATATATATAAAAAAAAAAAAAAATAGTTACATCATCGTTATAGAAGGAATAACTGAAATGAAAAATAATCAAACTCCATTATCAATAACCAACAACTATCCATCTTCCTTCCCTTTACACAGAGAATAAGTAAAGGGAGAGTATATCAAAGGGTTGAAAGTAAAAGAGGGGGAGGTGTGGGTGGAATTGAGAGAAACAAAGACGAGGTGTAGAAGGTTGCAAAGGGAATGATTTCTTGGTGAGGTGGAAATCTTATCGAAGTGGAAGACCTATTGGAAGGGTGTGGTGTGTGTGTGTGTGTGTGTGGTGTGTGTGTGTGTGGTGTGTGTGCTATTGCAAGCTGGGAATGAGGAGGCGGAAGACAAAGAGGGAGAATATTGAGGGCGAAGAAGAGGAAGAGGAAGAGGAAGAGGAGGAGGAGGAGCCAGAGAAGGAGCATAACGAGGAAGAAGAAAAGACCCTAGAGAGAAAGAAAAAGAGAGAGAGAGAGAGAGAGAGAGAGAGAGAGAGAGAGAGAGAGAGAGAGAGAGAGAGAGAGAGAGAGAGAGAGAGAGAAAGAGAGAGAGCAGCTAATCACTTTGTCTTTGCAATAGCCATCCAATCTTTCATAATGGAGCCTCGAACCCTTGATTGGGAACACGACAGCAGACTGATCGAAGACAAGCAGCTGAAGGAAAATCTACAAATAATATGACGAACCTACTGGGTAATGAGGGTGACAGGCGGATCCGGGAGTGTGAGAGGGGGTGAGGGGGGTGGTGGGGGTGAGGGGGGTGGGGGGTTGGTGGGGGTGGTAGGAAGGAGGGTTCAGTTACTGGTTCTTCTTGGTTTATTTAATGATTCGAAACTTTCATTCATTCGACTCACTGCCTTATTTTTTTTTTTGTCTATTAGTTTCAGTTATTACTACTACTATTACTATTAGTTTTATTATTAGTCTTAGTTTGCCTTCAATGGTGTACTATTTCGCTGTTTACATCCGGGTTATGGTAGTGGGTGGAGGGGGTGGAGGGGGTGGAGGGGGTGGAGGCGGTGGTGCCACGCCTTGCCCCTCAACACCACCTGCCTCTCCCACCTTTCACGTTTCGGGGAGCAAGATGGACGATGTGGCAACAATTAATTTATCGGGGTCGCCATCAAGAAATAATTGGCAATTAATCCCTTGTCAGCAAGTCGGCAGCGTGGCGACATCGTACATTTGGCAGCGGCGTCGATTAAGTCAGCACTTGAAACTGCAGAAAGGGAGAAAAAACGGCAGAGAAATAATAATAATAATGAAAAAAGAAAAAGGTGGAGTTGCTTAGTTTCGTTGCCTCGTCTTTTCTTTTTTTTTCCATTTGCAAAGATGTAGTGAAAGGAAAATAATCTGGTGTGTATTGGAGGAAATATTATGTTAGTTTAGTTTATATTATTTAAGTGTTGGATGTGCGTGCGTGCGTGCATATAAAATTACGGGTTGAGAGACAGCGAAAAGAGAGAGAGAGAGAGTTGAATTTAAGTGAAAGCAAAGGATCGAGTGAGTGAAACAGCAACACAAAAAATAATATAGTAATGCATTTTCTCTCAAAAGACATCGTCACCCTAACTTTCCGAGAGAGAGAGAGAGAGAGAGAGAGAGAGAGAGAGAGAGAGAGAGAGAGAGAGAGAGAGAGAGAGAGAGAGAGAAAGGGGGGGGTGTAGGGGGTGTTGTGTAAAGCCCTTCCCAGCGGACTCCACCCTCACACCTTCACGCCGGGGTCACAAAAATATTGTCACCGTCACGTACATTATAACTAATTAACATGAGCACATGAGACTGGGGCCGCGGAGGCTAAATTAATCACAAGTATACATGAAGAGAGAGAGAGAGAGAGAGAGAGAGAGAGAGAGAGAGAGAGAGAGAGAGAGAGAGAGAGAGAGAGAGAGAGAGAGAGAGAGACTGAGAGGAATCTATAATTGACAGCCACTATATTTTTCCTTCTCTCTCTCTCTCTCTCTCTCTCTCTCTCTCTCTCTCTCTCTCTCTCTCTCTCTCTCTCTCTCTCTCTCTCTCACACACACACACACACATCTGAAAGAGGACAGGTGAGGAATGCATATTGAATTGAACTATTGTGTGTGTGTGTGTGTGTGTGTGCGTGTGTGTGTGTGTGTGTGAGCATGTGGACTGGTAGGTGGAGTATCGTGTTTGGGGGATGAAGGGAAGGGGTGAAGGGAGGGAGGGGAAGGGGTGAGGGGAGGGAGGGGAGCTGAGCAGTGGCTGAGCGAGCACCAATAGTGAGGGTAAACACGACATCTGATTGGCTCTTACTCCTCACATGTGGCCACCAACCCCGCCCCTCCACGCATACACACACACCCCAGCCCCTCCGCCCTCCCTTCCCCTCCCTTCTTCCTCTATCTCTCCCCTCACACGCATAACAAAGCCAGAATATTCGACCTCCACCTAAAACTTGTAAAAACGTTGGAAAAAATATATATAAACACGTTATTTTACCTTAAAACCAAGAGAGAAAACACGAAACCAAACAAACAGGAATGTATTCAAGACCTCACACACATACACACACGCACACGCACACGCACATACACACACACACACCGTTGATATTAGAAAGGGTTGCTGGTGAGGTACTTAAAGTGGAACCAAACACCCTTAACACGAACCCTTTGCACCTAAACTTACCCTTTACCCTTTCCACACAAGCATATCAGGTTAATATTCTCACCTGCGAACATAGATAGAAGTGGATGTATGTAACGAAATTGTGATCCCGTAAAAGCGACGACATCCTGCAGTCTTGAAACATTGCGAAAGGTGACGCAAGGGAGAGAAAGCCAGGCTACTGCTTAAGGCAAGTGGCAAGGAACATTTTGATTGGCTGGTTCAGATCCCGCTGCAGGGGGTGGAGGGTGGGTAATGGTGGGCAGGAAAGGTGTAGGAAGAGGAGGAGAAGGAGGAGAGGAAGGAAGAGGAGGAGGAGGAGGATGTGAATGTGGTAGAGGTTGCTAGGAAGTTATAGTCACTCTTTCTTTCTTTGTCTCTCTCTCTATCTATCTATCTATTTCTATCTATCTATCTATCGGAAGTAGTAGTACATCTGAAGTTGGTCTGATGAGTTAGTCTAATTTGGACTTAAGACTGAGCAGGAAGTTCGTGTGAGTTCAAGTTAGTCTGAAGTCAAAGTTTGCTGGAGTAAGACCAAGAAGCTGCAGTAACACGGTATGAAGATCCTTAATACGTAATACACGTCTAAGATATGAACGCAAATTGACAGCTACTAATACGATGAACTGATACTAACACTATATCAAGCAAGCTCTATCTACACATTTATACACCTGCTACTTCCTCATGGGCGTGGCTGGCAGGTAATGAAGTAATGAAACATGCAGTGAAAGAAAACTAATAACCTCTGGAAGTACTCGAACCAACAGTCTCCCTCTCACCCTCCCTCCGTCCTGTTACCCAGTCAGTCAGCCAGCCAGCCAGCCCTCCCGCCAGCCCTCCCTTCCCTTATTGATTGATGTCTATTTTATTCATCCCCTGCGCGGCTCGTGTCATTAGTGGCTGGAGGTCAGTATTTGGCGAGACGAGCTAAGTGAGTGATGAGGAGAACAGCTCAATGGCAGTAATAAGACGAGGATAAAACATGGAGACACTCGTTTGCGCTATGTTATCCGTCGATGTTTTGCATGACTGAGTTTTACGTCCAGTTATTTATTGAGCTGCTCATTGTCTGCTTATAAATGGGATTCGAATGTGTATCCCAGAGTGGTTCTTGGTATTTTAGTTCACCCTCAACACGTGATAGCAGCGTAATAATAATTGGTAGTAGTTGTTGTTGTTATAGTAGTAGTAGTAGTAATAGTAATAATAGTAGTAATAGTAACACACCCATCTAACCCTCACTCCTCCTTCCCCTCGCCTTTACAGCCTAAGGAAGAAGCCTTGTTCTTCTCCCCTTCCCATAATTTCTCCCCCATTTACGCCACACTTATGCAAATAGCCTAATTGAATTTTTTAATCTTGATAATGATGATGCGAGCCGCCTTACTGTGCCTATGACAGTCCCGCACGCCTCTATGCCAACCCCAAACCTTCCTCCCATTCCTCTAGACGCGAATTCTTGTTGGCAGGGAGTCAAAAAAAAGTCTTCTGTTCCTATTCATTTAACCGTGTGAGGGCAACA
>JAPQNM010000020.1:3999218-4000455 GCA_029783475.1 Metacarcinus magister
AGTGACGGTTTAAATGTACTCTGGTTGAACAAAGAGAGAGAGAGAGAGAGAGAGAGAGAGGAGAGAGAGAGAGAGAGAGAGAGAGAGAGAGAGAGAGAGAGAGAGAGAGAGAGAGAGAAGATAGGAAGAATAGGAGAAAGTAGAAAAAGTTAAAGAGGGAGGAAAGAGGAAAAGATATGCAACAACCTCACCTCTTCTCCTCCTCCTCCTCCTCCTCCTCCTCCTCCCTCCTCCTCCTCCTCCTCCTCCTCCTCCTCCTCCTCCTCCTCCTCATCTCACCTCACCGCTTAACCAATTTATTGATTTCCAGAGCCAAAGTTTCCTACACATAAGAAAGAGTTAGACCGAATAGGAAGAAACGATGCTGTCCTAGAAAGGGTAATAGGAAGAGGAAATGAGGATAAGAAAAAGAAAGGGAAGGAGTAGGAAGGAAAAAAAAGGGAAGAAGGGCAAAGAAAAAGGATGTATAAGAAGGAGAGATGAAAGGAAATATAGTGTGTGGGATAAAGGACAGGGTTGAAAGAAGGAAAAGAGGGAAAAAAAGGAGGAAAAAGAAGGAGAAAGAAGATTATATGATTAGAAATAGATGAAAAAATGATAGAAAGAAAAATGGAAGTAAAAAACAATGCTAGATAAAAGGGATGGAAAGGTTGAAAGAAAGATGATAATAGGATAGAAAGTGAAGTGGATGGAAATTTGAAGATAGAGACAAGAAAATGGAGACTTCAAAGGGAAACAAGGGGAAAATGGAAAAGAATAGGAGGGAACGAAAAGGGAAGAGAGGAAGGTAACAATATTTAGGTGACTGGAAAACGGAACGAAGCCAGACAGAAAATGGAGGAGAGGCAAAGGAGGATGACAGGAGAGAGAAAGGATAGAAGATAGGAAAGAAGATGAATACAGCAAAAGGGAGAAGGGGAAGGAAGGAATAACTAAAAAGAAAAAGGTAAAGAAAGTCTATAGAATAAAGACATGTTAAATATTGCAAGAAAATCTGATGAAATATATAGAAAAAGACATCAAAGAGTAGGCAAAGAAAGAGCAGTAAACACAAGGACAACTTAAATCATATATTCTCTCTCTCTCTCTCTCTCTCTCTCTCTCTCTCTCTCTCTCTCTCTCTCTCTCTCTCTCTCTCTCTCTCTCTCTCTCTCTCTCTCTTCTCTCTCTCTCTCTCTCCTCTCTCTCTCTCTCCTCTCTCTCTCTCTCTCTCTCTCTCTCTCTCTCTCTCTCTCTC
>JAPQNM010000020.1:4015555-4020555 GCA_029783475.1 Metacarcinus magister
CGATCCAGGATACAGGGCCCCTCCCCCTTCCCTCCCCTTGACTAGTCCTTCCGACGGTGATCCTCATTGTGCTCATACCCTTAATTCATGTTCTCTCCTCCCGTCCTCCCTCACCCCTCAGCCGCTCGCCTCCCTCCGTCGCCTCCATCCTACCTTGCGTCTTGCCCCATCCTTTATCACCGTCACCACCACTACCACCACCACAGTATACATACCTCCCTTAACTACCATTACCTCTACCGCTATTATCGTCTCTCTCGCCACCCCTACCGCTCCTCGCTTCACCGCCACTACTGATCCACCACCACAACACCAACCACAGTCCACCACAACTATTACTTCCTCACCACTACCAGCACATCCACTACTACTGCTGCCCACTCCCTCAGTACCACTACCACTACCCCTACCACACTACCTCTCCCTCCCTCCCTCTCCCTCTACCCCCTTACCGGAGAGAATTATCAGTGTCACCTTGGATGACCTCTCCTGTATCTCACCTGACCCCCAGCCTCCCCCAGTGTAATTACCTGCGTTTGGCTCCTCCTATCTCTTAACCACTGTCATGCCTAACGCGGAGTTATTAGACTTATAACTCGGCATGATTACACACCCGCTGCGTCAGTTATATTGGCTCAGCGCGCTCGTGTGTGCCTTGCCTCCAACACGGAACGAACCATTAGGAATTCAACCCATTCTGTTATGCAAGCTTTTTTTTTCTTGTCTATTTTCATCGTCATTTTTTTATTCTACGCCTCAACTACTGTGTTGCATATACTTAATTAATTGATTATTTTTCTGGTGTGTTTGTTTGTATTCATTACGGCATGCAAGGGAGTGAAATTAAGAGGATTAACTAGAAATTTCTATGATGTGCGGAACACTTCATTATTTTGATGAGTTACTCTTGTCCGTTTTCTGTCATTTCCTTTCTTTACATCCCACGGCCGCGGGGAAGCCTTTGTCTAGCGTCGGTGTTCTTTACATTTTCACCGCCCACCGCTATTCCCTTGCCATGGAGCTTCCCACAGGTGCGCCTTGTCCCTGCCTAGTCCCTCTGGAGGTTAGTGATAAGTAGTCTTAGCTTCCAAACCAAACGAGGACAGAATTATCAGCCAATGTTCGAAAAATTTCTCTGAGAAGCTATGTTGATATCACTATTCTTTATGCTAACGTGTGGAATAATACATTACTGAGTGGTATGGTGGGTCATGGGACATTGAGATACCTTTACTTAACCTGGAATAGACTGGGGATGGCTGGAAGGGCCTTGGAGTGTAGTAAATATAGACACGAACTGTTTTAGGTGTCAACATCACAGCAGGCTAGGGAGGGAGGAGGGAGAGGAGGGGGGAAGGAGGTAAACTTGGGTTGTTTACCAATGTTGACGAGGTTTTGAGTTGGTGTAGGAAGGAGTGTATATCAGGTAACCGTCTGAAGGCATTACCCCCCGTGTGTGTGTGTGTCTGTGTGTGTGTGTGTGACGCGTTAAAAAGTTCATTCCCCGAAACCACAACATACATTTACTTGCTTTCTTACACCGTATTTACCCTCATGCATTTTCCCTGTTTTGTACACATCCACCCCCCCCCCTCCCTTACTACACTATCAGTGCCTGCAGAATATACCACAAAACTTTTGCTTCTTTTTCTACCTCATTTGTTTCCTGACACACAAAATTAAACCCTCAACTTGCTTCTCCGATTGGCTGGACGTCTGCTCGCCGGTCACGTGATCTGTAGATTTAGACTTGCTGCCTTTGCTGATTGGTCGAACAGCTTGCCTCGGCCATCCTGCTAAATTTACGACTATTGGCGGAATTCCACAAGTGTGTTTCCTTTTCTGGGCCTTCGGTTTTATCAGAAATTCTCTTATACTAATAATCACAATGCTGCACACGTTGTAATATGCCTTTCTATCGGCGTGCTTCTCGCAGACCTGGGCCGAGGCTCCTCCCCTCAGGACCACGGGAGGCAGGGAGTAAAACTGGGCTGAGATATTGCTGGTTTTTATTGAGGGAAAATCGTTACAGTCAACATTAGAGGCGCACAACGTTCAGTCGCCACTCAAGTAGGACTGACAGTCGCCCGGTACATACATACATACATACTGCCCCATCCTCCTCCCACCCCACGACCCCTGCACCTCCTCTTGTCTTCCCCCTCCCTGCCGCTTCTCAGAGCACTGGTGGCGATGGGGGGTGGAGGCGGGGCGGGGCGGGGCGGGACTGGGCCGTGGAGGAAGAGATGCGGGCGATCTTTTGTGTTGGAGGGAGGGAAATACAGTTCTTGGAATGTTTATACTTCACTGCTTAGGAGGAGAAGGAAGAGGAGGAGGAGGAGGAGGAGGAGGTAGTGGTGGTGGTGGTGAATTCAGTCAAATAGAAAAGAGAATTGTTTAACCTCATGTTCTTGGGAGTGGTGGTGGTGAATGTGGAGGTGGAGATGGAGGTGGAATGAGGTTGGGAGGGACGAGAACAGCATTGGACGAGGTGAGGAAGAAGGAAATAAAATACCACTACCAAGAGAGTTGTTTAAAAGAGACTTGTAGGAAGAAATAAAGACAAGAAAAGTTGTTTAAAGCTGTAAAGAGGTTGTTGTGAGATGATTGGTGGAGAGGAAGGTGGCGGCGGCGACAGTGTTTTGTTTTGGTAGAGTAGAGGCGCTCGACGCTTCAAGGAGGCGGCTCGATGAGGAGAAAATTCAAATTAATGAATCACCATAACATACTATTACTCGCCTTATCTTGTTTTCTTCTACCACCACCACCACCACCACCACCACCATCACACCTTCTCCTCCTCCTCCTCCTCCTCTTCCTCGTATTTCTTTTCCTTCCTCCTCATCTCCTTCAAGACGCGGGCACTATCACATCGACAACAGCCAACACACGACGACAATAAATTATAACTGAGGTAATGAAGGAGTGGCCCCCACCAACGACTTTGTACACATAAACACACACACACACACACACACACACACACACACACACACACACACACACACACACGGTTCACAAATAACATGATCATATGTTTATGTATGAGTGAATGCAATTTTATGTGCGTAATTTTGTCGATTATTTCGTAATTTGTTTTGCAAATTATTGGTTAGACGTGAAGCGTTCAAGACGCAAACATAAACACACACACACACACACACACACACACACACACACACACACACACACACACACACACACACACACACACATGTACACACACACACACACATGTACACACACACACACACACACACACACACACACACACACACACACACACACACACACATCACCCTATCACCCTACACCTATAATAATGCTTATCTATACTCTACAGTACAACCTGAAGCCTTTATGCAACCTACACCCACCACACCCACACACTTAATCCAACTCCCCGTGGTAGTGGAGGGGCGTGGAGGGGGGCGCCGCTCCCTCCTCTCTTCCCTCCACCATATCCGGGGCTGCCATGACTAGATGATCGTGCCAAGACTCCTCGAGCCATGAGCCACCATCACCATTACCTTCCCGAAACTGGCACCTCCTTCGCCCCTTCTACCGTGGGAAACCTGCCTCTCCCGCCTCCTAACTTTGCTTGTCTTTTTGCTATTTGTTCTCACTCTTTGCTTTCTCTTCTTCACTTCATTTTCTTTTCCTTGTCTTCAATTGATTTCTCGCTCTCAATATTCTCGTTCTCGTTGACCTCTCTCTCTCTCTCTCTCTCTCTCTCTCTCTCTCTCTCTCTCTCTCTCTCTCTCTCTCTCTCTCTCTCTCTCTCTCTCTCTCTCTCTCTCTCGTGGTCTGTTCACTAATTCAACAACTCGCTTCTATAATTATATCCTTCTTTTGCACCTCTTCACCCTCCTTCCTTCCTTCCTTCCTTCCTTCCTTCCTTCCTTCTTTCCTTCCTTCACACACGCATCCCTTCGAGGCCTTAGTCCGCCCCGCCCATGATGGAAGCTATACTGAAGGAGGCCAGGGAAGCAGAGGTGGACGCCCCAAGGTTCAGTGGTTCCTTCTGCTGGTCTGAACGGAACCTGCCAAGCAACGTGGGTGGACTTGAGTGGTTACTGTCATCATCGTCATCATCATCCACCAGCAGGTCATCCTTTCCGAAGTCATCATCATCATCATCCTCATCATCATCATCGAAATCAACGCCGCTGGGAGAACCTTCAGCAGGGGGCGTCGTGCGTTCAGTCTGTAGGGGGGAGAGAAAGGGCAAGGGAGGTTAGGAGACCACCCGGCGAGACTCTAATGGTAGTGGTAGTAGTGGTGGTAGTAATGGTGGTAGTAATGGTGGTAGTGGTGGTGTCTTCCCTCCTCCCTAGCAAGTTTGGTTTGGCAGAATTGTTCCCGATGGATATTATGTCAAGTCCTTTTTATACACGTCTCCACCCAGCCCGGCGCCGCCCCTCGCCCTGTGACTTATGAGGGTGGAGGCGGCCACGTCGCGCCCAGACTCAGACCGAACCAGCCTCACGGAAATACCTGTGAAATATTACCTGTCCAATCCCTCTCCCCCAACCCCCACTGATGCATGAATTAGGGCCCTGCATCCACATCCACATCCACCTCAGTAGCTCCCTCAGTGTGTGGATGAATGATAAAGGCATCCACATCCCTATAACATACCTTGGATCGCTTCCCTACTCTGGCTGTCTCATCCTCATCGCTGCTGTAGGCGCGGGCGGTGGGTCCCTGCAGGTCGGGGATGTCTTTGTCTCCTTCCTCTTCCTCTTCCCCAACTGCGACGGAGTTTGGAGAGAGTGGGTAGTGGTGGTGGTGGTGGTGGAGGCGGTGGTGGTGGAGGGCGGCAGCAGGGGCGGCGAGGTCCAGTCCTAAGAGGGAGGAGTTGGAGGAGGAGGAAGAGGAGGTGGAGGAGGCGGGGAGGGTGCTGAGGTCGAGGTCAAGGGGCGAGGTGAGGTTGTGGGTAAGGGCGTGGCGGCGGAGGTCACAGTTGCGTCGAAACACCTGCATGTCGAAGAGGAGGA
>JAPQNM010000020.1:4023055-4025555 GCA_029783475.1 Metacarcinus magister
GGCTATGTGGAAGAAGTGAGGGGAAAGGTAGACATGTAGAAAGTAGATTAAAGATGAGGTGAGGGATAGGAAAAGGAGAAGAAAAATAGATCAGATTAAGAGGAAACTTTGAGGGAAGGGAAAGTTGGTTAAGGTAAAGAGAGTGAAAAACGAGGGACAGCGATGAGGATGAAGGATGAAGAGAGGTAAAAAGAGGGTAAGAGTAAAGAGTAGAGGTAAGAGAAAGGCGGAGCTAAAAGTAAGAGAATTGAGAGAATAATGTTAGTAGGTTGAGGGAAGAGAAAGAACGTGAGGGTCAGGTTGATATGAGGTGAGGTGAGGAAGAGAGAAATGAATGTGTGAAGAGAAGGTGTGGAATCTGTACTATTTCTCTTTTATCTCTATTTTTTTTTCTCTCGCTCTTTTATTCGTATATTGTGTTTTGTTTGCCGCATTTGTATCACTATCTTTTGTCTTTTTTTTATTTATTTATTATTTTTTCATTGTATTGTCATTTTTTTTGTCTGTGTTTTCGAGTTTGTGTTTATTTCCTAATGGTTGATATTGTGTTTTTCCTTCGTTTTTTTTTTTTACTACTACTACAACTACAATCAAATTCTAATAGTTATAGGCATTCTATTCCGCCTCACTGTACCGCCTCTTCTTCTTCTCCTCCTCCTCCTCCTCCTCCTCCTCCTCCTCCTCCTCCTCCTCCTCCTCCTCCTCCTCCTCTTCCTCCTCTTCTTTCAACGACAGGTGAATTAGCTAGGACGAGACAGGTGAAAAGAGTCGCAAGAAGGGTTGAGGGGGGAGGGGGAAAGGCATTAAGAGGAAGTGTATAGACGAAGAAGGATTCGATTCGTTCCACGTGTTAGGAAGAGGATCCGATGCTCTTATAGACTCCCCCTCCCTCCCCTCCTCAACATTGGTCCGTCGCCACGCCCTTGACATATCCGTTGGTAAGGATGTGAGGTAAAGGAAGAGGTATGTTCAGGGGAGGAGGAAAAGGTTCGTGTTGTTGCAAAGAGAGTTGGATTCTTCATACATGGGATTATAGATTCTCATTCTGCTGTCTCTGTCTTTTTCTTTAGTGTTACATCGCCTACATGTGGAATAGCTAATGTTGTTACTACTACTACTACTACTACTACTACTACTACTACTACTACTACTACTACTACGTAACTGCATAAGCAAATGGGATATTTCAAAACCTCTCCATTTTTTATCCCTACAGGAAGAAGCAAAATCGTCAACGCTTCGAAAATAAACCGAAAAAAATACGACGCCAACATTAACAGAGATGGAAAGATGCGGTAACAACAGAGATTGAGGAGGAGAAAGGTAGAAAAGGTGCATCATACATCCTTTGGGCTGTGGGGCGTCCAACCTTAATGAAGCCTACGGTGGGTGGGTTGTTCACCTGTTCACCTGGATGGAACACGGGGCTGCCACCACACACCGCAACGCCCAGGTGAGGGCAATTACCTTTCCTAAGTATTATTCCCTGCACGTGTTAATTTATAGTCAAAATATTAAGAGGAAGGAATGAATAGACAAGACAGTCTTATGTTATCCTATATATAAAAACAAAAATTTGATTATACTCCTGTTAGTTAATAGAAAAAACGAAGAAATATCCACTTTCTAAATAAATGATCAACTATGTAACATTCAACCGTGTTTGTTAAGTAAAAAAAACGAAGACTAAGATCACTCCAAAAAATATTTACTTGTGGTGCTTCCTTACCACACGATGGCGACCAAGTTTATTGAGGGCTATTTGTGGTCTAGTGGGAAAGGGAGGGAAGGGCAGGTAAGGGGTGTTAGCGGGAAGGTAGAATGGACTTGGGGATGTAAAGAGAAGGGAGGGAGGGAGGGAGGGAGGGAAGGAGGGATAGGTTCAGGGTGTATGTCAGGAGGAAGGAAGGAGAGAAAGAGAGAGTAGGTTAGGGCTGGTGTTGTGGAGGAAAGGGAAGGGAACGTGACAGTACTGGAGAGAGAAAGGGAGGAGAAGGGGAAAGGGATTCTTGTGTTATGGGAGAGGGATGAAGAGGCTGGTGGAGGAGGGAGGAGTAAGTGGAGGATAGAACAGAGGTTGGGTAAAGGGAAAGGAAGACAAGGAAAGATTCGAACCTATTATATTTAAATACCTTGAATTTTTTGTAGTAATAAGTAAACGCCATTATATATAGATCATTATTTAACACCTGTCAACACCTGAGTGATATTTACTTACGACACCCAGTTGATGGTGATGTAACGAAGAGTAATAAAGGTCTAAGGAGTAATAAAGTTTTACGTACTATTGTTACGATGTATTGTGAGACAGGTTTAAAGACCCAACGAAGAACGGTCTCTATCAACGCTAAATCAGATAATGTAAAAAACGCAGTAGGGAACTTTTTTGAAATTTTACCCTCAGTCAAATTTCATATACTTAAGAGAGTTATGTTAATATATTCTAGTATTTATTTTTATTTGAGTGTTTTTCAGTATCTTACCGTCATGTCGTTATGTT
>JAPQNM010000020.1:4028055-4050555 GCA_029783475.1 Metacarcinus magister
AATTTGTATTCCCTTCTGACTGCGGAAAACCACGTTAGTATTACATTTACATTCAAGTTTGCGTTAATTTCCAGTTACTTGCCCTTTTTTCCCTCACTTTCCCTCCTGACATCATTACTTCACTGCTCTTCTTCATCCTTATTTCATCATCTCTTATCATGCAGATAATTTTTTTTCCTCCCCACATAAATATTATAAAGCCATTCGTAATGTTACTTAATCCTTCTGTGGTTTAAGGCAAGAAAATGAACCTTCACGCTGCCTCGCATATCTTTTCCTCAGCTCAACACGTAACATTTAATTCTGAGAGCAAGATTATATTGTTACTTATTGCCCGAAGGCAGATGAACATTGTTTTTTTTCTCTCTCTTTAATACTTGTTTGGTTTTAAAAGCTAAAATTCCAATTATTATTATTATTGTTGTTATTATTATTATTATTATTATTATTATTATTATTATTATTGTTATTATTATTATTGCTTATTATCATTATTTGCAGCGACAAAAATATTTTTACCACTTTTGGGGTGTCAAACCGTATATGAAAATAATAGTGATAATGGTAATCACAATAATTATATAATATGAATGATGATGATAATGATGATATTTGTAATATTGATAATAATGATAATGATAGTAATGATAATGATAATACTACTACTATTAATGATAATAATGATTATGATAAAAATAATACAAATAATAATAATAATAGAAAAAATATCATTGCTATATTATTGTTATAAAGTCATCACTATTGGCAGGTAATGACATTAATTTTCTCATTAAGGATGGGTGGAGGTATTTAATTACCGATCATGTGTGTGTGTGTGTGTGTGTGTGTGTGTGTGTGTGTGTGTGTGTGTGTGTGTGTGTGTGCACGCACTCGTGCCTGGGCTTAACATGATAATGTAATACTAATGATAATGGTAATTAATCCACTTATTGATATACTTCAATAGTTTGGTGTGAGTCAGCGTGATCAAGTAAATAGTCAGCAGGTGCCGCTGGCCCTTCCCGAGTGCGGGGGAAAGGCAATGCTGTTAGCGGCGCCGCGCCACACACCTCCTGCCTAGCTGCCAGCCTGGCTGCAAGCACCTTGAGTGATGGTGGTGGTGAGGGTGGTGATGAGGGTAGTGGTGCGGGGCGGGGCGGGGCGGGGCGGGGCGGGGCAGTCGCCGCGGACGTCTATCGATGATCTAATGCTGACGATGATGATGATTGTCGTAATGTGTTGTTGTATGTGATGATAATGATAATGATGATGATGATGATGATGATGATGATAATGATAATGATGATAATGATAGTAATAATAGTAATAATAACAATAATTATTGTTATTATTATTATTATTATTATTATTATTATTATTACTAAAGATAACACATTAAAATAAGAAGAATTACGAACACCCGCAGTACACCGCACGCAGCCTACGCCACTGTGGTTCCAAAGGGTAAAGGTGGCTCCCAAGGGCGCCACAGGGACGACGGGGCCGTTTGCAGTGGCCGCGAGGCCGTCATCACCACGGGGGTCACTCACCGGTGGTCCCGCAGGTGGTCCTGACGACGGAAGGCTTTGCCGCAGATGTCGCAGGTGTAGGGCCGCTCGTCCGTGTGTGTACGCTCGTGGATGAGCAAGTTGTAGCTTTTGGTGAAGTGTCTGCTGCAGTACTTGCAGATGAACTGCTTCTTGGGTCTGGGTGTGCGGCCGCGGCCACCCGCCGCCCGCCGGAATCCCAGGGTTGGATGGGGAGGAGGCGGTTGCTGTTGTTGCTGCTGCTGTTGTTGTTGATGATGTTGTTGTTGTTGTGCCAACATAGACTGATACAGTGGGTTGAGTAGCAATGGATAGGTCTCTGTTAGCAGCGGCAGCGACCTGACGGAGGACACGAGCGGTGCCACCTGGGTTAGACTGGCCACCGCCGCCGCCGCAGCCGCCGCGGACACCGGGGTGGATGACGCGGGTGGACTGCTGCTGCCCGCTGCCAGCTTCTCACCTTCAGCCACACTTTCAGCAAGACGGGAAAAGTCAAACTTCTTGCTGTTGCTGGCGGTGGAGTGGGAGGGGCGTGGCCCTGCCAGGCGGGAGAGGCCCGTCAGTGCCAGGTATGACTCGAGGGCAGCCAGGTTGAGCGCTGCAAGGTCGGGTAGAGCACCACGGCTTAGCGGCGGGAACACGGCGGTGAAGGCCGACGAGCGCGGCACCATGGACAGGGCCGAGGCGGCGGCCAGGGACGCCACAGGCAGGGTGGGCGGCGGCGGCCTGGAGGGTGGCGGGGACACGGGCGGGGGTCCCGGCCGGGGGTCGGTCATGGCGACGGAAGTGGGCGGCGGCGGCGGCGACAGGGGCACGAGGGGCCGGGGGTCGAGCGTCATGGCGGGTGTGATCGCCGCGGCGGCCGGACAGTGACTGGGGCGGCGGTGGGCGGCCCGCGGGCCCCCGCCACCACCGGCGCCCCATTGGCGGAGCTCCCGAGCAGCCACGCCCCGCGCCGCGGTAGCTGCGACCCGCGCCGCTGCCGACCACTACAGCCGCCGCCGCCCGCACCAGCTGCCGCCGCCACGCCCGCCGCCACCGTCGCCCACACCCGCTCCACCGCTGCTCCTGACATGGCCTGATGAAATATTGGTCTTTACGAACCCACCCGTACAGCGTCCATGGAATACTTTGCACTCCTGGCACCTGGCACCATCATCAACATCATCATTTCATTATTATCATTTGGTCTTTCAATAATAGAAGCATTAATGACCACATCAACAGCAACATTGCAAGCAGCAGCAGCAAAGGGTTTCCCCTGATAGTGACAAGAGCAAGAGCTGCCTCAGTTTTGGGTCCCTGCCAAGAGTAGCACCCCTAAAGCCCCTGCCACTATGGGCACCCCAGCACCCCTGCCAGGAGCAGCAGCACCTCAAGGCTGGCACTGTTGCTGCCTCCATCATACATCACGTCCCTGGTGGCGGTGCAGGTGTAACACACGGTGACAAGGTGTAGCGTGTCTCTTTAGCACACGTACACACACACACACACACACACACACACACACACACACACACACACACACACACACACACACACACACACACACACACACACACACACACACACACACACACACACACACACACACACACACACACACACACACACACACACACACATAAGTGCGCGCACGCTTCTGGTGTGCACATGACGTGGCTGCAGCACCTTGATTTCCAAGGTAGATGAGGTGGTAGCACAGGTGTGAAGAGACACTCACGGCAACAGTGATGGTGATCCACTGAGCGGCACCTGCGACTAATTACGACGAGTTATTGGTGGGAGGCGAGGCGGGGGGAGGGTGGGAGCTGCTTCAAAGGCCACCAAAAACAGAGCGTCAGAACCATATTCTCTCTCTCTCTCTCTCTCTCTCTCTCTCTCTCTCTCTCTCTCTCTCTCTCTCTCTCTCTCAACTGTGAGATATCTTTCCTTATAGAATTTATGCTATCAGTGCAGCTTGCATAACTTGATCCAGATACGGAGACTATATTATGCATGTAATCACCACCATCACTGTCATCGTTATTATTATCATTATTATTATTATTATTATTATTATTATCATCATCATCATATCATCATCATCATCATCATCATCATCATCATCATCATCATCATCATCATCATCATCATCATCATCATCATCATCATCATTGTCTAACACGGAGGTAGAAGAATCGCTCCGGTGAGTTCG
Organism: Metacarcinus magister; assembly: GCA_029783475.1. Lineage (NCBI taxonomy): Eukaryota > Metazoa > Arthropoda > Malacostraca > Decapoda > Cancridae > Metacarcinus > Metacarcinus magister. The sequence continues at coordinate 4,031,800 of JAPQNM010000020.1, forward strand.
AGGTTACGTATTCATGCACTTTTTCCTCTGTTTTGTTTTTGCATGACTGTCTCCCAAAACCGGATTCAGACATGAAGATATGTTTTTTGGAGGCTTCTTTCGTTTTTTCCCCCTTGTGTGTGTGTGTGTGTGTGTGTGTGTGTGTGTGTGTGTGTGTGTGTGTGTGTGTGTGTGTGTGTGTGTGTGTGTGTGTGTGTGTAGTAATAGTAGTCAAATTTACATTATATCTATAGTCTCATTAACTCGACACACTCATATAAATCAGTAAAATAAATAAAATAAAATCCCCTGAAGAAAATAACAGCATCTTATACACTCAGCAGCAATATAGTTCATTTCTGTATCAGTGGTGGTGTTTTTTTTATTATTATTTTTTTTCCTTTTTATAAGAGGTTATGCTTGACTTGTAAAAACAGAACAGGGCGACCAGACTTTACCTGCGAATCCCATGTATTTTCTCCTCCATTGCATAGACAAGGAAGTGGGGAGCTTTGGCAGGGCGGAGGGAAAGCAGAGGAGAAGGAGCGTTGCAGATAAAGAGGAGGTGAAATACAGACAGGAATATAGGGCGTAGAAAGATAGCAATACCTTAACATTATTGGAACGGAGACATTGGAGAGAGGAACGTGAGGGCGGGAAAGAAAGGAAACGGCAGGAGGAAGGAACGTAGAAGGTAAGGAAAGGTCGTAGGGTGATGGAGAGGAGGCGTAGGCTCTTGTAGGGGGACAGAGGGTAAAAAAGATGTATAAGGGCGTGGGGACTAGAAAAAGTCGTGAGGAAGGAAAGGGAAGGGGCTGCAGAAAAGGGCGTAGAAAGGAATAGAAATTGCATAGTAAATGGGACGGGAGTGGAAGGTAAGAAAGGGGCTGGTGAAAGGGGGTAAGAAAGAGAAAGGAAAGAAAGGGATTAGACAAATAGGGTAGATACAGGGACGTAGATATAGTCTAGAGAGAGAAACAAATTAAGAAGAAGTAAGAAAAGAACAGAGATAGGACGAGAAAGGGATAAAGATACATTTCTAGAGGATGTTGAAGTGGGGAACCCTCGTAAAAGTGGCCCCATTATAGCTAGAAAAAAAAAAAACGAGAAGTTGGAAGTAGGTAAAGCATGGTGGGTGGCAGAGGTAAGGGGGCAAGGATGGCAGAGGTAAGGGAGCAAGGGTGGCAGAGGTAAGGGAGCAAGGGTGGCAGAGGTAAGGGAGCAAGGGTGGCAGAGGTAAGGGAGCAAGGGTGGCAGAGGTAAGGGAGCAAGGGTGGCAGGGTGGCAGGCAGGGTGGCAGGGGTTGGAGTCTTGCGGGTTGGTTACTGTTGTGTGAGTAAAAAGGTCAGACCAAATACGTGTGGCATTTTCTTTCGTCTTTTTAAATCTTTTCTGCTTGACCTATATTTCCGTGACCTTGTTTTCATGGTATGTTTATCCCTTCTGTTATGTATGTATCTATGTATGTATTTAATAATGTATTCTTACCTTATACTGTCATCAGATATTGTTAATGTATGTTGGGTTATCAGTTTTTTTTTATTATTATTTTTTTTTCTTCATGGATTTGTATTGAACTTTATCACTATATTCACGTTTCTGGTATTTTTCTTCCTATTTTTTTTCTTCTCCTCTTCTCTCCTCTTCTCTCTTTTTCCCCCCACTCCATGCATGAACTTTACAGTGTTCCGAAATACACGCAAAGTTTTCTGTAAAGTATATATAAAAAAAAAAAGTAAAAAGAAGAAAAGAACGGAAAAAACACTAACGTCATTGAAAATATGGAAATAAAAAATTGTTGTTTCCTGAATAATCAAATAGAGGATATTATGATACTTAGTAAAAAACAATCATTGAAACATTCTTTAACGCGCATTGCAGGATGGGAAAGCATGAATGTAGTTATATTCATGCATACAAATGGTTGGGTTAAAGCGCCATAACATGTGTATAACAAACTTAAAAACAAGTGAAGAGCAGGAAGCGCATCGTGACTATTTATACATATTTTTTCAGTGTATTGTTATGTTTATTTTTTGTTTATTTCTTATCGAGGTACTTCAAGGGCAAAGCGAAATATGGAGAAAAAATAATTATAAAACGTTTGCTTCTGCCTCTATTCATTCCACTGGGCAAAACAATAGTCATTTTTTTTTAATATCATTATTATTTTTTATTTATATTTATATCTTCCTGCCTTGCTGCACCTTTTTCTTCAGCTATTATCTTTTTGTTTCAGAGGTGGTCATTGTATTTATCAAGACATCTCCACTATTGTTTTTGCATGATTTTCCCATTCTTCACACACACACACACACACACACACACACACACACACACACACACACACACACACACACACACACACACACACACACACACACACACACACGTCTTAGACCCCACGCATTTAGTGACTTACCTGGGCATGCTCTTTGGGTGGGAAGGTGGGAGACAGTGGGAGGGGGGGGAATCCAGGTGAGATGACGGGCCCTGGGGGGTTGCTGGGCTCGCTAATTGGTCCGTGATAGTACAGGTAGACCCCCGGGGTACTCACTCAGGTTTTATGGCTTAATAAAAATTATCCTCCCACGGTTGGTAATTTGATTAGGGTTTGTGGGTCGGGCTTTCTCGGGTATGCCACAGAAAGGTAGAGAAAGCAGAGGATCAGAAGGCAAGGAAAGAGGATTGTGTTTCAGTGTTAATTCTTATCTGCTGCTCTTTCTTTTTATCTATCTGTTGATCACTTTTTTTTTTTTTTTTTATCTCATCATCCACTTTTTTGTCTTTTCATCTATTCGTTTTATTCTTCGCTCTGTGCAAACTAAGTCAAAAGGCGCAACACACATGAACATAATTATCTTCATTCCTCACAGCTCATAGATTCCCTGAAAGAAATATGCAAAGCCACTCATACATTCTTTAATGCTATTTTTTGTGATCGGACTCATGACAACGTGAAAAAAAAGCAGAAAATAATAATAAAATATCCCAGAAAAGACCTGATTGAATGTTTCGCGATATGCGCTATTTTTTCAACCTAACCCGTTCCCCCCAAAAAAAAATATATATATAAAAAGATATGTGTATAGACTTGTGACGGACTGTCTATAACTACTGGAAGGGCATTTTAGACATGATAACAGTTAGTTTGCAAACCACATCAAACAAGAGCCCCTGAGGTTAGCTGGAAAACAAACACAAGCGAGTTATAGGCCACGAAACGAGGGGGGGAATATATGCAATAGTGGCAGGATCCCTCGATGGAGTCTTAGGGCTGATGAACACCACGAGGCACCCTGTAGAGAAGCCGAGAGGATCCTGCAGGGCGAACCGAACTAAATTGGCCCTCACACAGGAGGAAAACAATAAAGAATGACTCAATTAACCTCTAGGGGATGAGGCAAGGAAGAGGAGGGTGGGAGAGGAGGAGAAAGAGGAAGTTTTAAAGGCGCTGCTACCCATTCCGTGTAAGAGAACCCGCGACCCAGGGGTAACAAGATACCACAGGGGGTCAGTGTTATGGTTCCTTGTTCCGCCTCCTCCCCACACCCTTACCACCAATACGATTTCTCCTTTCCTTTCTCCCCCACCACACACACACACACACACACACACACACACACACACACACACACACACACACACACACACACACACACACACACACACACACGCACACACACTTGTTTCAGCCCCAGGCCTCTCACATGAGACATTTTAAATAAAGTGAAACTGCTCAGCCACTCGATCTCACCCCAACACTCCGCCCTGTCCCTATATAACTTTGTTCCATCCATTGCTAACCCCTTTCCTCCTATGGCTTTCCTTTACTTACACTACCTTCAAATCTCACCTTTTTACTGAAACTAGGTCGCCCAGTCTGTCATTGTGTGGAGAGAAAATTCATGTACGTATACTAGGAAGGATATAAATCATATCAATATTACTACTTTTAGGGAAGACATGTAAGCAGCAAATAACAGTGATGATGTAAGAATGGATAAATGTGAGAATAAAAAGTGACTGAGAACAGAGTGGCACATCTCCATGTTTCTAAGTTTTGTGAGGTGGTCTACCTACAGCTCCTTCTTTATTGATGTATTGATAACTACCCATCATGAGTCTTACATGTACGTAATTTACTTGATGAATTTATATGTCATGTATGTTATAAATTATATGGGGGAAGGGGGAGTATACTCTTATACTTAAGCCTACCCTCTATTGTATACGTATTCTGTCAATATTAGAAAACTAAAAAGCACGTCACTTAACAGGGTAAGCCATAACAGACCAGCAGGATCAAATATATAGCTTCTGTAGAGGCACAAATAAGCAGGTTAATAGAGTCTGTAATAGTGAAAAAATAATAAAAATACTTAACCGCTTCTTTGTACAGGCGTGGGAAAAACGTAAATAAAATAAGTGTGATTGAAAAAATAAAATAGGACCGTAGTGACATTGGTGAACAAATCTTGTGTTGTGTAGCACAGCTAGAAGGTTATGATGTATACATTTCCTTGTGTGTGTACGTTATCCGTGTGTATATCTCGCCACCATTACCAGGCAGGAATCAGAGGTGATCAATGGTTGTCTTGACCCCTTAAAGTGACCTCAGATACCTAATGACTTGGACAGGACGGAGGAAAAGGAAAGGTAGGTGTCCTCTAACTGGATTTATTAAACATTTGAGTTTCAAGCCGGGAATTATCAGTCGTTTTACTTTTTTTCTTGTTAATGCCTTTACAATAGTTATACTTAAGTTATATTAAGTGTTGTAGTGTTTATAGGTATAGGTATATTTTCTATAATGAGCATCGTCAATGGGCTACGTTACGTACTAGCTACTAGGTTCTTACTAGGTTTTGTTTAGAGGTCTATGCCTCACAGCCATGGTGGACCACCGCTGCACCACTGTGGCCAGCTCTTGTATGTCACCCTTTTTGTTGGATAAAAATTAACTGATTGAAAAATCTGCTGTCTGGATTACATTGAACTCTTTATTTATCTTATCTAATTAATAAAGTAGCAGCAGCTAAGGAATAATTCAGTTTGGTCAAAGTTATGATCAGGTCCATAATCCATTCATTTTTATTTTTGTCTTACTGCTCTGCTTTGCTTACTGTTAATTGGCATAACTGCAGACTTGATCAAACTTATATACTCTTGTTCCTTACCTCTTCAGGCCTCACTACATCAAGGTGAACCAGGTGATAAGGAAAAAACCTATTGGTGTCACTCATTCAGGAGGATTATGAAGTAACTAACAGAGCAGGGAATTTGTGAATTATGAAAAGAAAAATTGGTATTTGTTAAGGCTGATGATATATACACAACCGTCGTGTGCATTATGTTAAAAGTATATTTACACGACCATCTTGCAAATAGGTATTATATATAGCAGAGATATATACACGACCGTCTTGTACATGTTGTTTGAACCTCATACCCGACACATTGTGGAATGAACTGTCAAAACACTCAAAGGAATTCCTGAATCCATATTTATAACAGACATCACCTGAGTGTTTGTTTCAAAATCTATATACACGTGTACTTGCATATATAAGTAAGTAACTTTTTTTTTTACCGTCATGCAAACAATCATTTCATATGGTAGTAAAGTTAGCTCAGCTAAGAAACCCAAGCTAAGAAATTATTAGGCCTAGTATTAATTATTTTTCTTAAATCTTATGGGCCCGTGTGAAGATTAACTTTCTCCAGTTCACGTCATAATGCACAATATATTCCAAAAAAAGACCTCCCTACAATATATGAGGGCTGATGATATATACATGATCGTCGTGCGCATAATGAGGAAAGTCTATTTACATGACCGTTGTGGAAATAGCTATTCCACATGGCTGTGTCTATATGCACCACCGTCGTGTACTTACTTTTTCATCGGCTATTCCCACAACCGTCATGTAATATAATTCTAATCAGATATTCGCATGACCGTCATGTTAGTTTACATTATCCATTGTTTGGTCCCTGGTAAGGTTTGGCACTAAGTAATTTAACCCTCAGAACATTTTGGCAACTTCCGCAAAGCATAGGTTTTGTTACTGGAGGAGGGGGCGGGGAATTTCTTTTGGTGAGTAACGTTACTCCTTGAGCATACAATAAAGGCAAGTTTTACAGAAAGCACAACATTAATAAGATATGAACAGAAGGAACATTTTTTTTCCCTCTCATATAATATTTATCTTCGCACATGTGAGTCTACTGATGCACTGTCATCATGTCTGCCTTTAAAGACACATCCTATCATTAAATTATTTCTTATTTCAGCATGATGTACCAGCATGGGGAGGCGGTGGCTGAGTGGTCAGAGCACGTAAGTGGTGAGCACGATGTCCCGAGTTGGAATCCCTGCTGGAACTTGGCCATTTTTCAAGCGATCGTCGAGTGGCTGAAGAAACCCACATGCTGCTATTCAACCCTGTCTTTGACTGCAGGCATCAGGGCTCAGGTGCATCAGGGACCTCCACAGGCGTCACTTAAAAAATACTGCACGCAACCACTAACAGGCGAGAGTCACCACGACACGGCTACCAAATATTGCTACAGGGCATCAGAGCTGTGCAGTAGATAGCCTACAGGTGCTAGAGGCCAAGACAAAGCATCGAGACATCCATAGTGGTTGCAGCAGATGGAATGAAGACCCAAAGTTTATTCCAAGTAAGTGATTATTTTTGTGTTCATTTTTTTCTGGGGATTTGTAAAAGTTTGAATGTACTCATGCAGTCTAACTTTTTTTTATGTGCTATCCTACTTGTTTAGAAGAAGGTTTGATGTATAAAAAAAGTGATGACATTTTATTAACATTATATCTTTATTAAAATTGGTGTTACATAAGTTGTGGAGACCATTATCTGTAAAGAGATTGATATCCGTCATTAGCTCCTAGTTGTTGTCCGTGTCCTCCTTCAGTGATGCTAAGACTTGCTTGTTCCAGCCCATCATCACATACTCAAGTGATGAAGATCCATTGACGTGGTATTGATGTGCTTCTCGTCGGGTAGAGGAGCAGCACCTTGCACAATGACGAACGAGAGGCAACTGTCAATAAATTCAGATATGATTAGGTGAGTCCTGCTTTATGATTCCTTATTATTGAGTATTCTTTAGTAAGTCAATTTAACCTGGATTGCCGAGAGGTGTGTTAAGAAGCTTCACCGGAGATGAACCAACTAGATAAAAATTTAATAGTTCAGAATTTGCTAATATTTTTGTATTTTAGCTTCTCAAATGGTGTTACAAAATTTATTAGGTCAAGTAAGGTATTCAAGCAGAATTCTACTGTACTATAAGGATGATTCTGGGACTTGGTATGAGTGAAAATGCCTTGATGTAATAATTATTGGTGTAATGCAAGAACGGGCAACCTTTACAGAGTGAGGGCCAAACAAGACTTTCGGGAGCAGCCTGTGGACCGGAGTGACAAACGAAAACCCCCAAAGAATGTTATTGAAGAACATACAAATCAGTGAGACGGCTGCTGCTGCTGCCATCAAGAAGTGTTTTCAATGTCATGGAGGAGAAAAAATGTATGTTGCTTTGTTATTTATTTTTATTGTATTTATTCATCACATATTTTCAACTTGCCCTTTCCCATGATTATTGTTGTTATTAAGTATGGTAGTTATGGGAATTGTTTATGTGCATTTGCAGACTCATTTTATTTACCATTTATCCCGTGCCACACATTCAAGATGGTATATACAAAGGCAGCAGATAGAATAACAGCTGCTAATAACAAAGTTGAAAATAACATATATCTACACTTATATATTCACACATCTCACAGCATTATTGTTTTTACAGCTTTATTTTATTTATTTACTGATTTCTATATTTCAGGATGAGTTTTGAGACATGGGAGCAAAGATACACCTCGTTGTGCCATGAAGTCTGACTAAGAAGGGTGAGTCAGGAGGACTTGAGGTCATTCATCCACCAGGAGTGTCTGCTTTGTTCATCCCACACAAGGCTGGTTGGTCACCACACTCATAACTGTGAGTTTGGGATGCAGACAAAATTGGTAGAAATAGTTTTCTCACATTGTCTGAAGATGCATATAATGAGGCTCTGGTAAATTTATACTGTATTAGTTTTCACAATACAAATTCATTTCTGAAAAGAGTCTCTTGTAGCATTGAGACCTCGCTGAGTGACATTGAGTTGCCTCAGATGAACACACAAGGAAGCAATATATTCTTATGAACAAATAATTATGTTCCTCTTGAACTTTCAGGTACAGTGATGAAGGCAGTGTTGTGCTGATGGAGATGGGTGTGGCCTGTCCTTCCTATTGTTCCAGTGTATGAACACTCACCACCTGGATTATAACAGGAGACAATGAGGAGAGATTAGATAGTGATATAGTGTATCCAGAGAAAGGGAGGGAGACAGACAGACAGAGACGAGAGAGAGGGAGACAGACAGAGAAAGAGGGACACAGACAGAGACAAGAGAGAGGGAGGGAGACAGATGGAGACGAGAGGGAGGGTGGGAGACAGACGGAGACGAGAGGGAGGGTGGGAGACAGACGGAGACGAGAGAGAGAGGGAGGGAGACAGACGGAGACAAGATAGAGGGAGGGAGTTGAGTGAGTTAAGGTTCATTCACACATGTCAGTGGTGTATCAGTACCACATCCGCTCAGTCCGTCAGTGTCAGTGAAAAAAAAAATCGTTGCTTTGAATTTGGCTGATGCATTCACACATGTCCGGTGCAGTACCGTGTTTTGACTCTCAGTGTCAGTTAGGTCTCCGTGCCGTGAAGTTGAATATCGGCACCACCGATATTTTTGAGTTTTTCACTTATTGAATTGGTTCGGAATCATCCTGTTCAGTATGATTTGTCACACAAACACGTACTGGAAAAATTTAGTTCCATCATCAATTAACTCCTTGTACAGAGTAGCAAACTCTCCTTCACTTTCTCTTTTCTTCCACACTTCATGTACACACTTTCTTTTCTTCAGATTACGGTCAGCCTCTTCATCAAGAATCATGGCAATCATCGCCAATTCCACTTCTGAAAACTTTGCCATCTTGGAAATCACTGATTTCACGCTGTACTGAGTCACTAAGGAATATGTGTGAATAGACGTCATTGAAGCGTCACGGATTTCACTAACACTGAACTGACACAACACTGATACACCACTGTGATGTGTGAATCAAGCTTTAATGGGAATAAAGTAAGCGCCAGACATCAAAGGTCATATGGAGCTATGTTAAGCTAAAAGGCAGATGGTAGAGCAAAGATAACAGCAAGGTAAAATATGGGGATGGAAAGAATGGTCAGTTACAGTGAATGAGTAGAAAAGTGTTCAAGAAAAACGAATCGTTAGGTGTAAGTTAGTGTATCAGACTTGAAAGAACATAGATAAAAAGTAGGCAGCAGAGGTAATTTCTATGGGAGCAGAAATATTTTTTAAAGAAAATTAACAAGTTGTGACAATGGTAGGGATAGGAGTACTGGGATCATTAGAGGCGGGAGGATCAGAAGTAGGAGGTATGGAAGTAAGGGCAGTATGTGGGCAGGAGGGATCTTGGTGAAAGAAATCATATAACGGATTTACAAGAGAATCCAGGAGATAAAGGATAGTCAAGAAGAGATTTTATGGTAGATGTAGGTGAAAGGGTGGGGGGGGGGAAGATGGGGGTGGTAGTAGGGGGATGAACTTCTGCTGGAACACAGTGCTATGGGAATTTGTATGTGATAAGGTAGAAGATGGGAAAGGAAGTGAGGCATCAATGATAGGTTTTGTTATAAAGGCTTCAATATCAACGATGGTTTCACAAGGGGAAGGAGAGAAGACAGTGGGAGTAAAAGTTTTTTTGTTAGAAGACTAGGGAAGAAGTTTTAGTGATTAAGGATGAAGTAGGATCAGTGGATGGTTTTGGAGGAGAAGCACAAGAGCAATGCTTGATTGGTGTAAGAATACGGTGTGGGAAGGGAGTGAAGTTGAAGGAGTAGAGGTTTGGGTGTCAAGGTCTAGTAAAGGAAAAGATTAGTCACTGGCGAGACAACTTGGAGCTGCTGTCCACCCTACACCACCAAATAGCTCACCTCTTACACCGGTATGGGGCCACCATCCACCTCCACTGGGTCCCAAGCCATGTGGGCGTGACAGGCAACTGAGGATCAAGTTTCACTTGAGTTTCCTTGTAGCATAAGGTCCCTCAAAACTGCCTTTCATGCTGCTGTGCTCCGTGCCACTGGGGCACTCTTTGACGACGCGCTAGCGGTGGGCTCCTCCTCCGCTCGCTGGTACACTCAGCACCGTCCTGCCCTCCTCTCTGGCCTCAGCTCCACTGTTGCGAGGACCATCCAGCGGCTGAGGCTGGGCTACTTGTGCCGCGCCCAGATCCTCGACACATTGCCTGAGACGTGTGCCCACTGTTTCACAGCGGCCGACCGTCCCCTACTACATTATGTCCTCCAGTGTCCTGCGACCTCTGGCCTGCGCAGAGACATCCGTGTCCATCTTCCTCCAGGACTCAATGCAGCTGCATGGGTCATACGCCAGGCGTCTCTCTCCACTCTCGCCGCTGTCGGTTACCAGTATCCACCGCCTCGTTAGCGCTATCTCTGCTTAGCAACGTCTACTCCGACAGGCTCTTCTAGTTAGCCCGTGTGTCCCCTCTCCTGGGGGCACGATAGCCACACACACACACAGTCACTGGCACTGAAGGAACTACAGGAGTGAAAGGTGAAGAAGCAAGAGATGGGGATGAAGAGAGGGTAATAGTGGAAGAGGTAATTGTGCTAGATGAAGGAACAACAGGAGTGGGAGAAGAGAGAAATTCAACCCAAATCATTCAAATTACAAATAGGAAGACCACCTGCCATACTACCGGAGATGTCAGTTTTCAATAAAAAGGAAATCAAGTGAATGGCCATTATTTTAAGCCTTCTCCTGAACAATAAACAAACCCAGTATTTATTCCCCTCATTCCAACAAATATAATGCCAAAACAGTTTAATACACACTGGTCTACTATGTAATGTACAGGCAACACATTAACTGCCTTCCAATTATGGCCAGTGATTAATGAAACATGAAGTATTGAAGATGCAAACCAAGTAAATGGTTGCGTTTGATTATTATTATGTCAGTCAGAAATGAAGTGGGGAAGATGGTTAATATGCTGACTGTACCTCATCCTTATAAAATTCAGATTATTTCAACTATACAAAACTGGCTGAGCTTGAGGTGCATTAGGAACATGGTGACACACAGGAGGATCTTGTCTGATGTCTTGTAGGTTGTCTGAAAACCCAACTACTTGATCACATTGGCTGTTGTTCATTGGTAGATGTGGTGAAGACCTTACATTGATGAACCTGGAAAAAATTATTATAAGTTAGCCACAACTCAATGGAACTAGAAAATCCTCACTCAGATGCAAGTGTAGTTAATGATCACGTAGCTATATTAATTCTAATGACCAAATAATATTATAATGAAACCCACTGCCATTGTGACTTTAAGAAATATATTAATTAAAGTTAACTGCATCAAAAAGCATTGATTTTAAAATGTTGCTAATATATAACAATCAAATAGTAAAATCAGCTAAAGAATCTCAGTATTTAAGGCTACTGTAAAAAACGCGAGACACTTAAACAGCCATCATCATCATCATCATCAGGCTCAGAAAGTAAACACTGCTACAGACGGAGGGAAAAATGAAAGAAATTAAGGTATAAAAAAGAAACGCAGATAAATAGAGAAAGAAATGAAGCATAAATCATATCAAAAGGTTATGTTACAAAGGCAAGACTTATTAATCAACGCAATGATTAATTTTAACAAGATTTATTTATTATTATTTAAGAGCCTTGAGCGGAATGGTAATTATAGCAAATACTTCCTTATGAATGTTATTAATCCTTGGTGAAAGTTCCAGCAACAGGCAGGGAAGCAGACAGATAGGTAAATAATTACAGTATTTCCACCTTCCTACGACTTGAATTTTTAATAAGAGAGGAATATCAACATACCTGCAACCTTAATTCGATCTCCATTTTATATTACTCTTTCTTCTTAAGGGAACCGGTAATCACAAGTGGCCGGTTCTCCATTAGCAGAATAAAAAGTGGTTACCTTGTGACTTTCTTTCAGGATGTTGATGTGATTCCCCTGAGAGTGCCGAAGGACAAGGGGCACCAGGTGTGTGTGACGGGCCTCTGGTGGGATGACACTCAGGAACTCTTGGAGGTGAGGAGGTGTAGAACATGTTGATTTAATTGTTTCACTATTACCATCAAACACATTAAAATATACTATATATCAAAAAGATTCTTATGTATTTATGTTCATGTAATTTTAACGCAGTGTAGCTCAAGATATTTGTTGTGTTTATGAAGATGACAAAAAATGTTAATAAACTTACTAAATTTATCTTCTTCCCATTCAATCTTTAAGAAACTTTTTGCTGTATATAATCATTCCTCTTCAAATTGATCTGGTCAATTGTTTTTATTGAATTCCTTCTATAACGTGGAAGATTTATGTCAATGCACAAATGTTTTCACTTCAAAATTAAGTTAATCACACTCCATCTTTCCATATTTTAAACTTCGACACAAATGATAGTTAAAATGTTATAGTTACATACCTTATAAATGTTTTTCTTTTTGTCAATGGATCAGCAAGAACTGGCGAAGGTGTTTGCATCGTATGGTCCCCTTCATCATGTGACAGCAAGGAGAGATCTGCTTAACCATGGAGAAGAAGGGTAGGATAAATGTTCTTCCAGCTTGACTCTCATTAGGAATTCACTGAAATATAATGTTTGGTTCAGGACAGTCATGAGTTAGCATTCTTATCTGTTTCATGAAGTAATAAAAGAAAAACAATTAAACTTGCCTTGCTGTATGAATTTAATGAATTAGTATTTTTAGTATGATACATTTGTTATGGAAAAAATGTGTAATAACATAGCACCATTTGAGCAAGAAATTTTTTCAGAGATAATGTGTGGTATGGTTATATGAAATATTACTCAATATTTGATGTGGAAGAGGTACTACAACACAGCGGCAAAATAATGATTGGTGAGAGCAGGGTTAAAGTGAGGAGAAAGGAAAACACAAAAGACTTCAAGGACAGACCTCTCGCTCTCTACAAGTCTCAAGATCTACTCATGCATTACTTTGGGTTCAATTGCTGGAACTCTGAGATTGTTTCTGTAATTCCTATAAGCGCTTTGGATATTTGAGCTCGTTGTGTGCTTATTTAATGTTATTCACTTCATGCTCACATATTGAAATTTATTTCATGTTTTGTAAATTTTTTATCTGCACTAATTCACAGAGAATACTCTCATCAATTGTCACTTAATTGTGATTGCTTTATAACGCAACTGATTATTGAGCTTGTAACTAGTCGGTCATAAAATAGAGCTCTTACACATTTTGTATGCAATAACTTTCCTTTGTTTTATAGCTTGAAAGAGATACTGACGAAGGACTCAAGGACTCGGTTCGCTATGTGTGTTTTGTGCGGGTTAGGATGCCCAAAGAAGGGTTATGCAGTGAGGGTCTCGGCGTGGGTGAGACACCACTCATCAAACGAGCCTCACGAGAAAAGGGAGATTGCATTGCAACTGCAAGAAGGTAGGTATTGTGATGCAATACTTGGACTTGCATTCTCAATATTTTGTATAGCTATATTGTCTTATGTGATGCAATTTACATAAACATTGTCATTTATTATCTTAAAGGATTGTAATTATATTTCCATCACTTCATTGGGGTGCTTTAAGTTTTTTTGTTTTTTTCCACAATGTAATGAATATTGGAAGCAATGTATTGTTATAAAAGCAGCCTATGAAAGCTAGGCTACAGTACCACAATCTTACATTTCCATTACCTGAACAATAAAATATCTTAAACATTTTTTAGGTTTGCCTTCAACTCAGCAATGAAAGCAGCATTTGGAAAATTAGTTATCATAAGGCTAAGGAATGGCAAGGTGACGGTAGAGGTTGACACCACACAGACAGACCTGGAGATATACAACCCAGCGTGGGACACAACTGAGGTGGAGGTAGTGATGCCTATTGATTATTTACCTTACAAAACAGTTAATCATTTAATTTATGTCTACCTGACTTTATATAAAGGGAGTAAAAACCTTTGATTATTTATCCACTGCAGTACCTTGATTTTGATTTGAGTAACAATTCATATGAGAATATAGGGAAGGAAACTCAGATTAAAGCATCATAATAATTGATAAGCAGGTTGAGGAGTTAAGATACTTTCAGATACATTAACTGGAATGAACTTATACCTATGTAGTAGCACAGCATAAGCAAATAGCACAACAATTTATAAAAAAAAGGTCTTACAAGTGGATAGTGAGAATGTTTCAATTAATTTTTTTTTTCCAGGTAATTGACATAGATCATGATCCAGAGGAGGAGGACAGTGATGAAGACTTTGCATTACTGGAAGATATTGACGATGAGGAACTGGGAGCTCTGCTTGATGCATCCATGAGTAAAGATGAATAATACCAGTGTAAGGAGCCAACACATGGTATAAAAGTAAGTATATAGGAGGAATTGTTGCCAAAAGCTGATTATAAAGTGCTTATATGAATAGAGTTTCATATGTAAAGGAAGAGAGGAAGGATATGATTGAGGTTTTCAGGGGATATGATTGAGATTTTCAGGGGATATGATTGAGGTTTTTTTCAGTGTGGTTTTTTTTTGGTGGGTTTTTTCAATGCCAATCCTGGTTCCTGCTCTCCATCCCTGTAACGCAGTGTGGGCTGCCCGATAGCCAAGTGTCCATTGTTGTAAGAAATTAATGTCAAATCATTAATCCAAAGGCAAGCATTACGTGCATGAAGTATATTTGCTCCCTCTGCTTTACTATAAGTACAACGATCTATTAATTTGATCGGGGCTCTAAGGAATAAAAGAAAACTCTGCCACTTAGGTATGTGTGCCAGTAATTACAAGGAATTTTTTTTCCTTCAAAATTCAAATGCTTCAGTTTAATTATGTAGAAACAAAGACGTTGTGAAGGAGTTTCTGAATGAACTATTGATATAATTCCACAGTTTGTTTACGTTTCAGACCTCAGGCCCGCGGGAGAACAAGTTTTATAAATACCACTTATTAATGTTCCCACAGAAAGGGTAACAAATAACAAGTGGCACCGCACGAGGGAGTTAAAACACTACACTAAATAAATAACCAATCTAGACAACTCAGCCAAGCTACTCTTTATATTAATATTGAAATACCCAGCTTGTGAGTGGCGCAATAGGTTAGGCCACTCGGCGGGGCCACAATAACGAAAAAGAGCCACTGTTTAAACACTAAAACCACGTAACATAAACAAAATAAAAAAGCGAGGTACTCAACTCTGATTTTAATGAACCCTTAACTCGCAGGTATCTTTTTGGCTGGCCCGGCGTGGAAAGCTTGACGTTAACAAGGGGAAACTATACTGCTGAGGAGACAACTTTTACCTCTGTCCACCTGTGCTGTTGTAGGGATGGAGACAGCCTCACCTACGTCCTAGCTTACCTGTGCCGTCATGATAGCTCTTTACCTGTGTTATGTTGTACCTGGGGAGGCGAGGCGAAGCTGTGACCTTCGCCTCGGCCTTGTAGACTAGTTGTTACCAGTTAACGATTAGCTTTGGAACAGTTAAGAAAGAGACTTGATCCTATATATTTTTTCCAATATGCATGTTTTATATAGAGTAAATTTAACTTTTTAACTAATATATATTTTTAGTGTATTTTTATATTCCTATGCCATGTTACTCTTTTACTATTATTTTATATCCAATGAAGTGACGTTCCTCTGTATTATATATATGTAAAAAGAATATTTGAAAAGATTGATAATATAATAAAACTGTGCCACGTATAAATTCTTCGGTCTTTTGATAAAACTTATAGTGCTCGTAACATCAGATAGAGGGAGTTAGTAGCCAGCAGGACTCCTACAGCATATCCTACACTAATAAAGGAGAGATCAAAGCACAGCCAAGGTATAAGGATGCCAGTCCATTATTGAAATCCGATTCACCTTAATAAACAAAGGGAGAAATTTTGTTGGTTTACATCAGCATAACTACGTAACGAGTAACACTAACTACCCAACAGTGGTTAGCTCTGTGGTTAAGTGTTATAAGATCGTTTGCTTTTTGGACTGTGGACTAGTTAAAAGTTAAATTAGTCTTTACATGTTTCTCATTTACTACCTCTTGTTAACTTTTTTTTTGGGGTGGTGATAGGAAGGGAAGAGATGGAGTAGAATTAGAAACTTTGTAGAAAAAAAAGGAGAGCGGAGGGAGTGTTACAAAAGATATCGAGATAGAAAAGACAGATTAGTTGATGAGACTGTTAAAAAAAGAAAAAAAGTGTTAGAATTGAACGTTACAACACCTCCATATAGTGTGTGTGTGTGTGTGGTGTGTGTGTGTGTGTGTGTGTGTGTGTGTGTGGTGCTGCGAAACTCACGCGAATTAATGAACTTACAGGAAATGAAAGGTCGTGTGCATTTTAATACACTGCCGCCGGGGAATGTAGTGCACCACTTTTCAAAAAATATTGTATTAATTGATAAAAAATATCTGTATTGCAGCCACGGTAAGCGGACGCAGCTCTCGGTGGTCACATCCAGTGTTGTAATGAAAAAGGTTATTGATCCATTTCAGAGTCAAGGGCGCGAGGCTGAACAAATTGAAAGACGGAAAGTAAAGGCGAATGTATGTATGTATGTGAATGTGAATGTGTGTGTGTGTGTGTGTGTGTGTGTGTGTGTGTGTGTGTGTGTGTGTGTGTGTGTGTGTGTGTGTGTGTGTGTGTGTGTGTGTGTGTGTCCACCTCAAAGGCCTTACCATTTCCGCCTCAGAATTGATTACCTCAAAAGGGGACGTGGGGTGGAAAGGGGGGTAGGGTGTTACTTTCTTAGACGGTGGGGTGAGAGGGGTAAGAAAAGGAGGTATTGTCCTAAGGAGAAGTAAGGAGAAAGGGAAGGAGGAGGAGGAGGAGGAGGAGGCGAGGTGTGAGAAGAGTAGCTTGTCAATACTTATGGAGTGTAGTCATATTAAAACAAGAGTATGTTTTTATGTATTCTTTTTTAACTATCTATATTTCCTTTTCCTTCTTCCTTCCTATTCGTATCCTTAATAACCTTTCTTCTCATGTCTCTCTTCACCGTCTCTTTTTCCCTCATGTCTCTCTCTCTCTCTCTCTATCTTCACTTTTTCTCTTCACACTTTCCACATGTATCTCTTCACCTTTTCCCCTCATCATTTATTTTCCTCATTCTCTCTTCACCTTTTCTCCTCCGCACACCTTCCTCATGTCTCTCCACTATCTCTCTTCCTCGTGTTTTTCTTCACCCTTTCTCTTCACACTAGACAAAGAAAACCAACTACAAAGAAAACGGATTCGGAACAAAAGTCAAAAAGCAAAACTAAGAAAAAAATAATTGTCCCCTTTTTTCCTGCCCCCTCTCTTTCCTCTCTTCCTCTCCTCCACCTCCCCTCACCCTATGATCCTAAGATACAAGCTTCAAGAGTACCTGTAGCGGCTGTACAAGAAGCTAATTAGAATCTTAAGCGTTCACACCATAAAACAAGGGATATTTTTTTTTTTTTCTCTCTCTCTCTCTCTCTCTCTCTCTCTCTCTCTCTCTCTCTCTCTCTCTCTCTCTCTCTCTCTCTCTCTCTCTCTCTCTCTCTCTCTCTCTGTCTCTGTCTCTCTGTCTGTCTCTGTCTGTCTCTGTCTCTCTGCTCTCTGTCTCTCTCTCTGTGTCTCTCTCTCTCTCTCTCTCTCTCTCTCTCTCTCTCTCTCTCTCTCTCTCTCTCTCTCTCTCTCTCTCTCTCTCTCTCTCTCTCTCTCTCTCTCTCTCTCTCTCTCTCTCTCTCTCTCTCTTTCTCTCTCCATTATCCTAAGTTTGCAAGAGAAGTTTGCTATTTTCCTCCTTCTCCTCCTCTTCCTAGGTAATCGTGTGAGCAAAGCGTTCAAATAATTGCAAAACGAACGAAGAAGTGTGAGAAGAGAGAGGAGGCGAGGGTGTGAAGGAGTGGGAGGGAGGGAGGGAGAGACAAGGAGACGAAGAACGAGAGTGGAAAGGAGTGGATGGAAGAGGTGGAGAGCGAAGGCGGGAGGGGAGGGAGGAGAGCTAGTCGAAGTGAGAGGAGGAGGACGAGGAGAGGAGAGGAGAGGAAAAGGAGAGAGAGGGAGGGAGGGAGGTAGAGAATGCGAGGCAGGAGCGTCTGACGTCCCAAGAGTGGCAACTAAGTGGGCTTCTTCACACTTAAACTATAGATTTTTACAGCTTAAAGAGGAAGCTGTCCATTGTTACAGCTGGTGGCGTTCCCTCCCTAGGCTCCTCCTACCCTCACCCTCCTCCCTCCTCCCACCTTCCTCCCTCCCACGCCGTCGTCCTTCACTAAACAATCACATAATAAATAAAAGGAAATATATATATACATGGAAGAATCCTCCTCCTCCTCCTCCTCCTCCTCCTCCTCTTCACCTGAGTTCCAACGGACGATATCTTGTGTAATTGTTAAGTGTGTTCTTGAGACTACCTTGAGGCCTACCTGACGAGGGTGTAGGATGACCTTGAGAGAGCGAAAGAGAAGTTCCTATATATATGGGGTCATTGTGGTCACCCCTTCTCCCCTCCTCTCTCTCTCTCTCTCTCTCTCTCTCTCTCTCTCTCTCTCTCTCTCTCTCGATGCGTCAGAATTACACATTTTTAATCTC
>JAPQNM010000020.1:4060555-4068055 GCA_029783475.1 Metacarcinus magister
CCAATTTTCTTATTTTTCATCTCTTTCCTCTTCTACATCCTTCTCGTTTTCCTCTTATTCACATTTTTCGTTCTCCTTCACATCCTCCTCAACATTCTTCACTTTTTCTCTACCCTCCTCTCACTCTTGCCTTTGATCTCATCCTCTCACTACTCCTTTACTTCTTTTCTCTCCTCCTCCTCCTCCTCCTTCTCCATTTCCTCTTACTCTTATACTTCATCCTTCTCGTCTTGCTACTATTCTTCTTCTTTCACCTCATCCTCTTTCACCTCCTCCACCTCCTCCTCCTCCTCCTCCTCCCTCCTCCTCCTCCTCCACTTTGCCGGCTCAGGAGAGTGCCTGGAAACTGGCCTACAGGGAGGTAATTATGGAGTTAGCAGCTCAAGACGTGTTGTGTGTGTGTGTGTGTGTGTGTGAGAGAGAGAGAGAGAGAGAGAGAGAGAGAGAGAGAGAGAGAGAGAGAGAGAGAGAGAGAGAGAGAGAGAGAGAGAGAGAGAGAGCTACTCCTCCTCCTCCTCCTCCACTATCTCAGTTGGAGGCAAGACTAATTATCGAGTAAATGTAAGGTGAGCCTTCTGCCGCTTCCACCTTCGCCCCTCCTCCTCTCTCTGTCTCTCTCCTTTCTCTTCCGCTTCCCCCTCTCCTTTCCCTCCTCTCCTTCGTCCCTCAACCCTCCTGCACGTCTATATAATTCTACATTGGCTGCCACGCCACCTAGACGCCGTATTTTGAACTTCCCTTCAGGTAACATCACCCACGCTAACCCTCACACCTTCCTCTCCCGCCACCCTTTACCTAGCTTCACCTTTGCCTTCTTGATTTCACCTTTCGTGGGCGCCTTTACCTCTGGCAGCCACCCCAGCAGAGACTAGAATGGTGGTGATGTGGTGTGGGTGTGGTGATGGTGATGGTGGTGATGGTGGTGACCGCGATCTCCATTCCCTGCCATCCTTTCTACCACACAACAGTTGGTGCTGGGGGTCCGCTCCCTCGTTGATGGAGAGGATAATCTGATTACAACCGAGGAGGATTTAATTCCATGTCAGCGATGCTCGTATAATGTCGACGTTGACGGACGAGGCCAAGCCAGTGAGAGTTGCCATTGCTTACGTGAATCTCGCGCCTCATGTAGTAGTAACACATCACACTGTTTTGTGCACCGTGTGTGTGGACCTCCTCCCTCCTCTGCTCCTCTCTCCTCCTTCCTCCGCCAGTTCTTACGTCTCACTAATTAAGTCTGACAGGAGAAGTGACTTAAAGGGAGAGAGAAAGAAGTGGGAAAAAATGGATAGAATTACGTCGGAAGGCAACAGTAGCGGGGAGCGCGAGTCAATTTGTACAGATTTGTCGCATTTATTGGCGCTCTGCTCACTGCTCAGCCCCAGTGCCCGGCTCCCTCTCGCCGCGGTATTAATTTCATCACTGCGCCAATAATGGGCAAATCATGGCATTACTGGGCCATCGCTTTACATATAACTCGTATGGGCCGCGGCGCCGACTGCTGTGGTGTGGGAGAGGGAGGGGCGCACGCGAGGATAAGTACATTAGATGAGAAGTGAGATGGATGGCGCTAGGGGAGGACAGCGTTGTGGTGTTGTGGGAAAACGGAGGTGGGAGAGGCGATCGAGGGGAAACGATGCTAAATGAATTACGGGTTCTGATAACATTCTGTGGGGAATAATATATGAGGTAAAGCAGCCCATAACCCAAGCTGGCGCCCCGTGTGGCCTGCGGGAGTACACGAAAACAGTGCTAAAGACCATGGAGACAAAACGAAGCACTTTCAACTTTCTTGCAGTGAATATATTTAGCTATAATTATCTGTCTTTCTTTTTATCTATTCAATTATTTATCTATCTATAAGTCAGTATATCTATAATTGTTACATCTGCTTATAATAAACTTACAAAATTAGGTTCCCTTCTCTTAATTTCTGTTATCTCCTCCTCCTCCTCCTCCTCCCTCCTCCTCCTCCTCCTCCTTCTCTTTTCGCTTTAGTTGGTGGGTCAAATCTTTTAAAAATTCCCAATGAGCCACAAAGAGAAGACGACAAGCACGCCACTTCAACAATAGCGTCGGGGGGAGGAGGAGGAGGAGGAGGAGGAGGAGGAGGAGGAGGAGGAGGAGGAGGAGGAGGAGAGGAGAGGAGAGGAGGACGGGGATGTTCCTTCCAACTCTTTCTTTTTCTCACTTGCTTTCACACTTTCCCTATTCCTCCTTTGTTTCGGTGCTTCATTCTGAGTTTCATTTGAGTTTCACTTCACTTTGGTCTTACTCTGAAGGCGATGACGACGAAGGGAAGGAACAAATGTCCTCAAGGGTGTCCTAGAAGGCTGGAGGAGCTGCGTCAGGTTGAAAGGGAGGGACGGGCGGGGTGAGCGAAGGTGGAGGAGTAAGAGGAGGAAGAGGGAGAGGGAGTGTGAGGGTGGGTAGGAGGAGAGCGAGGGAGGTGTGAAGAAGACTTAAGCTGCAAATCAATTAAAAGTGACAAA
The DNA here is from genome assembly GCA_029783475.1 of Metacarcinus magister. Classification (NCBI taxonomy): domain Eukaryota; kingdom Metazoa; phylum Arthropoda; class Malacostraca; order Decapoda; family Cancridae; genus Metacarcinus; species Metacarcinus magister. The sequence continues at coordinate 4,063,048 of JAPQNM010000020.1, forward strand.
GGAGAGGGAAGCCAATAATATCCCCCCTCCTCCTCCTCCTCCTCCTCCTCCTCTTCTTCTTTCTCTCCTCTTCCTCCTCCTCCACTTCCTACTTCACCTAAACCTTCCTCCTTCTTCGTCTTCTACTGCTCCTGACTCATGATTTTTTCTCTCTTACTTCTCCTGAATCACTTTTTTTTTCTTTCTCTCAAGCTCCTCCTACCTCTCCTCCTCCTCCTCCTCCTCCTCCTCTTCTTCTTCTTCTTCTTCTCCTCCTCCTCCTCCTCCTCTTCTTCCCTCAGGCCAGGTAATGCTTGGACGAGTCTTAATTACCAGACATGAAACACCTTCCTTAGCTATTTTGCGTTACAGTCAGGCATGGAAAGGGGAAGGAAGGAAGAGGAGGAAAGAAAAAGGAGGAAAGAGAAAAAAAAATAAGAGGAAGAGAAAGGAAAGATAAAGGGGAAGAGACGGGGATTGAAGGGACAGGAGGTTGAAAAAAAAGAAAGGGAGATAAGAGAAGAGAAGGGAGAGGAAAGGGAAGAAGAAGAAAGGAGGAGGAGAAAGGAAAAATAAAGGGGAAGGAGGCACAGGAAATGGAAATAAAGAAACGGGGAGAAAAGAAGGAAAAGGAAGAGGAAGGGAGGGAAGAAAAGTGGTTTAGCAGAGAGGAGGGGAGGTAAGGGATAGAGAGCAGGGAGAGGAAGGAAAGAACGGAGTGGGGAGGAGAGTGCAAGGAGGAGCGAAGGAGAGAAAGTGGAGGAGAGGAGTTGAGACACTGAGAAGATACGAGGAGGGGGAAGGGAGGGAAGGAGGGAAGGAGGGAGGAAAGGGAGGGAAGGAGGGAGGGAGGAGGGAGGGAAAAGAGCCAATCTCTTCAGACAAGCTTCAGGGCACGGCAAGTGAAAAAAGTAAGGTGAGTCATTAGCTCCACCTGTTTCCAGCTAATTAAATGCAGTGAGATGATGATGATGATGATGATGATGATGATGATGATGATGATGATGATGATGATGATGATGATGGTAGTGATTGTGTTGATGGTGATGACAGTCTTATTAGTTGTGATGACGAAAATGAGGAGGAGGAAGAAGATGAAAGAAGAAGAAAAGACGAGATATATGATAAATGTTGATAATAATGAAAATATATATAAAAAACACGAGTCAAAAAGACAATATGCGAGAGAGAGAAAAAAAAGAGAAAGAGAGACACACCCACACACACACACACACACACACACACACACACACACACACACACACACACACACACACACACACACACACACACACACACACACAGACAGCATAATACATAAAAAAACAAACAATTATAACAAAGACAAAATCTAGCCAGTCACGTGTCTCTAATTAGCTGAGAGAGAGAGAGAGAAAAGTGGAGGAGAATTCTGACAATGGAGGAGACGAGAGAACAGGAAGGAGGAGGAAGGAAAGGAGGAAGGAAGGAAGGAAGGAAGGAAGGAAGAAGCTAACTGGCAGTGTGTGAAGGAGAAGAGTTGCCAATGTCTAAGTAGATAATTAACTCCCTGAGAGAGAAAAAAAAAGTGAGAGAGAGAGAGAGAAAAAGAAAAAGAAAAAAAGAAAAGAGAATTATGCAGTTAGTTCTCCAGCTACTACTACTACTACTACTACTACTACTACTACTACTACTACTACTACTACTACTACTACTACACATAATCGCTATAATCTGCAGGAAAGTCGATTCAAACACAATGACACATCCACATCAACATCCACCTTCCCTTCCCTTCCCTTCCCTTCTCTTTATCCCTTCCCTTTCCCTCTCCCTCTTTATCCCTCGTTTTGCAGAATCCAATCCCATATTCCCCTCAACTACCCCTCAGTCTATCAAATAATATCATCATACTTTCGTGACTTTCCATTATCTATTTATCTATCTATCTACCTATTTATCTTTAGTTATGTGTATCTCGTTTTCTTTGATATCAGGTCATCTTGGAAATGTTGTGACCTTGAGGTGGTTTCGATTCCCCTTCAGGACTCTAATGGTTTGCAAAAAAAAGGTTGTTTCTGGGTTATGATCGTATTTGTTTAGTATTAACGGCGCGAGATTAGTGTTATAGAGGATCAAAAGCGATTACTGATGGTGATTGGATGTGTGTGTGTGTGTGTGTGTGTGTGTGTGTGTGTGTGTGTGTTCATACATATAATCTTATCCATTAATGTATGTATGTATAACTAAACGGATCGAAGTATACATAGAATACAAAAAAAATATACAAAAAAATAAACGAATATATTAAAAAACAATACATAAAAAAATAAATATACTAGAAATCTAACTAGAAAAAAATACCAGATTAGATAAAAAAGACAAAAGCAAAACACAAGAAAAAGGTGAAGACGTGGCTGGTTGTATATTAGCTAAGAAATAATTTAAACAGAGGTGGGGAGAGCGAAGTGAGAGGTGAGAGGGTGAGTGTCTCCAGGGTACCACTTACGCCTCTCAGTGTGTGTGTGTGTGTGTGTGTGTGTGTGTGTGTGTGTGTGTGTGTGTGTGTGTGTGTGTGTGTGTGTGTGTGTGTGTGTGTGTGTGTGTGTGTGTGTGTGTGTGTGCTCTGTTAGGCATGCTGTAATTTTTCTTACATCTTAACATCATCATCATCATATCTCTCTCTCTCTCTCTCTCTCTCTCTCTCTCTCTCTCTCTCTCTCTCTCTCTCTCTCTCTCTCTCTCTCTCTCTCTCTCTCGTGTATCCTCCAGGCGGGAAGAGAGCGTCAGGGGAGCAGGAGGAGCGGGAGGAGGAGCAGGAGGAGCCTCATCATTATGTTTTTGGCGCCTGTTTGTCTTCACGCCGTTTTGCCTCCGAATAAACACCGCGTGAGAACTGAAGTGTGAAATGCGTCCGTTCATGCACGTGGCTGCCTTACCTACACACACGCACACACGCACACACACACACACACACACACACACACACACACACACACACACACACACACACAGTTCAAAGGTTTTAATAATGGTTCACAGAATTGTATACACGCAAAACGAGAAACAAAATAGAAAAGAGATATAAAAAAAGACGTTTTAATATGCACGGACACAGTGAGAGGAAGGAGAGGTGAAAGAGAGGAGGAGGACGGGAGGAGGAGGAGGAGGAGGAGGAGGAGGAGGAGGAGGAGGAGGAGGAGGAGAACATAAGAATTGGACATTTAGGGCTGAGGTGTCGCCGTACCTCACTGATATTGATTGTTCGTGCTGAAGTGTTCTTTCTCCCCCCTTTCACCCCCTCTAACACTCCCCCTTTCCCCCTTCTCTCCTCCCCTAGACCGTATCTCCTGACACTCCCCTCACCCTGCCCTCCTCCATCCACCCTCACAAGTTTATCATTATTATTGTTTTTTTATTCTTGTTTCTTCAATGTATTTTTTGTGGTCTGTTCTTTGTTTCCTTTCCCCTTTATTTTTCTTCTTCTCCTCTCCCTCATTTCTCTTTTTTTTTCTTCTCTTCTCCCTCATTTCTCTCCCATGTTCTGTTTTTATAGTGATTTATCATAAACTTTTTCCTTAATATTTTGCTTACTACAACTACTACTACTACTACTACTACTACTACTACTACTACTACTACTACTACTACTACTACTACTACTACTACTACTACTACTACTACTACTATTTCCCACATTAATATACCAGGAAGAATTCATCAAAACTATTCACTCGTTTCCAAACAAATGAGTGAATATCATAACTGTTTGATGTTTTTTTTCGGTATTTACCACTAATGCCCGAGGGAGAGGGAGAGGGAGAGGGAGGGAGAGGGGAAAGGGAGAGGGGAAAGGGAGAGGGAGCCAGAGGAGTGGAGGGGGGTGAAGGAAATAAAGAGGAAGAGAATATGACAAAGACTTCACACAGCTAATTTGAGAGAGAGAGAGAGAGAGAGAGAGAGAGAGAGAGAGAGAGAGAGAGAGAGAGAGAGAGAGAGAGAGAGAGAGAGAGAGAGAGAGAGAGAGAGAGAGAGAGAGAGAGAGAGAGAGAGAGAGAGAGAGAGAGAGAGAGAGAGAGAGAGAGAGAGAGAGAGAGAGAGAGAGAGAGAGAGAGAGAGAGAGAGAGAGAGAGAGAGAGAGAGAGAGAGAGAGAGAGAGAGAAAAAAAAATCCCTTATGACTTTATTTCTTCATTCATCTTTATTTTCTCTTCTCTTTCGCTTTTTCATCCATTGTTCTATTCTTTTGTCACCAACACCCTAAATTTCCTCTTCCTCTTCTTCTCTGTTTCTCATTTCATCGTTATAATAGTTCATTTTTTCCCTCATCCCTCTTCTTCCACCACCACCACCACCTCCTCCTCCTCCTCCTCCTCCTCCTCCTCCTCCTCCTCCTCCTCCTCCTTCAGGCCGGAACAACAGAGTATCTTGAAGGAGAGGGAGAAGTGTTGTAATTAGTCCCCTCAGCACGAATTCTTAAGCTCCTCACTTTCCTGACACACTTACACACGTGCACACCTGTCTCACCCTTCCCCGCCCCCCCTCCACACCTGTCCCACACCTGTACCACACCCAAACTTACACACACACACACACACACACACACACACACACACACACACACACACACACCGTTTAGTAGTGCCCCGCAGCTAATCATTATTCTTTAGTTAGATGGATATAAAGAAAGGATGGGAGGGAGTGAGGGGAAGGAGTGAGGGGAGGGAGTGAGGGGAGAGAGAGAGATGTGAGGAAAGGGGGGGGAAGGAAACGGAAGGGGAAGGAGTAAAGAAAAAGGGAGAATTAGTAGGGGTAAAGGGGTGAAGTGTATGTGTGTATGTACGTATATATGTGTATATGTATGTTTATATATGCGTGAGTATGTATAAGCATATATATGTATACTTATAGATGTGTACCTGTATGTGTGTACCTGAGGCCCAACTAATTAACATATGAATTTTCGTGAATATTGTCCAAACAGTTTAGTCTCCCTCATAATTTCTCTTTAGGCGTCTCACTTGCATTGATCTGGAGCGTGCTGGAGGAGG
>JAPQNM010000020.1:4073055-4075555 GCA_029783475.1 Metacarcinus magister
GATTATCCCCAGCTAATCCCTTGTGTCCACACCATACCCGCCACGCCCTCGACCCCCTGGCTGTGGTGGGGGAGGATGGGCGTGAGGTCCACAACCCACCTACGAGTGACAGGTGAGAGGGAAGTCAGGTCATGTCAGGTGGAGGACAGGGCTAATTTTGGTCGAATTTGGCGGATTAACAGGTGAAGGACCAAGACTTTCTTTTATTATTCTCTCTCTCTCTCTCTCTCTCTCTCTCTCTCTCTCTCTCTCTCTCTCTCTCTCTCTCTCTCTCTCTCTCTCTCTCTCTCTCTCTCTCTCTCTCTCTCTCTCTCAAAAGTTACTAGTGTAGCACTACAAGAAATTAGTTTAAATGTTTTATAAAAGTTAAATCGACGTGGATCTCAGCTGTTTACTTCTTTTTTTTTAATAAATGAAGAGCCTAAACTTAACTTTGCTGTTTTTTTTTAAGAAGAAAACATATCAATATAATCTATGCTAAAGTATGAAGACTTGGATCTCATTGATTTGTTCAACTTTCCAATTCACTATTAAATTTGTGTTTTCTTCTTTCCTTCATCCAATTCTTAAACCTTCCCCTTTTTCCTCTTTCTGCATCGACACTCTTCATGTTTCCTCTTTCTTCGATTTCTGACAAGCGTTCCACACATTCCTCTTTTTCTCTTGTTCCCTCTGACACCTTTCCTTTTTCCTCCCTTATCCCATCACCCCTTTATTCTGTCGTCCTTCCTTCCCCTCACCACCATCCTTCATTTCACACCTTCCCTTGTTATCTTCCCCTTGTCTCTGGTTCCCCTTACCTGTATCCGGTCCTCAGGTAGGTCGGTTTTAAGGGACAACATCTCTCTGGCGTAGACGTCGGGGTAGTGGGACTCCTTGAAGGCCTTCTCCAGCTCCTCCAGTTGGAAGGACGTAAAGATGGTGCGACTGGAAGGAGAGGGAGAAAGAAGAATTGAGGTGAGGACCGAAAGAAAGGTGTTGAGATGGAGGTGATAACGACGACGTGTGCTGGAATGGAGGCGGTGAATATGGATAAAGTAAAAACACATCTAGATAACATTGGTGATGAAGAATGGATTGTGTGTGATAAGAGGTGATTAGGGAGTGATTAGTGTATTGATTCCAGTGGTTAGTGATAGGAGGTGTTGATGGAGATACAGGTGCCCTTACAATCCTGCCTCGTGTGCTAAATAAGAGTCATTGAAACGAAAGGTGTGAAAATTCTGTGGTGTCAATAGCAATACCTGATGACACTCGGTAGACACAAAGGCCACGTGTCTGGGAGCACACTCGAACAGGTGCTCCGTCAGGTAAGCTGATGGACGGCTGATACACCACAACTTAGACCACTTCTACACCTTTCTCGCAGACACACACCATCCACGGTCACATTGTCTACACTGCTACACACACACACACACACACACACACACACACACACACACACACACACACACACACACACACACACACACACATACGCACACATACACTACCGATCACAGTACTGTAACAATGTTTATATACACATCACTACCACCATCACCACCACCACCACCACCCTGACAGTACAATTCCACACGTTAGGCTACAGTTATCACCTGTAATAAGTGACACACCTGTACATCATCAACACATTATTGCTAAACACATTACAGTACCACACTTTACACACACACATCAGCAAAAATGTTCATGTGTGTGTGTGTGTGTGTGTGTGTGTGTGTGTGCGTGTGTGTGTTGGGGGTTCGCAGAGTCAGAGTTACGAGGCTTCGCTACCTCGTTCATCTGCCTGACCCGGGATTCCTGAGTCCAATATTCGAATGTCTCGGAACCTCGAAATTACGGTCGTTCGATATGCATGTAGCTCCTCGTTGTGTGTGTGTGTGTGTGTGTGTGTGTGTGTGTGTGTGTGTGTGTGTGTGTGTGTGTGTGTGTGTGTGTGTGTGTGTGTGTGTGTGTGTGTGTTGTCAAATAGAAAATGGCAGTCTAATACCGTAGAGTTTCATTGCTTTTGTGGGATGGTGGTGGTGATGGTGGTGGTGGTGGTGTCATATTCAAGAAAGCGGCAGATAAAGAGAGGGATAGAGAAAGAAAGAGATAAAAGAGAGAGAGAGAGAGAGAGAGAGAGAGAGAGAGAGAGAGAGAGAGAGAGAGAGAGAGAGAGAGAGAGAGAGAGAGAGAGAGGAGAGAGAGAGAGAGAGAGAGAGAGAGAGAGAGAGAGAGAGAGAGAGAGAGAGAGAGAGAGAGAGAGAGAGAGAGAGAGAGAGAGAGAGAGAGAAAAAAAAAATCATCACCAATATCATCTTTATCACGTATATGTGTGTGTGTGTGTGTGTGTGTGTGTGTGTGTGTGTGTGTGTGTGTGTGTGTGTGTGTGTGTGTGTGTGTGTGTGTGTGTGTGTGTGTGTGTGTGTGTGTGTGTGTGTGTGTGTTGATAAAAATCAGTGATATTTGTTTTGTCATTATGGGAGTGAATTGCAATATCAGCTCGCCGAGA
>JAPQNM010000020.1:4083055-4085555 GCA_029783475.1 Metacarcinus magister
CCCAGACCTGCTCACCTTCACTATCGATTCTAATTTAGCGCCGACGAAAAACACACCTCCGATTGCCTGCCTTTTTTTTTTGTTGCAGTTGTTGTTGTTTGTGCTGAAGCGTCGACTAATATGGCGGTGCTGTCTTAGGGTGGGAGGGGGTGTTGGGGTTGGAGGAGGGGGTAAGGGAGGCGGAGGAGAGGTAAGGGAAGGGGAGGAGAGGTAAGGGAGGGGGGGGGGTAAGGTCCCTATCGTCGGGGTTCTGTTCCTGCTCAAGTCGTGTTATTTTTTTTTCTTTCTGCGTCAACGCTCGTTCGGGTTTAGTGTTTCGTCCTTCAAGATTGCAACTGGGCTGTTTTCAAGCATTTTTTTTTTTTTTTATATATATATTTTTTTTTCTATCCCAAGACTGGCTGCAAAGTTTTCGTTTTCTATTTCTAAAACTGTATAGTGTACTGTGTTCTCATCCTTGTGTGTGTTTTTTTTTTTTATATATATTTTTGTTGTTGTTCCAGGGACGCTGATCGTGTTTCCAGTGCGTTGAGTTCCGTCGTCTTATTCCAGACACACACACACACACACACACACACACACACACACACACACACACACACACACACACACACACACACACACACACACACACACACACACACACACACACGGTAACTGTTTCATTAACTGAGTCACAAACAGACGGTCACAGAGGAGTTTACACGTCCCCTCTGCACCAATAACACCATCACCAACGCCATCATCCTGCCGTCGCCTCTCTCTCCTCCGATCTCTCAGCATTACTTTTAATTAGAATATTGTCCTTTCCACCCATATAATTTCCCTCAGCTACCTCGTTCCCCCTCCCGAGCCTTCATAATTATAGCGGCTGTCAAGTAATTATCACAGGGAGGGCGGGAGGGAGGACGGGAGGGAGGGAGGGAAGGAGGTAAGGGAGGGAAGGGAGAGACAACATTGAAGAGCGTCTTTTATTTAATACCTATAAGAATGAACTATTCCATTTAAGTTCTCCCTTCTCTCTCTCTCTCTCTCTCTCTCTCTCTCTCTCTCTCTCTCTCTCTCTCTCTCTCTCTCTCTCTCTCTCTCTCTTCCTTCCTTCCCTTTCCCTTCCCCCTCAAGTTTCATAAGGTTTGTTTACATCATATCAGCTGATTTACGGGGTGAGGAGGATGAGGAAGGGGACGAAGACAACAATAGGTGTGTGTACAGAGGTGTAAAAGGTAAGTATAAGGCTACGTTGCAAAGCGGGATTAGTTAAACGATAGATATAAAGATGGAGTTTCTATCTATTAACCACAAAAAATATTCTTAATTGTATCTGGAGGCAAGTTTTAGCCCTAATGAAGCTGTCCACCTGCCTACTTGTCCACTTCTCTGCCTGCCTCACCACCACCACCACCACCACTACAACACAACCTCATTCACAACACCACTACAACACCGCCAGGACCTCCCTCTTCGCAACACAGCCGCCCCACCCTTCCTTCAGTGTCCCCGGAGGCGCCGTTGGAGGGACAGACGGAGGAGGGGAGCAACGTGAGCCCAGGGAGCGACATCTGCAACTTGCAACTGGCGGGTGTGGCGGTGCTGGGGGCGGGGAAGAGGCACGGGGCTGCTTTGTCGCGTTGTCAACTTGGCTCGTCACAACCCTACCGCCGCTGCCTCTCTTTTTCTCTCTCTTTCTCTTTTTTTTCTCTCTCGCTTTTTCTTTCGTTGTTTCAGTTATGTCTCGTTGTTTTTTTCTCTCTTTCCTATTCTTTGTGATTTTTTTTTGTTTGTTTCATATATTATGTTATTCCTTCTTCATCTTTTTCCTTCGGTTTCTTCTTCCTCCTCCTCCTCCTCCTCCTCCTCCTCCTTCCTTTGCCATTTCATGTTGCTTGTTATCTATGTATCTGTCATCTCTCTCTCTCTCTCTCTCTCTCTCTCTCTCTCTCTCTCTCTCTCTCTCTCTCTCTCTCTCTCTCTCTCTCTCTCTCTCTCTCTCTTTCTTTACTAACCTGTGCCTTCGTTTCTTCTTCTTCTTCTTCCCAAGACTGACGTTTTGTCCATCGAAAAGTTTGCTCGTGGAGTCAGAAGAATCCAAACCTGAAATACATAAAGAAAAAAATATGTAAATTAAAGAATATAACAGCTTATAAAAAACATGAAAGAAAAAGAAAAACTGAAAAAGAAATCCACATACGGTACAAAGAGGTCATTCTGTTTTATATTTCTTTAAAGGTCGAATGAATGAGTGAGTGAGTGAGTGAGTGAGTGAGTGAGTGAGTGGAGAACGAAATTACGACATAAAAGGCTGATGTATGGGAGGTCAAACGGTGATGTATGGGGAGGAAAGTACTACGTGGTGCCTTGTAACATATAGACGAGGGTATAAAGGGAAGGATAGACTGAAGGATGAGGGAGAAATCTTAAAATGGAAGACAGATGGAAGGAAGAAGAGAAGGGAAAAGGAAGAAAGAAGGGGATTAGGAGGAGAAGGTGGTAGGGAAATATG
>JAPQNM010000020.1:4088055-4093055 GCA_029783475.1 Metacarcinus magister
AGAAAAAAGCAAGGAAGATAATGAGTAAAAAAAAAAATAATAATAAAAATGAGGAATAGCATCAAGCTTAATAAGAAAGAGGAAGATGAAGAGAAAACTGAAAAGAAGAAGAAAAACAAAGAAGAGAAACAAGAACAACTCTGGCAAGGAGAAGGAAGAGGAGGAAGAGGAAGAGGAGGAAAATGAAGAGGAGGAAGAGTAGACAAGACAATTTAGCAATAAGGAGAAGGAGCCTTTGACGAGGAAGAGTACGAAAAGGAGGAGAAAGAAGGAGGAGGAGGAGAATAAGAATAAGAATAAGACAACAGTAATAAAAACAGCAACACACATAAAACAAAAATAAACAAAAAACAGAAAAAAAGGGATCAGAAAGGGCGGGAAGGAAGTGAATAAAGGGGAAGGGGGCAAGAAAACACTGAAGAAGAGGAGGAGGAGGAGGCAGAGGGGAGGCCGGAGAGGGGAGAGGAGGGGGAGAGAGAGGGGAGGAGTCGCGCGCAGCATCCGAGGTCATAACATATTCCCCAGGGTCTGAGGAGGCTGGGAGTGTTGGCGACGAGTGCTTCTCCGCCTGACTGAACTCGGTGGTAGGTTCCAGGTTCGAGCCCCTCCCCCCGCACCGCCCGGAGATGTAAAATGCATTGCCCGCCGCCCCAGGAGACTAATCCCAAGCCCTAATCACACTTTCACGCCCTCTTCCCCGGCGTGAGTCAATTGTGGGGGATTCTTGCTGCGAACACAAGGCCACTGGGGAGGAGAGGAAGCAGGAAGAGGAGGAGCAGGAGAAGGAGGAGGGAGGAGGAGGAGGGAGGGCAAAGACAAGGAGGAGGAGGTGAAGGTGGAAAGGGAAATGGAAAGATTGGAAGTGAAGGACACGAAAAGGTTGTAGGAAGGATGTAAAGAGCGAAAGAGAGAGAGAGAGAGAGAGAGAGAGAGAGAGAGAGAGAGAGAGAGAGAGAGAGAGAGAGAGAGAGAGAGAGAGAGAGAGAGAGAGAGAGAGAGAGAGAGAGAGAGAGAGAGAAGACTATATAACTATATGTATATACTTATCAAACCCAAAACGTACCATAAGAGAGTACACACACACACACACACACAGACACACACACACACACACACACACACACACACACACACACACACACACACACACACACACACACACACACACACACACACACACAAACAAACACATACACTGATGACTGTTTTCTTTCCACCTCATTAGAAGTAATTAATACCACTGCATTCCCTAAAAGCTTCAATTAGGGCGTGGAAAGAGTACAATTTTTGGGCAGTTAAAGGAACCCCCAAACCCCAAATTGGTCCCATTATGCAAGGCGGGTTTAAATTTTAGTTAATTATACAAATTCACCGCTGGAAATGCCCGCCAAGGGAGAGGAGTAAAAAGGATTCTTGAAAATTACCTTCTGTGTCTCTTCTCCGCATAACTAATTAGGTGGAATTAGAAACCGACTCTCAGGGTGGTGATGGTGATGATGGTGGTGGTGGTGGTGATGGTGGTGGTGGTGGTGGGTGGTGGTGATAGTGATGATAGTGATGATAGTGATGGTGATGGTAATGATAGTGATGAAAAAAGGGAGGTTAATGATCCTTCGTAGGACTCACGTATTTTAGGACACCCCAAAATACCACAAATTTCATCCTAAAATTTTGATTCCATAACAATCTTTAAGGTAATATAAAAAAAAAGGGCATCGATTTTCCTTCTCTTCTCTTCTTTTCTCTTTTCTTCAATTTTCTTTAATCAGCAAATATCGGAGTGCAGGGAAGAGCAAATGCAATTACAGAGTACATACATAAGGTGAGAATCGAACCCCGGTACACCTATACAAGAGGCGCGTGCCATTACAGGTGGGCCGCGCGCTCCTCTAATTACTCGTCAGGCTGCCATCAATTTCCCATCACCTGCTGTAACGACACCAGTGGCCTCTACATTTGCTGGTCTCGCGAGGCTTTTCTGGCCCACCCTTACCCTGCACCTCTCGACCTTTTGACACTGAGGCTGTGAGGGTAAACGGTAACGCCACCTTCACCGCCTCCCTCAGTGCCACCTTCTGTTCTACTCTAGCAGGAGTTTGTTTTAATCCTCTAGGTCTTATTGGGAAGCTGTGTAAGTATTTCATCATCAATATTATCCCCCTCCTCCTCCCCTTCCTCCTCTTCCTCCTCTTCCTTCATTTCATCAGTAAAAGTATGAAGGAATAGTATGATTTAATTAACCTTAAGACATAAATTGCTCCTCGTCACTAACTCCCTTGATAATGGCCTATTTAACACCACGACCACACGCCCTTCGCTGCATAAACCCTTAAGCGGCGTCCCCTCGACACCCTCCCTTCCTGCCTTACCCTCATCACTCCCCTCCCTTCCTCTCTTCCCCTCACCGGACACACACACACACACACACACACACACACACACACACACACACTCTCTCTCTCTCTCTTTCCTCGTCCGCATCAGACCTTTCTTTCTTTTTCAATCAGACCTTCCTTTTCTCTCTTACTTTTCCCACTAGACCGTCCCTTCCCCTCACTGGAATTCCTATGTCACCTTTCCCCTTATTCTACCCTCCCTACCGCCCTCAGACCCTCCATTCCCCCAAGCATATTCCCCCTAGACCTTCAATTCCCCTCACACCCTCCCCACGTCCCCCTTACACCGTCCTCTCCCCTCACCAGACCATCTCTTTCCCCTTCACACCCGCAATTCTCCATCCACGCCCTCCCCTTTCCTTTCCTATCTCGCTCGCCGCCCACAGTACATCAGACCCTTTAAAGCACAGTCCACATCGCGCCAGTCCCCACTTAACATCCTAACCCACTTAACATCAGACTCCGACAAACAGCGAGCCATTTCGCATCAAGGGCCTCGTGCCTAGAAGTTCTCGTCGCTGTTGGAGAGGAGGTAGAGGCTGGGACACGCTCGCTAGAGAAGGGAGACAAAGGGCAAAAGTTCTTAGTTGCAGGACCAATAGCCGTTCATTCAGCGAGGACAAAGAAGAGAAACAGAGAGACTGACAAATCTCTTTTCATCAGCGCGCGACAATACAGGAGTCTCCCCGAGGACTCGATCCGCGCAAGAATTAATTTATCTCCTTTACTGGCTGTTTTCCAATACACTTTCAATCATCGGGTCTAACAGGTATTTATCTTGCTCGCCGACAGCTGCTAGACCGTCGAGAGGGGAGGGGAGGAGGGGAGGAAGGATGGGGGTTGGAAAGAGAAGGGAAGACATGGATGAGATGGAGAAAGTGGAGGAGGAGATAGAGAAGGTGGAGGAGGAGGTTGAGGGGTTTGGTACTCTTTTCCTCCTCCTCCTCCAGTCACCTCTTCAACTAGACCATCATTAACTCCGGTTCTCATTCCTTGATTGTGTTTTCCATCAAGAAACGAACTTTACGCGGGACTATGCTGCCGAGGATGGGCTGGGCTGGGCTGGGCTGAGGAGGGAAGGGAATGGGAGGGTGGGGAGGCGCTGGCTGCTGCTGCTGCTGCTGCTGCTGCTGCTGCTGCTGCTGCTGTTGTTGTTGTTGCTGCTGCTGCGCGCCTGCAACTTTATATGTGCGTGTATGTATTTTCCTTCTTACGAGAGGCGAAGGAGGGCGGGAATTTTGTTAATAATGTGAGGCACCTGTGTTATCCCGTCAGAGGATGAGGCCTCGTGGGGATTGGCTGACAGCGACAAACTCAATTACGTTCAGCCAATAGGGAAGCGGCCTTTTTCCTGCAAGTAGCACTAATCTTCTGATTGTATGACGGTCATTTACCTTCTTTTTATTATCCTTGGAGACTCCCTGAGGAGCCTCTCCACCCTGGCCGCACAAAAGAAGCAATATCGAGTGATCCGGGGCATTACACGTCCCAAATGGCAAGGGGATACAAGGTTTATACACTTATATCTTATAGGCACGAATTTCCTCCCTTCTGCGGGCGGTCGGAGGGCGGATGGGCGGATGGGCGTCTCCTCAGCCTGTTGTCGCGACTCAATCATCTCGTAGTATTTGTAACAGGAATTGGGTGACTGCGGGATAATCTGGGGGTGAAGGCTCGATTGATATTACGAAGAAGAGGAAGAAGAGGACCATGATTATAGCTGCGTCGAGTGATACTGGTGGAGAGGGTGAGGGGAAGGAAGGGTGAGGGGAAGGGAGGGTGAGGGGAAGGGATGAGGGGAAGGGATGAGGGGAAAAAGGGTAAGGGTGGAAAAAAAGTGTAAACGATAGACAGTACGATTCTTTTTTTCCTTTTTTTCTTTTTCTTTCCTCATTCTCGTTTTCTTTCTTCCTCTTTCTTTAATTGGACTATTGTTTATCACTTAGTACGCCTAAAAAGACACCAGTGAGTTTGGGATTCTGTGTGGTTTTTTTCCCCTCTTTGAAATTTGGGCCAAAGGAAGGAAAATGAAAGAAAAAGAAACATGAAAAAGAAAATATTACATAGAAAAAAAATATGATTGAGAAAAGTAGATAAGAAAGTAAGAAAATAGAAAAGAAACTAAGATAAACAAACTAAGAAAAAAATCATAAAGAACAGAAAAGGAGAAAAAAATAATAATAAAAATAAAAAGTGAAACAAAAGAAAGGAATATATGGAAACAGATGGAAAAACAGAGTGATTAAAGGGAGAAAAGAAGGAAGGAAAAGGGGATCATGGGGTGAAAAGGGGAAAAAAAGGGAGAGGAATGGAAGGCTCGTGTCCCACCTGTCACCAAGAACATAATCCCTTAGGAGGAGATGGGGGGGAGGGAGGGGAAGAGAGAGGGGAAGAGAAAGCATGAAGAGGGGAAGGGGAAGAGGGAGAGATAAAAACAGAAGCAATGAATATAAGAGGAAACAAGTGAGAAGGATGAGGAGGAGGAGGAGGAGGAGGAGGAGGAGGAGGAGGAGGGGATTAGATATTTTATCTCTCAACTTATCTATATTTTCTGATCAAAGAGACGATGATTAAGTGTGTGTGTGTGTGTGTGTGTGTGTGTGT
>JAPQNM010000020.1:4108592-4111092 GCA_029783475.1 Metacarcinus magister
AGCATCCAGGTTGTTCCACCTCCGGTGTTCCAGACCTCCAGGTGTTCCTGGTCCTCAAATGACTCCAGGGTTCCAGGACCCCAGTGTTACTCGACCTCCAGGTGTTCCTGACCTCCAGTTTTCCAGGACCTACAGTTGTCCAGGACCTCCATGAATCCAGGGTTCCAGGACCTCCAGGTGTTCCAAGGACCTCACGGTGTTCCAGGGACATCAATGATCAAGGTTGTCCCAGGCCTACAGGTGTCCTCGTTCCTCCAAGACTCCCTTGTTCCACGAACCTACAGGTGTTCCAGACCCCAATGACTCAGTGTTCCAGGACCTCCAGGTCTTTCCAGGACCTCCATGACTCCATGTGTACCAGGACAATCCAGTTGTTCAGGACACCATCCAACCCTCCATGTTGTTCCAGTTCATCCAAATGATCCAGGTGTTCCAGGACTACCCAGGGTTCAAGACCTCCAGGTGTTCCAGGACATCCAAGGCTCGTTCCAGACCTCCAGGTGTTCAGTTCCTCCATGACTCCAGGTGTTCCGGACCTCCAGGTGTTCCAGGACACCCAGGGTTCCAGTTCCTCCAATTGACCCCAGTGTTCCGACTCACAGGTGTTCCAGGACCTCCAGGTGTTACAGGCCTCCAGGTCGTTCCAGAACCTGCAGAGTGTTCCAGGACTCCAATAGACTCCAGTGTCCCAAGACCTGCAGGTAGTTCAAGGACCTCAAGTGTTCCACGACCTCCCAGCTGTTCCAGGACCTCATTGTTCCATGACCTCCAAGACTCCAGGTGTATCCAGGACCTCCAGGTGTTCCTGGTCCCTCCATGCTCCAGGGTTCCATGACCACAGGTTGTTCCAGGACCTCCAATGACCAAGGTGTTCCAGGACATCACGTGTTCCTGACACCTCCCGGTGTTCACATTCCTCCAATGACTCCAGGTGTTCCAGGACCTCCAGGTGTTCCAGGACCAACAGGTGTACAGTTCCTCCAAGACTCCAAGGTGTCTCCAGGACCTCCAGTGTTCCAGGACCTCCAGATCGTTCCAGACACACCAATGAATCCAGGTGTTCCCAAGGACCTCCAGCGGTTCCAGGCCTCCAATGACTCCAGTGTTCCAGGACCTCAGGTGTTCCTGGTCCTCCAATGACTCCAGTGTCTCCAGGACCTCCCAGGTGTTTCCAACCCCAGTTGTTCCAGACCTCAAGGTGTTCCTGTTCCTCCTATGACTCCCAGGTGTTCCAGGACCTCCAGATGTTTCCAGACCTCCACTGTTCCAGGACCTCCGGTGTTCCAGGACCTCCAGGTTGTTCCGGACCTCAATGACTCCAGGTGTTCCAGGACCTCCAGGTGTTCCAGGACCCTCCAGGTGTTCAAGGTCCTCCATGACTCCAGGTGTTCCAGACCTCCAGGTGTTCCTGTCCTCCAATGACTCAAGTTTCCAGGACCCTCCAGGTGTTCCAGGACCTCCAGGTGTTCCTGGTCCTCCTATGACTCCAGGTATTCAGGACCTCCAGGTGTTCCAGGACCTCCAGGTGTTCCAGGACCTCCAGGTGTTTCCTGGTCCTCCAATGACTCCAGGTGTTCCAGGACCTCCAGGTGTTCCAGGACCTCCAGGTGTTCCTGTTCCTCCTATGACTCCAGGGTTCAGGACCTCCAGGTGTTCCAGGACCTCCAGTGTTCCTGGTCCTCCTATGACCCAGGTGTTCCAGGACCTCCAGGTGTTCCAGACCTCCAGGTGTCCAGGACCTCCAGGTGTTCCTGGTCCTCCAATGACTCCAGGTGTTCCAGGACCTCCAGTTGTTCCAGGACCTCCAATGACTCCATGTGTTCCAGGACCTCCAGGTGTTCCGGCCTCCATGAACTCCAGGTGTTCCAGAACTCCAGGTGTCCAGGACCTCCAGGTGTTCCTGGTCCTCACCTGAAGACTAAGGTGTTCCAGGACCTCAGGTGTTCAGGACCTCCAGGTGTTCCAGGACCTCAAACTCCAGGTTTTCCAAGACCTCCAGGTGTTCCAGCCCCATGTTCCTGGTCCTCCAATACTCCAGTGTTTCCAGGACCTCCAGGTGTTCCTGGCCTCAATGCCTCCACGTGTTCCAGGACCTCCAGGTGTTCCAGGGACCTCCAATGACTACCAGGTGTTCCGGACTCCCAGGTGTTCCATGTACCTCATGTGTTCCGCACCTCCAGGTGTTCCAGGACCATCCAGTGTTCCTGGACCTCCAATGACTCCAGTGTTTTCCACGTGGACCAATTGTCTGTAGTTAGTCGATCGTCTGTTTGTCTCTAAGGGCCACACACAGGAAATCTATATAAGGACTCAGGAGAACCCAAGCCTTGATGAAGCCCAGCGATGCACTACCTGCTGGCTTCCCACAAGGCTGCCATCTGTCCCTCGTCTGTTTGTACACTTGTTTCCACCTTTATTAATACACTTTTTCACGTGATCTTACAGCAATTGTGAGGAACCTCGGACCTTCAAAACAAATGTAGATAAACCACCGCCATTG
>JAPQNM010000020.1:4116092-4126092 GCA_029783475.1 Metacarcinus magister
AGAGAGAAAAGAGAGAGAGAGAGAGAAAGAGAGAGTCGCCTAATTAACGAAAGCTACACTGTTACTTGCTTGTTTCCTTCTTCCTTCCCTCCCTCCCTTCCTTCCTTCCTTCCTTCCTTCCTTCTTCACTTCGTTTACTGAATCGTTTCTTTTCCTCGTACGTTCTTGCCGGGACGCTTCTTCTCAACGCTCGTTTGAATGACCTACTTTCTTGCTTACTGACTCTTGCTCACTCGCTCAATTTTCCTCTTGCTTTCATTCATTCATTCATTCTCTCTTTCATTATCACAGTCGGTTATAAGTTTTTTTTTTCATCATTACTTCTTTTTATTCAGTTATGTTTTTTTTTATTATGCATTTTTTATTTCTCTTCTTTCTATTTATTTTGTGGTTTTGATATCTTCCTTTGTTTCACTTTCATTCCTGTTTCTTTCTTTATTTTGGCTTTGTGATCTAGTTTTCTTTTTTTTTCTTCCATTCCCCTTTTTCTTCTCCCTCTCTCGCTCTCTCTCTCTCTGGGTTCTCCTTTCTTTCCTTTGTTAATTCCTGCTTTCAGTCCTTCGTTACTTGCAACTCCCTTACTTAGCGTTGCAAGGCTGTTGTGTAAAGTTTGCGAGTAAATATGAAAAGTTATATGCTGGCTGGAGCGAGTCTAAGACAATATCATTCGTTTCGTTCAAAGTTAAGTCAAACTCTCTTACGTTTCTCTCTCTCTCTCTCTCTCTCTCTCTCTCTCTCTCTCTCTCTCTCTCTCTCTCTCTCTCTCTCTCTCTCTCTCTCTCTCTCTCTCTCTCTCTCTCTCTCTCTCTACCGCAGTAATTATATGTATATGCTCTAGTCATACATTTCTTTCTTTTTCTCCTAAGCATTTAATCTTATTTTCCTCATATTCTCCATCATTATTCTCTGCCTTCTTCTTCTCCTCTTTCTCCTCCTCTTTAATTTTGATAATTATGCGACTTGTTTTCGCCAAATTATATTTACATGTTAATTTTCAGTTCTCTTCCACCTCCTCCTCTGCCTCTTCTTTATTCCTTTTAATCCTTATTCTCTACTATTTTTATCAGTCCTCTTTTTCCTTCCCCTGTTTCCTCTCCTTCTCTTATTATCATCAATCCTTATAATTATCAATCCTCTTCCTCCTCCTCCTCCTCCTCCTCCTCCTCCTCTTCTTCTCACTGTATTACCCACTATCCTTATTAATATCGATGTCCTCCTCCTCCTCCTCCTCCTCCTCCTCCTCCTCCTCCTCCTCCTCCTCCTCCTCCCAATCCTCTTTTCATGATTCACTATTAAGAGAGAGATTTGCCACCGACGGAATGCGACACGTAATTATGAGAAAGAGGCGAACAGGTAACTTGAGTTCATACCTCTCCCACTACTCTCTCTCTCTCTCTCTCTCTCTCTCTCTCTCTCTCTCTCTCTCTCTCTCTCTCTCTCTCTCTCTCTCTCTCTCTCTCTCTCTCTCTCTCTCTCTCTCTCTCTCTCTCTCTCTCTCTCTCTCTTTGTGAAAGCATACGTGTAATTGGTCCTTAAGAGGGTATGCTTAAATTGTTTTGAGAGAGAGAGAGAGAGAGAGAGAGAGAGAGAGAGAGAGAGAGAGAGAGAGGAGAGAGAGAGAGAGAGAGAGGAGAGAGAGAGAAAGAGAGTGTGTGTGCGTGTCTCATGAATGTTGCAGCAGCCGCAGAGGGAGAATTAAAATTAGACAAATGTAACTGCACACAGCCATAACGTTAATAAATGAGGAAGTAACAGAAGTAGCACGAGGAGGAGGGAGGAGGAGGAGAGGAGGAGGAGGAGAGGAGGAGGAGGAGGAGAGGGAAGAAGAAATAGTAGTAGTAGTAGTAGTAGTAATAATAGTAGTAACACTAAAAATAATAATAATAATAATAATAATAACAACAATAATAATGATAAAAATAATACTGATGATAAAACTAATGATAATAATAATAAGATGAAGATGTAGAAGAAAGAAAAGGAGGAAGAAGAAGAAGAAGAAGAAGAGCATTCCTAATTCTCCACTTTCTTCTTAACTGCTTTGTCCTAATTGGTAATCTTCTTCTACAAAACAACCGCGTAATATATTCATTCCGCCACGAGGACGCAATAATTCTTAATGTCTCTTACTTTCATTTACAAGCGCCATTTCTGTTTACATCAAAGGCAGCCATATTTGTTTACATGAATGTCAGTAATATTTGTTTATATTATTGAAACTGCCTTGATTGTTTACATCATCTAGATTTTTACCTTTTATCTTGATTGCTAGTCTTTTTCTGCAAATTATGTGGTAAGCAGTTGATAGAATGTGTGTGTGTGTGTGTGTGTGGTGTGTGTGTGTGTGTGTGTGTGTGTGTGTGTGTGTGTGTGTGTGTGTGTGAAAGCTGACTCTGCATCTGTGTTTATGCAAGCACACGCCCCGCCACTCCTGTTTACATAATTGAGAAATACAATCTATATATACACACATGAAAAAAAAGAAAAGTACTAATCACACACACACACACACACACACACACACACACACACACACACACACACACACACACACACACACACACACACACACGTCCTAAAAGAAAAAGAAAGAAAAAAACATACTACACTTATTTAGTCACGGCATCACAAAATATTAAAAGGGACTCCATTTCCATGTAACTATTTGCTTTTACTGTTTCTTGTTTTATTCATATCAGTCAGTAAATTATAACTGAGGCTGGAATTCAATGTTGGTGAGCTTATTTTTTTTTCTCTCTCTCTCTGGCATTATTTAATTCATCTCTTAATTATTTGCTAGTCAATCTATTTCTACATCAATAAGTTTGGTTATATACACATACCTTTAAAACCTCATCAATTATATGAATACAGATAGTTAAAAAACAAAGATAAATAAAAGACAGGTAACAAGAGAGCGCACCCCTTAATAAAAACAAAATAAAAAATGTAGAAAAAAATCATGAAATTGAGAAGAACGTCTGTATATCAAAAAATACAGATCTCTTTCACACACTCACACCGTTGTCTTGCCTTGGCCAGTCCCCAGCAGAAACTCACCACTCTATTAATCATCCCAGCTGGGGGTCAAGGGCCACATCAAGCTCACCTGCCCATCTGTGTCTCCATCTCTCAGGTAAACACAACGCCAGACACCCTAACCTATCATTAGAGTCAAAAACCAGGTTAAGGTAAATAGTATCCTGTAAATGAATCAGCTTTTCGTACTTAACGTAGCTTATTTGGAGTGTAGCAAAGCCTCGTCTAATCTGAGTGAGGTCATTACGGCGATTACCTGTCCTGGGAGTTGGCTAATGGGTAAACACGGGGTATTCAGTAATTAGTGTGTCCTACTTAGGCTGTAAAGTGATCGTACTTCGCTGTGATCCAGATCTACTTAACAGTGAAACGTCAAGTCGATTACCTCGGGACACAAACACACATAAACAAAAGCATATCGGATCAGTCAGACAAGTATTGAAAGGGAGACTGAAAAAAAACGTAATAATAAGGTTGTATACTTGTCGAATTTAACCTAACTTATCTTCACCTAACTACAGGACTTTATATATTAACGTATTCTCACTTCATCTAAATTTCATCTTAATTTCCTCACTAAAACCCAGACAAACAGACAAAATATATCGACAAGACCACTAAACACCTCCTAAAAAAAACATATATTTTACGGGGATGTTTTTGGTGTCATATTTTTTTGGGCAAATTAGTCGAGCTTCCACAACATAGAACCATTCATTAATCAAGGAATTATTTATATATGTTATGTGACCACCTGCCAGAATATTTAGATATGTGCCCAAGTAACGTGTTCCTCCATGACGGTGTTCCTCAGTGGCTTGATTACTGTGGGATTGAGATCAGGAAAAATTGATCCAGTAATTGACTCGATTTCAGCCCAAAAGAAAACTTGTCGGCGCTAATTAAACGGTGACTGCAGAAAACTAAAAATCTGGTACATTTTTTACAATTACAAACCACGCACTCTCGCAGATGAAATGAATTTTTTCTGATAAGTTTTAATGCGTTCTGAAGTAATCTGAGGTTTGTTTCCCAGCAAATCACTTTTTTTTTTACCCTTAACCTAACTAGCCCCTTCCTGCCGTGTAACTAGCCTCTTAACTACCACGTATAGTCTTCTAACTACCACATAAAACTCTTAACTCCCACATAAAATCTCTTAATTGCCATATACAAACTTCTAACAGCCGAAGAAACAGTTAAGGGCATTTCCAAGTTAACCCTAATGCCACGTAGAACCTCCTAACCAACACTCGTGGGTTAATAAAAGTAATGTTAACCGTTGATGGGACCAGCAGGTGGGTGGCGGCCGCTGCGTTACATGGAATATTCTAAAACATTACATATATAATAACGAGTGATTTCCGCAGGAGGTATTTTACAGTAGTGCTTTGTATTTTTTTTTTAGAGAATTTTAAAAGGTCAGCAGTATTTTTTCCCAGTAGTGAGTGTATAATAGTAAAATAATACAAAACAAAACAAAAAAAACGGTTGCCTGATGCACCTGGAATCAGGAATCAGGAATACCGGGAATTACTGAATAAACTTGTATCACCACATCCTAAGCGTCATACTAACCTAACAACAAAATATTACTTCGTTATGTATTCATTTCATATTCAGTATTTGCAATTTTTTGAAGCGTAACACAAAATCCTCCACCATGACAGAATAACATATCTTTCTACACATTTAACGCTAAAATAAACAATGGTAGAAATGACCGAGGCTCGACTGTGCCACTTTACTATCGCCAGTTCGAAACCCGCTCATGTCACACGCGGTGGAGCGGCTTAGAGTCACCTCATCCGGGTTGTCCATTTAGTCGCAGCTTCCAGTGAGCGGCTCTCGAAGGGGGAACATGAGGGACAACAGGCTCCGCAAAGGTAGAATATCGTCTGCTTGCGTCATCACGGGCTAGCGCGGCACATGTGGGAAATGTAGCTTATCGGCGAACACACCTGAACCAATATCGGAAACATTATACAACGGATTTGTATTATTACGGGTAAACAAATTCTTCACGGAAATTAGTATAAGAATGCAATACAATAATATGTATCCGATTCTCTGTTATCTATCTATCTATCTATTCCTCTCCTTCCCTCCCTCAGTTTGTCTATCTGTTATCTATCTACCTATCTATCTATCTTTGATTTAAGGGACGGATACCCAGGGGTCATATTTTGAAAAATTCTACGTAATTAAACTTTCCAGTTTTTACATGAATACATTATCAAATAACCAATAGAGTTTAAAGTTTGAGAGAGAGAGAGAGAGAGAGAGAGAGAGAGAGAGAGAGAGAGAGAGAGAGAGAGAGAGAGAGAGAGAGAGAGAGAGAGAGAGAGAGAGAGAGAGAGAGAGAGAGAGAGATTACGAGAGTAAAATATTCATATAAGAAAAAAAAATAGGAGGAACATGAATTAAGTCAAACAAAACGTGAAAGGATACAAAATAAATTAAAACACAAGAGCGAAGAAAAAAAGATACAACGAAAACCATAAATAGAAACTCCAACACAACACAACAAAACATTGAAAAACATTAAAACTTTCCACCGAAACAAAACAGAACTCAAAAAAAAAGAAAAAAGAAAGTAAAGTAAATTAAATAAATAAATAAAACAAAACCACACAAGGCTTCCAGGACACTACATTTTCTTGCAACAATCTATTTTCCTGTCAACACGTCGCCCCCCCATCACACATCTCTTCGTCTGGGAAACATATACACTCTCCGGACACGGGGAAAAAAGGAAAAATAAAGGGAAAATTCTTAAAACATAGGAGAGAAGTGTCAGTTCTCTTGGGAAAATGAGGTCTTGAATTTACCATCTGGCTACTTAACATCTTCCTGGGATGAAGTTTCGAGAGAGAGAGAGAGAGAGAGAGAGAGAGAGAGAGAGAGAGAGAGAGAGAGAGAGAGAGAGAGAGAGAGAGAGAGAGAGAGAGAGAGAGAGAGAGAGAGAGAGAGAGAGAGAGAGAGACACTGACTCATACATAAGGCAACACAACACACAGAGACACTTTGCGTAACACACGAAACATGCAAATATCAAATCCATTAACATATAAATGAAAACCTCGACATGAGAACTTATACTTGTGTCGCTTGGGTTTGAAAAAATTATTACGCATCTTTACCCTTTTTTTTTTTTGGTAAGCCTTAAAAATAAAAACTCCAGAATATGCAACTACAAGATTACACGCCGTCCCTGTATGTGTGTGTGTGTGTGTGTGTGTGTGTGTGTGTGTGTGTGTGTGTGTGTGTGTGTGTGATCATTATCTACTAAGTGGATTTATTTTGCTCTGTTACCCACACACCGACACAATCCTCCTCTTCTCTCCTCTCTCCATCCCTCCATCCCTTCCTTCTCTCCCTCTTCCTTCTTCTATAATCCACACATCCCCGTTCTTCTTCTCCTCCTCCTCCTCCTATCCTCTTTTCTTTCTCTTCTCCTTCGTCTTTGTTCCACTGTTCATTATCTCTCCTTCGTTTGGTCATCATGCACATCCTTCATCTCCTCTTCCTCCTCCTCCTCCTCTTTATTCTTTCCTTCCCTGTTATCTCATTCATTCCTTGCTCACCTTTTAGTTCTTCCTCTTATTATGTCAAATAGTTTATCTTCTTCCTCTCCCTCTTCCTCTTCCCCTTAGTCCTTACACTGATTCTTCCTCTCCCTCTCTTCTTAATCTTCCTTTAGTCTCCTCCTTGTCTTTCGTGCCATCAATTTATAAGTTAGTTCTCCCTGTTATCCTGTTTCCCATTTTCTCTTCCCCTAGTTATTTACAAGTCCCCCTCTTCTTTCTTCTCCCTTCTTCACTTCTCTCTCCATCACACAACTCTCATTTTCTTACTCCTCCTGGCTTGATACGATTAACTTCTCTCCTCCTCTTCCTCCTCCTCCTCGTCCTCTTCTTCTTCTTCTTCTTTCCTGCTCCTCCTCCTCCTCCTCCTCCTCTCTAGCGTGTGTCAGGTATTTCCATTAATATTCAAGCGTTACTCTCCCAGTGGTCTTTTAATTCGTTGTAACTTTTCTTACTTCACTTATGCGTTGTGACGTGTGTGTGTGTGTGTGTGTGTGTGTGTGTGTGTGTGTGTGTGTGTGTGTGTGTGTGTGTGTGTGTTAATTTCACTCATTTATATTTAATTTCCCTCAATTATTATTTATATTTACTTATCAGGCTCCTTTTTTATAGTATATCTCCTTTATCTATCTGTGTATATGTCTATCTATCGAGTATCTATTATTCTTTTGCAACATTAAGGTTTTGTTTCCCTTTGCAGTGAGTTACAGCAACACGGTATTAATTCTATCTCTTGCGTTATACCATTGTATTTACTACATATGAACATAACATGTTTTCTGTCCAAGAGAGAGAGAGAGAGAGAGAGAGAGAGAGAGAGAGAGAGAGAGAGAGAGAGAGAGAGAGAGAGAGAGAGAGAGAGAGAGAGAGAGAGAAGCATTCATCTTCCCTTACTTAAACAAATTAGTTTATGAAGGTGAGTATCTATTCAGTTATACATGAAGCCATTATAGCGAGTACCAATGAAATGTAACTAAATCCTCCTGAACAACGTTAAAACCACGGTATTTCCTGCTGACACAACTGGGAATGACAAGCATCAAAGCGGCGGCTACACACGGCTCAGGTAAGGAGGGGGAGGGAGGGGGGGGAGGGGGGAGTGAGCCAAGTAGTGGTAATATTTCACTGAATACTCATCACCAAATTCTGTATAAACTCTACACCATCCCTCCATTTGTCTCACCAGCAGGTTAAATAAATATTCCATCCTGCACGCGTATCAATCTATCTATCTATCTGTGTGTGTTTATTTGTCTATCTATCTATTCACCTTGCAAGTTATCCCGCTCGTGCGTGACCCGTGTCTCATTTACCTGCACCATTAGGCTAATTACACCGCCTACGATGAGGCTACCTTAATACCCTTAGTCGTATGATGTTTATGAACCTTTACTGCTACATAACTTACTGTTTTTTCCGGTGCTGTGTATGTAGTAAGCCTCAAAAATGCAGTGACCGAAGCGCCACTCCACCTCAGACACTATGTATATATACTCGAGTGACCATCCTGCTCTAAGGCTGAAAATTACGTTGACTGCGCGTTGGGTGGAAAAATCTTAATGGTGTAACTAGCTAATGGGGAGGTTGGGATTCTTCTGATATTACGTTTTTGTCATAGAAAACAGTATTATAGCCATTGTAGATTGTCATATGTTTGTTGGTTTAGTCGAGACAGTGCAGTGAAGATGGTCGGAAAGGTTTGACTAACTCTCATGACTCTCGAACATTTTATTTATTACATGACGAAAAATATCTTTGGAGTTGATGTTTTTTCTTTATACTACAAGGTCTATTACACGACTTTTGGAAGCTCTGCGTCTGCCAGGCCTCCAAGTCTCCAGCAGCATGCAGGCGGGAAGCAGATCAACTACAGTGTTGTTTATGTCCAATTCTCACGAACTTGCTGAGGAAGGGAGCGCGATAGAGCTAGAGAGAGAAAGAGAAAGAGAAAGAGAGAGAGAGAGAGAGAGAGAGAGAGAGAGAGAGAGAGAGAGAGAGAGAGAGAGAGAGAGAGAGGAGAGAAGAGAGAGAGAGAGAGAGAGAAGAGAGAGAGAGAGAGAGAGAGAGAGAGAGAGAGAGAGAGAGAGAGAGAGAGAGAGAGAGAGAGAGAGAGAGAGAGAGAGAGAGAGAGAGAGAGAGAGAAAGTAATTAACAGTATGAATCATGTGTAATCTTATACATTCTTTCATACTTTTCTGGAAACATAAAAGGCATGGAAAGAAAAATAGCATGACTGAAAGAGGAAAAGAGACAAGAAGAGTACGAGGACGAGGAGGAGGAGTAAGAGGAGGAAGGAGAGGGGGAGGAAGAGGAGGAGGAGGAGATACAAGAGCTCTTTCTTATGAAGGCAAAAAAGCAGTATCGTAGTCCCGGCTCTGTAATCCCTCAATTATATATGAGGAAAATGTTGTCCTCATTAAAACTACAGAAGAACAGAGCCTCTTAAACACGCTCTCTCTCTCTCACAGTAGTAGTAGTAGTAGTAGTAGTAGTAGTAGTAGTAGTAGTAGTAGTAGTAGTAGTAGTAGTAGATAGTAGTAGTAGTAGTAGTAGTAGTAATAGTAGTAGTAGCAGAATAAAATGCAATAATAAATAATCATAACTACGTAGTGTGTGTAACAATATTTTCATCATATCAGTAATAAATATTTCTTTTAATTGACTAATGATCACTTACCAATATTTCATTCTGCTAATTTACTCGCATTTTCCATTACACGTTGATAAATATAGTTGTAATGAGAACTTCCTTGAATGCCACTCGTTGATCATTATAAGCATAAGTAATTGTCACCTTGTGTAATTAAATGACCTCTAATTGAGTTGTTAATCATCGAAGGAAGGAAGTAGTTACGTGATTGATGACGTTCTCGTAATGGCCTGATGCAAGACACTAAGTTATGGCATTGCTAATTACCTGATTGATCCATAATTGTTTAACTACTACTACTACTACTACTATTACCTTTTTCCTTCACCCTCCCACTACTACTACTACTACTACTACTACTACTACTACTACTACTACTCAGATCACATTCACAACCTTGAACTGTCCCTAAAGCAAGACGGTGACTAGTACGAGACTGAGAACGAGGGCGACAGGCAGCAGAATGTCTAATCTTGGCTTGGTGTCGTCTGGCCGCCATCAAGACAGCTTTAGTGGCAGGAATTTAATGATCATAAAGAGGCGATCTGCTGAGCCAAGTAATGGAGGCGTGTTCTTTATGTGGCTATTGCTAGTGGAGGGAACTTGTGTCTGTGTGTGTGTTTGTGTGTGTGTGTGTGTGTGTGTGTGTCCCCGCTTCTCCGTAGTCACCTCTTACTTCCTCCTCCTCCTCCTCCTCCTCTTCCTTCCTGTTCTTCCAATTATT
>JAPQNM010000020.1:4138592-4168592 GCA_029783475.1 Metacarcinus magister
CACCCTTCACATTTCCTACCACATCTTCCTCCTCTTTGTCAACTATTTCGTCGCCCTCATTTCCTGCATCTACCACTTCCTACTCCTCTTCTACCTCCTCCTCCTCCTTCTCCTCTTCCTCTTTCTCCATCTCTCACAATAACTCCTCCATCTCTCTCACTGTCTCCTTACTTTCTTTCCTCCTTCACCTCCTCTTACCTTTCCCCTCCTCTTTCCCTTTTATCTGTTCCATCATTTATACCACAACCTCCTTTTCCTTCACACTTTCCCTCCTTCCATCTCCTCCTCTTGTAGCTGTCACTCACCTTGAGATGTAGACACCAAGTCGGGTCCAGCAGTCTCGTGTGTTGGGTCCTGCTGGCTGCTACTTTTCCCTGCTGCCTTGTATCCTGATTCGCCAACGCCCTCCTCTCCGTTCTTTCTCACCCTGTAGCAGAGAAATTCCCATCACAACACGCCCAGATCACGCCCACTTCTACTCACTACTACTGCTATGTCCTCACGCCCGTACTTTAGGGTTTATTGTACCTTAAACATTGTGTAGGCAAGTCATATATTTTTTTTTAGTCTTTTAGTCAATGTACATAAGTTTTTTTTTTTTAAAGTTAGTATGCTATAGAGATACATTTTTGGGGAGGGCTAACCTGACCCTTTTTTTTCTCTCTCTCTCTCTCTTCTCTCTCGTTTTATTTCTGAAGTTTTTTTCTTATGGAGGGACTTTTTGGTACACGATTTTTTCCCCTTTTTCATCCTGACAGTTTTTTTCTTCTTTCCTAAAGGCTGTGTCGCTTTCCTTATGGTGAATTTATAGCATTGACACTACACGCCTCCGCCTTATATATTTCAGTTGCTAGGACGCTCTCTACTAGTACCTGTACCTCCTCCTCCTCCTCCTCCCCTTCATGAATATATTACATCTTCCTACACACACACACACACACACACACACACACACACACACACACACACACACACACACACACACACACACACACACACACACACACACACACACACACACAAACAAGCCATACATAACACTCTCTGCACACACACCAAAGCCACCGCATATAAGTAATTCAGTCGTTGACCCTCGGCACATACATACACTCCCTTAACACCGAGCAAAGCGAGACCCCGTAACTCACCCTCCTCTCCTCTCCTCGCCCAATACACCCAACTACACCCAATACACACACGCAGAAATACATTACTGTCACTACCACCACCACCACTACCACCCACCCCCTCACCTCACCATCCTCCACAAACCGACCAAAGTGTAATGGTTGCCAGACACCCATAAACACAACATTAATTCTTAGTTATAATCATCATTGTAACTCATCACTTCACCATCCACTAACTTTACTCTTAACTTTTATCTCCCTCTTTCTCTCTCTTTCTCTCTCTCTCTCTTGATGTTAGGTGATTGTTCTCTTCAAGTAAGGAGGAAGGAGGGACTGTATATACTCTGCTTCAAGTTAGAGTAAGAGGATTGCTTACGTCGTCTTACGGATGACATTTTGCTCTCGAGACAAACGTTGGAATGGAAATGGTGGGCTGTATATGCCGGGGTAGTTTTTCTTCCGCGGCGATTATGTTACGGTGTTATGAGGGAGGAGACACTAAGCCGGGCTGGAAATGATTACTGCAGTGTTATAAAGGGAAGTTGCTAAGCTGGAATGGAAACTGTTACGTAAGAGTATAATAGTAGTTGTACCGCGAGCATGGCGGAGCGAAGGCAAGTGGAATCAGGATAAAAGAATTGCGTTTTATTTCGTTTCGCTAAATCGAATGAAAAATAATTACTGAACTATATTTAACACGGATATTCATTACGCATTACACCATAAAATATTAGAGAAATTAAACTCATTACCTTTACATATACTTTTAAAAGGTTTTCCAATATAAGATATCGCATTTTTTTTTCATATGCTTAACAGAACGCATATAATTACAGAAACACCTTCGCCGTGGCCTTCAATATATAATTAACCTCATTTTACCTCGAAATACTCAGCCAAATTAAACCAACTTACAACACAACATCGTTAGCGCAAATGAAGCACAAAATAGCCACGTTTCGCCACCACAGATACTCCACCTAATGTTAATTATTACACCATTACCTGAGGGGAGGGTGATCAATATTAAGTAGTTGTACCTGTCTTACGCTACGATCACAGACTCAACACTGACCGATACTCTGGGTCACGGAGATGTACTACAACGCATCGACCAGAAGGCAAATTTCATCGTCCACCGGAGCCATTATTCAGGCCCGCCAAACAAATGGGACGAGGGTTGCAATTACGTTGTCCGGACGACGAGCGATCGACGAGTTCGTTTGGAATATACTTGAATACTTTCTCTTAACGATGGCGCCTCATTAACACCGCGGGAGAAGCAGATTAGAGCGAGAGAGCGAGAGCGAGAGAGAGAGAGAGAGAGAGAGAGAGAGAGAGAGAGAGAGAGAGAGAGAGAGAGAGAGAGAGAGAGAAGAAAAACAAATGAGTTACAGTACCATTAGCGACGGTATATAATTCAGTTGTAATATAGGGTGAGTAACATAAGTAAAAACGTACTCTTAACTCGTATTCCTATCCCTACTCTCTCTCTCTCTCTCTCTCTCTCTCTCTCTCTCTCTCTCTCTCTCTCTCTCTCTCTCTCTCTCTCTCTCTCTCTCTCTCTCTCTCTCTCTCTCTGTCTCTCGCTGCGTATTAAGAGGATGGAATGCTGATGCGTGCTTGTGGATGAATGATGGCAGGTCGCTGTGCTGGTTGTGCTCAGTCATTAAAGCAACAACCCGTGACGGAACCGTGAGAGCGGGTTTCAGGAAATAACATTCTTTACTTTCAGCTCGGTGAGGGAAGGGACTCTTGAAAAATGACATGACCCTCCCGACTCCTGCTGCGTACGATCACGAGCGGACGGACGGACAGACGGACGGACGGAGGGAGTGGAATATATTGCAGAAGCGGAAGACGGTTTCATTAAGTGTCATGGAACGCATTACTCGGTTACAAATGACTGACTAACTGATGTAGCTTGACCTGAATAAGACGATAGTACAACACCCTTATTGTATTGACTATTACTACTATCACTACTACTACTACTACTACTATTACTATTACTATTACTGCCTGCTGGTGCTAGGTGTCCATAGTGCATAGTGTATTAACAGGGGAGAAATGGTCTAATCGAAACACTATCACTTCCAGCACCACATTTAAGCCTTTGTGTTGTCTCCTTGTCCTCGCGTTTCTGGTCACACGAGGCCGACTCACTCGAGATATTCTGCCTCGAGGATGTTAAGTCTCGTGAGCTTCATTAAGGCAGCGATGGCGTCATTGTCGATTAACTCACAGTGACGACGAGACAGAATCAACCCGATTTCGTATGGATCTAGCAACAGCCACAACGATCTCTCTCTCTCTCTCTCTCTCTCTCTCTCTCTCTCTCTCTCTCTCTCTCTCTCTCTCTCTCTCTCTCTCTCTCTCTCTCTCTCTCTCTCTGTCCTGCCCTCCCGTGTCCCCTTTCTACAAACTGTCCTCCTTCCCTTCCTCTCTCTCCTCTCACAACGGCCTTCCCCTTTGCCCCTCATCCTCCCTCTTTCCCATTCCCCAACGGCTCCATTAATTAAGAGGAAGCTCCGGGAGGCGATAATGTAGTGGTGGAGTCAGGGAAGGTAATCTGCATCTCTCACCTCCTTCCACTCCTCCCCTTCTTCTTCCTCCTCCTCCTCCTCCTTCTCCTCTTCCCCTAACGTCACCCTCTGTCCTGGTTCTTACCTTCCCCTTGGGCCCCTTTCTCCTCCAAACCCCTTTACTCCACCCTCACTCCCCCTCAGGCCTTCGCTTCACTAGTTCAAGGACCTTCATTTCTCCTCCTCCTCCTCCTCCTCCTCCTCCTCCTCCTCCTCCTCCTCCTCCTCCTCCTCCCGGTCTCTCATTATCCTCCTTCCCTGTCCTCATCGTTGCATCTTTATAACTTCATTTTCACAGAACATTGAGATATTGCTTAGCTCAAACCCCTCACGATTATTTCTTTTTATTTACTCCTCCTTCTCTCTCTCTCTCTCTCTCTCTCTCTCTCTCTCTCTCTCTCTCTCTCTCTCTCTCTCTCTCTCTCTCTCTCTCTCTCTCTCTCTCTCTCTCTCTCTCTCTCGTTAAAACACACACACACACACACACACACACAACCACTACCACTTTTTTTCCACCACCACTACATCGAGGTGACAATATTTTAACTCGGAGAAAAGAGCGAGAAATAAAACAGCCATGTCTTCACTCCTTTCCTCCTTCCTCCTCTACACCTTTACCTGTCACCTGAGACTCACCCAGCGTCCTCAGGGGCCCTGCTTCTGCGACACCTTGCCACCACCAGCGCCACCACAGCCAGCACCACCACAGCTGCCACGCCTCCCAGTATGGCCCCCACCACAGGGCTAAGAGGCTCCCCAACCTGGCCAGTCCCCAATGCTGCCACACCACCACCACCACCACCACATTCACCACCACCAGCAGGCAAGCAGGCAGGAAAAAAAAAGAGAAGGAAAAGGAAAGAAACACACATTAGTAACAAAGATAACACACGTACAACTAAATAAAAAAAATAGTTAGTGTTATGGGTGAGTTAGTAAATAGAGAATGGTATTAACTTTGTCATTGGTGTGGAGATGTTATAGAGGTCAAAGAAGTGGATATAGAATGCATTGTTGTTAATTGTGGCACTTGGCGTTATGATGGCGTGTAGAGCCGCGAGGGATAAGGGTCTATTGAATTAAGCACGGACGGAAAACAGATGAACAACGCAAAGTATTAGTAAAGGTATCAGGTCTTGCATCATTAGTGTGTGTGTGTGTGTGTGTGTGTGTGTGTGTGTGTGTGTGTGTGTGTGTGTGTGTGTGTGTGTGTCCGTGTACATCTGAATAATGCAAGAAGACATTTTTCTAACATTTATGTGAGTCTTAGTATATACCTCACCACATTATTATTATTAATATTATTACTATCATTTTCATTATTATTATTATTATTATTATTATCACTATCATTATTATTATTACCAACATTATTCCAAGGGCACAAAATAAACATAAACCGCCATTATATTATCTCTTTGTGCTTTACGCCGCAAGGGTAGACGCGCTTCCCTCCCAGCTTCCACACCTCTCATTAGCTATTCACCTGCAAACTCACCTGTACTGAACCAATAGATAAACAAACAATCGACACTAACATAATCCCTTACCTACCTGGGAAGTATCATAAGCTATATATAATTCATTTCCATAGCCCATCTATTCATCTATTGACAGGTAGTAACAGGTCCAATCATACTGTCTCGTTCACCTATAGGAAAAAAAATGACGAGTATTATCTAACATTCATCCAGCACAGTAGGAAGGTTCTGAGTACACTTCCTCGTCTCTTTCCTCATTCAGGTCATTTCTCGTTTATATAAGACACGGCAAAATGTTCCTCATTACTCTTTTCACTACCTCATATTTTTACCCATTCTCTCTTTCTCCTTTCCCCGACACGCCTACCTCATTCTCTCTCTCTCTCTCTCTCTCTCTCTCTCTCTCTCTCTCTCTCTCTCTCTCTCTCTCTCTCTCTCTCTCTCTCTCTCTCTCTCTCTCTCTCTCTCTCTCTCTCTCTTATCCTATCCTTATCTTTACCAGTTCTTCCTCATTTTCACCTGTCTCTAACCTGCCTATCAACTAACCTACACCTTACCCTCATCCCATCTCATCTATTTCTGCATCACTTCCTTCCCTCCTCACTACTCAAGCTTCACCTGTATGTCTTCCTTCCCTCACCTGCCCCTTCCACTCACCTGTTCGCCGCTCAGCCACGTCGGTGAGAGTGAAGGCGGTGAAGATATAGGGTTGAGAGCGTCCCATGGCATTGACGGCAAAAATCTTGAGGGTATGGCGTGTTCCAGGGCGCAGACCACTCACCTAGGGCGTGGTGGGAACAGGAGGAGAAGGGATGAGAAAAGATGGGTGTGGTAGAGCGTGGAAGGGAGAAGATGAGACGGGAGGCAGATGGGGGCGAGGGAAAGGAAGGGAAGGGATGGGATGGGATGGGATTGAAAGATGGAGCAGGTTAAGGAGAACAGGTGGCAAGGGCGTTGAGATGGGGAAGGGAGAGGAAAGGGAGTTAATGTGTGAGGGAAGGATAAAGGGGTAGAGGGGAGAAAGGGGGGAGAAGGGGAGATATTGGGTGGAACAGGATGGAACGAAACGAGGCAGAGAGGGAAGAGGAGGAATGAGGCAGAAGGAGAAGGGGAGAAGGGGAGAAACGAGGCAGTGAGAGAAGGGGAAGAGGGGGAGGAACACGGAAAGGGGAGGGGAGGATGAAAATTACATATAATTTTTTATTTACAAAGAGGAAATTGCATATAATTTTATTTACCAAAACGACAGCGGGATAAAAATAAACGGATATAGAAGGGTAAAAAAAGAGAGAAAGAGAGAGAGAGAGAGAGAGAGAGAGAGAGAGAGAGAGAGAGAGAGAGAGAGAGAGAGAGAGAGAGAGAGAGAGAGAGAGAGAGAGAGAGAGAGAGAGAGAGAGAGAGAGAGAGAGAGCAGTAAACAATCATGGCTCTTTTGTTGTACCTTCAGTTAAATGTTGAGGTTGAAAACTCTAAAGCGAAATCCACTTCCATGGTGACGTAATCCATTTAGAAATAGTCGATGTGATACAGCTACGTCTCTCTCTCTCTCTCTCTCTCTCTCTCTCTCTCTCTCTCTCTCTCTCTCTCTCTCTCTCTCTCTCTCTCTCTCGTGCAAGTGTTCAAGTCGCATACACAACAGCTGTTTATGAAGAAGAGCATGTATAAAGCACCTGTGTGTGTGTGTGTGTGTGTGTGTGTGTGTGTGTGTGTGTGTGTGTGTGTGTGTGTGTGTGTGTGTGTGTGTGTGTGTGTGTGTGTGTGTGTGTGTCTGTTTATGATGTCACGGGTGTTTCTGAAGCTAGAGAGAGAGCGAGAGAGAGAGAGAGAGAGAGAGAGAGAGAGAGAAGGAAAATGTGTGTATGATGCATATATTCCACGTTTTCATTTTCTCTTATCTCCCCAACTATCACCATTACCTTCCTTAGTACCAGCTTCACCACAACCACTACCACACCAGAACCTATAAACACACACACACACACATACACTCTCTCTCTCTCTCTCTCTCTCTCTCTCTCTCTCTCTCTCTCTCTCTCTCTCTCTCTCTCTCTCTCTCTCTCTCTCTCTCTCTCTCTCTCTCGCATCAAAGGGGCTCAAGTGGCTTCTTTTAACTCAATTCCTCTTTCCATCTAAATCGTGACACGCAATTCGAAGCAAAGACAAAATACTTATGAAAGAGTACGTCCTCCCACACCGGTAACCTTCTTAATGAGCCTTGATGCAGGTGTGCTCAGTGGGAATAATTAATGAAGCTAAGGAGAGCGATTAAATTTCCCTGACAGGAGTCTTATAAAAGTGTTGTGAGCCATTAAATGTGAGGAAACGTGTGAGTGTGTGTGTGTGTGTGTGTGTGTGTGTGTGTGTGTGTGTGTGTGTGTGTGTGTGTGTGTGTGTGTGTGTGTGTGTACAGGCGCTATCGGGCTTGTATACACGTCTTGTTTGTTCCAGCGTTAAAGAGACGTACCACCACACACACACACACACACACACACACACACACACACACACACACACACACACACACACACACACATACACACACACGCACACACACACGCACACACACACATTCAAACACGTATTATACATGCTACGTGAATACATATTAAGATAACACATACATCCACATCTTAAGGTACACACTCACTCACACTCTCTCTCTCTCTCTCTCTCTCTCTCTCTCTCTCTCTCTCTCTCTCTCTCTCTCTCTCTCTCTCTCTCTCTCTCTCTCTCTCTCTCTCTCTCTCTCTCTCTTGTGTACCTGCATGAGGGGGGTGTCACTTGTATCCGTCGCTCTCACAACTCCGTCATCCCAAGCCTCCAGCAGGAAACTCTGATCTACGCCGCCGCTGTACCCAGGCTCGCAGGACACAGACACGCTCTCCTCCGTCTCATTGAAGGCAAGGCAGGAGGTCGGGACGTCAGGTTTACCAGCCGGGAAGACGGTGAAGGTGCAAGGCGTTCGCTGGGTGCCGACGGCGTTTGTAGCCCAGCAAAGGAGAGTTCCGTAGTCAAGGTCACTAACGGGGGAATAACGAAGGTCTGACCGCTGTGCTTTTCTGTGTGGAAGAGAAAATAGAAACTCTGGTTGTATATTATGTTCGTAAAAGGGAAATGAAATGGTGATGAATCTTTTTTTTTTTGGGTAGACTAATAAAAAAGGATAAAAAAGGTAACTAGATTCGTATATAGCAAAAAATATATATGTTAGTATTTGGAAAGTGGTAAGAAAAAGAAGACCCAGTTATTTTTTCCTTCCTGATTCGTCTTTTTAACTACAATAATGAAAAAAAAAGTAAGAAAGTAGAGAAGAAAAGAACTGCAACATCACACCAAAAAGAAACCTTCACACACACACACCCTCAAAACACTTGTATTGTAAGATAGGAGGAGTGAGCCGAACACTGTAAACCCAAGCCACGAATCCTTTGGGAAGCAATATTATTGAAGGAGAAAGACATGAAAAAAAAATTGAGAGAGAAAAAAAAAGCCAACCTAAAAATAAAGCACAGGATCAAGAATACGTAGGAATATGTTATGTGATGTCTCAAGGGTTTAAACGCAGTGCAGTGACATGTTTTGGAAGCGCTGCAACTTAAAGAGACTTGATGGAAGCTGAAGAGTAGTTGGTTGGTGGGTGAAGAAAGAAAAAAACTCCTGTAATTTATTCTTAACATTTGACCTTCATGCCAGGCTACGCAGAAAAGAGTTGGGTTAATAAATGTCTACACCCAAAAAACATTGAAATAATCCATACAGTTAGGAATACAATCTAACGTCCTAGTAAAGTTCAAAACATTAGTTAAAAAAGAAGAAACAAAATTTGAAACATAATACTCGTTAAATGTTCGGTTCAATGTATTAGTAAGTTTTCAATTACAAGTAGAAATTGGATCTGAGTAAAAAAAACAAAAACAAAAACAAAAAACATCCTCGCCTCTCACTTTACCATCATCCCTGAAAAAGGAATTCAATCGACCAAAATGTAAGAAAATAAGTTAAAACAACGAAGAAGAAATTAAGAAAACTGAAAAAAAACTCTCAATCGCAGCGCAGGAGAATGGCAGCTGCTGCAAAAACAGTGGTGACCTCAAGTCTAGAGGTAAATACAACATGAGCGGCAGGAAGGGAACAGATGAATTTGTTAAGCTACCTTCGAGGCACGCAAAGACCCAGACCACAGAGGGGAAGCATACTCCTCCTACTCCTCCTTCTCCTCCTCCTCCTCCTCCTCTTCCTCCCACTCCTCCGCATCTTCCTCCTCCCTCTCCTCTTATACTGCCAAGATAAATAAAAGATGATCCATGAATACAAAAGGAAATAGTTGTTGATGCTGATTCCTGTCTAGCGTCTACTGTCTCTTCACTACTGTTGCTCCGGCTGCCACTACTGCTACTACTGCTACTACTACTACTACTACTACTACTACTACTACTACTACTACTACTACTATAACTTCAAGCATTGTTTTACTTACACTCCTTCTCCCTTGACATCATAGTGAGAGCTGCAGAGAGGAAAATAAATTAAAGGTTATTGAAATGCATATTATTATTATTATTATTATTATTATTATTATTATTATTATTATTATTGTTATTATTACTATTATTATTTTTATTATTTTTGTTTATGCCAAATTGAAATCATAAGTAAATACAATGATGCTCTTTTATATCGTTATAATTCTCTTTTTTTTTATCTGAAATATACTTAGTTCGCGTGTATTTCAATTATTTTTAATCTTACTTATTTTCAGATTTCCAGTATATAAAAAAAAGTATTGATGCTACTTTTACTTTTTTCTTATTTTGCTTATTATTTTTACTTATTTTAATATCCTCATGGCACTATGCAGGAATTGCAATCAATGAATAAATTACTTTTATCTTTTTCAATCTCCTCTTCGATTTTTGTTTTACTCATGGCGGAGATAAAATGGGGGACGAGAGAGAGAGAGAGAGAGAGAGAGAGAGAGAGAGAGAGAGAGAGAGAGAGAGAGAGAGAGAGAGAGAGAGAGAGAGAGAGAGAGAGAGAGAGAGAGAGAAAGAAAGAGAGAGACCAAACGTACTCACCTTGGAATATCGACAAACTCTCCTGTATTGTTGAACGCCCAGCGGTAAGTAGTGACCGGCGGATCTGCATCTACCCTGCATGTCACTGTAGTCTTCTCGTGTCGCCCTACACCGTACACGTCTGTCTGTTCCACGCGGCACACGGGAGAGTCTGAGGGAGGAAAAGATGGGGAAGGGTTAGAGGGGGCTGGAGGGTAAACGAAATTGTGAGGCGAACGTTCTGATAAAGAAAGATGTTTTGCATATGGAAAAAGAAAGGTTGAAATTATATTATTGTGGTTTTCTGTTTTCAATTTTCTTTCTCTTTCCTATTCCTCGCTCTCCTTCTTTTTTATTATTCTTCCTTTACTCCTCTTTTTATAACCAAAATATGATCAGTGTCTTTCTTCTCCCTTGCTACCTACTCCTACTACTACTATTACTGCTACTACTACTGCTGCTGCTACTGCCATTACTACATCCATTACTACTATCTTTACAGCTGCATTTCGTGTTGCACCTTCATTTACGTGCGTTTGAAAGGTTCCTGCGCTGCTCTGTTTCAGCGGAGGCCATTTACACTTGCACTGAGGTTAGGAAATGCATACTGTATCAATCACAGCCACACAAAGAACACGGGTCGCCTCACTAACCTCATCAATTGGCTGGCTTTGAAAGATTTCCCGTGTTACTTTTATCGAATTTATCTTCTCTCTCTCTCTCTCTCTCTCTCTCTCTCTCTCTCTCTCTCTCTCTCTCTCTCTCTCTCTCTCTCTCTCTCTCTCTCTCTCTCTCTCTCTCTCTCTCTCTCTCTCTCTCTCTCTCTCCTATTGTTCCTACTCAGGTCAACTTTTGCTTCCTTCCTTTGCCTCTTCCTCTTATCCTTCTTCCTCTCTTTCCTGTCGATGTTTGCCCGCCCTCTCCACCCTCTCACGCTTCTATTCCTCCAAATCCTTTTTATCCTTCCCGTTCAGCCATTTTTTTTTTCCGTCCCACTTCGCTCTCTCGTCTCTATCCCACTCAGTCATCTCCCTTCGCTTCTGCATTTTTTCTATTTTTTTTATTTTTTTTTTAGTCTCCCACCCGCCCTCTCTTCTGGTGAATTAGTCGTTACCATCACAGATAACTAGACAATGAGCTAACCGCTAACACAATCCTGCCATTCGTTTCGTACACAGAGTAACGAAAACACAGTCATTTCCTCCTCGTAAGTTAACGCAATGGACTCTGAACTCCTATAGAATCACCTCCAAAAAATAAAACAAGGATATATAAGCGAACCAAAAACGTCAAAATATCCAACCACACAAGAACAAAAATATTGAAGAAACCGCAAAAACAGATATAAAAATGGACAAAAAATGGGTAAAAATCCAACTATCACCTACGAATTTCTAGACAAAGGAACACAAAGATTATAAGTAACATCTTTAAGGCGGATTAACACTTACACTTGACGGAGAGGTGGATCGGAGAGGAGCTGTTAGTGCCTTGAGAATTAGTGGCACTGCAGGTGTAGCTCCCAGCCTGCCTACGAGAGACTTTCTGCATCACCAACGAACGACCCACAACCATCACACGGGAGGTGGTGTTGTGTTGCAGCTCCACGCCCTGGGAGGAGGAAGAGGAGGAGGAGGAGGAGGAGGAGGAGGAGGAGTGATGGAAGTAATGACAGAGATGGAGGACAAGGCAGAAGAGCAGGAGGAAGTAGTAGTAGTGGTGATGGAGGAGGAGGAGGAGGAGGAGGAGGAGGAGGAGGAGGAGGAGGAGGAGGAGGAGGAGGAGGAGGAGGAGTAATGGTAGTGATGATAGAGATGGAAGACAAGGCAGATGGGGGGGAATGGAGGAGGAGGAAACAGTCATAGTGGTGATGGAGGAGGAGGAAGAATAGAGAATAAAGATAAGATAAAAGACAAGAAAAGAAAATAGCAATCAGCGCTTATTAGTATATATTTTTCATCCAAAGGTATTATTTTTATGCCAATTGTATATTCCTTTCATGAAGCTTGAAGCATTTAATACACCAAGCTTAACCAAATATATGGCATAAGCGTTTTCCGATGCCTACATTTATTCATTTTTTTTCCCCCTTAGTGAGCGGCAGTGGTGTTGTCAAAAAATAAACTAATTCTTTTATAAACATTTTTTTTTTCTATTGCCACATTTAGTCTTTCAATTTATCCCCCTTACCCATTGGTGCTAGAATAAATAATAGCAACAACTCTTCATCAACTCAACAACGTCAAACAAATCCTTTCGTTTATCATACACAACCAACACGAGTCATGCATTCCCGTCACCATCAATCAAAACCAACTAATATTCGGTCACCAATCACTCACCAACACACTGACTGACTGACCCTTCCACCACACCACCACCACCACCACCACCACCACCACGTAGATACTCACATTAAACATCCATTTGATCTTGAGGGTCTCTGGTCTGGCCTTTACGTGGCAATCAAAGTAAACATCGTCACCTTCTTTGATGTTGTTTAGGTCAAGGGAAGGACCGGCTGCCACCTTCACTTCTGGTGGATCTGGTGGAGGAGATAATACGGTCAGACGGTCACCAGGTAGTCTGCAGGTCAAGCAAGGACGCTCAAGGACACACAGGTAATTGCTATGCCTCACCAGGTATTCTTAAAGTTGGTAGTTTATATTACATGTCACTCAGGTACTCTACAAGTCACTCAGGTAAGTATAATTAGAAGAGGTAAAGTTTTTTTTATATATTACAAGATGTTTTTTAGAGGTAACAAGGAAATTTTTCAGGTTTATCATGTGGTCTTACAGGTAATTCTATCAGGTACTTCACAGGTAAAATGATACTTAGCTAGGTGACCTTGTACATCTTAGGGTTACTGGTACATTACAGGCACTGGTTCCCTTTCGTTAGGTCACAGGTAACTCATAACGGGTCACCAGGTACGCCTTTCAATTAGTAAAGTCCTAAGGTAGGCAGTCACATAACCTACCTGTCCCGTACCGCGGTGGATTTTAAAACTTAATTATAATTCGTCTTGAGAGCCTGAAGGACCTCCCTCTGAGTTTATGAGTCTCTTACCTGGCCGAGTAATTAGCGAGTGTTCCTCAGGTGTGTTGAGGCGCCTGGATGCTGTGTGAGGTGAGTAGGGTGCTTGTTTATTTGATCTTACAAGTGAGGGTGAAGTTGAATGGGAAGGGGATGTGTCGTTGGTCTTTGTAGTTTGTCTGTATTTAGGTCACGATGCCTCTCCCCCCTTCGCTTCGTACTGTTACTTTGTTTTCCTTCTCCTCTTCTCTTTCCTTTATCTTTCCCTGCTCCTTCTTTTCCTTCTCCTCCTCCTCTTCCTCCCCTTCTTCCAGTTAGGTTCACACCGCTTCACACTTTTTTTTTATCATTTTAGTGTAACCATTCTTCAGTCACATAAATCCTCTTTCCTCCACTCTTTCTTTTCCTTCGTTTTCCTTCTTATCCTCCTCCACCCTTTCTCTCTTTCCTCCGAAATAATCATTCTTTCTTTGCCGTCTCTTTATACATTTACACTGTTTCCTCTCCCCTCTCTTTTTCCCCTTTATCTCAGACCACAGGTAATCTTGTTTCAACCTCACACATGATCTTCTCATTTGTCGTTCTTCCCATCTTCTGGAAGCTCTCACGCTTTGAACTCTATCTGTTATCTTGTATTCTCTTCTCTCATACTGTCTCTCCCTTCGCCTGTGTGAGTGTTCCCTTTTCTACATCTTGCCTCTCATCACTTATTTCCCCTTCGCCATCCTACCCTCTGCACAATCACGGGAAGATGAAGCACTACATTGATTCAAACACAGACACACAGACACACAGACACACACACACACACACACACACACACACACACACACACACACATACATACACACAAAACTCCACGCCTTACAACCTGCCACCCTAAACTTTAAGAGGCGACTGAGAACCACGCGAAAAACTCACGTCTGCACTCACTCACACACTGCAGCTCTTCATACAATACCTCAGCATCGCACCTTGCTTCTCTGATCTCTGGGGAGCGTCCACTCGACCCAGCTTTCAGGGTGCGTCTAGCAAAAAGAACCAATAGCAGTAAAAGGAGGAAGATGAGGAGGAGGAAGATGAAGAGGAGGAAGAGAAGAGGGCACAAAAAGTAGGTACAAACTTACAGAGGACCTCAAGGTGATGGGACGCCTCGATGCTAGCTGCTGGAAGATCTGGGTTTTCAGCTCGACAAGTTAACAGTTTCCCTTCGTCTTCGGAGTAGATGACAAGTTTTAGAGTGCTCGTGGTCACTAAGCCGTCCACCGATGTCTGAAAAGAAGAAAGAAAGGAAGGCATGAAGGAAGGAAGGAAGTAAAGAAGGAAGGAAAGGAGACACATAAATTGGACAAAGGTTCGGTTAGGGAAATACAAAGATGATGATGATAGAGTTGGACGACAGGCAAGGGAAGGAAGAGGAGGAAGGAAAGAGCAGTAAGAGAAGTCGTATAACATTTAGAAGAACAAGGTGGTGAGGTGAGAGAGGAGGTAGGGTGACGGAGGGTGTGGAAAAGGGTGAGAATAGGAAGGAAGGATGAAGAAAAGAATAAAATCACGTAAGAGGACCAGAGAATGCAAAGGGTTAGAAAACATAAGAGAATATTACATAGGACGTGCATAGAAAAGTGAAGAAGGAAGGAGGAAAAGAGAAAAAGTGATAGAAGGAATAATGGTAAAGGAATAAGGAAGTGAAAAACAGGAGAAACAGGAATATGCGAAAGAGAAGAGAAATCAAGACAAGGATGAAGGGAAGGAGGCAGAGAGGCAAGGAGGAGAGAAGACAGGGAAGGGAGAGAGGAGAGTTTAGTGAATACTCATTTGTATTTAGATGCTTGAAATACATCGTTAAGATCCTATCGTAGCAACATACAACCCCCCCCCTCAAACCCCCCAACCCCACACACACAGACACAGACAAGTGACCCAAACTACAAACCCTCAAATACCAACCATACACACTCAAGGATACGTGTTATACTCACCACACACACACACACACACACACACCAACTTACACCTCCACATCCTCCCTTTACTCCTGTCATCTCCATTACAGCATTACAGTAAACCACAAACACTCAATACTCGACTAGTGAAAGGAGGAACCCAGAGAGCAGTTCCCACGAGCACTTACTCAAGGCAACAAGCAAGAGGGGACCAGAGACGAGCGGGCTTTAGGGAACCATCTCTCACCGCCGCTATTGGGAAACACATAATGCAAAAGGGTGGTGGGGGTGGGGTAAGACGTCTGCTGAGGGAGACTTAGAACATCTTGAAGGAGGCTGAGAAAACCACGACGAGGAAGCATCAAGGAGTGAGAGGATGTCGAAGGGATGTTTAGGAATGAGACATGACAAAAATAGAAACAAAGTAGAGTAGGCGAAGGAGATAGAGACAAGACATCTAAGAGAACATGATGCATAGGAAGGAGATAAAAAAGACTCAGATCTACCTATGATAAAAGAAGAAGAGAGGACTAAGATACCAGGCTTGGGAGGGGAAAGTATTTGTGACAACGAGGGATAAAAATAAATAGAAAGAAAGAAGTT
The DNA here is from genome assembly GCA_029783475.1 of Metacarcinus magister. NCBI lineage: Eukaryota > Metazoa > Arthropoda > Malacostraca > Decapoda > Cancridae > Metacarcinus > Metacarcinus magister. The sequence goes on from JAPQNM010000020.1 coordinate 4,154,431, forward strand.
GAAAAAGCAGATATCGAAGAGGGTGAAAGACCAAGAGGACGAGAGGAAAACGAAAAGAAAGCATGAAAGAATGAGAGAGAAAGAGACGGAGGGAGCGAGAAGAGATATCAATCAGAGAAGAAAAGAAGAGAAATGGGGGGAGGGAGGCGTCAAGATGTAAGGAGAGAATCAAAGGGAGGGAAGGAGGGAGAGAAGGAGGGGAAAAGTAAATGATAGGGAGAGAGGAGGGATAAAAGGACTATATTGGTGGGTTCCTTGCTTGTCTAGATCAGAGAGAGAGAGAGAGAGAGAGAGAGAGAGAGAGAGAGAGAGAGAGAGAGAGAGAGAGAGAGAGAGAGAGAGAGAGAGAGAGAGAGAGAGAGAGAGAGAGAGAGAGAGAGAGAGAAGAGAGAGAGAGAGAGAGAGAGAGAGAGAGAGGAGAGATGAGAGAGAGAGAGAGAGACAGAGAGAGAGAGAGAGAGAAAACAACATATGAGGAAAAGTTATAACAAAGTAATATAAAAAAGAAAAAATCCACTGAGCGAAAAATGAAGAAAGAAGAAAACAGAAAGCGTGTGTCTGCAGCCGACCTCAAAAGCCAGAAAGACAACTTCAACCACACACACACACACACACACACACACACACACACACACACAAAACTACCACCACCACCACCACACATGTCCCACCTACCATATGGGAGACGCTCTTCTTCATAGCTCCATCCAGCCACCAGGTAAGGATGGCAGGTGGGCGGCTCTCCCTGGCTTCACACACGACTTGGTGAGGCAGACCAGCAGAGACAGGCTGCTCCAGACCACGAATTTCAACTTCCTCCGGGCCGACTGTGGGGAAGAAAGGGGAGATGGAGGACGAGTCAGAGAAAGAGAGAGAGAGAGAGAGAGAGAGAGAGAGAGAGAGAGAGAGAGAGAGAGAGAGAGAGAGAGAGAGAGAGAGAGAAAAGTACCTCATGATCGATCCAGCGACCTGATGGCTAGCCAAGAGAGCGTGTCGGGATGTTTTAAGAAAAGCTCCAGTTTAGCATTCTTTTGATGTTCTTTTCCTTTTACTCTTCTTTTAGGAGGCTTTTTCATGTATTTTTTTCTTCTTACATTAAGAGTCACTGAACTCATCGCTGTTGTTGTTGTTATTGTTGTTGTTGTTGTTGTTGTCACAGTAGATTAGTAGCACAATGGTTTGGCTGCTGGAATACCAACCAAGAGTGTATGGGTTCGAATCCCTGAAAAACTATTGTGGACTTTTTCCATTCACATATAACCTCATGTTTACCTGATGTATATAGCATGTACTGGTGAAATTCAGGGAAATATAACCTAGCAGACTAACAGGAGCGAAAGACCAGTAATCCTGCCCTCCTTTCTTGCCGTGTGTGTATAGAATTTTTCTGTGCGTGGGTTCTTAGTGTGAATGCTGTACACTCTGCCACATGAATGGTTAGTAGAGATGAATGAAATATTTTATTATCGTACTACCACTATTGCTACATTACTACTATTACACCACTACTACTACTACTACTTTTACTACTTCTACTACTACTACCATTAGACGGGTTAAGAACATCCTTCCAGGCCATTTCACCTCCAAATGAAAAACACGACCCATGCTTGTGTGAGACTAAACAAAAAACGTAAGAGAAATGCCTGTGGGATAAAATCAAGAGTGTGAATGGTGTGGATATGGAAGTGAAGCCATTTGACAGGAGTGAAATATCTAGCCTTTCGTTTTTTATTTGGTCGCTGTGTGACGGCTCCCGGCGTGTAATGGACGGTTGATGAAGGTCACTCATTAGGATTATTGCTCAATTATATCCATTGTTATCACGCTTCACCTACTACAGTCTATTTTTGATACTACTACTACTACTACTACTACTACTACTACTACTACTACTACTACTACTATTACTACTACTACTACTACTACTACTACTACCACCACACTTACAGTTCATGTCCAGCTGTATGGTCGCCTCCCGGACCGGCGCCAGGTCGTGGTTCGCCGCCTTACAAGTGTACACATCCCGTAGATCCTCCTTCTTCAGCGCCCGCAGGTGAATCGTGTTGACAATCTCCTTCACACCCGTGGACATCTGGCCGCTCCGCCTCCCTGAGCTGCCCCAGGAGACGGCGAGGTAAAAAGGAGAAAGAAAAGGTGAAAAGAAACCGTATAACAGCGTGACTTGTATAGGTACAAAGGCAGTCTGTTTCCAAGGGAGTTTCATTTTGTAAGGTTCACCTGGGCGGAGTTTCAAGGTGGTAGGTGCTGTCTATGAGGCGACCGTCCTTCCACCAGGTAACTGTGGGTGAAGGGTCGCCTCCTGCAGCCCGACAGGTGAGGGAGGGGCGTTGCTCTAAGATGTAAGGGCCCGCCACACCCACCAGCTCTGTGCCACCATCATCCACGATTCTCACTCCCCTCACTGGCTCTGTAAGGGGAGGTACGAGGGGAAGTAAGGTGGTGTGAGAACGTAGGAGCATAACGCAGTGAAGGAGAGTCAAAATTACCACGTGAGCATGAAATATTACTCCCAGCGTCGTGTTTCATTATACCGTGAAATTCTTATTGGTCGTCCAACACGTATACTTCCTCCACTGCACCATAACCAAATCATCCACTCATCCATCACACACACACACACACACACACACACACATTCAACCCTCCCAAGCCTTACCTATAACAGTGAGGTTGACGCGAGCGTGGGTGGTGGTGAGGTGTTTGTAATCCACACGACACCTGTACACTGCTTGGTCGCTGCGTCCCGTGAGGTTTAGAACAAGGGCGGCAGGTGAGGTTGTGACGGTGAAGTGTGCTCTCTCGCCCAGGATTTCGGGGTCAGACCATTCTTTCGGGCGCGTGTAAGCCCCTGAGCGTGCGTCGTAGCTAAAGGGGATGAGGATGAGATGAAGGAAAGCTGGTGTGTGTGTGTGTGTGTGTGTGTGTGTGTGTGTGTGTGTGTGTGTGTGTGTGTGTGTGTGTGTGTGTGTGTGTTTGTTTTATGATGCTATAACTTTGTTCTTTATTTATATATAATCCGCTTTAGGTGTTGGGCGTTGCAGTAAACATGAAAGTAGCAACGTCATCACCTAACCTACCTACCTACCTACCTACCTACCTACCTACCCACTAACGCACTAATAATAAAAATATGAATAAACAAATACGTCAATACACCAACAAATAAACATATGAAATCAGTGGCCTCGCACAACAATATCACTGCAAGGAAAGCAAAACAAAGTAAAATTAAAAAAAATAAAAAAAATAAAAAAAAACAGCAGTGTAGGTACAAAAAAATATATTAAAAACTTCTAATTCTACTAAAAAAAAATAATAATAAAAAAAAAAACCGAGAGCTCCCGGAGTAATTATTTTCCCTTTTTTAGGTAGGAGTAGTAGAGTACAGTGGCTCCCCCTTTTCCCTCCCCCCCTTTCCCCTCCCCCCCCTTCCCCTCTTCCCTTAACCCCTGCCCTCTTTCCTTCCTTCCCACCTGCTGACGCACTGAGTGGCACTTAGCAAGGGGAGAAAAAGAAAGAGAGAGAGAGAGAGAGAGAGAGAGAGAGAGAGAGAGAGAGAGAGAGAGAGAGAGAGAGAGAGAGAGAGAGAGAGAGAGAGAGAGAGATACATGACGTTTCCCTTGTTCTATAAATTATTACAAAGGAAAATATCAACATGACCGCTTTCTCTCTCTCTCTCTCTCTCTCTCTCTCTCTCTCTCTCTCTCTCTCTCTCTCTCTCTCTCTCTCTCTCTCTCTCTCTCTCTCTCTCTCTCTCTCTCTCTCTCTACGTCTATCACTTTAAATCAACATCACACGCACATACACACACACACACACACACACACGGAGAAACAAACGGAAAAAGTTAGACTGAGAGAGAGAGAGAGAGAGAGAGAGAGAGAGAGAGAGAGAGAGAGAGAGAGAGAGAGAGAGAGAGAGAGAGAGAGAGAGAGAGAGAGAGAGAGAGAGAGAGAGAGAAAAAAAAAATAATCTACCTCCAGTACATGTTGTGATTCTTATATTAAATCTAATTACTCCACATCGGTTCATCCCGCGAGCTCTCACCTTAATTAAGAAAACACCCTTTCCTTACCTGTGTATCCACCAAATTACACGTGTTTAATTAATCTAAGTTCACCTGTAATTAAGAGTTGCTTATATATAATAAATCAAGCCATACCTGTGACGCTCGACATACAGGTAAAATGTGTATATCAGTTTAGTCATTTTGTTTGGTGTTACTATGTATATACAGTGGTTACCTGGGATTACCTGTACTTGTAGTGTAATTGTTGTTTCAGCTGCACCACGATTTACAGGTATTAGTGTTTACCTGTCGTGTTTTACCTGTACTGTTGATGTTTCCCAGCACTGTTTTTCACACCATGAGTACTAAAGTTATCATCTGTATCCCTCGTGTGTTTAATAATATAACATGTTTTTTTTTTTACTGATATTCCCTTATTTTACTTTTACTAATTTTCTATCACCTTAAAAGTCTCATTATAACCTATGTTCTTTTACCATGAGTACTAAAGTAACCATTTGTATCACTAGTGTATTGCAATAGTAAACATTTTTATTTTAACTGATATTCCCTTTTACACTATCCATTTTCTATCCCCTAAATAGTCCTCGTCCTTACCTATATATTTCAGTAATCAAGTCCTCTCTCCCACACTCACCTGAAGACCGGGGTGGGAACATTGTCACGATACCAGAGCACCAGCTGGAAGGAGTCACCGCGAAGGCTGGAAATATTGCAGGGTAGCACGGCTTGCCCACCTGCTACCGCTACAGTGGGAGTCACGGGGCCTGCAGAGGGAACAAGGCTGTGTGAGGCAGGAGACGATGAGGCTAAAGAGGGGATGCGTGTCTAGCAGGGAGGGGTGCAGAGTGAGGAAAATGAAGTGGACGTGAGGTGGATGGAAGTGGGGGTGTAAGAAGGGTGGAAGGTGGAGTTTGTGGGAGGTGAAAGAGTGGGATAACTGTTCAAGGAGGGAGATATAGGGGGTAGGTAGGTATGGGTGGTTATATAAAGAGTAGAGGAGGGAATAGGGAGGGAATGATGGCTAAAGGGAAAGGAAGAGATTAAAAAGGGTGATTATGTGAGAAATAGGGTGATTGGAAGGCTGGGAGGAAAGGAAAGGATGTAGGTTATGTAGAAAGGGAGAAAGAAGGTAGGGAGGAGAGATGGAAAAGAGGGTGGAATGGAAGGGGGCTGTGAAAAGTAAAATAGGAAGTGAATGAGGGAAGAAAGAAAAAGAAAAGAGAAGAAGAGGGGAATGTGCGCTGCATTGCGGGTGGGAGGCACATGTGAAAGATGAAGGAAGGAAGAAAGGAAGGAAGGAAGGATAGGAGGGGCTGTGGCAAGGGAAAAAGAGGAAGAGAACGAAGAGGAGGAAGAGGAAGAAGAATGCACCGGGGAGGTAAAAACACATCAAACTATACGATCAAAAGTAAGTTATATGACAGGAAAACAAACAAAAACACGCACACGCACACGCACACGCACACACACACACACACACACACACACACACACACACACACACACACACACATCTTCCATACAAAATAACTACACTGTTAATTTATTCTCCTCAACCTTCTCTTATTTACTTTTCCATCTGCCACTCGTCTTCTACTTACTAATTGGTGTTTAAAGCCTCGAGGGACAAAAGGATTCCCTGTATTACATGTATATACTACTTACTAACAATTCCATTACCTTCAACACAATTCTACTTCTCAAACGGCAAGTTGTATTGTACGTAATTCACTTGGCGCTGTTTTCCCCTCATTTGTTTTAGGTTAATTGTATTTGTGTTGCAGTTTTATGTTAAAGGATGTTATGTTTGACTGTGTTGCTACGTTATTGTCTTTGTCATTATTTAAGGAAGGGGTAGAATGTGCTTTTTAGTGATTTTACTGTGTGTGTGTGTGTGTGTGTGTGTGTGTGTGTGTGTGTGTGTGTGTGTGTGTGTGTGTGTGTGTGTGTGTGTGTGTGTGTGTGTGTGTGTGTGTGTGTGTGTGTGTGTGTGTGTGTGTGTGTAAAGGTGGGATGGAGACGAAAAATAACGGTTGGGAGGGAGAGAGAGAAAAGAGGAAAGTTAAGGGAGGGAGAGAGAGAGAGAGAGAGAAGGATGGAAACAGAAAGTAAAGCCGATAATTACTATTAAGTATTAAATATTTTCCTCTCAACACAACATTCTTACTTTTCTTGTCAATCACGCTATCACTGCTATACTTTTATCATACTTCACTCTCACGTCTCTCCTTCCCTTCCTCCGCCCGCCCAATCCCTTCCAAGACTTATAAATATATTCACACAAGTCCCAGGAAGCCATCTCACCTGAATCACTATCGACACTGTAACAAGACACTACTAACTTAGGATTTAAGAGACCCCATTTGTTGCCATCCCACGACCTGTTCCTCATTTCCTCTCATTGCTCTCTCGTCTTCACCTCTCGTAACTCTCCCCAAGCACACTATCAACAACCACAACAATACAAGGCAGCTGTGCGTCCCCTTAACATTTATCAGAAACTATTTACCTCACTGCCTTCGCCCTCGGTCATGTATCACAGCCATTTGGAAAAGTCTCCTCAGCCTTCAACAGTTTGTCATCGGTGACACATACGACGTTGAAACTGTTGTTCTTTTGCGTTGTTACATCAGTTTTTCTCGGGGTTTTTTTTCTATCTCTTAAATTCCTTCTTGCATTTTTTATTGAGAAGTGACGATTGTTCTTAATGTTTTATTCTATTTTATTTTATTTTTAGTTTTGTAATATATTTTTTTGTTTGTTCTATATCATATTTCATCATATTTTTTCCCGTGTATACTTATATTGTTTTAGAGCATTTCGTAATAAGCTTAATACATTACAAAATAATCATGACACAAATGTTTTCAACCTTCAACTGATTTCATTCACGGGTTTTATAGAATAGTTTTCATCATAACAAATTTCACAAAAAACACACACTCATTTGAATCATATTGCCTAATGGGTTTAATGCATGAGAGAGGTAATAGTCACAATACACATTATATATTTGTCATTCACTCAGCTGTCACCAAACGCTTACTCCACTCGAAAAACTTTTACCCACAATTCATCTTTTACCTTTACAATTTCAAATGAATATAACGATGCTTTTACTGTTCTGGAAGAGCTTTAGATTTTCCTCACACATTTCACACATAAATAATAGATGCAATTCACACAATCACACACACACACACACACACACACACACACACACACACACACACACACACACACACACATACCTTCCTGCTGACGTTCTTCACTCCACCGATCGATGTCTTTCTAAACACATTGCTCTTGAAACGTAATCATGTTGACATTTGCTCTCCTCCATCTATTTACCTTAATCTATTTCCTTCAAGAACTCACCTTTAACCTCTTCTTTAAATCCTCTTAATGAATGAGGTTCTAACTATTTTTTCACACGCAGTAATTTCCTCAGCGTTCTAATCACATTTTGTACGTAACTTTCTCTCATTTTCTTCCTTGCAAAACTATTCGTCAGAGTGTTCACTAATAGTCCTTCCGAGGCGCTCATTACAATCCCATCTCTCTCTCTCTCTCTCTCTCTCTCTCTCTCTCTCTCTCTCTCTCTCTCTCTCTCTCTCTCTCTCTCTCTCTCTCTCTCTCTCTCGTTTCTTTCTAATATCTCCTTTAAGCCACATAACAATAGCGTCTGTTACTCACAAGCTGATGAGAGATGTATCTAAGGCAAGAATTTATTGGCTGCAAATATTTACTCATCTAACCTCTCTCTCTCTCTCTCTCTCTCTCTCTCTCTCTCTCTCTCTCTCTCTCTCTCTCTCTCTCTCTCTCTCTCTCTCTCTCTCTCTCTCTCTCTCTCTCTCTCTCTCGCTCTCTCTCATCCATCTGCTAGCACTTAATCCATCAACTTTAATGGGTTTTATTTTCCATCCGTAACCTTTTTTTCATTTGCTTTCCTACGCAACTTCAATTAAAAGCTTGCATAATATCCATCCTGGTGCCCTACTCAATTCTCTCAAATGTTCACCTTTTTTCATCCACTTTCAAGCGCTGTATCAATTAGGCTTTTTTTTTTTCCCCTCCTCCCACCCACCCACCCAACCTCCAAAACGGAACTTCACCACACGCCATTTTCTTTCTTATTTGCTCATATCGCGTGTCTGCAACCGAGTCTTTAAGAGGAAGCTTCCACAACACACGGCTTCATTTACCAAGCCACATCTTTCATCTTTTACACATTATTATCATTTCCAGGTGCTCCTACGACCGCTCTCATCCTTCATTCTGAGGCAGAATCCACATCACACCCCGGTAGTCACTCTTAAGACCCCGACACACGGCCCCTAAGCGCTTCTAAGCACCGGCAGACCCGTGAAAGTCCATCATCCCACAAAGGAGAGGAACGTCTGCATAAACACAGCAAACAAAGGACCATAAATGAATCATAAATAGGACTAATATGAGACCCCTGCCAACCAGACTGAGGATATGAGGGAGAGAAAATGTATATATAAATAGGGGAGATGTCATAATTCCTCCTCCATCAAAACTTGCTTCGGGGTCCAAAGTTTATAAATTGGGCAATATTTCGTGGTGGTGGCGAGGCATTAGCGGCTGGGTGACAGGAGAACGTGGACGGCCAAATAAACCAAGCGGGTAATGAGGCTACGATGAGGGAATGAGTGAGTGAGAGAGTGAGAGAATGAGGGACGGGGAGCGAGCTAGTGAGAAGGTGCTGGTGGTGGTGGTGCCTGTCATCTATAGTGGGTTGGAATATTGACTGTGATGGAGGAGGAGGAGGAGGAGGAGGAGGAGGAGTGTGCTGACGTGGACGAGAAGGCACCTGACTGAACGTATAGTAGTAGTAGTAGTGGTAGTAATAAAAGTAGTAATAGTAGTAGTAGTGGTGGTAGTGAAGAGAAGGAGAGGATTATTCATTCCACACCAGGTTTAGTTACGATGTTCAACCTTAAAGTATTCAAACGCTCACATGAGAAATTCCATGGTGATGAAAGCAGCACGTAGAAAGGCGATTTTAGACGACGCTTGAGAATATTCATGAATGTCCACCAGCGATCAGAGGCTCAGGCCAGATGGATGGGACGAGACTCTCCATACCAATATCAGAACCATATAAGTAACCTCAGCCTCACCGACCAAACCAAACACCATCTGATCGCCCTTTACATAAATAAAAAGAGATCGAAAACTATATTACATTTAAAGCCAAAAAAAGATGGAAAAATTAGAAGATATGGAATTTCAGCCACTAAGAGTAAATTGAAAAATTGCTTTATTACCTCCATCTCAACATCGAGTAAGATGGAAAATGCAAAGCTAAGGAGGAAAAATATGTCTAAAACCAAACAGATAAGAAGCTTTTCTGGTCCACTAAACACATTCAAGTGCCAATCGCAAAGGATCAGAAAGAGAGAGCGAGAGAGAGAGAGCGAGAGAGAGAGAGCGAGAGAGAGAGAGAGAGAGAGAGAGAGAGAGAGAGAGAGAGAGAGAGAGAGAGAGAGAGAGACTTCCTAACATCAAACACAGTAATAAAAATAAGCATAAATAAAAGTCCAGCTTTGAAGATAGAAATATGAATATCGGAACAGATTAGTAACTCTTCTGGCCGGACGAAACCACTCATCAAATAGCATTTATGAATTAACAAAAAAAATATAAAAAATTGAAGAAAAAAAATATAGATATACATTACATTCATGAACACAGGATGAAAAAAATAAATAAACTAAAAGGAAAAATTGAATCAAAGAAAATGAGATTACTAGTCAATGGAAGGGTAACAATAGGATAAAATATAATCCAGCAAAACACTATAGATAGGATGGACATAGGAATCCACTATACCATCACCATCATCATCATAGGAAGGACGAAAAGGAGATTATATAATGAACAAAATAAATAAATAAAAAGATATAACAGTATCCACATTCATAAATAGAATAAAAAAAAAAAACACACACACACTCAACTGTATTAGAATTCTACCTATAAAAGGACGTAAATATTTAATCCGCTTCTGAGGGTCTTTTGTGGGTCGCAGAATGCATGACTATCGGATTAAATAGGATCGAATGCGGTGTTGGTGAGTATTAAACTATCGCCACTATCGACAGGCACTGCACATCAAGCCAGTGACAGCCACAAGACACTCCTGCATGACAGCTTCCAGTGGGGAACCATTTTACAGTTGACAGGCGAACGTAAATCTTTCCATGAATAAATTTGCTCTTCGCTTGACACACACACACACACACACACACACACACACACACACACACACACACACACACACACACACACACACACACATACACACACACACACCACACAAAAAAAAGACATTAGTTCCGCATGGAAATAAAATATAAATAAATGCAGGGACATACAGACCGCCACGCATAATTTCAGGAGTGATTTTGATTTTGTTTTCTGGACATTTAATGAATTGTCTGTCGTCATTTAAGTGTCAAGAAAGGAGTTAAATGTATTCCCTTTTTTTTGTTTTATTTTTTTTATATGCTAGTATATCATGAGGAAAGAAGGAAAGAAGAAATACTAAAGGAAATGTGAGCAATAGGTAAGCACGATGATGATGATGATGATGATGATGATGATGATGATAATTAAAACAATGAGTAAAGGTTATCTTTTTTAACATACATAAACATTAAAAAAAAAAAAAAGCATAGATTCAGCACTGTTTTAGCCAATAATCAATAATATACAACAAATCACACACACACACACACATATATATACATCGAGTTTCAGAAATCTCCCAAAAATTCTTGCCGTGAGTTCGTGCGACATTAATTATACATTCCAATTAATACTATTCAGTCGTTCTGCCAATACCCGCCGAGGCTGACCAGGAACATGTAATTACCGCCTTCATCACCAGTTATCGGGTATAGAAAACGGAAGAGCTGCTCGCAAGGAAGAAAGAATACATGTATATCTATTATATATATTTTTCTCATCAGAAGCCAAGGTCATTTAGGTTATGACAGTGATAAAGCAGAGTAGATGCAGCCCTTCATGGGGGGTGGGGGGAGTGTGGTAGAGGGATTAAAGAAGGGTATGTACTGTTTGTGTACTATGTTAGTTTTGACTCGAAAGCTTCAGGGTAAAAATAATAGAAGATGAATACAAGGAGGAGGAGGAGGAGGAGGAGGTGATACAAGAGATGGATGAGGAGTAGAATAAGTGCAAATACAAGGAAGAAGAAAATATGATGATGAAGAGCAGATAAGGGAATACTAAAATATAAATTATACTTAAGAGAACAACGGATAGCCGAGTTTCGAACCTTGGCACTTCTATCGTTGCGCAGAGCCACTGGGCCAACCGATACTGCTCCTGCTGGTGGCGCCATTATTACTCAAACGTCACAGGTGAGAAATGAAGCACAGGGCAAGAACAGGGCCAAACTTTTCCTATTACCATAAATTCTTACACAAGTTATGGTTTAAAAAGTGACATTAGACCAATAAAGAGAGTGATGTCGATGCCGTTGTGTCATTATGGTGTTATTTTTGCATTGCGAAGTGATGTGATGTGCGAGTCTCCTTCGGGTTAGCGGGAACGTACGAAAAGAAAAAAGAAGTTATGTAAATAAAGAAACTATTGATATTTTTCTGTCCTCGATTCTAATCTCCAAACGCAATCTGGTCCACAAACTCGAGACACTGAAGAAAAAATATATATATACAAAAATTTAAGGATACGCATCAAAATTAATAACAAGCTCAGCGGGACTAAAATTACTCTGAAAAAAAAGGAAATTAAAAATAGGAGATCCATGGAGGCTTGGGAGTCCACCACCACGGGAAACTCAGGTAAATTTCCTTTCCTTTTTTTTTTCCCTCAGAGTTCTGTGTTGGGTGTGTCGTTGAGCAGCGGCAGTAGTGGGCAGACAGCGTGTTTATGGCAGCGCTGGTTGAAGCTGGTGGTCCCCTCACCGTGATTCTCTTAACACGAAGCCAAACAGTAAAAGCTGTGCCTAATGGTTGACGCGTACACACTAAAACCCATTAGCAGCTTTGGCCAAATGGTGATTCCTACAGCAGGAACTCGAAGCCCGGTGCACCAGGCTTGGAGGAACGATGCAATACCACTCTACCACCGCCTCCCCACCTGTCCACTTATTGTTCTGGTGTTGGTATTGATGTTTCCCGGAAAAATGTGGAGTCAGATATATTGGGTTTGAAGGCGAGGGTAAAGAAAGATGTCTATATTTAATGAGACGCAAAATGAATCCTGTCAGATTAAAGGAGGAGGAAAAAATATCCCCCTGATATTTTATGGTCAACTTTTTTTGTGTTTCGTCTTACTCATATATATATAAAAAAAAGGAAGATATAATGGACATGACGACGATCCTAAAGAAACACGTTCTCGATTTAGAAATATTAAAAAAAGAAAACTGATACATACATTTTCTAAAACATTATTCATCACTGGCGACGAGTTCTTGAATTAAAAGCAGATAAATAATTACCATGAAGCTCCTGGGAGGCAATTAGTCCAAGATTAAGAGCCACCAATAAAAATCAGGTAAATAAATTATAAAAAAAAACTATTGGACTCAAAACCAGAAGAAAATGAAGATAATTAAGTGTGATTTATTTGTGTGTGAGAGAGAAAAAAATTACTCTCCATCCATATCACACATTAAACCGTCTCCAAGATTAGCTATTCATTCCCCTCTAATCTTCACTTCTTCAGAGCGAGACCAGAAGGGGTGACAGATGCTCTTTCCTCCATATCTCCCTTAAAGACGACGATCAATCACAGGACACAAACACACAAACACAAACACACACACCATACTTCCTGCATCTCAAAAAATAATAAAAAAAATAATTGCATAAACAAATAAATATACAAAAACAATAATAGTCAAAACAGGCAAAAAAAATAATGGGGTACCTGACACATCAAATAATCTAAGCCAATGATTAACAACACTCATTTTCTTCTACATAGATACCATTTACAAAACTTCCACCTGTGTTGCTGCATGTTTGAAACCCCTCCCCTTCCCCTCCCTTACCACCTGAAAGAGCTACTGAAGGAGGAGGACCTACTGAGCACCTCATTACTGCCACTGACACGCTCCTCTCCCAGCAAGGTGACACGCGATTAATTACAACCTTGGAGGAATGCAATGATCTCAGTATCGACTATGTGTGTCAGCAACTAAACCTTCAGTGCATAATTCAGTGAGGCCAGGCGTGAAAACTCCTCCATCGACCTCCTAATAACCGGCACTGAATTCTCCATCAAGAGTAAGCCTTTCCTGCCTATAGGTTTGAGCTGGACAAGTTTATGTGAAGTGTACTGGACATGCCTGCCACATTTCACTGCGTCAGGATCTATCACATCGACTTGCCTCTGTGTGTGTGTCTGTGTGTGTGGTTAGTCATCCTATGAGTGTGGATAGAGGGAGGTAATGAGTGTACAGAGGTGTGGATGAGGTGGTTGAGGGAGCTGAGGATACTGTAAGGAGTAGTGAGAGGCATGGATCTCAGTGGACATTACGTATGCAACGACAAATTATTCAACGCCACCTGCGTACTATGGTTTATGGGTGAACGGAGACTCGCTCACTCACTCAAGGTTACACGATATCCCACCGGACAGCTTTCCCTTTATACTGAAACTAAATGGACATCAAACATTACGAGAAATTGAACAAGATTAATTATACAAAAAAAAATGAAAACACAATAGCGAATTAAGAATAATATGATAAGATTTATAATTGTAATCCTGAATAAGTACTCCCTGACACATTAAATGAAAGGTGGGATTAAAATTGAAATACGATTATACTACACAACCGCTAGGACGCAGTGCAGGCAATTAAACAGTCGTAAAATACAATAAAAGTTAAATTCGTGTCCAGTCCATTCAGTGCAACGTATTCTGTGGCTTTCTCGATGTTAAATCCGATTAAATGCATAAGAAAAACAGTATTTAACCGGTATTGTTTAACTGAAAAGGAACAACCAAGACCAGTATTCTGACTTTACCTCGTTAGACGCGAAAGAATGTGTTTGCAGACCAGGGGAAGTGAAGCATT
>JAPQNM010000020.1:4173592-4188592 GCA_029783475.1 Metacarcinus magister
CACACACACACACACACACACACACACACACACACACACACACACACACACACACACACACACACACACACACACATACACACACACACACGCACACACAGTATATACAATCAAAATCTCATATCTGCCCCGTTAAAAAAAAATCTAAAATATACAAAAAATACACCTTCACTCAGTTACCTGCCAAACAAACGTAAACAAACACACACACACACACACACACACACACAAGCAAACAAACTCACACTCACACACACACACACACATACACACACACACACACACACACACACACACACAGATAAAAACAAAACATACATATAAACTGGACCGACCAGTTACAACCAGTGCGACAAACATTTTCCATACTTTTGTTTCCCTCTCACACGATAACAGAGGAGGAGGAGGAGGAGGAGGAGGAGGAGGAGGAGGAGGAGGAGGAGGAGGAGGAGGAGGAGGAAGAGGAAGAAGAAGAGAATGAGGAGATAGAATAGAGTGAGTGGGAATGAAAGAGAGGGAAAAGAAGAAAGATGAGGCAAGGAGCATGCAATTTCTAGCGGCAATCTGGAGCATTATGCAAATCCAGGACTCTATCGAAGGACAATTTTTCCCTCACACCTCGCGGCTGAAAGCGGGAAGCAGATAAACACAACAAACATACGATATCATAAAGATAACAATAAATGGATGCACAGAGACGCTGAAGATTACAATACTGTCACAAACGCTCACTGCTACTACACATGCTCTTTCTCTTTTATTCTCTCTCTCTCTCTCTCTCTCTCTCTCTCTCTCTCTCTCTCTCTCTCTCTCTCTCTCTCTCTCTCTCTCTCTCTCTCTCTCTCTCTCTCTCTCTCTCTCTCTCTCTCTCTCTCTCTTAAATAAAAAAAAATTTCAGTATTTGTGCTTAAAGGGAAGGGACGATAAAGATGAATCCTTATCCACGGTACCTTCAGAATTCGTGGTATACTGAAAGTAAGGCTTCCACTTGTGGGGGAAATATATTACTTTATGAAAATCAAGCCTTCTATTGTGTAAGGTTGAGAGCTGACTTAAACCTCGGGGATCAGGCAGGTTTTGATGTGTTTTAGCTGAGTGTTTGGTTATGGCACGCTGTTCTATTGTTTATATATAGGTATTAGTCTACAATTTGTCACGCTTCACTACATTTAATCATAGTTTGAATTAAATGTACAAGTGTCCTTTGTAATCGAAGCAATTTGTTCAGACTTTAAATGTATCATTTGTCAAGTGAAAACTATACGTATATATATATTTTCTACAATAAAACGATTATTTGCATTTTTCACGTATGATTCACTTTGCAAATATTCATCAGGGTGTGGCAGCAATAAAAAAAATCGTGAATAAATTGGATGACACTTGTAAATGTCACATGAAGATGGTTTCCAGTTGTCGGACAAATTTATACTCTGTTCCCTGTACAAGACATCAATGAATCAGTGCCGTATCAGTGTTTTGATCTGTGAAATATTGCAAGTTTTAAGCCAGTCATATAAATCATGTTTGATTTACCTCAGTTACTATAAAATTTGCTGACAAAAATTTGAATTATAAAAAATGGATAAATTGTTATGTGTGAGGGAGGAATACTCTGGTGAGTTCCAGGAACAATCTGTAACAGATACTCGCGGCTAACATTCATCATTCCTGTAACCTGTATGTAGTGTTTTTTTCATTTCTGAGAGAAAGAAAAGTTATTATAACGTTTCAAAACTTTGCAACCTTTTAAACTGAAATCAACAAATTGTTTGAACAGCACCGTCTAGTGTATCATTGTAACATAAAATTAATAGCATGACATTAGATAGCTATTATTTTGAAGGTCATTGCAAAGTTTATAATGCCAAACGCCACAAATGTCGCGCCAAGAAAGCAGAGTTGTAATAAGAATCTAAATCAATACTGCAAAGTGATAGACAAGCATACTGTTAACATGACAGCTAATATAAAAAAAATATATATATATATATTGGTAATTTAAGTCCATGTGATGTGGCAGTGTTGTGTAATCAAGAAACTCATTTTCATTAGCCTTCACCATGAATATATTACCTTTGTACCCTACAGATTGTTGTACTGTGGACCGTGGGGTGAAATTAAAGCACTAACAAGCTTTTCATTTACTTGGCATTCCATCAGTTGGCATAGAATGATTAGTTTTATATGTTAATGCAAATGTGTGTGATGGGTTGACGGGAACCGGAGGGACGAGACTGTCTGCCAAAAAAAAGGATGTCATTCTAATTTAGTTATACATGTAGAAATCCTAATATTAATATTCTACTTTTGTAAAAATTAAACTTTGGGTTGTGACTTAATAATAATGATAATAAGTTTAAAAGACGATGGTGCGCATGACGTGTGGGAATGTTTTAATGTCAATGATTTACTCTGAGTGTGTTTTAATATTATTAGAATGGCTGTTTTATCGTTTAATATCAGAGCTTTGACTACCTTGCTATTATTATCCTTCACCTTCATCCTCCTGTGTCTGTATTTCACTTTCTGATGAATTGCTGTATTTAAATTTATTGCACTAAGGTTCAACTGCTATTCATTAATGCAACAAACATTTATATTTACGAGTTTCGAGAAAAAATATATATATTACGTTAATTTTGAAATGTTCGTTGTGATGAATTACGAAAATATAATTACTTGCTATATTTTTTTTGGTCATTTTCCTTGCTTCATTAAGTGTTGCCTATTTACTTTATTTCGTATTCCCTTTGTAATGTCATAAATAAGTGCATTGTTAAGCCAAAACGAGATCAAACATTTTTGTCAAACATCAGGATTCCCTCTAAAGGAATTAACAATCTTTTTACACAGTTTCTACACATTTTGTTATATACAAAATGCCTTCACCGCTTACTGAAAACTCTCTCTCTCTCTCTCTCTCTCTCTCTCTCTCTCTCTCTCTCTCTCTCTCTCTCTCTCTCTCTCTCTCTCTCTCTCCACAATCCCAGTATATGTAAAAAGACTTCCTTAACCCACGCCATCATAACCTTTCAGCTCCAGTAAGGTTCAATGCCCTTCCTTATTTAGCAGGTGTGCCTAGGGATACTCATTAAGGTAACGCCCATTACTACCTACACGAATTTTCCCTCCACCTGTTTATTTCGTAGGAGTATTCTGTGTGATCATGCTAATGGTGGTAATACTCCTACTCTTTTTCCTTCTGTATTGTTATTATTATTATTATTATTATTATTATTATTATTATTATTATTATTATTGGTGTTATTATTTACTGTTTTTTGGACTATTGTATTAATGAATGTACGTTTAATGTAAATGAATAAAAAGATACAAGAATATTCACAAAACAATATTAACTTTACAACTATTAACATAGCCTTACACTCGGGGGGAAAAAGGACATATAGCACACACGTTCCCATCCCACAGTCGTATCATAGCTTTACTTCTCCTACCAAATGGCGCTCGGAGGCAGGTTAGTACACAACACCCCCGCCAGGTGTCACATCCTCTATTGACGCTCAACACAAGGCAGAGTTAAATATTTGATCAGAAACAAAGAAGCAAGTTTCACCACCAACACAATTCGAACAAAATATTAAGTTTGATGATATTTCTGGAAAGATTTAGTACACGGAAAATTTGGTCAGTGAAAATCTAGAAATAAAAAATAGTGTGGGGTGTGTTTGTGTTTGTGTGTGTGTGTGTGTGTGTGTGTGTGTGTGTGTGTGTGTGTGTGTGTGTGTGTGTGTGTGTGTTTGTTTTGCTAAATGCTGTTGTTTTGATGAAATGTGAGTGAACTGGATATCTCTCTCTCTCTCTCTCTCTCTCTCTCTCTCTCTCTCTCTCTCTCTCTCTCTCTCTCTCTCTCTCTCTCCCTTTGTGGCATTAAGTGTGCATCGTGTGGCGAATTGCTGCTTTCCTCCAGGGAGAACGAGAGAGAGAGAGAGAGAGAGAGAGAGAGAGAGAGAGAGAGAGAGAGAGAGAGAGAGAGAGAGAGAGAGAGAGAGAGAGAGAGAGACAGCAAGGGAGAAACAGCAAGGGAGAAAGAGGGAGGATATGAGAGAGAGAAAGAGATATAAAACTAATATGGATGTTAATGTCCTTCCCTTCTCTTTATCTATGATTCCTCTCTCTCTCTCTCTCTCTCTCTCTCTCTCTCTCTCTCTCTCTCTCTCTCTCTCTCTCTCTCTCTCTCTCTCTCTCTCTCTCTCTCTATTCACTTTAAAGTCGCCAAAGGTTGAATTTCCAGTAAATTTGCATATTACTCCACCTTTAATGACGTCATGGACAGCCGCTCTCTCTGATTGGAGGAGGATTAGCGAATCAGAGGGAAGGTACGATAACATTGTGCATAAGGGAAAGGGAGAAAATGGAGGAAGGGGATGAAAGAAAAATGAATGAAAGGAAGAAAAGAAAAAGAAAAGGGAAAAGTAATAGTCTAGAGAAACATTGGAGGCAAAGTAAGGAATGGAGAAGAGAGGGAAGAGGAGGAGGAGGAGGAGGAGGAGGAAGAGGAGGAGGAGGAAGAAGGGGGAATGGAGAAAAGAAGAAAAGATAAGGAAGGGCAACAAATAGTGGACTGTGAAGTGAATGAAGTGAGGGGAAGAGTGCATGAAGGAGAGAAGGGGGAGACAGGAGAAGAGTGTAGGAAGGAAAAGAGAAAGAGAGAAGAGGGAGGGAACTAAAACGGAGAGAGAGAAAAGAGGACAGTGAAGGAAAATGGAAAACAAAATGATATACGGAAACAAGTTACAACGTCTATTGCCTCACATGTATCTCTCTCTCTCTCTCTCTCTCTCTCTCTCTCTCTCTCTCTCTCTCTCTCTCTCTCTCTCTCTCTCTCTCTCTCTCTCTCTCTCTCTCTCCCCTGGTGTAGGTATACAAGTGCTCAGGTAAACCTCTTAATTTGCTCCTAAATTGCATCACGTGTACCAAAAGGGGATCGTCAAGGCCCTTTAATCAAATGTAAAGGGAAGAAAAAAGAAATAGAGAGAGAGAGAGAGAGAGAGAGAGAGAGAGAGAGAGAGAGAGAGAGAGAGAGAGAGAGAGAGAGAGAGAGAGAGAGAGAGAGAGAATATAAGGGTAGAAAGTCTCTTCCGTAAATATTCTCTTTTCATGCGTTTTACATTAGCTCTCGTTGTGTTGATTGTTATTGTTATTTCTATTGCATATTAAGCTTGTCATTTTTCCCCCATTGAACGGTTATGAGGGGAGGGTGTGCGGGGAGGGTGTGAGGGGAGGGTGTGAGGGGAGGGTTGGCTGTGTATGAGGGAACATGAGGAAGCTTTTGAAGACTTTCCGCCGTGAAATACATGAACAAATAGCTAATTAACCTAACAGCCAATAATTTCCGGAGTAAAATCCATTCGCAATTAGGTAAAATTGCTACTCTTTTGAGGTGAATTCATGTTAACCACTCAAGGGATTTCCATAATTTACTAATGTTTTTTTCTCTCTCCATTCAAGATAAAAACTTCACTTACTTTCACCTTAATACCACTTTGCTGCAGCGGTTATTTCATCTTCCTACCACTTTAACTAATCTTTATCTTCTTCGCCTTAATCTTTCTTCCAGCCTTCTCTCCCCCTCTCTTTCTCTCTCTCCTTTCCCTCTTCCATGACAAAAGTTTCTCCGACCATCCATCTTCCTCTGATTTGTACTGAACGACCTTAATATTCTCTCTCCGTCTTGATAAACAGCTTCATCTTCACTTTAAATAACCCTCAACCTTTCCTCCTTTACTTGTACCCATCACCATAACCACCACCATCACCACCACCACACCGCTACTACCACTACCACTAATCAACATTTTCTTTCACTACAATCACATTTTCCACCTCCACCAACACCACCACAATCAACCTTCCCCAGAACCCCAATCATTTTCCACCACCACCACCACCACCACCACCACCACCACCACCACCACTATACACTCCTAACCGAAGCCTCTTTCCACTCTGAACACCGATCACCAAAATTCAGCAGAGAAGGCACTTTCTCTGAAGGAAACTGAGAAATACGACCTTCCTTCTCTCTCCTTCACCCTCCTCCCTCTTCTATACCTCCCTTCCTTCCCTTCTCCCTCCCTCATTTACCCTCCTTCAACATCTCTGCGTCTTCTCCTTTTCCTCCCCTTCTGTCTAACTTATTTTCAAGGAGAGACGAGAAGCCGAGGTAATCTGTGTGGTGTGTTGGGCGATGTAAGGACGGTAATGCCTTGCTCCTGCAGCCGCCTCGTCATTAGCTGATTAGCGGGTGTTGTGTGTGATCAGAGACACCCTAGCGAGACAGCGTCCGGCCAGGATAGAAACCTTATTATAATTCTCTACCATAACAACCTCAACACTGATAAGGAGATAATTGCGTTGTGTGTGTGTGTTTCTCTCCCTCTCTCCCTCTTTCTCTCTCTCTCTCTCTCTCTCTCTCTCTCTCTCTCTCTCTCTCTCTCTCTCTCTCTCTCTCTCTCTCTCTCTCTCTCTCTCTCTCTCTCTCTCTCCCGCCAAGCACACACACCTGTACCCTACACACCCACGCATCCATCCACCCACACACACACACACACACACATACATACATACACAAAAACAAACACACATCAATCCTCCCCCCCTTGAACCAACAAACTTACAGTATCATCATCATCATCATCATCACCATCACCACTATCATCATGAGCATCAACAGCAGCAACATCCAATAAAATGACGAAATTGAGTTGACCCAAACACTCATTGGGTTAAGTCAGGGTAGGAAAAAGGGGGAGAGAGGGGAGCAAAGGGGAGAAGAGAAATGAGAGCACGAGAGAGAGAGAGAGAGAGAGAGAGAGAGAGAGAGAGAGAGAGAGAGAGAGAGAGAGAGAGAGAGAGAGAGAGATAAGATAAGGGCAAAGGGGAGGCAATCTAATTTTTGAGTGATGCTTCAGAGGATAAACTAAACACGGGTGACAAGTTTGGTGATAATCCACTTGTTAGTGTACATGATGGAGGAACACATAGGAACACATAGGAACACATAGGAAGAACAAACAGCAACAGGCCTGCTGGCCCTTACGAGGCTGTTTGTGAGTAAACTATCTAATCTAGAGTGAAGGATACAGGATAGTAAGGGTGAAGGCTTCTCTCCCCAGCCATGGCTGGCAGGGAAAGGAAGGCTAACCAAGACCAGACTATCACTATTGTCACTACCACTACTGCTACCACTACTTCCTGGCAAGCGATGTCAGGCCACTAGCGACGTCTTTTGAATCGACATTTCGTAAATTAGGTACATCAGGATGAACATACTCAAAAGTTTGCTACGTTAACGGATAGTATTTTAGTTGTGGATTGGCTTCTAAGTATTTGTCAAGTCTATTTTTGAACGTAGTAATTGTTTTACTGTCGACGACATTGGCGGGCAGGGAGTTCCAAACGTTCACGATCCGATTGAAAAAGAAGTGCTTGGCTTCGTTTGATGTGAATCTTTTACCAGTAATCTTAAAAGAATGACGTCTTCTTGTTATATTTGATCTATCAAAAGTAATGTAATCTTCTGTATTGATATTATCGAATCCTTTGATTATCTTGAACATTTCAATTAAATCCCCTCGCATCCTTCGTTTTTGTAGGCTGAATAAGTTTAGTTCTTTAAGTCTTTCTTCATAAGGTTTATTTTTCAGCCTTGGAATCATTTTTGTTATTCTTCGCTGGACTGTTTCCAGTTTGTCAATGTCCTTTCTGTAATATGGGGACCAAAACTGTACGCAATACTCAAGATGGGGTCGTACTAGTGAATTATGCAGTTTTAATATGACTTTTTCTGATTTATTTTCGAAAGTACGCCCAATAAAGCCGACCAATCTGTTAGCAGTTTTAATTACCTCTGAGCAATGTTGACTGGGTTTTAAATCATTTGATATTGTGATTCCCAGATCTTTTTCCTTGTTTACTGTAGAAAATGGTTTACCATTCATTGAGTACTGAACGTGATCATTATTTCTTCCGATGTGTAGTACCTTGCATTTTTAACGTTAAATTTCATTTGCCATTTATTGGCCCAAGATGTTAGTCGATCTAGGTCTGATTGTAAGACTCCTCTGTCAATTGTCGTAGTTACTTTGCTGAGAATTTTCGTATCGTCAGCGAATTTCGATATTTTGCAAGTGATTCCATCATCTATGTCATTAACATATATCATGAATAAGACAGGACCAAGCACTGAACCTTGTGGTACGCCACTTTTTACGTTTAACCATTGAGAGGAGACACCGTTTAAGACTACTCTCTGCTTACGTTCAGAGAGCCAGTCCAGAAGCCAATTGTAAATGCTACCAGAGATACCGTGAGTCATTAGTTTATTAAGTTGATGAGGTACTTTATCAAAGGCCTTTTGAAAATCTAGATATATGACATCTACTGCTCTGCTTTCATCGTACGCGTCAAAAACATTGTGGAAGAATTCTAATAAGTCAGTTAAACATGAACGTTTATTACGAAAACCATGCTATGAGGGTTTTATTATATCGTTGTCTTCAAGGAATTTCACCACATTGTCACGAATGATTGTCCCCATTAATTTACATACAACTGATGTCAGACTGATTGGCCTATAATTTCCAGGTTGTGACTTGTCCCCCTTTTTGAAGATTGGTGTTACATTTGCACGTTTCCAATCTGATGGAACTTTACCATCTCTTAAGGATTTATTGAATAATATTGTAAGCGGTTTACTAATCAGAGTCTGTTTGATTACTCCTGTATTGTAAATAGCCTTCCTTTGACCTTAAATGCTGCTGCATCAAGATAAGGCTCATTAGAATTAGATATATAGAGGCAGAAAACAATTCAATTCCCACCGCTCGCTCGGTCATGACCGGCCGATCAAAATCTTCACTACTGACTCTGTCACCGGTGCCAATGGCTATGGAAGGTATTTATTTTCATTCTTAAATGCTGCTGCATCAAGATAAGGCTCACTAGAATTAGGTATATAGAGGCAGAAAACAATTCAATTCCCACCGCTCGCTCGGTCATGACCGGCCGATCAAAATCTTCACTACTGACTCTGTCACCGGTGCCAATGGCTATGGAAGTTATTTATTTTCATTCTTAAATGCTGCTGCATCAAGATAAGGCTCACTAGAATTAGGTATATAGAGGCAGAAAACAATTCAATTCCCACCGCTCGCTCGGTCATGACCGGCCGATCAAAATCTTCACTACTGACTCTGTCACCGGTGCCAATGGCTATGGAAGTTATTTATTTTCATTCTTAAATGCTGCTGCATCAAGATAAGGCTCACTATAATTAGGTATATAGAGGCAGAAAACAATTCAATTCCCACCGCTCGTTCGGACATGACCGACCGATCAAAATTTTCACTACTGACTGTCACTGGTGCCAATGGCTATGGAAGTGATTTATTTTCATTAAAAAATGTAATGCAGTACTTTTATTGCAGTGCCAAGCTCCATCGAGAGGATATGATAGCCATCAGTAACCCGCGTATACTCCTACACACGACACGTTACCCCGTAAGGAACACATATTGTCTTAACGTCCACGAATATTCTTGTAATGACTGTTACAGCTCAAAGTAGTTCATAACTAAGCCTTACGACACGTTTAACCATCTTACAGACCCTCGTGGATGTCTAGAATTGACCTCAACATATGGTGTATTTCTGTCATTTTTTCTACTCCGGGAAATTTTTTGCAAAATTTCCTCTTCGATTTTGTTTTTTTTAAACTATGATGTACATGGGAATAATGTAAGACTTTCTGCATAGTTTCAGTTAATTTCACCAGAAACTTTTATTGCTATAAATTAATTTATTTGGGTTAAAACAGATGATAAAATCAGTATGGTGGATCTAATACTTTACCAATGTTGATGGAAAAGATATCAGATATTCCTTATGAAATTACCAACTAATAAACAAAGCACTTTGTTCAATTGGTATCTTAGCTTAGAAGCTAATATTGTTTGTTTAATGATATCATTATTTTAGTAGATAACTATTTTTCATGAGATAGATACCGATCAAATATAACAAAGAGTTATATTGTGAAATCATAAATATTATTCTCCTCTTTTTAAACCCTATCCCATTCCAATCCTGCGTCTAGTTTCTTTTTTCATTATATATAATCTACGTAATTTACGTGAGGACGTAATATATATTTTCTTAATATTGTGTTTATCAGTACTTGTTACATACCATAAGGATCAGAAAAAGGTGCAGAATTTGAAGCATTGCTTGAAAGTTCAATACGAGTAAACCGAAAGGAGTTACAACTAGTTTAAGTAGAACATATGATGAAAACAAGTTTTTATACACTATTTAAGGATGGCAGAGTCTGTTTGATTACTCCTGTAGTGTACATAGCCTTTCTTTGACCTTCTTAAATGCTGCTGCATCAAGATAAGGCTCACTAGAATTAGGTATATAGAGGCAGAAAACAATTCAATTCCCACCGTTCGCTCGGTCATGACCGGCCGATCAAAATCTTCACTACTGACTCTGTCACCGGTGCCAATGGCTATGGAAGTTATTTATTTTCATTCTTAAATGCTTCTGCATCAAGATAAGGCTCACTAGAATTAGGTATATAGAGGCAGAAAACAATTCAATTCCCACCGCTCGCTCGGTCATGACCGGCCGATCAAAATCTTCACTACTGACTCTGTCACCGGTGCCAATGGCTATGGAAGTTATTTATTTTCATTCTTAAATGCTGCTGCATCAAGATAAGGCTCACTATAATTAGGTATATAGAGGCAGAAAACAATTCAATTCCCACCGCTCGTTCGGACATGACCGACCGATCAAAATTTTCACTACTGACTCTGTCACTGGTGCCAATGGCTATGGAAGTGATTTATTTTCATTAAAAAATGTAATGCAGTACTTTTATTGCAGTGCCAAGCTCCATCGAGAGGATATGATAGCCATCAGTAACCCGCGTATACTCCTACACACGACACGTTACCCCGTAAGGAACACATAATGTCTTAACGTCCACGAATATTCTTGTAATGACTGTTACAGCTCAAAGCAGTTCATAACTAAGCCTTACGACACGTTTAACCATCTTACAGACCCTCGTGGATGTCTAGAATTGACCTCAACATATGGTGTATTTCTGTCATTTTTTCTACTCCGGGAAATTTTTTGCAAAATTTCCTCTTCGATTTTGTTTTTTTTAAACTATGTTGTACATGGGAATAATGTAAGACTTTCTGCATAGTTTCAGTTAATTTCACCAGAAACTTTTATTGCTATAAATTAATTTATTTGGGTTAAAACAGATGATAAAATCAGTATGGTGGATCTAATACTTTACCAATGTTGATGGAAAAGATATCAGATATTCCTTATGAAATTACCAACTAATAAACAAAGCACTTTGTTCAATTGGTATCTTAGCTTAGAAGCTAATATTGTTTGTTTAATGATATCATTATTTTAGTAGATAACTATTTTTCATGAGATAGATACCGATCAAATATAACAAAGAGTTATATTGTGAAATCATAAATATTTTTCTTCTCTTTTTAAACCCTATCCCATTCCAATCCTGCGTCTAGTTTCTTTTTTCATTATATATAATCTACGTAATTTACGTGAGGACGTAATATATATTTTCTTAATATTGTGTTTATCAGTACTTGTTACATACCATAAGGATCAGAAAAAAGTGCAGAATTTGAAGCATTGCTTGAAAATTCAATACGAGTAAACCGAAAGGAGTTACAACTAGTTTAAGTAGAACATATGATGAAAACAAGTTTTTATACACTATTTAAGGATGGCAGAGTCTGTTTGATTACCCCTGTAGTGTACATAGCCTTTCTTTGACCTTCTTAAACGCTGCTGTATCAAGATAAGGCTCATTAGAATTAGGTATATAGAGGCAGAAAACAATTCAATTCCCACCGTTCGCTCGGTCATGACCGGCCGATCAAAATCTTCACTACTGACTCTGTCACCGGTGCCAATGGCTATGGAAGTTATTTATTTTCATTCTTAAATGCTGCTGCATCAAGATAAGGCTCACTAGAATTAGGTATATAGAGGCAGAAAACAATTCAATTCCCACCGCTCGCTCGGTCATGACCGGCCGATCAAAATCTTCACTACTGACTCTGTCACCGGTGCCAATGGCTATGGAAGTTATTTATTTTCATTCTTAAATGCTGCTGCATCAAGATAAGGCTCACTAGAATTAGGTATATAGAGGCAGAAAACAATTCAATTCCCACCGCTCGCTCGGTCATGACCGGCCGATCAAAATCTTCACTACTGACTCTGTCACCGGTGCCAATGGCTATGGAAGTTATTTATTTTCATTCTTAAATGCTGCTGCATCAAGATAAGGCTCACTAGAATTAGGTATATAGAGGCAGAAAAAAATTCAATTCCCACCGTTCGTTCGGACATGACCGACCGATTAAAATTTTCACTACTGACTCTGTCACCGGTGCCAATGGCTATGGAAGTGATTTATTTTCATTCTTAAATGCTGCTGCATCAAGATAAGGCTCACTAGAATTAGGTATATAGAGGCAGAAAACAATTCAATTCCCACCGCTCGCTCGGTCATGACCGGCCGATCAAAATCTTCACTACTGACTCTGTCACCGGTGCCAATGGCTATGGAAGTTATTTATTTTCATTCTTAAATGCTTCTGCATCAAGATAAGGCTCACTAGAATTAGGTATATAGAGGCAGAAAACAATTCAATTCCCACCGCTCGCTCGGTCATGACCGGCCGATCAAAATCTTCACTACTGACTCTGTCACCGGTGCCAATGGCTATGGAAGTTATTTATTTTCATTCTTAAATGCTGCTGCATCAAGATAAGGCTCACTAGAATTAGGTATATAGAGGCAGAAAACAATTCAATTCCCACCGCTCGTTCGGACATGACCGACCGATCAAAATTTTCACTACTGACTCTGTCACTGGTGCCAATGGCTATGGAAGTGATTTATTTTCATTAAAAAATGTAATGCAGTACTTTTATTGCAGTGCCAAGCTCCATCGAGAGGATATGATAGCCATCAGTAACCCGCGTATACTCCTACACACGACACGTTACCCCGTAAGGAACACATAATGTCTTAACGTCCACGAATATTCTTGTAATGACTGTTACAGCTCAAAGCAGTTCATAACTAAGCCTTACGACACGTTTAACCATCTTACAGACCCTCGGGGATGTCTAGAATTGACCTCAACATATGGTGTATTTCTGTCATTTTTTCTACTCCGGGAAATTTTTTGCAAAATTTTCTCTTCGATTTTGTTTTTTTTAAACTATGTTGTACATGGGAATAATGTAAGACTTTCTGCATAGTTTCAGTTAATTTCACCAGAAACTTTTATTGCTATAAATTAATTTATTTGGGTTAAAACAGATGATAAAATCAGTATGGTGGATCTAATACTTTACCAATGTTGATGGAAAAGATATCAGATATTCCTTATGAAATTACCAACTAATAAACAAAGCACTTTGTTCAATTGGTATCTTAGCTTAGAAGCTAATATTGTTTGTTTAATGATATCATTATTTTAGTAGATAACTATTTTTCATGAGATAGATACCGATCAAATATAACAAAGAGTTATATTGTGAAATCATAAATGTTTTTTCTCCTCTTTTTAAACCCTATCCCATTCCAATCCTGCGTCTAGTTTCTTTTTTCATTATATATAATCTACGTAATTTACGTGAGGACGTAATATATATTTTCTTAATATTGTGTTTATCAGTACTTGTTACATACCATAAGGATCAGAAAAAAGTGCAGAATTTGAAGCATTGCTTGAAAATTCAATACGAGTAAACCGAAAGGAGTTACAACTAGTTTAAGTAGAACATATGATGAAAACAAGTTTTTATACACTATTTAAGGATGGCAGAGTCTGTTTGATTACCCCTGTAGTGTACATAGCCTTTCTTTGACCTTCTTAAACGCTGCTGTATCAAGATAAGGCTCATTAGAATTAGGTATATAGAAGCAGAAAACAATTCAATTCCCACCGTTCGCTCGGTCATGACCGGCCGATCAAAATCTTCACTACTGACTCTGTCACCGGTGCCAATGGCTATGGAAGTTATTTATTTTCATTCTTAAATGCTGCTGCATCAAGATAAGGCTCACTAGAATTAGGTATATAGAGGCAGAAAACAATTCAATTCCCACCGCTCGCTCGGTCATGACCGGCCGATCAAAATCTTCACTACTGACTCTGTCACCGGTGCCAATGGCTATGGAAGTTATTTATTTTCATTCTTAAATGCTGCTGCATCAAGATAAGGCTCACTAGAATTAGGTATATAGAGGCAGAAAACAATTCAATTCCCACCGCTCGCTCGGTCATGACCGGCCGATCAAAATCTTCACTACTGACTCTGTCACCGGTGCCAATGGCTATGGAAGTTATTTATTTTCATTCTTAAATGCTGCTGCATCAAGATAAGGCTCACTATAATTAGGTATATAGAGGCAGAAAACAATTCAATTCCCACCGCTCGTTCGGACATGACCGACCGATCAAAATTTTCACTACTGACTCTGTCACTGGTGCCAATGGCTATGGAAGTGATTTATTTTCATTCTTAAATGCTGCTGCATCAAGATAAGGCTCACTAGAATTAGGTATATAGAGGCAGAAAACAATTCAATTCCCACCGCTCGCTCGGTCATGACCGGCCGATCAAAATCTTCACTACTGACTCTGTCACCGGTGCCAATGGCTATGGAAGTTATTTATTTTCATTCTTAAATGCTGCTGCATCAAGATAAGGCTCACTATAATTAGGTATATAGAGGCAGAAAACAATTCAATTCCCACCGCTCGTTCGGACATGACCGACCGATCAAAATTTTCACTACTGACTCTGTCACCGGTGCCAATGGCTATGGAAGTTATTTATTTTCATTCTTAAAAGCTGCTGCATCAAGATAAGGCTCACTAGAATTAGGTATAT
>JAPQNM010000020.1:4193592-4201092 GCA_029783475.1 Metacarcinus magister
TCATTTTAAATACAGACAAATAAGACTAGTTTTTTTTTTTTCCTCGTTTTTTTTTTTGTGGAAGTTCATTTTGATATTGGCTGTTTTTGTTTTTGTTTTTGTTTTTGTTGATGTGTTTGTTTGTTTGTTTGTTTGTTTATTATTATTTGTATCAAGTGACGACTCTCTGTTATGAATTGAGCATTGTTCTATTGAAATTTGAGTGTGTTGTGCAATCTCTCTCTCTCTCTCTCTCTCTCTCTCTCTCTCTCTCTCTCTCTCTCTCTCTCTCTCTCTCTCTCTCTCTCTCTCTGACATTCGCTCGGAACATTATGAGGACGTAATACAGCATATTCACACACACACACACACACACACACACACACACACACACACACACACACACACACACACACACACACACGAACACACACTCAATCTCCCTCAACATTCGCGCAGGGAAGTAATGTAACACTCCCTAATATTCAGGGAACCACCGTTGCATGCATTTCCGATATTTGCAGCACGATACTACAGGAAAGTGCAGCACACACGACTTTTATCTTCTTATGGGGTAAAAATACGTCTATGCTGCTATGACTTTTTGCGTTATAGTTCATGCTGTTGTTTCTGATGTGTTTTTTTTTTTGTGGTGGGGGCTGTGGGGGGGTGGGGGGCGGTGAGGGGGGTGGGTGTGTGTAACTCCTCCTTGTCCTTTTTACTGCAATTGTTGTAGTTGTTTGTGCTTTTGTTTATGCTGGTGCTTCTATTGTTGCTTTTGTGTATGTTGGTGTTGGTGGTAGTGGTGATGTGTTGGTGGTGGTGGTGGTGGTGGTGGTGGTGGTGGTGGTGGTGGTGGTGGTGGTGGTGGTGGTTGTGGTGGGCGGTACACAATAAGACGGTGGTGGTAGTAATGTTTATAAATGAGATGCGAGTAATTACTGTGGTAGTGTTGTCATTATTGTCGTCCTTATTATTATCATTATTATTATTAGTAGTAGTAGTAGTAGTAGTATCATTACTATCTATGTTACAACTAATGTCTTTGTTATAATGTTCTAAAAATAGTAGTAGTAGTAGTTGTCGTAGTAGTAGTAGTTGTTGTTATTTTTGTTGTTATTACTGTGTAGCAGAAGAGGTCAGTAATCACAGTAATGGGTTGAGGACGCAATATTATCAGGGGTGGGGGGGGTGGGCTTCGGTAGAGAAGGAGGAGGAGGAGGAGGACCTAGGCTGAGAGGATGAAAACGTTTACAATCTCTCTCTCTCTCTCTCTCTCTCTCTCTCTCTCTCTCTCTCTCTCTCTCTCTCTCTCTCTCTCTCTCTCTCTCTCTCTCTCTCTCTCTCTCTTCCTACGTACACAACACTATAAAGATAAGTATAACAGTTCAATAGACTTATCGCTGTTTTTGTTACTCAGCCATTTTCTTCGTAAATGTGTGTGTTTGGAGGGAGGGAGGGAAGGCTGTGTAGATGTTTGAGAGAGAGAGAGAGAGAGAGAGAGAGAGAGAGAGAGAGAGAGAGAGAGAGAGAGAGAGAGAGGAGAGAGAGAGAGAGAGAGAGAGAGAGAGAGAGAGAGGCAATATCAGAATGGGGTAAATCCGACTCGATCTTCCAACTCACTCATATCTCTCTCTCTCTCTCTCTCTCTCTCTCTCTCTCTCTCTCTCTCTCTCTCTCTCTCTCTCTCTCTCTCTCTCTCTCTCTCTCTCTTTCTATACACAATATACTAATTATTGCAACGAAATGAGTCGACGATGTAAAAAAAATGGAAATCGTTGAGAGAAACATTAAGATAATAAAATTGTCGTCTTGGTGGCTGCCAGTATTGCCAACACCTTGAGGACGACACAACTGCCTCCAGCCACCCCGACTTGTTGCGTCCCACACACACACACACACACACACACACACACAAACACACACACACACACACACACACACACACACACACACACACACACACACACACACACACACACACACACACACACACACACACACACACACACCCTCCCAGAGTTATTGGCTATGGCAACACTGCGCACGAGGAATATTGGACGATTTCAAGTCAATTCGATTTGGGTGGAAGAACTCATTTTTTCCAGTCTTTTTTTGCTTTCCCTCTGAAAAATCCGGGAGTTTTCTTGCCTCAATTAATGACGGAAATGTAGATAAAACTGTATTTAAAGGTGTGTATTTATTTTGCTTCACGAAATCATTCACACAGATGGATGTTGACATAAACGCTGGTACCGAATAACATTTTAATGTTTGTTTTTATTATTCAGTATTCAACACTGACATTTAGTCCAAAAATCCAAATTTATTCATAGCGACCTTTTAGAGACGAGAGTTGCTCAATGAAAAAAAGTATATCCAAAAATAGTGAAACGAATGATAAACTGGATGGTTATCAGTGTTCGTGTAACAGTGACTCAGGTGTGGGCAGGTGAAAGGTAAAACGGGGAACGTGTAGGTAGGATGATGATAAATTAAAGATAATCGGTGTTATAATTAGTCACAATAGAGTAATCATGTCTCATTCCTTCCATTCATCCGTTGCTTCTCAATCCTGACTTCAACGCTTTGATGTAAACGAAGGAATACATGAAAATGAAAACTCTACGGAAGACATGAACCTCATTTCAAATCTGGGATACAAAAAAAAAGTGTTGATATTTTCTTTTCCTGTCTGTAACTTCCGACGGTTTGATGAGAGAGCTACAGGGGGTCCTCACTTGTCAAACACACACACACACACACACACACACACACACACACACACACACACACACACAACACACACACACACGTGCAAACAACTCATACCTAGGCAAGCTAAATATTCAGAACATAAAAAATTAATATACACAATGACACACACACACACACATACACATACATCAACCTCAACTATACATCTTACAACAGTTAATCAATCATCAAGTAGCGTAACTAAACTCATAAATAACACAACGAACCATTAACTACTACACATAACTCAAATGCATAGTACTATATGAAATCTTACGTAGCTGTTGATCCCTTACTTACAGGTGAAATGATCTATACCAATCCTACCACTTTAAACTCATTACTTCCTAGACCTAAGAGAGAACACCCACCACCTCCCTCCTCCTCCCATCTTCCCTCTCTGCATTCTCTCTAAACTTCCTGCATCATTTTCCTTCCTCCATCCTACAGGTTTCCCGCTTCAACTATCATTCAATATTTAGAGAGAGAGAGAGAGAGAGAGAGAGAGAGAGAGAGAGAGAGAGAGAGAGAGAGAGAGAGAGAGAGAGAGAGAGAGAGAGAGAGAGAGAGAGAGAGAGAGAGAGAGAGAGAGAGAGAATACATTGGCTTCAAAATGGAGAACAGTTGACAGGTGAAGGAGAGGAAGGAAAAAAGGAAGGAAAGGCGGAGTGGCAGCGAGAGAGGGTCGGTAAGGGAAAGAAATACAATTGAGAGAGAGAGAGAGAGAAAGAGAGAAAGAGAGAGAGAGAGAGAGAGAGAGAGAGAGAGAGAGAGAGAGAGAGAGAGAGAGAGAGAGAGAGAGAGAAAAATGAGATAGCAAACATATATTAATGGGGAGGAGCAACTAAAGAGAAGGGTGCAAAGAGGTACCCGAAGAAAA
Source organism: Metacarcinus magister (assembly GCA_029783475.1). Taxonomy (NCBI): domain Eukaryota; kingdom Metazoa; phylum Arthropoda; class Malacostraca; order Decapoda; family Cancridae; genus Metacarcinus; species Metacarcinus magister. The sequence goes on from JAPQNM010000020.1 coordinate 4,197,209, forward strand.
AAAAATTGTAAAAATAAATTAACGCAAGGAAGGAGACATAAAAATAGAAGTTAAGAAAGGGAAAAATGGGACTCTAGGGGAGGAGGGTGAAAAAGGTTAAAGGGAAAGGGAAGACTTAGGAGAAAGATGATGTTGATGAGCATGATGACAGGAAACTGAGGAAGGACGGAAGAAGGGATGTCAAGAAAACGCCAATAAATGAAAGCGAGAGAGAGAGAGAGAGAGAGAGAGAGAGAGAGAGAGAGAGAGAGAGAGAGAGAGAGAGAGAGAGAGAGAGAGAGAGAGAGAGAGAGAGAGAGAGAGAGAGAGAGAGAGGTTCAAAGGAAGAACAGGTAAAACACACAAGGGAGAAAACTTAAAAATAAAAAGTGAGGATAGTAGAATAAAGGGGAAACGACACGAGAGAGAGAGAGAGAGAGAGAGAGAGAGAGAGAGAGAGAGAGAGAGAGAGAGAGAGAGAGAGAGAGAGAGAGAGAGAGAGAGAGAGAGAGAGAGAGAAAAAAAAAAAGTTACATACCAAAAGAAAAACAGAAAACGCGACATAAAGAAGATGGAGAGACAAGAGGAAGAAATAAATAAGAAAACATTACAGGTAAGACCCTCCTACAAACACACACACACACACACACACACACACACACACACACACACACACACACACACACACACAGACAGACCCTCTTCACTCACCTTGATGAGGCAACGTAAGAGTGAAAAAAAGAAAACAGGAAAAAAAAACAAGGAAAAAAACACCCAGGTCGTTCTTCTTAAAGAGTCGTCGCTCGTCGCGTTAAGGATAAAAGTGTCTTGCAGTAAAACAAAAGATAAATGTGGAAAACAAAAGAGACGCCATGTTAAGAAAAAAATAACAGAGGAAAACAATAAAAAAATAGCTTCATCTTTTTATTTTCCTTCTTTTTTTTTCATAACCCTTTCTCCCTTGTTTTTAATTTCGTATCTGCCTCCCTGTCCATGTTTATATTTCCTCTTTGAGTCAGATTTTGAAGATTTTTGATGTAGAAAATCCATGATTAATATGCGAAAATCAAAACAAAGAAAGTTGGCTAATGATTTCTCTTGATTTCACTCGTGGATATTATGATTCGTGTTTGTGTGGAGGTAAAAGAAGATTACTCACCCAAACTTTATGAAATATTACACTAAAGTATCAAGGATAGCCTGGACCTTCTCAAAAAATAATAATAATGGTGACGATAATGCTAAAAGAAAAAAAATAATAACAAATAATATAAATAATAACTCACAGTGCATGAAAGAAAAAATTATAACGAAATTACCATTATCAACCCAACCATTGAGCTGACCAATAGCGTGGTATTTTAGGGTCTGACGTCACGAGAACTGGCCAATAAAATCCATACCTTTCCACCTGCCGTGTCTAAGGTGGCCAATCAAGAACGCGGGACAGGCCTCGAGACCAATCACTTCATTTGCGGGATTAGAACGAATCGAAGGGGGTCACCTGTCCCCCCAAACCCCTTACCTGCCTACATGGGGGTCTCCACTAACACAGCTTGCAAGAACCAATCAGAAGACGCCACCCATGAAGGTGACACACGGGCAGCCAATAGAAATGTGTTATGAGCGTTGGTTGCCATTGGGTAGAGGTTAAGTTAATGACGTCATCACTCACGGCATCCAATCATCGGCTGATCTGGCGTTCATGTCTCTTAAGGGCGAGTGTCATGCTGTTTATGATCACATTTTCCTTATTTTGTCTTCGTGGTTTCAGAATATTCATCATGGATTTATAAAAGTTTAGAGGAATATTTATTAATCTCTCTTTTTCTTTCTCTCTCTCTCGCTCTCTCCCTCTCTCTCTAACTGTAAATCTTTTCATTCTTTAGTAATTCCGAAATAAATATGACAGTGACCTTTTGGTAATGTTACACTGTTCGTATGTGTGCGTGACGTCAAAGGCGTTAGTGCTTTGAGCAGAATTAAAAAAGACAAAACACACGCAATCAAAACAAACACAATAATGGCCAACACTGGAGGAGAGAGAGAGAGAGAGAGAGAGAGAGAGAGAGAGAGAGAGAGAGAGAGAGAGAGAGAGAGAGAGAGAGAGAGAGAGAGAGAGAGAGAGAGAGAGAGAGAGAGAGAGAGAGAGGCAAAAAAAAATCGGAAAGTGCAAATAGCCATGACAAACATAATTACGAAAGGGTAAGTGGTATTTTTTTTCCTTTTTTTTTTGATACTGGAAAGCAAACTCGACTCAACATCACAGTTTTCAGAATTAAAAGTGGGAAAAAGAATATGGACATTGAAAGGAAATATTTCTCACACACACGAGATATCTCTACTTGCACGCATACACACACACACACACACACACACACACACACACACACACACACACACACACACACACACACACACACACACACACACAAAGTGAGACCTACACCACAAACAACACAAACACAAATAAAAACAAAAACACAGAAAAAATACGAAGATCAAAAGCAAAACATCAAAAACAAAACCAAAAAAATAAATGAAAAAAAAATATATCATCTCATCAATCAAACTTAAAAAGAAAAAAGAAAAAAAAGTAACCAAAGAAAACGGGAGACCAAAAAAACAAAAACAAAAAATGTGAAGCAAAGAATTTATAATTACATTTCAGTAAAAAAAAAAAATGGATGCGGGTGATGACTCGCCTCTCACCACCACAGTCGAAAAAAAATTGAAATAAAAAAATTAAAAAAGAGAGGGAAAAAAAAAGAGTGAATCGGGCATGCTATTGGCCAAGTGACGTCACACCCGCAACACCCAATCTCCAGCGAGTACTAATTCCAGAGTTTTGCTGCGTGTTTACAGAGAGAAATCCATTAAACATTTTGGATTTGTTTGTTTTTCCAGGTGAGAATGAACATTGACTTCATCGCCAGTTTTATTCATATGTATAAACCTCAATTTAGAGAGAGAGAGAGAGAGAGAGAGAGAGAGAGAGAGAGAGAGAGAGAGAGAGAGAGAGAGAGAGAGAGAGAGAGAGAGAGAGAGAGAGAGAGAGAGCAGGCCTCCATCACAGTTAGTTTCGTTTTTTTCCCAGTCCCCTTCGAGTTCAGTTTTCAAAGGAAACATAATATATTCATAATGCAGATTTTTCCCAAATGTTCCCTTTGATAACTGTTGGAAAGACTGTCAATATTCATTATAGATCTGTATGTCTGTCACATCATACATACATCGCGTTATGAAGCGATAAATCTTTCAGGTTCAAGAGGCGAGTTGGTCACGTAGACTGAACGAAATAGTAGACTGGAGAGGGAGGGAGAGGCTGGAGGGAGGAATAAATTAGGGTGAGGGCGTAGGAGGACGACTCAGAGTACACCAGGAGTGGTTTACGTTTGTGAGGAAGGAGCGTACAAAATTAAAGAGGCTGGGATAAGCAGGCCGAGGGGAATTATAACAGAAGGCACGTTTCTAGGTTAAGTTAAGAGGGGAAAGTGACACAGTAAGATGAAAAATGAAGGAGGAATCTGAAGCAGAGGAGGATGAAAGTGAAAATAACAATTACCAGTTGTGGTGATGCATTCAGTGGGTTGACTTGGCAGTGTAGAGTTAATGATAGAGAAGTCCGGGGGGTAAGAATAACAGAGTGGCTTTTAAATATAGAACAGCACGGCCTAACAACATAGACCTGGAGGAGGAGGAGGAGGAGGAGGAGGAGGAGGAGGAGGAGGAGGAGGAGGAGGCTGCAGGGAAAGGGGTGATGGGACGGGAGTGAAGGACGTGGGACTGACGTGGCTCAAGGGAGATTGAAGCTGAAGGACTGAAAATGGAAAGGCAAGGAAAGTAAAGATAGATGAAAAAAAAAACAGGTTGGTTATAAAGAAAACAGACACACACACACACAC
>JAPQNM010000020.1:4211092-4213592 GCA_029783475.1 Metacarcinus magister
GCGTGCAGAGGCTGGAGGAAAAAAACTATTGTAGGAGGCCTTAGTGAGTGGGTTGGGACGCCTGCTGGTGTAGTGGTAAGAGTGGCAGCTGTGCGGTGGAGTGAGGAAGCCTGTCTGGCCCTCTACTAGCGTGTGGATAGCATATGGGGGTGCAGGAGGGTGTAGGGATAGGACGGTGTGGTCTGCTGAGAGAAAATGGTGATGGGAGAAAGCGTGCTGTAACCGGGAGTAGAAACTAGAGGGAGGTGTGCTCAGTGGGAGAAAATGGAAGATGGGAGAGGATAGGCTGTGGGTAGGGAGAAGAGATGGAAGGCAATGTGGAAAGGGACAAGGTAGGAACCATAACTGTAAAGAACCGTGAGCTCAGTATGGAATGGGTGGTGGGCGTGGTGGTGGTGGTGGTGGAGGTGCTGGAATGGGAATGGGTGGGAGGGGGGAGGTGGGAGGAGGATTAAAAGTTCCAGGCCGTTATGGGGATGGCATGGAAAGACGGGGGTGAGGGGAGGCAACATGTAAGCTGACGAGAAAAACAAAAAACTATGAGAAACAAAAAAATGGATATAGGTGAAAAACCCAGATTTTACACAATTATTCATCGGATTTGAATTCACTCGCTTGTTATTTCTTTTTTCCTTTCTTGTGTGATATAAAAAAAAAAAAATTGACAAAAAAGTAACCTATTCCAACACATACACACATACACACACATATACATACATACATACATACATACACACAAACAAACAGGGGCGTTGCAACGTGTCTAATAAAAATGGGAGTGTAAATAACAATACAATTTTTTCCCCTTCAGGGTTCGAATCGCTTTAACGAGGAGCATCGTGAACCAAGCCCCGGGGAGCGAGAAGCGAAATGGTCACTCAGTTATCGTGGACAGATTGGAGGCGCCTCTTCTGCCCGTGTCTCGAGGGGGGCGTGAGGGGGCGTGAGGGGGCGGCAAGGGGTGTGAGGGACTGACTGTCAACACACGCCCACTACTTTTTCTCGCCTCTCCTATGTGAATTGTCCTCCCTTTTCCTTGATTGAATATTGCTCGTTGAGTGTTGAGCTTGCGGATATTTTTCCCTCCTCTAAAACTTGTGGACATTTTTCCCAATTCAACAAAAAACACGCGGACATTTTTTTTCCCTCTTCTAAAAACTTATGGAACATTTTTTTTTTTCCTTTTCCAAAATCCAACGGACATTTTAATCTCAAAAAAAAAAAGTATGTAGCTAATATGAAAACTCATTTACCCACGCATAATATAACCTTCAACCTTTTCAAAAACAATCATTCCTACCTCAGTGATTTTTTGACATTGATTGAATATTCTCACTCGTGTTCAGTTCAGTTCAGTTCAGTTCACACACCCAAAATAAAACAAAATAAAAAATAAAATAAAATAAAATAAAAAGTTATGATAAAATTACCAATAAGTGGAAAACCAAACACTCCAATACAGGACTTTTGATCTTTGAGGGAGAAAAAAACTACCACTATCGTACTTTTTTCTTCTTTATAATGCAGGAAAACATGACAAATTTACGAATCAGTCGCTTATGCCATCCTGACCTTTTTAAGAATGAGTACAAAAGATTCCGAGGTTGTATGAGTGACAAGAGAGAGAGAGAGAGAGAGAGAGAGAGAGAGAGAGAGAGAGAGAGAGAGAGAGAGAGAGAGAGAGAGAGAGAGAGAGAGAGAGAGAGAGAGAGGACAAAGTGACAGCCAGACTATTTTGCAACGATAGTTACAGATGTTTGCCGTGAAAAGTAAAGGTTTGGGGTCAAGGGAAAGAAGGAAGGAAGAGGAAATGGAGAGAGGAAAGGGAGAGAGGAAAGGGAGAGAGGAAAGGGAGAGAGGTAAGAGAAGGAAACGAAAGAAAGAGAAGAGTACATATATTTTTGTCAGTTCACCCATTTCACTGTCCTTGAATGCATAGTGTAAACTCAAAACAATAATAATAATAATAATAATAATAATAATAATAATAATAATAATAATATAATTTGAAAATCATGGTTGTTTACCCCGACCTTAATTTTCGTGGAGGTGGAGTGAGGAGTTAATGTGGGAAGGTAAGGAAGGTATCATAAAGCAGTGAGGGAGTGAAGGTGAGGGAGTAAAAATGAGTGAAAGTGAAGGAGTGAAAGTGAGGGAATGAAGGTGAGGGAGTAAAAGTGAGGGAGTAAAAATGAGAGTGAAGGTGAGTGGCTGAAAATGAGGGAATGAAGGTGAGGGATAGAAGTTCAGGGAGTGAAGGTGAGAGAGTGATATGCTGTGGTTATATTGGTGTTCTTTTTTAAGGTGAGCGAGCGAGGGAGAGAAAAAACGGAGAGAGAAAGAGAGGAAGAGAGGGAGTGTATTACAGTATAAAGACGAAGAATATGAAACCGATACTGCGTAGGATTATTATGAGAAGTGTTATCACGTCATAGTGTTACAAGGAGGGAGGGAGGGAGAGAGAGTACTTGAAAGGAGTTGGAAAAACCCTACAAAGAGT
>JAPQNM010000020.1:4223592-4238592 GCA_029783475.1 Metacarcinus magister
ATTCCACCGCCGTTCAAACATATTAATCAAAATAAATAAACAAATAAACAATGGGACGCCAACATTGTGACGTCCAGAGGGAAAAAAAAAGTGGAAGAGGGAAAAAAAAAATACGAAATAATAAAAAGTCACGCCGGTTTCCCCTGACATACGGCGCCGGAAAATTGTATATTATAGAAAAAAAGTTAATATTTAGCTGAGCTGCCACGGCCCCTTCTGATGCCTCCCTCCCCTCACCCCTTCCCCTCTATACCCCTCTCCCCCACCCCTCTGATCCCTCCCCTTTTATCTCTCCATCCCTCCTCTACTTTTACCCTTTTGCCTCCTCTCATCCGTCCCCTACATCCATCTCCTCTCCCTTCCCCTCTCCCTCCCCTCTCTGTTTTCCCTCCCTCTCCCCTAGTTGAACAAAAGGAAATGTTGTAATTGTTTTTCATATAGTACCACGTAATGGACAAACACACACACACACACACACACACACACACACACACACACACACACACACACACACACACACACACACACACACACACACACACACACACACACACACACACACACACACACACACACACACACACACACACACACCACACACACACACACACACACACACACACACACACACACACACACACCACACACACACACACACACACACACACACACACACACACACACACACACACACACACAACACACACACACACACACACACACACACACACACACACACACACACACACACACACACACACACACACACACACACACACACCACACACACACACACACACACACACACACACACACACACACACACACACACACACACACACACACACACACACACACACACACACACCACACACACACACACACACACACACACACACACACACACACACACACACACACACACACACACACACACACACACACACACACACACACACACACACACACACATCCATTTTATACATACATTTACATATTCTTCGTACTTGTGTTTTATTTCATCAGAGGAAAACCATTACACGGAAGAAAAATGCAAAAATAAATGGAAAGAATGGAAATAAAAGAGGAGAGAAATCTTTCACATCTTGTTTTGTGTTGAGTTGATTAAAACATAAATAATGGGAAGGAAATAAATGGCTGCTGGTGACATTACTATTATTATTATTATTATTATTATTATTATTCATTTATTTATCTATTAACTTTTTTTTTTATTTCTTACGAGGACACAACAATTTACTCCAGAATCGGAAACAGAAGGAAAATTAATCCTCGCAACTGAAATTGGGAATTATATAGAACGTCGCCTTTTCGGCATTTAATTCCGAGTCGAACACAAGCGCGGAACACTTGCAATTCTGGGGCTTACTGTGATTTTTTTATATATACACTTTTGTTTTATGTTCGTGATTATTATTATTATTATTGAGGAAGCAAGATGAAGTATTTTAGGCAAGTAATTATGATATGAGATGCAACAGTAACTTTGCTTTTCTTCATTGCGTTCTTTCTTGTTTTTTATCGTTAATTTCAAACGCAAAGCCTTCTTTCAACTCCTCCTCCTCCTCCTCCTCCTCCTCCTCCTCCTCCTCCTCCTCCTCCTCCTCCTCCTCTCGACCTTTCAGTGCTTCCTTTCCTCCTCCTCCTCCTCTTCTCAACATCTCGACCCTCTCCTTGCTCCTTCACGTCCTTTCTTCTTCTTTTCCTCTTCCTCCTCCTCCTTCTCCTCCTCCTTCTCCTCTTCCTTCATCACAAGATTTCACAACTCACAACTTTAGTGAAGCCGCATTGTTAGTGGTTCTCGAGTCGCTCCTTCGCAAACTTAACTCCAATGACGTCACAGCTGTGGTGGAAGACGCTGGTAGGACCTTGTTTTATTTATGTTTTATTTTACTGGTGGTGGTGGTGGTGGTGGTGGTGGTAGTGTGTAGGCGTTGTAGATGTTGTTATTACTGCAGTTGTTATTGTTGATTGTTGTTGTTGTTGGTGTTGGTGGTGGTGGTGTTAGTGTTGTTGACTGTGTTATTAGTGGTAGTGTTGGTGGGTGTAGTTAAGAGCATGATGTAGCTATAGAAATGAGGTGCATGTGTTTGTATTGATTAGCACACACACACGCACACGCCCACGCACACATGCACACACACACACACACCCACACACCCACACACCCACACACACACACACACATACACAAACACAAACAAACCCATCTTGAGAGTACCAAAAAGATTAAATGGACGGAAATGCTGCTCTCTGTTCGGACTAACTCAGGATAATTACGAAAACCGAACATCATTTTCAGGAACACTGGAAGGACTATTGAGGGATTCGGGTGAGTCCGCTATACTTCGTTCGAGTTCAGTTAAGTTCGGTTAAGTTCGTTTGAGTTCGATTTGTTTCAGCTATGTTTGGTTGGTGTCAGTTGTGTTCTGTCCCTGCCGGATCGAATCGGTTAATTTAGGTTGAAATGAAGTTAATTCGTTTTAGGTTCACTTTGGTTCAGTTGAAGTAATTACATTCTGCATAAGCTTAAATTATTTTTTTTTATTGGTAATTAAATATTTAACGAACAAAACGGGTGATGTACAGCATTTTAGGGAATAATGTGATAAAAATAAATAATTGAACATAAAAACAATTAAATAAATAACTAGCTGAATAAACAGACATATAAGAGAAGTAGGAAAAAAAAAACTACTTCTACCGAAATTAAATAAAAGTTGAAAGGATCTGAATTGTATGAAAAAAAAAAATGGATTATATTTTGGATTCCGACCTTTCCTGTTGGGAAAGGCAAAAGCGGAATGACATTTGCTCTTACTACATACGAACCTCTCGACAACTTTATTTCACAAGAACACATATGCAAAAGAGAGAGAGCTAGAAATATAATAAAAGGAAACGTTTTGTGCAGTGAAAAAAAAACGATGACAGTTATCTTCACGCTTATGACTTGGACTGAGCACCGAGCCTATCATGTGTTTTTCCGATCTGACAACGTGACCAGCGGCAGAAAACAACGGAACGGCGACATGCGTGGGTTTCAATAACAATCCATAACATACTTCAGGAAAACACACAATTATATACAAAAGAGAAAACAAAAAAAAACTAACAAAAAAAAATTAACCTAACCTAACCTAACCTAACATGCTTCAGAAAAACATCCAATTACATAAAAATAAAAAAAACTGTGATATATAACTATTACACTTTCCTGTTAATAAGAAGCCACGTGTAAGGGGGTTGACGGGGTGACGGGGTGACAGGGGGCGGGGTGTAGGTGGAGGGGGCACTCAAAGACTCACGAACTCTACTGAACGAGAAACGTGCTGGGTTCGAAACCTTCTGGATTTTGGACACAAGGTTCAGGAACAATTAGTGTTGAGTTGTCCCGGGAGGCAGAGGGGCGTGTGTTCAAGTGTTCCCCTTCTTGCTCTCTTCCCTTGCTGTCTGTCTTCCTCTCCCTCTCTCTCTCCCTCTCTCTCTCTCTCTCTTATGTCCTGCACTGCTTCCCTCCCACGTCTCTTCTCTTTTCTTCTCTTCCTTTCTCCGTTCCTTCCTTCTCAGCGGCCGTCCCTCTTTCTATGTTGATTTGGCTCCAATCTTTCTTACCTTTATGGGTCTCTCTCTCTCTCTCTCTCTCTCTCTCTCTCTCTCTCTCTCTCTCTCTCTCTCTCTCTCTCTCTCTCTCTCTCCTCTCTCTCTCTCTCTCTCTCTCTCTCTCTCTCTCTCTCTCTCTCTCTCTCTCTCTCTCTCTCCTCTCTCTCTCTCTCTCTCTCTCTCCTCTCTCTCTCTCTCTCTCTCTCTCTCTCTCTCTCTCTCTCTCTCTCTCTCTCTCTCTCTCTCTCTCTCTCTCTCTCCTCTCTCTCTCTCTCTCTCTCTCTCTCTCTCTCTCTCTCTCTCTCTCTCTCTCTCTCTCTCTCTCTCTCTCTCTCTCCTCTCTCTCTCTCTCTCTCTCTCTCTCTCTCTCTCTCTCTCTCTCTCTCTCTCTCTCTCTCTCTCTCTCTCTCTCTCTCTCTCTCTCTCTCTCTCCTCTCTCTCTCTCTCTCTCTCTCTCTCTCTCTCTCTCTCTCTCTCTCTCTCTCTCTCTCTCTCTCTCTCTCTCTCTCTCCTCTCTCTCTCTCTCTCTCTCTCTCTCTCTCTCTCTCTCTCTCTCTCTCTCTCTCTCTCCTCTCTCTCTCTCTCTCTCTCTCTCTCTCTCTCTCTCTCTCTCTCTCTCTCTCTCTCTCTCTCTCTCTCTCTCTCTCTCTCTCTCTCTCGAACACCTGGGTCCCTATGAGTCAGTCTTATTCACCTGTGGAACCATCTGGTCACCTGCATAATAAAACGTAATTAGCCTACACTTGCGTTACGAGGTACTCACAGCACGCACACACACACACACACACACACACACACACACACACACACACACACACACACACACACACACACATACACACACACACACACACACACACGCACACATATACACATACACACACACATACACACAAACAAAGCACTACAGGCTAAGTAAATTTTCCACCCCACTTTCTGTTGTTATTTATATTTACAAAAGACAAACTCCATTCCAACATCAACAGTATTATCATTATCATCATTATTTCCGAGTCTATACGCTTTCATCTGTCTTTTTTTTTCTTTCCATTTTTTTTTTTATATACTTCGAGGCGTAAACTACATTTTTATTTTTGTCGGTTGAGATTATTCGTAATTCATGGAAGGTCATTTGTATTCCTGTGGCAGTAACTCATAAATCGTCCTTACTCTGCTCCAGAAACATAAATCACTACTCTTGTTTAAGTGGAAGTACTGTACATGTGTGAGGAGTGAGTGTGTTGGGAGGCAGGAGAGTGCGTAAGGGACCTGAAGCACTTGAGGGTCTGTCTGTCCATTGCGGCGTGGATGAGTGCGGTGGAAGGAAGTGATAGGGTGTAGAAAGGTGTTAAAAATGTGAGTCAAGTAAGGAAGGGGCGGTGCAAGGGTGCGAGGGTGCGAGGGTGACAGAGTGAGGCAAGCGTGTGAAGATTGAAACCGAGTGATTGGAAATATCTGTGTGTCAGAAGGTGAGAATACGTGATTGAGGGGAAAATTGGTGTGTGCAATTGAGACACCTGAGGAAGTCAAGAGGTATGGAAAGTTGATAAAAGTGACTGTTTAGGGCCAAAAAAAAGTTCAATCAACATCAGGTGAGAGAAGGTGTAGGATGGAAAAAGGTGACAAGGTGTGAGGGAGTGGAGAGGAGTGGAGAGGAAAGAGGAAAGGAGTGGAAGAGTGGGTGAGTGTACAGAGGAATGTGTTGAGTACCTGAACGTGAAAATAAACGAGGCTGAGAGTGTTCGCAACTGATCACAGAAAATATGGACCGTGACAGCAGGCAACCGATGGGGAGGACAAATTATTCTCTAAAATGGGAAATAAAAATGTTCACTCTCCCACTCATCCCAGTCCCATTCATCCAGAGCCCACTCACTCCCCCACTCACCGGAAGGGTAATAATCGTCCTCATTTTGCTCTTTTCATTATTTATATATATATTTTTTTATCTATAGCATCGAGGCAGCTATGATGGGAAGGATAAATCTCACTGCAATAAAAAGGGAGATAAAAGTCAAAGAGTATCGCGTATAATCATGAAAAGATAAGCCCACGCCAGTTTTTCAAGTTCATGTGGAACCGAAACACCAAATGAACCAAACAAGGAACTAGAATCTAGGTAAACAGAACGACCGGAAGGGATACTTAAACAAAAACAAAAAAGTAAGAATTTTGAGAATATGCTCTCGCTCTATCTCTATCTCTCTTTCTCTGTGTGTGTGCGTGCGTTGTGGTCACAGCCTTGCCATGACTAGTGATCCACTTCGACAACACGAGGGTTTGTCCAACATGTTTTTTTTCTTCTTTTCTTTGTACTGTTTTGTACTATTCCCATCCATTGGTCATTCTTCTTCCTCATAACTCACGCGCCACAACTGTGTTGTGTGTGATTCATGCCTTGTTCTGGCCCATTTATCAAGGTTACACAGGGGCGATAGCACTACGGGGGGTGTGGGTGGGCGGTGATCGGTGGTGGTGGTGGTGGTGGTGGTAGTGGTGGGTGGCCAGAGATTGTTTGGTTATATAAAATACTACATTCACCTTCCTCCTCGTGGCACAGAAAGGTGCAGGGAAGGTGGTCGCGTCCAGCCATTGATGAGCTCGAAGCAATAATCATGTCTGGGGTTAGTTTTTCATCAACGAAGAGTTTATTCATCAATAATTCATCTACAGAGCCAGGATGGGACAATAGGTTCGCTCTGAGACCGAGGGGAAAGGACATTTTCATTCTTCTTCCTGACTGGCTGGAATTAAATGAAGTTTCTGCCAGTTAAGTTACGGCCGATGCTCTGTCTCAAAGCACCGACTGTTAGACAGTGAGGGTGGAGGAGGAGGAGGAGGAGGAGGAGGAGGAGCGTTCCAAGAAAGGAATTGAGGGAGTGGAGGAGTGAGGTGGAGTGGAGAAAATAAAAAAAAATAGGGAAAGGAAAGAAAAAGAAAAAAGGAGTAAAATTCTTACAATAGTTAACGAGGTGAACAAAATGTAAGTAAACATTCTACAATAGGCGTGACAGAGTGAGTGAGTGAGTGAGTGAGTGAGTGAGTGAGTGAGTGAGTGAGTGAGTGAGTGAGTGAGTGAGTTGATGGAGGCGTGAACCAGCGTGGGACAAAATTAAGACACCAGAAAAAATGAATTAAAAAAAAATTGAATATACATGAAACCAAAAACATTCTCATTAACCTAAACGAGGTAAACGAAAAATAAATAAATAAAAACTTTGCGATTCAACTCGTGACCCAAAAGTTCGAACACGGAATGAACCACCAAAACAAAGCACATCCGAGCCAGTTAGAACTCCCACCCAATCTCCACGTGTTCACCCCCGCCCCTCCCCCTCACCCCCCTCGCCTCTTAACAATCCACCCACCCGCTGCCCGCCCACCGCAGCGTCTTACCTGCGGTCTGGTTGTCCTTTTCTAGCCTGTAATTCCTTTGACGTAACCGCCTCGAGTACAACCCACGCCTCCTCCACCTGTTGCAACGTAAGTCACTCTGCAGGATAAAATGACAATAATAAGGCTAAGGATTATACTAACACCCTTACTTGTGAAAATAATGAGCATGATAATAACAAGAATAACAATGATGAGAAAATAAGTATAAAAATCGTAATGATAATAATAGTGATGGTGATAATAATGATAATAATGCTAATGTTACTAGTAATAATAATAATAGTAATAACAATAATAATAATAATAATAATAATAATAATAATAATAATAATAACAATAATAACAATAATAATAACAATAATAATAATGACTAATATCATATTCACATATATAATGCAACGCTCCATTTCGCATACTATCAAAATTATTTAATATACTTGACTTCAAGCACGGAAATTATGACAAGTCTATACTATTATTATTATTATTATTATTATTATTACTATTATCATTATCATTACAACTACTACGATTACTGACATAATTAATATTTACTTAATGTTTAAGCTAATAATATCAACATTACTAAACAGCATTAGTGAACGAGGGAGCGAAAGATGAATAAAAAAATAAAAGTTATATTATCTGCGGCAAGCATTCTCTCTGATACGCTCTGGGCACGCGGGCACTGAAGAGCGAGCGTCAGCCACAAGTTGGACAGAAAAAACCCAGGGGCGGGGACACACCTGGACAGCGGTAGGGGACGGGGGACACCTGGTGGGAACGAGTCGAGGGCAGGGGACACTTCACAGCCAGGAGGGAGAAAGGACACCTGGCAGGAGGGCGAGGAGGGAAGGGGGACGCCTGGGGAGAGGGAAGGGAGGGTGAGAGGGTCTGACAGCGGGAACTTCAGGAAAATTATAAATGGTCATCATAATTTTCGCTCAAATAAATGGTGACAGGGAAAGGGACGGAAGGGAAAAAAATAAGTATTAGGGAAAGGGATTTTGCACTGAACACTGCAAGTCACTGCGTTTCCGAATATCTTTTATTTATTATATATTTTTTTTATTATTTGGTAGTGTTCTAAACTGTCCTTATTTATTGTCTGAATTAGGGGACTAAAGAGAAGATAGGGAAGCGGTAAATAATTTATTATTATTATTATTATTATTATTATTATTATTATTATTATTATTATTATTATTTAGGTATTCGCAATATTTCAACGCTAACACGACGGAATTCAGTATACAAATGTAAAATGGAATCGCTCTGCCTTTGTTAATTAATTCATGATCGGTAATTCGTGTTTAAAGGTTGAATGAACAAAGAAAGTCACTCACTCAAAAAATTAGTTGGCAAATATATTTAAAAGCTTCATCATCGTAGCTGGCAATAAAATCGGCCTTTATTAAACCGAGACCAGAATAATAATAATAATAATAATAATAATAAGTAGTAGTAGTAGTAGTAGTAGTAGTAGTAGTAGTAGTAGTAGTAGTAGTAGTAGTAGTAGCAGTAGTAGTAGAGAAAAGAAAGACGGTAGCGAATAAAAGTGAGAATGAACAAAAGGAAAAAGAGAAAGAAGAGAAGGAGGCGAAGAGAGCAAATTAGGGAATAGAACGAGAATTACATGGAAACAGAAGGCGTTGGAAAAAGAGAAAAAGAAAAAGTAGGAGGAGGAGGAGGAGGAGGAGGAGGAGGAGGAGGAGGAGGAGGAGGAGGAGGAGGAGGAGGAGGAGGAGGAGGAGGAGGAGGAGGAGGAGAACAGACTTGCTCGCTGCACGTGAAAATCTAATTATATAAAGTTCTCACCAATAAGTGCCAGTGTGATTCAGGGGAAAACGGCAAGCGTTGTCGATTTCTGGCGCTGCAGGAGGAGGAGGAGGAGGTAGAGGAGGAGGAGGAGGAGGAGGAATAAGAGGAGGAATGACCCTAGCAGAACCAGTACCACAGTCGCATATGAGCAAGAAAGGAAAGAAGAGAGGAGGGAAAGAAAGAGGAAGGAGAGGAAAGAGAGCACCAGGAGCGGCAGAACGGAAGGCTGAGGAAGAAAAAAAAATAACAACTACACAGCAGGATAGTGGGAGAAAAACCAACGACTACACACACACACACACACACACACACACACACTCTCACTCTCTTTCACTCTCTCACTCTCTCTCTCTTTTTTTTTTCTCTCTCTCTCTCTCTCTCTCTCTCTCTCTCTCTCTCTCTCTCTCTCTCTCTCTCTCTCTCTCTCTCTCTCTCTCTCTCTCTCTCTCTCTCTCTCTCTCTCTCTCTCTCTCTCTCTCTCTCTCTCTCTCTCTCTCTCTCTCTCTCTCTCTCTCTCACAATGCTGTCAAAACACCCCACATCACCACCAGCACAACACAGCACTAAGCCGGAACGCCATGACATTCCACACACACACACACACACACACACACACACACACACACACACACATACATACAGATACACACACATACACACACATACACACACCACACACACACACACACACATCACACACACACACACACACACACACTCACACAGCACACACACACACACACACACACACACACACACACACATACACACACACACACACACACACACACACACACACACACACACACACACACACACACACACACACACACACACACACACACTACAAGCCACCTTCTCGTTGCAAAATACAAGGGATATGACAACAGCTTTATCATGGCAAACACACACACACACACACACACACACACACACACACACACACACACACACACACACACACACACACACACACACACACACACACACGACAAAAAGATAACAACCATATTTCAACACAATAAGAAAACCCAAAACAAACGCAACAATTTTTTTGTATCTAACAACACCATTATTTTCGAAAAAGAAAACGAGAAGAAATATAAAATTTTACACTTGACCTCATAATGGCGAGGAAAGATGGAAAGAAAAGAAAGGAGGAAAGAAAGTAAAGTGGACGCAAGGAAGGAAGGAGAGAAGAGGAAAGGCATAGAAAAGGTGAAGGGAAAAAAATGTTTCGACACGATGAAAAGAAAAAGTTTGCATATCCGAAGTTCTGAATAGAATATACAAGACAATTTGGGTGAAGAGAGAGAGAGAGAGAGAGAGAGAGAGAGAGAGAGAGAGAGAGAGAGAGAGAGAGAGAGAGAGAGAGAGAGAGAGAGAACCACATTTCCATCGTGCAGCTGTTCTCTCTCTCTCTCTCTCTCTCTATTTCTGCCTTCCTCTCTGACCTTGTAAACTGATATTTTCCAGCCAAGAGCAGGTGGTCAGTGTTCCACCACCACCACCACCACCACCACCACCCCCATTACTACATCCACCGCTATCATCCTTTCACTGACCACCTCTATTTCACCACCACCAAAATCTACCACCATCACTGTCATTATCAACCACACACCATCACCACCATCACCATCACCATCACCTCACCACCATCACCACCACCATAATGAGAAATAAAACTGGCTTAACAGGATGTAAATATTGACTACTTGAAAACATCAGCTTGCCACTCCCTCTCTCCTCCCTCCCTCTCCCTCCTCCTCTTCCTCCCTTCCCCTCTGTCACTCCTTTCGTAATTACTCATTGTTCTCTTGCGAATTCTAAAATACTCATTATCCATCTCTCCTTTCCCCTTTCCTTCCATCAATGAGTCACCGGGAAGAGGGGAATGGAGGGAAATAGGGAGAGAGAGAAGTAGAGGGGAAGGAGGGAAGAGGGGAATGGAGGGGAAATAAAGAGAGAGGGGAGTGGAGGCAATGAGTCACCAAACGGTCAATGATAGGACAGGTGATAAGGTAAAAGTAATTAACCTTTAAAACTCCCAAGGTAGTAGTGTCCACGTGGTCTCTCTCTCTCTCTCTCTCTCTCTCTCTCTCTCTCTCTCTCTCTCTCTCCTCTCTCTCTCTCCTCTCTCTCTCTCCTCTCTCTCTCTCTATCTCTCTCTCCTCTCTCTCTCTCTCTCCTGCTCTCTCTTCCCATCTCTCTCTCTCTCTCTCCTCGTCTCTCGCAACGCGTCATCTCTCTCTCCGCATCGGTCTTCACGCGCGTGGTCTCTCTCCTCCCGTCTCTCGATGGTCTCCTCCTGATCATTCATCGGTACTCGGTCTCGCATCCTCGCTTCCATTCTCTCTCATGCGTCGTATGCTCTGTCTCTCTCTCTCTCTCTCTCTCACTCGTCTCGCTCACGTCTCGTCTCATCTCTCGCATCTCTCGCTCACTGTCTCGCTCACTCACGTTCTCCCCGATCGCGTCGTCTTCGCTCTCTGCGTGTCATCCCGTGTCTTCTCACTCTCTGTCGCCAACCCTGTATCGTGTGCAATGAGGGAGAGTGAGAGAATGAAAGAAAAAGAGAGAGAAAGAGAGCTAGAAAGAAAGAAAGCAAGCAAGTTCAGGAGCAAGAAAAATCGCCTCAGGGAAGCTATTTTAATCTCAACAAAAGTGAAGGTTGTCTGGAACATCTTAAAGTACAAGTAAAAAGAAAGAAAGAAAGAAAGAGAGAGAGAAAAAAAAAAGAGAAAAAGAAAAGGAGAGAGAAGCACCAATGTAGCACACAAAAGAATTTCAGGTTCACGGAAATATGGGGTACTTGTGAAATTTTACGATCCCCCTCGCATAACATATGGTTCAGGGGGAAAAAAAGGAAAAAAAAGTAAGATGAATTCCCTCTATGGTTAAGATTTTTTTTTCCTTATGATTTCCATGGTGGTGTCTGGAAATATTTACGAGTAGGATTAATTAATAAGGAGGGAGAACAGACTGCCACAAGTACACTGTAGGGAGAACGGATAATGAGGGAAGGAAGGAAGGAAGGAAGGTGCTTATTAATTTTATGAAGTGAGAAGTATGAACTGAAATGCTGGGCAGGAATAAAGAAAACAAGGAGGAAGGAAGGAAGGAAGGAAGGAAGGCAGGCAGGAAGGAAGGAAGGAAGGAAGAAGGATGAGTGGGAGAAAGACGAGAAAAACACATGAGGGAATGAAGGATAAATAAAGGAGAGGAAAGGAAAGAGGTTGAGAATGCAGATGAAAGGCAATGGAAGAAGAAGAAGAGGAAGAAGAAGGAGGGAGCAATGTAAGAGATGGACAGATACAGTGGATAAAGAGAAAAAGAGAAAAAAAATAATAAAAAAAACAAGAGAATGGAAGAACAAACAGAGGGAAGCAATTTTCCTCCAGGCAGGTAAAAAAAATTCCTTTTCCTCCAGCACGTAATTGGTAACTAGCCCCTCCTCCCCCCCCTCCTCCTCCTCCTCCTCCTCCTCCTCCTCCTCCTCCTCCTCCTCCTCCTCTTCCTCCTCCTCACATCTTGGTTCCCTTTCTTCCTCCACGTAAATTGTCCCAATACAGTTATCCCCTCCCTCGCTCCCTTCCTCTTTCCTTCTTTCTCTCCCTCTTCCGGCAAGGTATTCCTCCATAAAGCGCTCTTCCCTCCTTTCCTCCACACGCAAATTGTCTCTCTGTACTCAACCCCTCTTCCCTTCCCCTCTATCCTTCCCCAAACAATCCACCCCCCCACCTTCCCCTTACCTGCCCCACGTCCCCTAAAACATCTGGCTTTACATGTATTGATTGATTTTTTTTGTTGCCCTTTTCCCCGCGTCGACCCGTAACGCGGTGTCTTGCATAATTAAGCGGCGGGAACAGAGGTAAATGAGGGACCGCGACGAGGTAATGATGAAGGTGGTGAGTGATGGCGATAGTGGTGGTAGTGGTGGTGGTGGTGGTGGTGGTGGTTGGTGGTGGTGGTGGTGGTGGTGATGATCTCTGTTCCTTCGTCCTCGTGTTTAGTCACTTTTAAGGATCTTCATCAACCCTTTTCATTTTTTTTCCATTTCTCGTTTTTTTTTTTTTTTTTATTTAATTTTCAGTGTATACGTATTTCCCTTCTGGTTTTAAATTTGTGACCTTCCTCTCCTCTCTCTCTCTGGTATTTATTCGTAAAATATACATACATGCATACATACATACATGCTTTTTCACCGTGTTCGTAAAATGTTTTCCTATATTTTTCTTATCTCCCTTGCTTATTCATCTGTTTTCTGCATTCATTATTCCTTTGACCAAGGTACCCGACACATACACACACACACACGCACACACGCACACACACACACACACACACACACGCACACACACACACACACACACACACACAGACTACAGTAATATTTTAGGTTTCGGGTGTAATAATATTTTTCTTACTTCAATTTATTCCGTAATCCTTTCTTTTTTTATTAAACGAAATTGATACTTTATTCCCCTACTCTCTCTCTTTTTTTTTTTTCTCTCTCCCTCACTCTCTCTCGCCTCCCCCATGCAGTCCTTCCTCTCACCTCTCCTTAATTACAGGTGTGTTGACGTCTAATGGTTAGTGTTGCATTGTAGTATTGCACGGAGCAGCCATTACAACGACTGATCAATGGTGAGTCATGTCATTAGAGGTGAGTACACACTGACTCATGTGTGCGTGCGCGTGTGTGCGTGTGTGAGTTGTGAGTTTGTTACACATCTGTCTTTAACTCATGTGTATTTTATTCTTGAACGATATGTGTTTGTTTGCAGTCATTTTGTTTCGGGTGGCAGTGTTAAGAGACAGTGTGTGTGTGTGTGTGTGTGTGTCTGCGTGTGTGTGTGTGTGCTGTGTGTGTGTGTGTGTGTGTGTGTGTGTGTGTGTGTGTGTGTGTGTGTGTGTGTGTGTGTGTGTGTGTGTGTGTGAGTGAGGAGCGGTGGTGTTTGGAAATGTCAGGTGTCATCTATATGCTACGTAATTCATGTATTTTTAAAGCCGTTTCTTTATATGATTACTTACACGATTCACATTATTAAACTCTTTAATCATTTTCAAACACTGAATTTCATTATTGCATCATTTTGTTTTTACTCCTGTGAGTCATATAATTAACTAAACCAATAACTGACCAGCTGCTATTTTCCTGGTGAGTCACTCTTTGCGCGCAGTGAGTCGTCGTGAGTCACTGTTGCGTGTCATGACGATCACTGTCTTGTAGGTCGTGCACGCTATACATGAGAGTTATCCCTCAACGTCATCTGATACAATATTGTCCCCTGAGGCGTTTTTCCTTCCTATGAGAAATATATGTGTATTCTACGGCAAGAATACCATACGTCATGTTTCTATGATCTACGTTAAGTATGTGTGTGTGTGTGTGTGTGTGTGTGTGTGTGTGTGTGTGTGTGTGTGTGTGTGTGTGTGTGTGTGTGTGTGTGTGTGTGTGTGTGTGTGTGTGTGTGTGTGTGTGTGTGTGTGTGTGTGTGTGTGTCAGCTCTTCCTTGTCACATAAACTACAAGAGTACCTCGTTAACACCAACAGATATCATGTTTATGTCTGCAACACGTCAGTAAGTTCATGTTTCTGATTTCTCTAATTTATATATATATACTCCGCCCTCCCCCCCTCCCCCCTCCCCCTGCCTACAATTTATGTGTGCAAAAACGCATGTGCTGTCCATGTGTCACAGTGTGTTTTCGAATTCAATGTCCCTGTGTAAAATGCATCTGCTGTCTGCGTAGATTAATACCAGTTTCCCAATTCCTACGTGCATGTATGGAAAGCACGTGTAGTCTGTATGTGTGTGTGTGTGTGTGTGTGTGTGTGTGTGTGTGTGTGTGTGTGTGTGTGTGTGTGTGTGTGTGTGTGTGTGTGTGTGGGTGAGTGTGTGTGTGTGGGTGTGTGGATGTGTGGCTTGCAAACATCAATAGTAGTGTCTGTGCAGTGAGAAGAATGCTGCTTGGGAGAGTGGAGGTGGGGATGGGGGAGGAGTGGAGTCTGGAGAGGCAAAGGTGAAGGCTGCGAGAACAGAGGTGAGATAGATGGTGTGAGAAGCCCAGGGGAGTGGCTGGAGGAAGGCAGGTGAGGAAGGATGGAGGCGTGGGAGGAGGAAGCAGGAAGGGGGAAAAGTGGGGTGCTAG
>JAPQNM010000020.1:4243592-4256092 GCA_029783475.1 Metacarcinus magister
CTTTTCAAAAACAAACATCAAAAGCCATATCAACATCTTGGATTCCATTGACGTGATGAGTTTGACATGACGGAAAAAAGACAGGGAAATAAATAAATAGAAGTGTTACACAAATGCTTCTTGAAGGGGAACATTCCATTAATGAAACATCTGCAAAATTAGTTAGGAATCTACTTACCTCATTGCATCCTCCTCCCTAAACGGTATTGTAAAGTTGAGAGCGAATCCTTAAGAAGATTAACTGAAAAAAGAAGAAGATTAATTAAACAATGAAGACTGTGAAGGTCACTAAAAAAAATAATCTGCGTAAGAAAAAAATAGTATTACATTGAAAATTAGATAAGGAAAATAGGGAAAAAAGGGGAAAATAATAATAGATAATACAAAATTTGATCATGACCTTATGCATTAAAAAGAAGGAAATAAAGATTATACAAATGAATAAACAGGATACGGCGAGGGGAGAGGAGGACAAAATAAAAGCTACAATGCTAACACAAAACTTTAAGTAAAAAAACAAATGAATAGCGCATTGCCTTCAACGAAAAAAACAGAACATACAGGAAATAAAACACCAAAAAGAATGGAGCAAAAACGAGGAATTTTCGACCGTAAAAAATGTTTGGTAATTACCGGTCGATTTGTCAGACAAGACTGAAAAAAGGTCTAATTGTTTCGACCTGGGAAGTTGTTTCTCTCTCGCTCTCTCGCTCTCTCGCTCTCTCTCTCTCTCTCTCTCTCTCTCTCTCTCTCTCTCTCTCTCTCTCTCTCTCTCTCTCATACTCTACCTCTCCTTTCTTTCATAAAATTTCATTGCTACTCCCTCCCCCATCTTTTCCTTCCTTCCAGCCTGCCTGACGTGATCGCCTCTTCAAGTGTCTAACTCAACGCTGAAACATTCCCTCGCTGAGACCAAAAGCTGTGTAAATATTAGAACGTTTGATCCATTTTAATCCTTCCTACCACGCTCGGGCAGACTTGAGAAAACTGCTTCAAAATCTGACTGACTGAAAGACTGAAAGACTATGAGGAAGAGAGAGAGAGAGAGAGAGAGAGAGAGAGAGAGAGAGAGAGAGAGAGAGAGAGAGAGAGAGAGAGAGAGAGAGAGAGAGAGAGAGAGAGAGAGAGAGAGAGAACAGAAAAGAAAAAGAGAGAGTATGTCCTTGCCTTTACTCCTCTTCATAACCTAAACAAGACTGATTTCCATATACGCAAGTGTCAAAGAAGATTCTCTCCCTTATGAATATTCAGTTCCCTCCATCTTTACCCTCCTTCTCTTCTTATTCTTCCTGTCTCCCTCCCATCCTCTCTATCCCCTCTGCGACAGGACGAAGGCACCAGAGGGGAAGAGAGTCATTTAGCTGTAGACAATGAGAATAAGATTACTAACTGCTTCGGCAACACCTTACGAGTATTGCAAATAAACTAAAGGATGAAATGAATAAATGAAAGGGTATAGAAAGGCGTTCACACAAAGGCAAGGCGACAAAGGGGAAGATACAATGCTTAATAAAAGGGAATATGTAAGTAAGTATCACGATGTATTTTTAGTATTAAGCTTTCCTTTCTCTCTTTCTCTTTCTCTCTCTTTCTCTCTCTCTCTGTCTCCCCCCCCCTTTAATCCTCCTCCGCCCTCCTCCCTCTCTTCCTCTTCCTTGCCTACTCCTCTACCTCCTTATCCCTCTCCCCTCCTACCCCTTCCACCCCATTACTCTTCTTTCCATGTCTCCCAAACTTTCCATCAATGTTAGCTTCTCTTCCTCAACGAAAAAAAAAAAGTACGTCTCTTAAATTCTTAATGAGACAGAGTAACTTGTGTGTGTGTGTGTGTGTGTGTGTGTGTGTGTGTGTGTGTGTGTGTGTGTGTGTGTGTGTGTGTGTGTGTGTGTGTGTGTGTGTGTGGATGTGTGTGTGTGTGTGTGTGTTTGTCTGACGTAAGCGTGACGGTGAGCGAAGATATTGTGAAATGCTAAGAAATTGTGACTTATTTATGAAGAACGCGAGCACCAATAGAGTAACTTCAAGACTGTGACGCAATTGTGACTCTGAAACGTGAAGTATTGAGGGAAGAGTGACGCAAAGGTAGAAAAAATATGTATAAATGTTAAAAAAAAAAAAAAAGATATAGAAAGGATATTAAATAAGAAAAATGATATTGAAGAGAGAGAGAGAGAGAGAGAGAGAGAGAGAGAGAGAGAGAGAGAGAGAGAGAGAGAGAGAGAGAGAGAGAGAGAGAGAGAGAGAGAGAGAGATGGAAGAGGAAAGATCGTAGCCCAGATGGCAGCACTCAAACAGGAATGAAGAAGACACAGCAGCTCATGACATAAAATTTGTCTCGTTCCATCTTGTTCAGGACAACACAATGCAACACAAAGAAGACACCTGCAACATGGTGGTGGTGGTGGTGGTGGTGGTGGTGGTGGTGGTGGTGGTGGTGGTGGTGGTGGTGGTGGTGGTGGTGGTGGTGTGGTGGTGTGGTGGTGGTGGTGGTGGTGGTGAAACGCGATATGAGGAAAGAGACAGAGGTCAGAATCGATGTTTTGTAGGACTCTCTCTCTTTCTCTTTTTTTTCTTCTCTCTCTCTCGCTCTCTCTCTCTCTCTCTCTCTCTCTCTCTCTCTCTCTCTCTCTCTCTCTCTCTCTCTCTCTCTCTCTCTCTTCCAAACATGCAACACAAATGCAACAACTATAAAGAGAGCAGAGACGTCATGACATTTCCATTCCATCTACCTCAAAGGGAGAGAAAATTACATAGGATTACATACAAACTCAGACCACACAACCACTAGGGTCATAACGAGGTGGTCTGCCCTTATCCCCAAAGACAAAGTTTACTGGAAAAAGAAAAGGTTTAGATACGCCAGACTCTTCTTAAAATTAACCTTTTCTCCCTCCTCCTCCTCCCCTTCCCCTCCTCCACTCCCTCGCAACACCACGCTAGAACACTGTATTGCGGATCTTCCTGAAACACTGTATTCGCAACATCAATCACTCCTGCTTTGTGATGTAGCCTTGAATTATCATATGAATGGCACTACAACAAGCACTTCACTTCGGGGGTGTAGTGGGCGGGGAGGGAGAGAGGGAGAGGTGGGTTAGGTTATTTTGGGTAAGTGAAGAAGGGATTAATGGAGGGAGAGAAGGAAGAAGAAGGGAGAGGAGGAGAAGCAAGAGAATTGATCATAAGTTAATGGAGTTTGGTAGGTGATGTTTTTTAGAAAATTTGTAGGCAGGTGAACTATTTTGGAATGTGTGTGTGTGTGTGGGTGTGTGTGTGTGTGTGTGTGTGTGTGTGTGTGTGTGTGTGTGTGTGTGTGTGTGTGTGTGTGTGTGTGTGTGTGTGTGTGTGTGTGTGTGTGTGTGTGTGTGTGTGTGTGTGTGTGTGTGTGTGTGTGTGTATAGGAGGAGAAGAAGGGACAAATGTGCGTAAGATACAATGGAGGAGGAGGAGGAGGAGGAGGAGGAAGAGGAGAAGGAGGAGGAGGAGGAGGAGGAGGAGGAGAAGGAGGAGGAGGAGGAGGAGGAGGAGGAGGAGGAGGAGGAAGAGGAGGAAGTGGGGGAGGCGAAAGAAGTGTTAGCTGATGGGAGGAAGTGGATGGAGGGGAGAAAGGAGGGGAAGCAGTGATGGATGAATGAGTGGAGGAAAGGAGGGAAGGAAGGGAGGGAGGAAGGGAGGAGAGAACGGAAAGAGATGGGAGAAAAGTGAGAAATGATAGAAAAAAAAGAGAAAAGGAAGGAGACCAAGGGAAGAAATGATGATGAATGAAGACCAAATAAAGAAGAGTTTGCCAAGATAGAAGAGACATAATACTGGAAGAAAGAAGAAGAGGAAGCAAAAAGAAAGACAGGAAACAAAAGAAAAGGGAAAAAAAACTGTAAATTGTGAAAAACAGGAAGGAAATAAATGAGGTTAGGAACACTAGACTGGACTCAAGAGACTTCGAACTAATTTTCCTAAGGGACACCCAAGCGATTCCTTCCCTCTTTCCTCTTGCCTCTTGTCCTTCCTTATTTGGTCGAGAAAGGAAAAGAAAAGGAAAGAGGAAAAAGGGAGAGGATAAGTAATTTCCATCAATGCATGTTTCACTTTATTACCCTTTACTTACAATTATATCTAAGGTTTATATTACATTACTTTACGTTTTAATTGCTTCGTTATTAATTACTCGTCTGTTTGCAAAAAAAATAATAAACTCAAAGGTCAAAGAGTTATATTTTAATTTTTTTTTTATTGTGTGTACATGGCAGCGTTTTGATACCATGTTGTTGTTGCTGTTGTTGTTGTTGTTGTTGTTTTCGATAATAAAATAGTGGATGATTTTTTAAGTAATGTCTCACTGTTGATTTGACCTTGAGAGTTCCTGGATGTGGTTAAGGGTGAGGTAAAATAATAGCTAGTTTACACACACACACACACACGCACACACACACACACACACACACACACACACACACACCACTCAATCTATTACAAACTGAAACATATAATAAAAAAGCTAAGCAAAAATAAAACAAGCAACCCCAACTGAAATATAAAAAAAAATAATAATAATAATTGTAAATAAAAAAATAAGCACAGAGAAAAATACGAAAAAAAAACATGTAACGGAGGCAGGCAAGCAACAAACAATTCAAGGTCAGATGGTAAAGTAAAGTTCTCTCGATGTTTCTTGATTAAAAGGAAAGTGAGGGAGTGAATGCCAAATGACCTTGCTTCTCGCCGCCAGCCACGACACACTGCACCACACACACACACACACACACACACACACACACACACACACACACACACACCACGGCCTTCCACGAGGCTTGGACCGGGTCTAATTATGTGATTATTTATTTCTTATACGCTGGAATGAGTCAATGATTAAGGAATAAACTCGTGTGTGTGTGAGGGAGGGAGGGAGGGAAGGACTACTACTACTACTACTACTACTACTACTACTACTACTACTACTACTACTACTACTACTACTACTACTACTATTACTATTATTACTATGACATTAAATCGTTCCTTATAAATACTATTGGTTTTATCTTTATTATCTTCTTCCTCTAACCTTGATCAATGTCACAAATCCTTGCCCACGTAAACCTGCACCTCTCAGCACACACCTTCACTCTATTTCCTGTCCAGTCTTCATCGTACGTCATGGCTCAAGTGAGAAATTCTTCAGTACATAAACAGCGTAAATTCACACTGATATATAACAAGGAGTTTCTCATGCATGGCCACAATTGGGTGTTTATTCAATTTTCTGACCCAACCACCGTGACCGTATGATGTCCTGGCAAACCGGTGGAAAATATTGTTACTAGGAGGAAACTACATTACACCTGATTACTGTGAAATTATATCAAACTCTTCCTCCACGCTCCCTGGTCAACAGTATGATGAGTTTGTTTGCTTCTTGCTCTCTCTCATTTTGCATCATTATCACCTGTAATACATCTCAATAAAGTCTTTCATCTACTTCTGACAAACTATAATGCTTTTTCTTACCTTTATGTTGTTCAATTATCTTTTTTTTAAATCTATACTGTCATGAAATCTAATTATGTTTATTCTACAATATGATTACCATTCATAATCATTATAATCATTAGGGTCATATTTTGTTATTTTTCTTCGGGTTATCAAAGGTTGTCGCTGAACTTCGGGACATAATATCAACATTTCTCAAAAATTAGCTTCATCATGTACGCTATCCATCATATTTTTGCTGTAATCATTCTATATATTAACTTTAATTTTTTATTTCATGATTGATTTTTGTTAATGTTATTTCGAGACTCTATGCAATGAATCTTTCTTATATTGAAAGCATCCTAGAATATGTTGTTTCTTAGGATATAGAGTTTGTAGTTCCTTAAATCTAGAAACAAACAAGTACTCAAATTATTAGCACGTTTTGTACACATTAGTTTCACGTTCATTCCATTTCATTGAATCAGGTGTACATAGTAATCAACTTTACTACAACTACTACTACTACTACTACTACTACTACTACTACAACCACTAACAAGAGCAAGAATAATAACAACAACAACAAGAGCAATTGCAAAAATGAGTACAGCACCATTATTCCTTCCCTCACTCCTTTCCTTCCCTCCCTCCCTCCCTCCCTCCCTCCCTCCCTCCCTCCCTTCCTTCCCTCCAGTCATCCATCGCGGTGCTGAGCGTGAACGAATTCTCACTTTGTCGATGAGGAAAGGATCGCCGAATGCGTCTTGACCGGTGACTTGAGATCGATAGCACATTAGCTCTCGCTCAAGTTATACCTCCCGGTCACGACTCGCCTCACCTCACCTGCCACTTACCTGCAGGCTGAATCAGTCGAGTCACTTCCAGGTGAGACACAGCCTGCACTTTACACGCACACATGGACCCCGGGTTTATTTGGTTAAGTCAGTCAGTCAGTCAGTCAGTCAGTCAGTCAGTCAGTCAGTCAGTCAGTCAGTCAGTCAGTCAGTCAGTCAGTCAGTCAGTCATACGAAGATACAGAATGAAGTGTTACAGGAATGTTTAGTTAGTCTAGTCAGTCAAACAGGTAGCAGAATGACAGTTAGCAGAAGAACAGGTAGCAGAAGGACAGTTAGCAGAAGGACAGGTAGCAGAAGGACAGGTAGCAGAACAGGTAGCAGAAGGACAGTTAGCAGAAGTACAGGTAGCAGAAGGACAGGTAGCAGAAGGACGCACGTTTATCAAGTGGACTCGTCACCTAAAAATGGATAGGGAAGACAGGTAAGAAAACAGGAAGAATAGAATTGATCCTACGCACACCTTTAACTCTTCTCTTATTCCTCCTCTTCCTCCTCCTCCTCCTCCTCCTCCTCTACTTATTCTTACTCATTCTCCTCCCCCCCCTCCATCCTCCTCCTTTAATCCCTCCTCCTCCTCCTCTTCCTCCTCCTTTCATCTGAGCCTCGAAGGAACGTGGCAATGACGTCAAGCCATAAGCCAGAATCACTTCAAGCGAACAATAAAAAAACACAAAAGTCGGCACTAAGTCATCAATACTCTTGTTTATTGGCATTACCTTCCTCATTCCTCCCCTGGTACCTCTTGCCTCCCCTTGCCTCCCCTTGCCTCCCCTTGCCTCCCCTTGCCTTCCTTTGCTACCCTCCCAAGGCTATTCTTCCCCGGAGTGGCCTGGCTTGAGGAGCAACAAACGTGATTTACCGGCGAGGTGAGATCAATCAGTGTTACCAGATCCGCATTACCCGGTCCTTACTGCTACGACTTTTATATTAAACGATCGCAATAAGGCTTCAGCACACGCCCATTACAAACACACACATACACACACACACACACACACATATACACACACATATACGCTCATACACACATGCTACTTGAAGGCTAGATGGCTGCAAGGAAGAAAGAAATGAAAGGATAAATAAATGAAAGAATCGATAGACGGAAGGAAAATAAAATCATTGACAGTGAAAAAGGCAAGCGATGGATAGCAATTTTTCTCCATCACGCACTTAATAGAACTTGAGTATAGGAAAGTAGGACAGAGATTTGTTAGCTGCGTTAAGTAGAATGAGGATTGATTGCCGGCCACACAGCACCACTCACCTTGCTTTTTGTTGACACACTTTACAAAGAGCACAAGAGTCACACGCAGAACACGACCGCACTACAGAATAAAAAATACAATAAAAAAATAATAAAAAAAACTTCAACATCGACAACTAAAAGCTTTACACGATACCTAAATAACTCTACATCATAAACCAAAACTCAATACAAAAAACTCCTACGCTTATCAAGACTACCTAAGTGTTTTCTACCACACCCCTAAAAAAGACCAAAAGGACAACACTAAGGTACTACAGAGTAACCTAAAGCCCAAAACAGTACCCGCGGGACCTATTAGAACCCAGCACTGCACATCAGGCTCACCACAGTAATAAAGAATACAAAGCACCTTAGGGTCCGAGGAGCGAAGCAGGAATGTGAAAGAGGCACAGAGAGAGAGAGAGAGAGAGAGAGAGAGAGAGAGAGAGAGAGAGAGAGAGAGAGAGAGAGAGAGAGAGAGAGAGAGAGAGAGAGAGAGAGAGAGAGAGAGAGAGAGAGAGAGAGAGAGACAAAAGCCCCTAGTATATGTAATTTCGTCGGTCAAAATCTTATGCAAATCAAGCTAACAATGTAGTAAAGGAGGGGGAGAGAGAGAGAGAGAGAGAGAGAGAGAGAGAGAGAGAGAGAGAGAGAGAGAGAGAGAGAGAGAGAGAGAGAGAGAGAAAGAGAGAGAAAGATAGAGATAGAGAGAGAAAGAGAAGGTAGAACATGCTGGGGGAAATAGAAAATCACCCCATATATTCTCTCTCTCTCTCTCTCTCTCTCTCTCTCTCTCTCTCTCTCTCTCTCTCTCTCTCTCTCTCCTCTCTCTCTCTCTCTCTCTCTACTCTCTCTCTCTCTCTCTCTCTCTCTCTCTCTCTCTCTCTCTCTCTCTCTCTCTCTCTCTCTCTCTCTCTCTCTGAATGCCATACCCCACCTTGGACGGACCAATGGGAAAGCCTCAGAGATTACGCACCAAATGACCCTCTTTTGTTATGCCAATAGCATCCTCTTCCTCCTCTAGTGCCAGGGTGCCATAACTCCCCTATTCAGTTGAACGCAGGCGGCGGTAACTGCACTCTTGCTTTATTCTAAGTGAGGTTAGGTTGCGGAGGTGTGAGCAGGGGAAGTGCAAGGCTCAGGGGAAGCATAGGAGAACTTCGAGGTGGGAGGAGTGAGGTCTTGGGAGCTTTGGTGTTGGTGATGAAGATGGGAGTTTGGAAAGCTGGAAGAGGTTCGAGGTTTGGGTGAGAGGATTGTGTTGTGAGGGGAAGAAGGGAGAGGAAGAAGAAGAAGAAGAAGAAGTAGTAGTAGTAGTAGTGTGGTTTGAGACTTAGAGAAGGTAGGTGGAAGGTGGGAAGGTGTGAGTGTGACAGGTGAGGTGTAGTGTTGTGGAAAAAGGTGAAGGTGGTGGTGGTGGTGGTGGTGGTGGTGGTGGTGGTGGTGGTGGTGGTGGTGGTGGTGGTGGTGGTGGTGGTGGTGGTGGTGGTGGTAGTGGGTGTGAGGGGAAAGAAAGTGTTGAGTGGATGTGTGGAGGTGAGGTACTAAAGGTAAAGGGCAGGTGTGTGAGTTTACAGGTGGGAAGATACAGAGGTGTGTGTGTGTGTCTTTTTAACACACACACACACACACACACACACACATTACCTCCACCTTCATACATATACTCCATCTCCACCTGGTCTAACACTGCCTCACCTTTACCTGAAATCACCTGAAAAAGAAGAGAAACATACCAATGCATACACTTTCATCCTCACTTCTTTTTTTCAGACCTGGCTTATGCTAACACGTTTTCTTATGGAAGAGGAAAAGAAGGAAGGAGAAAGGAGGAAGAAGAGGAAGGAGGAGGAGTAAGGGAGGTGAATGCAATATTTACTTCCTTTCACTGAGAGACAAGAATGCACTTAGCTGGAGTTAAGGAAAATGTCACCCTTTCTCGACACAATACTAAAAACATGTTGCTTTCTCTCTCTCTGTCTCCCTTCTACTGCATCTCCTTCCTCCCTACCTTTTCCCATCTCCCTTCTACTTCCTTTCTCCTTGTCTTCCATCTCCCTACTCTTACCTATCCTTATATTCATTAGCTTTACCTATCTCCATCTTCCATCTCCATCTTCCATCTCCCTCCTCCCTCCAGATCTCCTATTTTTCTCCGTCCTCTCTATCTCCCTATCCATCTCCCTCCTCCCTCTCCCCCTCCATCCCATTCTCGTAACTCCCAGCGGAAGAGACTCAACTGCGACTCAGAAATTTAGGGTTTTTTCGTTTTTTCTTTCATTTCTTTACTTATAGACACCGTACTACTGCTTTTACTAAAACAACAGCTACTACAACTATTACTACTATTATAATGTACAGGAATGATATATAAATACGAAAAGCAGCCACGCTAAGGGCATATACACTAAATTATATCATTGGGGTGAAGTTTTCCTCCCAGCGGTCTCATCCTTCTCAACTTCAGCGGAGAAGGAATTACTCATGAGGTGGCGACGTTGGGTATTCTGCAGTGGGTGAGCCTCTGCGATCGGTGCCTTGCATATTGTATTCTCGGGGAGTGATGGGAGGTCGGGGCCGGCGAGGCGAGACCGTGACATTGAAATTCACGAAGAAGAGCTAGTGGGAGGATGCCTGACCTTGAGATTCGCGAAGGAAGACAAGATGAAACTGTGATTTTAGGATTTGTAAAAGAAGAGACTGAAGATGAAACTGTGACCTTGGGACTCATAAAGCAGGAGACAATATGAAAGAAACTGTCACACTGAAATCTATGAAAGAAGAGGTTGAATGTACAATTGTGACAGAAATTTGCGAGGGAAACAAACTATGACCTTGGAATTCACGTAAGAAGAGATAGAAAGAACTGTGATCCTAAAAGTTACGCAGATACATAAAAAAAAAAAAGGAAAAGCCAAAAGGTATAATTGCAACCATGATATTTGCAAAGGAAGAAATTGAAGATGGAGCTGTGACCTTGAGATTCACGAAAAAGACGTGAAAGAGACTGAAAGAAAATTGCTTCCAGTCCTATATATGTGTGTCAGTAATGCCTGGTCGTGTGTTCTGTCAGCTAGCGTCACACACCTGGTCTTGTAATGTTCCTGCGTTACATGTGACATTCTGTATTTACTTGTACAATTTCAACATGATTCCCACGTGCTGTTCTTTGTCCTCAGTGTGTAATGGCGTCTTGACTCATCCTCACCCATGACTAGATCCACTTAACCTAATTCAACTTACAATGTCTAAATTACCTGCTTTGCTACACCTCACCTCACCTGTAATACCACTTCCGCCTTGCACCTTCATCACTAAATCAACACAACACTAACAACATTGACCTACAACACTAGCTACTTATAATCTAAACCCTCAACACTGCATAACACATATAATTCTGAACACATATATACTTAAGCCACATCACATTATACTCACACCTCATGATTCATTCTCAAGGTGTTCATAATTTCCAGTCATAAAACCTGCAAACTTGAGCTCATGTTCCATTTTTCTTAAGGCTTTGTTATCTTTCCTTTCTCTCCTCACTCGTACTGCTGCTCTTGTCCTGCACGCGAGGTTTAATCCCGGCGGAAGGCAATTTGCACTAATGTCGAGAAGATATTATTGTTAGTACGCGCATTGTTTTGTTTCCCAAGCGCTCTGAACCCACGGTTGATCTTGCGAGGTGCTTTGTTTTGTCTTCCAAAGTACTATGGACTCGGCACAAACAATTCTCTTCCTTCCGCGGTGCCTCATTCTGTTTTTTTTTTTTTTCCTTCAAGTCGATGATCTCTGGTTACAACACACATACATACATACACGCACGCACACACACGCGCACGCACGCACATACATACACTACATTCCTTGCCTTCTTTCTCTTCGACCTCTCTGAAGGAATCGAGGAAGTAAAAGGAAAAGATTTTAATTTTGTGAAAGGTTTTACTCTTCTTGCTCGCCTCTTTGTATTAATTGTAAAGAACAATTAAAGACAAGACTTGACCTCCACCTCACCTCGTTTTTCTTCCTTAAGGCGTTGGAAGACTGACGGAGAGGAAGAAGAAGTTGAAGAAAAGAAGAAAAAGATGAGAATTTTAATGTTGTTGATGATCCGGAAATAAAAGCACCATGAATAAGGGAAGAAGAAAAAGAAGAAAAAGAAGAAGAAAAAGAAGAAGAACAAGAAGAAGAAAAAGAAGAAGAAAAAGAAGAAGAAAAAGAAGAAGAAAAAGAAGATGCAAGAAACACCCTTCCTCCCACAACCAAGTAAACCACAACAAACATTTGATTCTCCAGGAAGTCAATAATCACGCAGCACATTTTCCTCTATCCTCTCATTCCAGTTGCTCTTTTCCCATCACCTCAACCACTACCACCACCACAACTACCGCCTCTCCTCTCCTTCCTAGCCTCAAAAATCGCCTCTTGCGTTGGCTATGTAATGGAAAAGCAGCTCCTCCTTCCCACATCTTATGCAAATCGCGTACCTCCGCTTCTTCCAATCCTCCCAACCCAGCTGCTTAAAAAGAGGAAATGGGGGAATATCCGTCAGCCTCACCTAGCGGAACTCCAGCCCAGCGCAGTCCACCTCAAGGTTAGTCCTAATACATGGTCATTCTTACTAAGGGTGAAGAGGAGGAGGAGGAGGAAGAGGAGAAGGAACAGGAACAGTGAGTATAGAAGTGGCAGGTTGCAGAATGTATGTTGACTAATAGAAATTTTAACGGTAAACAATTTTTTTTTATTCTATGTTTTTTCCTACAAGCACGAGAGAAAGATGGTTAAGTGAAAAGGTTCCTCCCCGCATATACCTCCTTCAGGGAAAATAGTTAGAAAATCATAATTGAAAAATGATTTATACAAGAAGTTATCATTTTTGTATTTGTTATTTCTATCGTTGTTGTTTTTCTTCGTGG
>JAPQNM010000020.1:4306092-4328592 GCA_029783475.1 Metacarcinus magister
GGGGAAGGTGAAGAGAAGTGTGGTAAAGGAAAGGATGAGAAAGTAAATGAGTGATAATGAGAAATGATTAAAGTAAATGGAGGAAAAACAGGTGACATTAAGGAAAGATAAGGTGAGAGGCAAGAGTGAAGCAGGTGACATGAGCAGGTAAATGAGGAAGAGAGGAAAGCAAGGTGAGTCAGGATGAAAATCAAAACAGGTGAGATTAAAGGGAGAGAAGAGGAGACCAGGTGTGATTAAGGGGGAGATGAGGTGACTGAGAGGTGAGATTACGTCAGATGATGTGAAGAAGGGAAGGAAGGGACGGAAAGTGAATGCTGTAAAGGTGAATAGAGAAATGGAAGGAAAGAGGGGAAGGAGGGAGGAAGGAGGGGGGAAAAAAGGAGGGTAGGGTACAAATCCACCTCGGCATTCTAAAGAAATAGATAAAAAAAAAGGATTAGAAAGAAAAAAATACATAGAATCAGGATGCCTTTTAACAAAATTGAATGCCTTAAAATATCTAAGTCGCTAGAAAATATATTGTAGGATGATATTGATTTCCTTACTCAACTTGTTCGTAAATCTAGACGTAATGAAGAGCTTAATACAAGAATAAATCACTCCCACACACACCCACACCCACACCCACACC
This sequence comes from Metacarcinus magister, assembly GCA_029783475.1. NCBI lineage: Eukaryota > Metazoa > Arthropoda > Malacostraca > Decapoda > Cancridae > Metacarcinus > Metacarcinus magister. The sequence continues at coordinate 4,306,727 of JAPQNM010000020.1, forward strand.
CACACCCACACACCCACCCAAACACAAACACAAACACAAAACAAGGTAAAAACAATAGTCCCTTCTTTACTAAGTCTCCAGGCAAGAATTCTGAGTTATGCATTAGATAAGGTGGAGGAGGAAGTGCACAACGGAGCAGCAATGTGGCAGTGAGAAGTGGAGTGAAGTGGAGGAAGTGGAAGGGAAAAAGAATGTGAAGAAAAAAAGAAATAAGGAAGGGAAGTAGAGTGGTGGGAGATTATTAAGATGAGATGGAAAAGAGGGAGAGGTTAGGGGAGGAGGAGGAGGAGGAGGAGGAGGAGGAGGAGGAGGAGGAGGAAGAAATTAAGGTGGATGAAATGAGGTAGAAAAGGTCAGGTGTATGTCTTCTAAATATTTCACATTTGACCTCACCTATCCAATCCTCCCTTTTTTCTCTCTCCCTTTCCCCACCTTCCTTTCCCTACGAGTAATTTATAAAAAACATGTATATTATAAAGCTTTGTCTTCATTTTTTTCTTCCTTTGTGGTCTTCTTGGCTCTACGCTTCCCTTTGTGCCTTTGACTGTTACATAGAAGGAACATTATTGCAATTTTTTTTTCTTCCTCCTTCAATTTCTATTCCTCTTTCTACTTCTTCTTTCTTCCATTCTGCTACTTTAACTTCTTTTCATCATGTTCATCTTTGTATGCACTCCTCCTTCTCATCTTCCTCGTCTTCCTCTTCTCCCATCCTCCTCTTCCTCCTCCTCCTATTAATACTACTACTACTACTATTCTCTCTTTTCTCATTTCATTTTCACTTAATGTACTCTTCTTCCTGTTCTTTTCATTGATTATTCGTGTCTATAGTATTCATCTTCCTCATACTTTTCCTCCACTTATATCTTCCTTCTCCCTCTCCTTCCCTTCCTCTCCTCATACATTTCACCAAATTTTTCTCATTTTATCAACCTGCCTTTCCTCTCCTACTGATTCTGCTTCGTCCCCTCCACTACCACCTCCCCCACCACCTCCACCACCTCCTCCTCCTCCACCTCCACCTCCCTCACCTTTTTCCACGCCTTCTTTCCTCCTTTTCCTCCTCGTTCGTCTTCCCTCCACTCAACCATTCCTTCTGCTGCTGTTTTTTCCCTCACGAGTCAAGGGGTTGCAAAGGGTAGTTATTTCAGGGTTACAGCGTCGTGTAGTCTCCCTTGTGTCTCTTCACCTCTCACAAAGCCTCATCCTCTCCCTCACCCTTCACCTACGTCTTCTTCTTCTTCTTCTCCTCCTCCTCCTCCTCCTCCTCCTCCTCCTCCTCCTCCTGCAGATCGTAACAACTTCTCTTGATCATGCGTTGGATCCTTTTTCATGTGTACTTGCATGAGGAGGAGGAGGAGGAGGAGGAGGAGGAGGAGGAGGAGGATTTTGGTTTATTATCATGGAACTCGTGTAATAGCTCAGGCTTCTCCTCCAGTTTAATGTTGAGTGAGAGTTTAATTTTATGCAGCGTGTAGAGGAGTGAGGGTGTGGTGTGAGGGTCGTGCAGTGGCCGGGGGTGAGGTGAGAGTGAAACCAGTGAGGGTGATGAGGGTGATGAGGGAGGAGGGTGTGAATAGGACTAGGAGGGAGGGAGGGAGGGTACTGAGTGGTGTGGAGGAGGAAAGGGTATAAGGGTGGCAGGGAGGAAGTGAGGGAGGAAATGTGTGAGGGTAAAGTGGTGAGGAGGAGGAAGGGGTAAGGGAGGGTGAAGGAGGGAGAGTGATGAGGCTTAGTAGGGAAATGAAGGAGGTGAGGGGAGATGAGGGTGAGGGGAGAGGGAAGGTGAGGGGTGAGGGGAGGTAAGGGGGGAGGGGATGGGGTTAGGGGTGGTCTTGTTAATAATGGCTTTGCTTGGGTGGTGAATTAATTTGCTGGAGAGAGAGCGAGAGCGAGAGAGAGAGAGAGAGAGAGAGAGAGAGAGAGAGAGAGAGAGAGAGAGAGAGAGAGAGAGAGAGAGAGAGAGAGAGAGAGAGAGAGAGAGAATGAGAGAAAGGGGTATGAATAACAGTAATAGTAATGATAATGATAATAATAATAATAATAATTGTAATAATAATAATAATAATAATAATAACAATAATAAAAACAATAATGATAATAAAAACGCAATTAATAAAGGTGGCAAGACGAAACTGCAACATTAAACAACGTTATAATTTCATTCAACTTAGTAATAATATGTTTAGAAAATGTTATATGTCACAACACTTCCTATTATTACCACCACCACCACCACTTGTAACACCACCACCACCACCACCACCACCACCACCACCACCACCACTATTAACACCAACCAAACTTATCACCTCCAAACCTTATTAATACACCTCCAAATTATAACCATATTCACTAACTATCATTATTATTATTATTATTATGATGATGATGATATACCAATAACAAACCCTTATCTTACATGTCATCCTTATATCCCTTGCAACAGTACTTTCTCTATCCCTTTCTTATCTCCCCTTACTTTGCATCCCTTACTGAAACTCTACCATTTTCTCCCCTTCCCTCTTCCCTCAGCGCCCTCCCCTTGCACCTCTAAAGTAAGCTAACCATTTCTCCTCTAAAGATCTCCTCAGGGACGCCCTTCGCAGTCTCACCTCTACTGACGAAGGGAATAAGGTCAGGGGAGTGCTTACGTATATATTTCAGGTTGAATTAGTGTATGTCTGCTGTAATGTAATTGGTGAGAGAGGTGAGGCGAGGCATACCTGTGAAATTGTTCGCTGGTAAATGTTAGTTAGGGTGGAGTCATTTCAATTTCACACACACGCACACGCACACGCACATACACACACACACACACACAACCTGTCTACCTGCCAATTAGAACAAACTTTAATTTACAGTTTGCTTACCTCGCTTTATCATTCAACCACATCTCTGTGTATCTATCTATCTATCTATCTATCTATCTCTCTATCTCTCTCTCTCTCTCTCTCTCTCTCTCTCTCTCTCTCTCTCTCTCTCTCTCTCTCTTCTCTCTCACATACACTTCATAAATATAAATCAGTGACAAACTCCATCGTTATACATGATAAATAAATAAATATGAATAAAACCGACTCACTCTTCCAAAATTTAACGAGGTCATTAACAGCAGCAAATAAATACAAATAAAAGAAAGACTCACTCCCATACTTTTGGGTGTCATTAAGGAAATAGATAAATACAAATGGGCCAAACACCCTCGTTTTGTTTTATAAGACTATCGTTATTATGGACACTTAATTAGCACCACATAATAGCAACTAAATAGCAAAAGTTTTTAATCGACTAATTATAAATGTCATTAATATAAATCATTCCTTCCAGCGTGAATAAGGAATAGGATTTGAGTGGGGGTTTTTTTTCTCTTTCTTTTTTTTCCCTTTCTTTTTTTTCCCTTTATAAAAAAAAATAATTAAAAAAACAAGGTAAGAATTTTTATATTTTTGTGTTTCCCTTCTGTTCCTGAATAATGATAATGAATGGCAGTAACTTGAATAAATTAACACAATAATGAACTTCAACTTCCTGAGAAATTTTAAAACCAAAAAAAAAAAGTTTAAAAAAAATAAAAATAAAAATAAAAAAATAAATACATACGTGAAGTCATTAATGGAAAACAAAATAAACGGAAAAGCAGAGGATATAAAAAAAAAAATTCCCTTCTTTCCTTTCAGACGATAATGCAAAATACAGTCATTTCCTTTATTAACCTAAAACTGAGTAATACATATTATTTATCAGCGGGGAAAGGTGAACATATAAACAACAATACGAACAATGATAAATGTAGAGGAAAAGGAAGAAGAGGAGGAGGAGGAGGAGGAGGAGGAGGAGGAGGAAGAGGAGGAGGAGGAGGAGGAGGAGGAGGAGGAGGAGGAGGAGGAGGAGGATTACATAAGCTTATATAGGAAAAAGATACCAGGAGACATGATGTTATATAACGATAGTATCTGTTGAATTACGCATTGATACGAGGAGGAGTAGGAAGAGGAGGAGGAGGAGGAGGAGGAGGAGGAGGAGGAGGAGCTTGAGATGATCCTGAGCTTCGAGGACAGGCGAGGACGGGGGAAGAGGAGCAAGGAGGATCAGAGGAGATAAGAAGAGGGACAAGGAGTGTTGGGCTGACCTAAGCTGGACACAGAGCTTCACGGTGTCCAGAGGAGGTGGTGATGGGGATGTCTGAAGCCTTACGTTGGTATCTGAAGTCACCACCATCACCATCACCAAAATCACCACCACTATCACCACTAATACAAGCTTTCATGATTATTACCAGTATTGTTATTATTGTTATTGTTATTGTTATTATTGTTCTCTGTTCTTCCTCCTGATGTTAATAGATAAAAGAGTTAAATAATTGCAAGGATATACATACGTGATAAATAAAAACAGAACAAACCGATGAAACAAATGAAACAATCAGACTGAATGTGGCAAAATACATGTAGTTGTTTTATATATATATATACTTTTTTTTTGGTCAAACCGATCGCATCACAGTCCAATGAAATCCAATGAAACAAATAACGCAACAATAACTAATAAGATAAACCAAATGACACAAGGCTTAAGAGCAACGCAACATATGCATTCAAACAAAACCACAAATACAATATCAGGTTGAGGCGGAATAATCATATACTGAAACCAATTGAAAAAGAGAATATCAACTTTACGTGAGAGCATTCAGGAGTGAGGAGTTGAAGGGGGGCGAGGGGGGAGGGAGTGTATGGAGTGAATAAGGAAGAGGAGAAAATAAGGAAGGTAAGGTAAGGTAAGGTAGAGGCTGATGAAGTAGGGTAAAGTGAGGGAGGAAAGGTTGGCGAGTTGAGGGAGGGAGGGAGGAAGGAAGGAAGGAAGGAAGGAAAGGAAGAAGGGAAGGTAAAGGTTGGGGGTGAGGGAGAAGGAAAATTGATTACTCCTGTTGTCATGGAAACCAACAGTATTTCTTCAAAGTGAGAAAATTGATTCGTGTGTCTGTCTGTTTGACTGTTTATATCAATAGGTATGTACGTGTGTTGCATTATTTCTGTCTGTGGCTGTTTACCTGTCTGTCTGTCTGTCTGTCTGTCTATCTGGAGGTGGTAATGGTTAAGGGTATCATGCTATGTAAGTGAGGTCACCTATCAACTCCTTCCCACTCCTTTCCACTCCTATTATCCTTCCCTGAGCAGGTAACTCCTCTAATTGCCGGCCATGATCTCTTTTTCCTCCCTGCAACATCCATTCTCCTCTATTTTCTCAATTATTTCGGCTAACTATCATGTTTTGCTCATCCCCCCTCCCCCTCTCTCTCTTTCTCTCTTTCTCTCTTTCTCTCTCTTCTCTCTCTCTCTCTCTCTCTCTCTCTCTCTCTCTCTCTCTCTCTCTCTCTCTCTCTCTCTCTCTCTCTCTCTCTCTCTCTCTCTCATGCACAACGTTTTCTATTCTCATTAGTCACGTGTTCACAGGCTTTTGTTTTTTTCATTTTCAATTTCTATGCCACAATGAATAATCTTCTCTCTCTTTCTCTCTCTTTTTTGATGTTAATTACTCTGGCTCCGGTAATTAAAGTCAACTTTCTCGAGGGGAAAAAAAACAAGAACGCATCGGTGATTCCGTCGTTCATACTTGCTGACTTTTACTCGTATTTACTTGTCTTTACAAAAATTAGGGCGGAGAAAAGTTGAAGAAATAAAATGTGTCGTCTGCTCATTCACTCAGTATTATCATTATTATCATTATTATTATTACTATTGCTGTTGTTGATGTTGTTACTAATATTACCATCTTTCCTTCCTTCTCCTACTACTATTACTACTACTACTCTTCCAACTACTATCACTGTAACATCTATAACATTTTTTTAAAGGAAGCCATTTGTGGGTTTCCGTTCTGACACTAATTGTTGATATACTGCAGTGAGCTCCCCAGGGCGGTCACTTTACCTTCCCCTGCCTCGCCACACACCGCAGGATAAGATGCCACCGACAGGGACAATTATATATGGGTTGAAATGTGAAAAAATAAAGTTATACAGCAGGGATGTAGTCTTAAATTCAAACCCACGATATAAAGGGAGAGGATTGACAACTATTATCACTGTCAATATTGTTTTCCTTCTTCTATTTAAACGAAAGTTGAAGAAAATCTACATATACATATAAAGTGTCATATTAAAAAAGAAACATGAATAATAGTAAAATGTAAGAGAGTTTTATTAAGTGTCTGAGTAAGCCTAAAAAAAAAAACGTGTAGGCCTAGATGTTAAGAAAAAGACTCATTACATATACTTTATAAACGTGTAATAGACGTCAACAAATGTACATCTTTCATCTCTTTGACGAGCCTTGTTGGAGGTAATATAGAGGAAGGGATGGAGGAAAAAAGAGGAAGGGAGAGGGAGGAGAGGGAGGGAAGGAGGCAGGAAGGAAGGAGGGGAGGAAGGGAAGGACGGGAGGAGGGGATGAAGGGAAGGAGGAGAGGAAGGGAGAAGGGGAGGAGGTAGGATCAGCTTTGTGTGATATAATGATCATGGGTGAAGAAGTAACACGTTTTTATACCTGACTACACCGGTAAAGTACAGGTACTAATTGATTTAATCCTAGTAATGGAAGGTAAACTCTCTCTCTCTCTCTCTCTCTCTCTCTCTCTCTCTCTCTCTCTCTCTCTCTCTCTCTCTCTCTCTCTCTCTCTCTCTCTCTCTCTCTCTCTCTCTCTCTCTCTCTCTCTCTCTCTCTCTCTCTCACCCCGTCATAACTCTTTGATCTCACACACTACACCGTCACTTTCTCTTTTTCTCACACACAATCATACCTGTCAAAGCCTACACCTGTATTCTGACAGGTATCTCATACACATTTGTCTCATACCGGTGTCCCCAAATGCCTCATACCAACATGCCTGAAATAGCGGCCTCAGTTTCCACTCGCCAGAAGATGTGGCTTCCCCCTTGCATATAAGAGACGGACGCGGCCACACTCCGGCCACACTCAAGCCACACTCCACCCAGGTATAAACACAATGAATTCTGGTCCTTTGGTATATATCTATTCTTTTCCCCACAGGTAAATATAATGAACTTTTTGACCTGAGATATGATGTGTGATAGTGAAACAGGAGATTATGATGATGATGATGAGGATGATGATGTGGATGATTGTTTGGTGTCGCGGGAATAATGGAAAAACTACGTACACAACACACACACACAACACCTCCAACAATGTGTTACTACCGGTAAAATTACATAACACACCTGACACACTTCTTATACCTGCAGCTAATTAACGCTAACTTTGCCGCCACTTGTGTGTGTGTGTGTGTGTGTGTGTGTGTGTGTGTGTGTGTGTGTGTGTGTGTGTGTGTGTGTGTGTGTGTGTGAGTGTGTGTGTGTGTGTGTGTGTGTGTGTGTGTGTGTGTGTGTGTGTGTGTGTGTGTGTGTGTGTGTGTGTGTGTGTGTGATCGTGTGTGTTCCTCCTGTTTCTCCTCTTCCTCCTCCTCTTCTATGCTGCAGATAACAAGACAGAGGAAAGGCAAGGGTAGAAGAGGAGGAAGAGGAAGAGGAGAAGGAGGGAGAAGGAGAAAGAGGAAACAGATTCAATGAGAGAGAGAGAGAGAGAGAGAGAGAGAGAGAGAGAGAGAGAGAGAGAGAGAGAGAGAGAGAGAGAGAGAGAGAGAGTGAGAGAGTGAGAGCAGGTGTAGGAGATGCCTTGCCGTTCACCTTGCGCCATACCTCAACGTGAGACGAAGGGCGCTGCTCAGGTGACTTGTGGTGGCTTCGTCGTTGCAGCGGGCGTCGACCCATGCAAATATTGTCGTCTAAATGGTGATGAAGAGACAACAATTACCAAGATAGTGGTGTCGTTCATCTAGCCTTTACTGCACCTGCTCCTCTGCGGCGGCTAAACACTCCGTCACCAGCCCCTTGGCGCTGTTGGGCGGTGCTAGCTAGTGTCTCTCGTGTGTGTGTGTGTGTGTGTGTGTGTGTGTGTGTGTGTGTGTGTGTGTGTGTGTGTGTGTGTGTGTGTGTGGTGTGTGTGTGGTGTGTGTTGGTGTGTGTGTGTGTGTGTGTGTGTGTGTGTGTGTGTGTGTGTGGTGTGTGTGTGTGTGTGGTGTGTGTGTGTGTGTGGTGTGTGTGTGTGTGTGTGTGTTTCTATCGATGTTTTCTATCTTTTTTTAACACGTCTATAATTGTTTCTTGGTATTATCTTGTTGTTTCCGATTTTGTGGTGATGCTTTGTCTGGTTTCCATCATGTATTTCCTCTGAGCGTGTTATTGTTCCGGTCTTTTATTCCATGGAGTCCTTTATTATTAGTGTTACCAAGGCGGGAAAGGTCGAGAGATTTGCGTTTTTGCTCATATTGTGGTTAATTACAGTCTGGGAAAAATATTGGTGCACAGTTAGCGTGTAAGTTAAATTCAAACACTATATTATCTATCCATCAGTATTATCACTACTACTACTACTACTACTACTACTACTACTACTACTACTACTACTACTACTGCTACTTCTTCTTCTGCTACTACTTCCGCTGCTACAACTACAACGATAATTAAACTACAAAGTAAATAAAAAAGAAGTTTACTGTCATACTAAAAAGAGCAACAGGAAAAACTACTACTACTATTTATACTGCTACTACTACTACTACTACTTCCGTTGCTACAGCTGTCATTAACTAGAACAATTAGGAGAAACACCACAAGTATCCTTACACGCGTAGATAACACCACCACCATCACCACCACTATCACCACCACTATCACCACCATTGTTGTCATTACCACACCAACACCAACACCACCACCACCACTACTACTACTACCACCACCACCACCAATTAACATAACCACTAAGAGTACACTAAAGCCTGTGTGTGTGTGTGTGTGTGTGTGTGTGTGTGTGTGTGTGTGTGTGTGTGTGTGTGTGTGTGTGTGTGTGTGTGTGTGTGCACGCGCGTAGCTATTCCTCCTTTACGCCCTTTGTTCATGATTACAAAACAAAATAAATAAAAAGAAAAAAATATTCGTTTTTTATTTGTTGCATTTAATTGTTTTCTTCTTTACCTAAATGGCGGCGTTTACATGTTTGTTTGTTCTGCTTGATTGTTTGTTTGTCTCTTTGTTTGCGTTCGTTTGAGTGCGTCTATCTGTTGGCTCAATTCCCTGTGCTTGTTTGTCATTTTGTCCATTTGTATTAATCCATCTCGATTTGTTATCTTCTCTCTCTCTCTCTCTCTCTCTCTCTCTCTCTCTCTCTCTCTCTCTCTCTCTCTCTCTCTCTCTCTCTCTCTCTCTCTCTCGAGCGTTGAGTCACAGGCTGTGGTCTTCCCTAACAAGACTTTCCCCTTAACAAAACTTTATAATGGTTTCCCTTCAGATGTTCGGTTTTTTCATTGGTTCATAAACTTGCTTTGATAATGGTGATGATTAAAAGGAAAAGATTGCTGGTGGTGGTGGTGGTGGTGGTGGTGGTGGTGGTGGTGGTGGTGGTGGTGGTGGTGGTGGGTGATGATAATGATGATAAATGATAATGATGATGATGATGTTAATAATGATGATGATAATAATGATGATAATGATAATGTCCTAAACATACTTAGTTGCTTCTATTTTTCATAATTCTTTTTTATTAGTTTTTATTAGATTATATTAGTGTTATCAGTCAAATAAACATAATTTTCGAAAGAATGCGAATAACTTTATTGGAAAATGGAATCACTTTCATGTCAATATATTTCAACAATGCAAATGCGATTATTACGTAATATAATGAATGCATAATACAAAATCAGGTTAAAAATAGCAATGATACACAAAAACTACTATTAATTTCTTACTCACTATAAAAATAAAACACATCTATGGAAACAACAAAAGATTCGAATAAACAAAAGAAGTGTTGAGTAGTATTACGAAAGGGATTATATATTTTTGTTTTCCCTCTCCCCTTATTCTATCTTGCTGTGATCCTTATTTTTAATTTAATTTATTTTTACTACTTCCTCTATTACCCTTCCTCATATTTCTCTTCTTACTTTTTTTAAATGTGACAAATTTAATGTCCGCAACACTCTCTCTCTCTCTCTCTCTCTCTCTCTCTCTCTCTCTCTCTCTCTCTCTCTCTTCTCTCTCTCTCTCTCTCTCTCTCTCTCTCTCTCTCCAATATGACAAGCATATTGGAGAGAGAGAGAGAGGAGAGAGAGAGAGAGAGAGAGAGAGAGAGAGAGAGAGATTAGCCGGGTATACATTCGAGACAGACAGAATCACCCAACACACACACACCCACACCCACCCACACCCACACACACCCACACACACACACACACACACCCACACACACACATACGGATCAGATTCCCCTCAAACGCCCATCCCATTTTTCCCCCTTCCCCTAAGACATCCAGAAGGGAAACAATTACTCTCCCTTAGGTCAACAGAAAGGCACTCAAAGGGAGATATCAAACAGCACAACATATATAAGGGGTGAAGGGAGGCATAAAGGGAGTCTAAGGGCGGAAAGGGAGAGAGAGGGGAAGGGGAAGGGAAGATTGGGAGAGGGGAATATAAGGGTAAATGGACCGAATGATTGGCAGAAAGAAAATATGTCCTGAAGAGAGAGAGAGAGAGAGAGAGAGAGAGAGAGAGAGAGAGAGAGAGAGAGAGAGAGAGAGAGAGAGAGAGAGAGAGAGAGAGAGAAAGGATATAGGAGAAGGGAGAATATTAAGGGAAAGACTGATGGAAACAGTTATGGATCCTAAACCAGAGGAAGGAGATGGGTAGGGAAGAGGAAAATTGTACCCCCCCCCCATGTCTCTCCATCCTCCCTCCCTCCTTTCCTTCAATGGGGGGGGGAGGGGAGGAAAGCAGGAAGGCATGGAAGTCAAGGTCATTAAAGATATGGCATGAAAACTCTCTCTCTCTCTCTCTCTCTCTCTCTCTCTCTCTCTCTCTCTCTCTCTCTCTCTCTCTCTCTCTCTCTCTCTCTCTCTCTCTCTCTCTCTCTCTCTCTCTCTCTCTCTCTCTCTCTCTCTCGACTTGTAATAAATGGTGTGTTTATGATCAGCTTTATTTTCTTTCCCTTTTCATTTTCTCTCCCTATCTCCCCTCCTTTCCTTTCCTCCTCTTCATCTGGGTTCTTGTCACACACATTCCTCCATCTCTCCAAACCCCTCCATAACGTCTCTCCATCGGTCGATTTGTCTCTCCATCTATTCCAATTGACTCCTTGCTCGCTTCCCCACAATTTCCTCTCCCTTCCTTATCTTATCTTTCTCTCTCCTGTACGTTTTCCTCCCTCCTCTTCCATATCTGAAACGTTTTTTTCCTTTCCTTCCCTCCTCTCTTTTCTTCCATATATTGAACGTTTTTTTCTTGCTTTCCCTCCTCTTCTCTTCTTCCATATCTAAAATGTTTTTTTCCCCTCTCTCTCTCTCTTCTCTCTCTCTTCTCTCTCTCTCTCTCTCTCTCTCTCTCTCTCTCTCTCTCTCTCTCTCTCTCTCTCTCTCTCTCTCTCTCTCTCTCTCTCTCTCTCTCTCTCTCTCTCTCTCTCTCTCTCTCTCTCAGATCTAGTATATCTCATACTTTACGAGTTTCCTATTCATTCCTACAACTCTCTTCTCCTCCTCCTCCTCCTCCTCCTCCTCCTCCTCCTCCGTGGTAGTAGGCAACCCTCGTGGACGGTAAAATCTATCCTTTTCGCAATCTCTCTCCCTCGATGCATGCACATATTTTGTTTCGGTACAGAAATTCGTGATAAAAAACACACTTGAAACCATTGGGCTGACTGGCGCACACCTGCTGGTCTTTCAACGTAATTGTTTTGTCCGGTGATAACAAATGCAGCGTCAAGGTACACTATTCTATCTAGCTGATGTTATTCTGCTCTGCTTCCACGTGTGTGTGTGTGTGTTTGTTTGTGTATGTGTGTGTGTGTGTGTGTGTCTATTATTGAGTGAGATACAGTTTCAAAAAGAAGGTGGAATGACTGTGATGATTGAAGCAACAATAACACTGCTAATGTTTTTTAAGTCAAAGTTGCATGGTAGCTGCACGAGGAGAGGCGAGGAGAGGAGCAATCTGAATACTGATTGCAATCGCAGTGCTGTCGCGGGGATTGAAAAATTAACGTTCTATCGATGCATCTCTCCTCGCAGGACTTGTATTACTATAGCAAGGGCACCACCAACACCACTCTACGTTGCTAGGGATCAGTGAGTGAGTGTCTCCCTTACAAATGAGCATCGAGGGAGGTTGAACGCAGATTATGATAGTCAATGTTTCATAGAAAACGTCAATCAAGTTAATCTGACGAAGGATTAGTGAATATATAAATAAATCAGTGCGATGAGATCATTTGATATACATCTGTGGTAGGAAATATTAGTATAGTTTTGAATTTAGATTAGTTTCTTAATCATATGCACTTTGATAATGCCTGTAATGTGGTTAGTTCTAGTTCTATCATCAAAATATCAAGTGTGTGTTCTAGTGTAAGTAAATTAAGTACTGATAAATACGAGATAAAGTACACCGTGGCAATGATATCCAAGAGCAGAACGAAAAATACTTCAGCTTGTGTTCAATGGTGTAGAACTGGTTTGAGTGTGGCAATAACATTACCTTTCTGCCCTAAAGCTTCTGGGGAGATAGAGTTTGGTGTCACGTGATTCTATATGAACCTCTATATAAGGTTTCCCGTTAGGCCGAGCTGTCACAGGACTCCGATTTGTGAGGCGTCTCTCTATCCACCAGCTCTCTCTCTCCTCTCTCTCCTCTCTCTCCTCTCTCTCTCTCTCTCTCTCTCTCTCTCTCTCTCTCTCTCTCTCTCTCTCTCTCTCTCTCTCTTCAATGTTACATACCCTCTCTTCAAATTTCCTCTTTACAATAAGGTTACTTTTCCGTAAAAATCTAAGTCCTCCTCCTCCTCCTCCTCCTCCTCCTCCTCCTCCTCTCCATCCTTCCTGCTATACTTCCCTCCGTCAAGGTGTAACTCAATTTGGCGAGTCAATTCTTAGAGAAAAGTTACTACACGTTTATCGACGAAAATCTCAAGCTGTTTACATCACCTGCAGCCCACCACTGCCTCCTCCTCTTCTTCTTCTTCTTCCTCCTCCTCCTCCTCCTCCTCCTCCTCCAGCCTCACCACCACCATACACCTGTCACAAACTTCCCAGGGGCGCTGCAAAACCAACACAAAGTCCCCAGGTATGAAGTCACTACCCCTTCTCTCCTCCTCCTCCTCCTCCTCTTCCTCCTGTGTCTTCCTTTATCATCTAGCCTTCCTCACACGCCTCCGTCATCGTCAGGTTTCCTCACTTATCCTACAACCCTTCTCTTTTTCCCCTCTTCCTCCAGCCCTCTCAGTCTTTTTCCCTTATCCATCTACTACTTTATTGCATAGCCCCTTCTTATCCTCTCTCCCTTCATCATCTAGACTCCTCCCTTCATCTTGGTTCCTCTTCCTTCTTCACCACTCTACATTATCACTCAGACACCCCTCCACCTCCTCCTTCTCCTCTCCCTCCTCCTCCTCTTTTTCCTCTTTCTTATCACCTCTGTCCTCTCTTTTTTCTCTGTCGCACATTTCCACAGTTCCTCCTGCCTCTTTCTCCCCCAAGCCCTTCCTTTCTGTGTCGCCTTTCTCCTCCTCCTCCTCCTCCTCCTCCCCTGCCCCTTGATGCACTCCCCATGGGTAGGGATGCCACTAAAAGCTCCTGGGGACTGGCTAAGAAAACACGGTGGTCGAAGGACACAACGTCTTGAAAAGTTGTCCCATCCACAGCCCAGAACGGTCGGTGGTAAATGTAAGTTGTGGGTAAGGAAGAGACCTACCCTTCTCCCGTGTGTGTGTGTGGGGGGGTGCGTGTGCGTGTGTGTGTGTGTGTGTGTGTGTGTGTGTGTGTGTGTGTGTGTGTGTGTGTGTGTGTGTGTGTGTGGGTGAGGTGTGAAGAGGTGGTAGCTCCAAAAGATAGGAGTATTTTTATTTTTTTTTTACACTTCTCACACACTCCTGCCTCTCCTCCTCCCCTTCCTCTTCCTCCCCGTCCTCCTTCTCCTTCTTCTCCTTCTTCTTTCTCCTTTTTCTGTTCCTGATCCTTTCTCACTACAGCTAACATTTTTCTCTTTTCACGTTTTGTTTCCTTGTCTTCTTCTCTCCTTCCTCCTGACCTTCACTTCCACCTCTTCACCTCACCACCTCCTCCTCATCTTCCTCCTCATCTAGTCTTCCACTCCCGCCCCGCCCACCTGTCCCTATTCGCATGTCATCCTTGTGGCAGGATAATGATGCACAAATGAACCAGAGTCCTATGTCAGTCTGAAGGACACGCGCCCATCCTATCCTTCAGCCTGGGATAGAAATCGTGATATGTGGTTACGATTTTTTTTTTTTTTTTTCAAACTGCAAGCGAAGCGACCAGTTTGGAAGTTACGAAACGACCCCATCCAAAATTTGTTTGTGTCTGTATGTGTGTCTGTCTGTCCGTCCGTCTGTCTTTTATCTCCTCCTAGACCACTGGAGGGATCGGAATGAAGCTTTCAGGGGTCGTAGGCATCAATCCTTAGATGGTTATTATATATTAAAAACATATTGTTATTATGTATTTTTTAAAGTTATTTGTGAAAAACCTGTACCTCGCTTAATACTGGTCGCACATATTCATACATCCCTTCCGCAGGAGACAACATGACCTATCTCCTACCTCCCTTCCTACCTACCTCCTACCTCTCTTTCTACAGGTATAGATAACTAACATTGTAACAACGTATTAACACTTACATAGCAGCGCTGGTAACAGGTAATTGGTAACAGGTAACAGGCGGTAATCCTCTTCTTAACACACGGTATTAACACTACAAAATATACATGAACGCGCGATGGATGGTCGAGGTGAGGTGAGGTGAGGTGTGGCTTCTCTACCCTCCCCGATGCCACGCTGGCTTCTGTCGAAACCTCAAGGCTAGCTAGGCAAGGGTGTAATACTAGGTCTTGCCAGATAGTGAATATTAGGTTAGGTTATTCCTTGAAATTAATAATGTAATCTAACTTTTATCAATAATTTTTTTAACGCCACGCTGTTATGAATGCATGTAGTACAACAAGTTATGTAATAATTCCTTGCTTTACGATGTTTTAATAATTATTAGTTTTATTAGTTATATAGCAACACTGTCAGTCATGTTTGCTAGCCTGAACCGGATATGCTAGAGAGCGATCATCTTTTCCTTACCAAGCCATTCGTCTCATTATAATTATGGTTTTAATCACCAAATATAACCAGAGTTGATAATGATTAATACACCAAAACGGCAAATCCTATTATTACTGACTCGTGAAATAAGGCAGAGGAAGGTTGAAAGGTTGGTACGAGACGGCTGCCTGGTGCTTCGAACGTCTGAACAACACGCAATGAGCGAGTGAGTGAGTGAAGCAGCTGACTCCCTCCCCCCACAACCCACTTGGTAACAGAGGAAGGGAGAGGAGGGTAGGAGGGGAGAGGAAGAAAGAGAGCAAGGGACAGGAGGGGTAGCAGACAGGACAGCTTGCCACTTCACACATACAATATATATTTCGCCACCAATCTATTTATTCGTTAGAAGCTATAATGTTGATCTGAATCCTAGAAGACATTATGAAGGTTTAGTAACACCAGTATACTTAACAATTATATTAATGGCTTAGGTGATAACTTATTTTAAATGAGCTGTTGTATGTTAAAGTTTATTAAATTTGCTTATATGGATAATCATGTGTAGTTTAATTTTCCTTCTATTACTTTTTCTCAATAGTTAATGATGGAGATAAAAAGAGAGAAAGATATATACAAATATATATATAAATAGATAGATAGAGAGAGAGAGTTACAAATCACTATAAACCATACCTTTATATCAGGCGCAGGTGGTGGTGGTGGTGGTGGTGATGGAGTCGCTGGGTGGGGGTCACATTAAAGGCTCAGTGGGGGTTCAGACCATCGTGCCAGTGCCGTCAAGGCGTGGCACCGACGACACGTGCGACACTCCCCATGTGACCCCCGAACACACCGTCAAACACGCACCTCTTACCACCAACTCACTCACTGTGGAAGAAAAAACGAAAAAAAATAATGCAAGTTATACTGAAAAGTAAAAAACTAAAATTAAGTAGATTCCGTCTTTTTAAATATTAACAGTAAGCTTTGTTGATGGTCTTCTGCGGCCAGGCTTTAGGAGTGGGGGGCGCCCGACGAGTTTTGTTGAAGGTTTCAATATTGTGCGTGAATATCAACGACTAGGGATACAGCGACAGGAAGGGACGGTTGGTGCGTAAGGACTTGGAATACGACCCTTGGCAAGACGTATCCAAGAACTCAGGGCAACGCACACCAATGCCTCCACAGCCTCACCTCAGAGACATTAGTTAGTTTGCTGTCTACTCTGTGGCCGCTAACAGGTAACAAGATAGCCTCCCACGCCCCCCCCCCCCACCACGTCTCCCACGCCCAGTGCCACTAACAACTGATGAAAAATAGGAAGTGAAAAGGATGGTAAGGATGAAAAATTGTTGAAAAATATATTGGAATGTTTTATTTTATGTGGATGATAATGATAAATGTAATATTTATGATATTCAATCTCTCTCTCTCTCTCTCTCTCTCTCTCTCTCTCTCTCTCTCTCTCTCTCTCTCTCTCTCTCTCTCTCTCTCTCTCTCTCTCTCTCTCTCTCTCTCTCTCTCTCTCTCTCTCTCTCTCTCTCTCTCTCTCAGATTAGAGGAGATTGAATAATCCCCAAAGCTATAGCTATAAACCATATAGTTCTGCTAGGGTTAACGAGAGACCGCTGCCCCTCTCATCCAGATGCTGCCGTGAGCCGAGATCGAGCTTGTAACCTGTAGGCCACGAGGCGAACACAGAGCCACCCGGACCCCCAAGGCTGCCTCTCAGATACTAAAGTTGCCCACCTGTTATCACAAGCAGGTCGTCCATCTCTCTCTCTCTCTCTCTCTCTCTCTCTCTCTCTCTCTCTCTCTCTCTCTCTCTCTCTCTCTCTCTCTCTCTCTCTCTCTCTCTCTCTTAGCCTCGTAAGGGTTATCTGGTCTGCTGATGTTTGTTCCTCCTTTGTGTTCCTCTTTCTTCTCCTCCTCATCCAGCTACTTAACATTCTTTCCGCATATCTATTCTTTATTTTTACCTTCACATTATTCTTACTTTTCTCTCTTCTCATTTTGAAGATTTCTCGCCTCCTCCTCCTCCTCCTCCTCCTCCTCCAGCTCCTCCTCCTCCAGCTCCTCCTCGTCCAATAAGCATAAGGAGGTCACGCAGTTCTTCCTCAATATATGCATTAGAAATATTACGTATATGATTTCTTTTAACCTACATGAATGAATTATGAGCGTGTGTGTGTACGAGTTTATGTGCGTAAATCTAGGAAAATGACGTCAATACACTTCTACATATCTACCACCATTTGTGTTGGTCTGTGTATGCATGAGGAATATATACGTGTTGCAGTGTGTGTGAGTGTGTGTGTGTGTGTGTGTGTGTGTGTGTGTGTGTGTGTGTGTGTGTCCCTGGCGCAAGATAGTCCACAGTACCTCATGACCTCTGCCTCATCTTCATCGCGGGACGGGTCAAAAACAAGACATAAGTGAAGCCTCATTTGAAACACACCGAGGCTTCAACTCAAAAAACCCTCTTGTGTTCCTCCCTTCCACCTCATTCAACGTCCCTCACAACCTCACACTCTGCCAACCCTCGTATGCATCCAGGCACTGAAGGGAAGGGGTTGGGGGTGTTTAAGGGGTGCTAGGGGGGCAAAGGGGGTCCAAGGGGGGCGGGGGGGATGCACTTGGTAGTTCAGAGTCTTGATTGCTTATATCTGGCTAGACTGGGGCTGCCACAGTGCGCAAGATTTATCACAGCATCTGGCAACACTGTAAAGGACGAGTGGCAGCGAAGGTGTGGCTACAATGCATGACTCTCTCACTCTCTCTCTCTCTCTCTCTCTCTCTCTCTCTCTCTCTCTCTCTCTCTCTCTCTCGGGCACTGGGAATAGATGGCAAGAATTCGGTTCCTACGTTTTCTGGCCACGCCGTCGTCCCTCCTCGACCGTAAAGGCTCATCAGCGGCTCTGGAAACTGTGTCTGACCACTGAAAAATGACGTAATAATTTGATGTAAGGCTGAGGTACTCCACCACCACCACCACCACCATCCATCTCCACCACCACCACCACTACTACCATTACCTCCTTCACAACCACTACCAGAATCCTACCGTCAGTCCCCTTCTCCTCCCCCCCCCCAACCCACCACAACCATGGAAAAATGAAAGCCTAAAAGCCCGTGAGGTTAGAACGGTGAGGTTTTGGTCTCTAGTGTGGAAGATTTCTGCATTTTCATTTTTTTTTTTTTGTTCAACTGAAAAAGATTCGCACAGATTGAAAAAGAATAATTGGTCGGGTATAGCCATCGATACTTTGTGCGGGGAAAAAATTTTAATGTTTTCACAGTAAAAATGACTGAAATATGCTGTGGAATTAAAATGCCAAACTAAATGTCCGTAGTTAATATGACAGAAATTTTGCGAATCTATTTTCAAAGCTTCAAAGGCAGAAAGTATTCGAGAATTATTATTGTACGTTTATTAGCGAAATGTTATAGTAAAATGATTTCACGGATTTTACAGAAGATAGACGTCGAAAAGTACACATACACCTACACACACATACATCCACGCACACGCTTACACACCTACATACACACACACACACGTCTGATACCCAAAAGATGAAAGGACAACACAAATAACACGTGCAAAAATATACATAATGGGATGGATTTTTGTACAGACTAGAGGAGAGCAGTCCATCCTTTTTAGTGAGGCGGGATAATGCGACCCCTGGACGCTGCCTTCCCCTTCCTAGACCACAACAAAGAGAAGAAGACAAGGCACATGATTCACCCCGCCCGCCGCCCGCCGCCCGCCGCCCGCCGCCCGCTGCCCGTTGCCTGTTGCTCTCTTTCTTCAAATTATCTTTGCAAATCATGACGTTGATATATAAAACAACAAAGCCGAATATCACACACACACACACACACACACACACACACACACACACACACACACACACACACACACACACACACACACACACACACACACACACACACACACACACACACACACACACACACACACACACACACTGACTCACATCAGCAAGTAAAGAGATAAGGTTGTGATGTTACAAACGCATATAATAATATTTTTCCACCAATATTCACTGTAATTTTCTCCTTGACGCTCCACACAGCATATAAATTAAATCTGCATCTATCTATCTATCTATCTATCTATCTATCTATCTATATGTTTATATATATATATATATATATATATATATATATATATATATATATATATAAAGACATAACCTACCTATTACATGTAATTGGTCAGGACCGTGTTTTCCTCTCCCACCGTGAAGAATAATGAGTTTGATAATTACGAAATAATGAGAGTTATAATGACAACAGTATTTCAGGGCGAGAGGCAAAGGAAATTTCAGTCTATATCTGTTTATACACAGTTAACTCCTGCATGTACGTTTGTGTTTATGTACGTGTGTGGGTGTGGGTGTGGGTGTGTGTGTGTGTGTGTGTGTGTGTGTGTGTGTGTGTGTGTGTGTGTGTGTGTGTGTGTGTTCGTGTGTGTGATAGTTTCCTTTCCTTGTTCTCTTGTCTAATCTTTCATTTCTTTATCCATGTATCAGTTTCCATCTATCTATCTATTTCATTTCTACACACCAAAGGGGGAATAAACAGAGAGCAATGAATATGTAAATAGGCAATAAGAGCGTAAACACTAAGAGGAAGGGCCAGCAAAAGAAAGAAGTAAATGAAGAAGGAAAGGAAAGGAAGGAAGGCAGGAAAGAGGGGTGGAATAGAAAGATCTGAAACAAACATAGCGATAATGTATTAGTTTCGATAGTAGTAGTGGTAGTAGTGGTAGTAGTAGTAGTAGTAGTAGTAGTAGTAGTAGTAGTAGTAGTAGTAGTAGTAGTAGTAGTAGTAGTAGTAGTAGTAGAAGAAAAATATATTCGTTGTGGTCCAATAACGAACGAATGAACACACACACACACACACACACACACACACACACACACACACACACACACACACACACACACACACACACACCAGCTAACATAACAGTCATCTCTCTTCGTTACCTCCCCTCTTACACTCCTCACACCTGTGCTCCCCTCCCCCTTTTCACCAGGTGTGTTAATGATTCACCCTCCCACATCAACACCCCCCCCCCTTTACCTCCACCCTTTTTCACTACTCCCCCTCATAATCCCTCCCTGCACTTCTACCCTCCCCTTCCCCTCCTTCTCCTCCTTCCCCTCCCTCTTCTCCTTCCCCCTCCCCTCTCCCACACCACCCTCAGAAATCATGAGAAGCAAGTGTTTCTCAGTTCTTCAGCTGTTCAATCGCATATGATTTTCCAGTGATTATTTTGAGTGATTAAGGGTTTGCGTGTGGTCATTAGTGTGTGTATGTGTGTGTGTGTGTGTGTGTGTGTGTGTGTGTGTGTGTGTGTGTGTGTGTGTGTGTGTGTGTGTGTGGGTGTGTGTGTGTGTGTGTGTGTGTGTGTGTGTGTGTGTGTGTGTGTGTGTGTGTGTGTGTGTGTGTGTGTGTGAAAGTTGATTTTTATATTTCATTATTTTCTGTTGCCATTCACGTTATTCAAGTAATTCATTTTTGCACATGTGTGTGTGTGTGTGTGTGTGTGTGTGTGTGTGTGTGTGTGTGTGTGTGTGTGTGTGTGTGTGTGTGTGTGTGTGTGTGTGTGTGTGTGTGTGTGTGTGTGTACATGCGTATGTGTGTGTGTTTCATTTATATTCGCTCACGTTTATTCGTTCATTGATTGGTAACGACTGAAAGAGAAATATATATATATATATATATATATATATATATATATATATATATATATATATATATATATATATATATATATACATATGAGAAAAAGGTGAAAAATTACATCAGCATATCGATGACCAAGTCCCACGTGACTGGCCTAGTATTGCCATAACCTTTCGCTTTACACTGTTACCAGATTTTGTGCAATCCCCTTTTTCCAAAATTGCAGAAACAAACAAAAATATCTTTTCCCACCTTTTATATGGACCAAAAACAACATTTTCCCCAAACTGGTTCATGGACTTTTTCTTTTATACATATGGGATGGCGAGGAACACTTTGCTTTATTCTTTTTTCTTTATTATCTTACGATGTGTGCATATTGATGAGAGTAGTATTGCACCTCAGAAACCGAACTGACCTAACAATTTATTAACTCTTAATTCGTTTATCTTTTTTTCCTTCTTTTTTTTTAGAGAGAGAGCATGACAATTAGAGTTTTCCTTTTCTATATTCTGCTTTGTACCTTTCACTTGTCTCCTTTCCATTAATGAAGGATGACAATTCTTTAATATTTATTCAATATTTTACTCTCAAACAATTCCAGTGCAAGGAAAAGGAAAAACAAAGTCAGAAAACAATAACATAAAGTGATGAACTCAGTATTAAAAAAGCCAACATTTCTGGTATTAATTGCATAGTTCTGAGACACATTCGATTGATCCATAAAAAAGTTAGATAAAAAGCTAACACACGAATGAAATAAAATGGTGGTAAGGGAAGCAAATATCATCAGAGAGAGAAGAAAAATAATAATGGCATTTAAACTCATATTTTCTGTCTTCGTTGTCCACCACTGACTCTGAATCTATTTGTTCGTAGATGAAAAATATTGAAAGAGAAGTAAATATAATGATCTATAAGAAGTATTAGAAGCACGGTGGAGTACAATGATTGCCCAA
>JAPQNM010000020.1:4333592-4336092 GCA_029783475.1 Metacarcinus magister
AGAGGAGGGGAAGCAGGTGAGGGGAAGAGAGTGAGGGGAAGAGAGAGGGTGAGGGGAAGAGGGGAAGGGGAAGGGGAGTAGCACTATCTTCACCTTTAATTACGGTTTCCATTATGTTGGTCATTTTTCCTCACCCGCGTCGCTTAAAAATTCTTGCTCCTACGTCTTCCTTTTGTTGAGTTCAGTTATGACAGAGAACTGGTGGCGAAGACTCCTTTTGTGTTCCTTAAGCCACGCTCATTATGACTCTGACTCTCTCTCTCTCTCTCTCTCTCTCTCTCTCTCTCTCTCTCTCTCTCTCTCTCTCTCTCTCTCTCTCTCTCTCTCTCTCTGTCTCGATGGTTTTCTTGCATAATTGCGATCCTCAGTTTCAAGACGAGCCCCAGGAGGCTGAACAAGGGGAACAAAGTAACAGGTGCAACAGGTAACAGAAACCAGGTAGATCTATAATGAGGTTACCTGCTCTAATAACCTCTAAATCCTTACTACTGAGATGAAGGAAGGAAAGACGGAAGGGTGACAAGCATCCTCTCTCTCCAGTAAGCGAAAGTGTTCTAACTTGGATAACTAAGGAAGAAACATTAATTGAGAGGAATAATGTAAAGGCATGTTAGGAAATTGTGAATAAGTACGGATACCAGGAGGAAGAGGAAGTGGAGGAGGAAGAGGACAAGGAGGAAGAGGAAGAGGAGGAGGAGGAGGAAGAGGAGGAGGAGGAGTTATAATTCGCTAACAGTTCAATATATGGAAACCAAATAACATTTTTACGTTATATTGTGTAGATTTATGATAGGTCATCTCTATGTATTTTTGTCATATGAGACCAGCATCAGCCAGTAAAGTTGCATAATGGTTATTTCATTATTGTTATTAGGCAAGTAATGGTGAAATACAGTTTGATATTACAGTAATCAGGAAAATAAGGCCAGATTCGTGTTCAGCATTACCGAAAACCTCATTATACCAATTTTCATGAGATTCGGAGGTGTGGAAATGTGCATGAAATTACGTAGGGTACACCCTTAGACTTTTTTACATAAATCATATATTTTAAAATAACTCGAAATATATGAGATTTACGTAAAATACGTATTGAGTATAAAAGAAAGAGCAAAAAACGCTTGTTCTATTGAGTTGCAGTGAAATGGAATTGAAATGTAATTATAGATGTAAGAGTGCAAAGTATTATGCACATTTTTTTCACAAATTTTGTATTTACTTCAAAAGTATTAGAGTGATTGAAAAGATAAGGACAGTATGAGATAGACATTATCAAATTCCGTAACCTTATCTCTATATTATTTTCCTGTAGGACTAATATTAAAGTAGTAAAATGGGAAAAACATTTTTGACCTCAATTCTGGTGGAATTTACAAGCCAAAAAATGGAAAATGGAAATATCATAATAATGACAAAAACTAATTCCAGATTCGTGATTAGCATGTCCGAGAACACCTTGGTACCAATTTTCATGAGTTGTATTAAAATATTAACAAAACCTTAACATAACCTAACGTTTCCCACATATTTGACTTATTTGCTAAAATCATGTTACTTCGAATAACTTGAAAAGTATCCGCGGACCCCACATCACACAAGACCATCAGTGTAGTACCCGCGTCGCTGCTGCTAGTACATACACACATTCCACACACGCCTGTCAATAAGGTTTCAAAATGTGCCACGGAATTGAAGTCAGTGTGTTGCCTGGTCAGTGGCGTTGAGTCTCCTGCGCCTTTTTTCCTTCCCTGCTTCAGTGTGAGGCTTTTGGGTTGATGGGGGAAAGGGCGGGTTGTGAGAGCGAAGGAAAAAGGGAGGAAAAGCTATATTTTGGAAGGGATTTTACTTACTATGAAAAATTTTGTAGCAGTTTATCGAGGAAGAGATAAAGGAAGGGATGGTGAAAGGAAAGCAGGAAGAAAAAAAGGAATAGAAATAAGGGAGTGAAAGGATGAACAGTGCAGTGAATGAAAAAAGGAAAGGAAGGACGAATGGAAGCAAGGGAAAGATTTAACAATGAGAGGAAAAAGGAAGGAAGGAAGGAGGGAAAGTTGAAAGGAAGAAAAACAAACCATGGTAGAAGAAAATAAGAACGTAGAGGAAAGATAATAATAAAAAGAAAAACATAAAAGCCAAAAAGACAAGAAGTGTTCTGTAAACGAAGTCAGCGAAAGAAAGAAAATAAGAAATTTAAACAAGGCTTTACGTAGAGAAGAGCAAGGACTTTCAAGATTATATGCTTAACATCCTTACGTAGAAGAAGAAAAAAGTCAGGATTACGACAAAAAAAATAGAAAAGATGAGATAAAAACCCCAGTGAGCCCTTGGAACCAGAAAGCTTCGGGAGGAGGAGGAGGAGGAGGAGGAGGAGGAGGAGGAGGGGAGGAGGAGGAGGAGGAGGAGGAGGAGGATTACAAACACAAACCTTTACAGAACACAAAACGAAAGACAATTTATTAATATTTCAAGGAAGCAACATTGTAAATATCTTTTATTTTAT
>JAPQNM010000020.1:4341092-4358592 GCA_029783475.1 Metacarcinus magister
ACACACACACACACACACACACACACACACACACACACACACACACACACACACACACACACAAAAGTTCACCAAAAATATAAACAGAGAATTAAATAAAAAAAAAAACATGTAACAGGTTGCCATTATGGAGGAAATTAAAATGTCCTCTAGACATGGTGCCCCCCTTATACCTTGTGGGGGGAGGGGGAGGGGGGGGAAGAGGAGGAGGGGGAAGGGGGGAGGAAGGGGGAAGGTAGGAAGGAGAAAAGGGAGGGAGTCACTGTTTAAAGTTCCCTCTCGCTTTCACCTCTTAATGCTCAAGTTGGGTTTAAACTTTGTCGACAGCCGCTCTTTGGCTCTCTCTCTCTCTCTCTCTCTCTCTCTCTCTCTCTCTCTCTCTCTCTCTCTCTCTCTCTCTCTCTCTCTCTCTCGCGTAGGTATTTTCCCTCAATTCATAGTCCAACTCATCATTCTTCTTCATTTCAGCTTTTCTTCTCTCCTTTTCTTCTTCCTTAACTTTTCCTCCTTCGGTTAGCACTATCATCATCTTTATTATTTTCTTCTTCTTTTCTCTCTCTCTCTTTCTCTCTCTCTCTTGCTCTATCTATCTTCCTTTCTTTCTTTCGTCGGGGTTAAGTTTCCCTCAAGGTCACGTGGCATACAATAGCGAAATTACCCGAATTATTGTTATTATTACCTTTCATATTTCATCCTTTATTCTCATTGCTTTCTGCTTTTCTTCGTCCTCGCCGGCAGCGTCGTCGCCTTCCCTTCTGCAGCATCCCTTGGACATTTCTTTAAAGTTTTATTTCCTCTATTCTTACTCGGCCTCTTATTCCTGTCTCATCTTCCATTCTGCCTTCGTTTTTATCTCTTCTTTCCTCATATTTTATCTTCGTGTGAGCTCCATTTCCTTTTTTTGGACTTTTTATGCCTCTATGTCTTCGGTTTCCTTTCCTTTCTTTCCTTTTTTCCGCGTCTTTATAAACCCTTCCTTTATTTCCTTTTTGCTCGCTTTTATGCCTTCCTTCTCTTCTTCGTCCGTCAAAATTGTTCCATGTTTAAGTCTTACCTCGGGGTTAAGATGATGTCAGAAAAATATATATATAAATAACTCACATTCTCAGTAACATTGGGTTCGGATACGGTTGAGGTACACGGCTTAACACGCATTATTCACGCCATTATCCAAGTTCCATTATTCATCAAGCGATCGTTTTAATACTGAGAGAAAAACAGAAATTTTTTTGTTTCTTTTTACATGAACACGTCAAATAGAATATACATACATAATAAAAAAAAAACAGCATAGCATGAAATATTATCGTTTTTTTTTTCTCTCTCTTTGAATTTCGTTTTTATTTTACGTTGAATATATGAATGGGTTATAAGTAAATGTTTCATGTCTCCCAAATTCGCCTTAGGAAAATGAACTGTGTCTGTTAGCTTGTCTTCCTTCAATGTACTTATTCAATTAGCGTTGCGTTCATTCATCTTCCTTCCGAGCTAACGGGTCCCGCTGGCTTCATCCGACTCGCTGCTTCATTTCGCAATTCGAACTGATGCGTTTATGGTGGCGATGCTTATAGTGAACCAACCCACGTTTCATTTGAGTTACGATGCGCCGAGTACCGCTTTGCACCTCAGTTGTTTAGGAATCGAGATGTTCAAACAATGCTTCCTTTTGGCGATTCGTAAGTTTCGAGCACAGACAGGTTTTGTTGAATCATGCGTCAGGGTTCGAAAATATAGTAGAAATTGCTCATACTCACTCTCACTCTCACTCTCTCTCTCTCTCTCTCTCTCTCTCTCTCTCTCTCTCTCTCTCTCTCTCTCTCTCTCTCTCTCTTTCTCTCCATCTCGTTTGTTACTGATATCACGCAGTCACTCGACAAGATGGCACATAATTCACTTTCCTCCCCCCCTCCCTTCTTTTTGAGTGGGATCACCCTGGTACGTCCTTCCGCTCCAAAAACTAGTGCTCCTGCCGGGCCATTGTCGCCTCTCCATCCGCGGCGCCATTAATTCTGATCGCGGCGGCGCTCCATCACCGCTGCTATCACCGCCGGCTGCGCGGAGGAAATTGATTGACAAAAGGCAGGCGATATCCAGCCAGCGGTAAGTTCTGCTGGCGGGCGGCGGGCGGCGGGCGGGCGGCGCGGCTTGTATATTAGGATGTATACACGCGCTAAAGAAAATGAAAGATATAATTTTTGACTTTCTTTCTTTCAAGTTCTCAAGATTTTTTAACGAGTGATTTCAAAATGTTTTAGTATTTGAGTTTTGTTTTGTTTTTTTTTGTCTGGGGGAGGCGGTGGTACGTGGGGAGATGAGGTTGTCATGATTGACGTAATGAGTGAAGGACTTAATTGGTTGAAAATGTGATGAATCAGTTAGCATAGTTAGGCCTCATATGCCTCTCGTTAGTGATAATTACTGCTTTTAACACATTAACACACTGAAAAATGTATCGCAAGATCAGACACAATTGCTATTAACATGTCTACAACTGCAACAACTTAACAATACCTTTATTCTGTATATATTTCAACATAACTTAAGGAAACCCGGAAAGAGAAAAATAACTTAGCCATAACTTGTAGCCCATAACTTCCACATGACCTGTACAACTGAATGCAAGCACAGCAGGACCTCAAACGTAGTCTCAAGTTATATCTCAGTCTGGAAATGCCTCGCTATGACTACCACATTTTGGGTAAGAGGCCACTGGACGGTTCCAAGCCCTTGTCATGTGACCTTGACGCTGAAATAAGTCAAGTCAGGGACACGGCGGCTGAGTCATCAAAGGAGGAGACTCAGGAATTGTACCAGAAGGGAGGAGGAGGTGGAAGGGAAGCTGGCTGAAGAGGGGAGAAGGAAGGGACGAGATGAACAGAGGGAAAGGAGAGGGGCAGGATGTAGAGAGGGGAAAGGAGGAGGGGTGAGGTGAAGAGGGGGAAGCAGGGACAGGGTGAAGAAGGGGAAGGAGAGGAGAGGGCGGGGTGAAGAGGGAGGAAGGAGGGGGCGGGGTGCTCTATCTCGCTGCTCTGTCACGGAAACCAACTACATGACACTGACTGACACCTTCCTTTTACTCACAGAGGAAGGAAACCCTCTATAGACTTTTTTTTTTAAACATGCTATGAAAAAAGGACGAAAAAAGTGAACAAAATAAAAAAAAATGGTCACTGGTGTAAGAGAAAGGTATTGTTTTCTGGACCCGAGTCAAGAGTATATATAAAGAAAAGATTGAATATATATATACAAATTAAATAACTATATTCCCAGCATTCTATTTTTTATCACGTGTAGCTATGCCCATACACGTCATAATCAGGGATGTATAATTAATTTGACTTCCTCTCACTCGGAATTATGAACAGCAAATAATATTCACCAACGCAATGATGACTATTACCACCAATGTAATTAATCATTATCCATCTGCAGCAAAAAAAATACCTTCAGCTTTCTAATAAAATTAATGTTACTATATATAAAACTTTTTTTAATTGATATTCATTAAAAATCACATTTACATCATCCTATATTAAGCTTTTTTCTTATAACAACGCTACTTTTCATAGGAGGAAGAGGAAAAGGAAGAGGAAGAGGAAGAGAAAGAGGAAGGGGAAGAGGAAGAGGTAGAGGAAGAGGAAGAGGAAGAGGAAGAGGAAGAGGAAGAGGAGGAGGAGGAACACCTAACATCAACATTTCAACGAACAACATCAACACAAAAATTTCTCACACGCTGCCTTGCCCCTTCAATAAACACAAAACACACAACACATCCTTTCAAAACTTGCATCTCCTGCATTGCATCCTCACGCCCCTTCAGTGCAATATTCGTAGTTGCGTATTCAGCGGTTTGCAACATCCGGATTCACCACACACACAACCGGACACTGTGGTTTGGCCGGCGGCGAGTTATTGAGAGAGAGAGAAAAAATATATCAGTATGGTTAAGAGAAGAGTGGTTTGAATTTAATGCAATATTGCTTACAAGTTTGCTGAATATGTACATTGGTTCAAGGTTTCTCTCTCTCTTTCTCTTTCTCTCTCTCTTTCTCCCTTTCTCTCTTGCTTTCTCTATTTCCACCTCCTACACACACATAAAAGAAAAAAAGCATAATAAAGAAAGAAATAATGAAAGTTTGGGAAAGAAGGAAAAAGAAAAATTACTGAATAACAATAATAATCTTAATAAATATAAAGGGAAGAAATAACATATAAAACAAGGAAAGACAGAAAATAAATAAGGAAGGGAAAGAGAGAGAAAGACGAACACTCAATGAATGAAAGAAAATAAAAAATAAAATAGGTATTGGAAGGAGAGGAAATGAAACATACGAGTAAAAACAACAACAATACGAACAGAAACCAAAAGCCAGAAGCAAGGAAACCGATACTGTGTGTGTGTGTGTGTGTGTGTGTGTGTGTGTGTGTGTGTGTGTGTGTGTGTGTGTGTGTGTGTGTTTGGACCCTCTACAAAAAACAAAAAAAAAGTGAAATCTAGTACTGAAGATTGAAATAATTTTATGGAGAGAGAGAGAGAGAGAGAGAGAGAGAGAGAGAGAGAGAGAGAGAGAGAGAGAGAGAGAGAGAGAGAGAGAGAGAGAGAGAGAGAGAGAGAGAGAGAGAGAGAGAGAAAAGAGAGAGAGTACCGCTGCCAGATGTGTGTTCCGATAACTGCATATTTTTGGGTTTTAGTGATTTTCTATTTTATGGTCGATTGATGACATCATTTTTGCGCTGGACTGGAAATTTTATGGCACTTTATGGACCTTTTTTACATGATGTATTTTTGAATATATATATACTACTACTACGAATCTTTTGTTGTTTTCAGATTATTTTTGGAATATCATGAGGGTGTATTTTATCATTGCTTGTTTATTTTTGTATATTAATTAAACAACAACAACAATAACAACACACACACACACACACACACACACACACACACACACACACACACACACACACACACACACACACACACACACACCCACACACACAAAACCACATAAATTTCATCAATTGCCTCAATAAGTAGATAAAACCCTTTGTCAGTAATACATTGAATAAATATATATGCAAACAAAGTAATAATAATGATCAATGAATCAAATAGATATAGTGATAAATGCAATGAATAAATCCCACAAATAAATGCATGAATAACCAAATAAACAGACACACGAACACACAGACAATAAACCCACAAAACCTGAAATTAAACCCATAGTAATTCTGTTCTCTCTCTCTCTCTCTCTCTCTCTCTCTCTCTCTCTCTCTCTCTCTCTCTCTCTCTCTCTCTCTCTCTCTCTCTCTCTCTCTCTCTCTCTCTCTCTCTCTCTTTAATCTCCCTCGTATTTGCATGATTAGCTCCCCAAGGAACGTCTTTCTCCACTATGGGATAACTTAAGTCGATGGTGATAGATTGAGTGATATAATTTCATCTCCTTAAGCCTTAATATCAAGATCCTGTAGAGAAAGTCACATAGCGAGAACTAATACTATGTTCAGTGTCTTTAGAAGGAGATGATAATTGTATCGCTTCAGTAAACTCATCATTCACGGGGAGAAAGAGAATTTGTCATCTATAAAACATATTATTTTTAGGCTAAGAAAATGTTAAATTATAGCATTATATCTCTATTTTATGTCAAACGATGATTTAGGCAAAGAAAGAGATGTTTTCAATCATTAAACACAATATTCGTAGGTCAAGAAAATATTCAATTATATCATTATATCTATATTTTTTTTTTTCCATCTATAAAACCCAATATTTTTAGGCTAAGAAAATATTAAATTATAGCATTATGTCTATATCTTCAATAAAACGATGATTTACGCAAAGAAAGAAGATTTTTTTTCATCTATAAAACCCAATATATCTAGGCTAAGAAAATATTCAATAACAAGGTAGCGTTTTTAGCACTACTTCCCACCCTGTAGCACCCCTCTCCCCCCTCCACACCCATCCCGCCCTACAGTCTAAACTCCGCCATGCTGTCCACGCCCTCTGCCTCTAGCTACCCTAAAGATTTATTGCACCGCCAGTAAGAAATAAAAAGGGAAGTAAATTTTCGTGAAGGAGTCTCGGTGAGGCTCAGTAAGTTGCGTCCCGTTGGAAAGGATGAAGGATGATGATATAATTTAAACGTCGCTGTTTTTGGCGGGAGAATGTTTCCATTTTGGCGGGATTAAGAGTGAAATTATTGTAGCCTCATTAACCACTCCAATGACCATTATTACCTGATAGAAATGACAGTCTGCTTAAAAATACTGCTCACCGCTAATTGTCGGGGGTGCGAGGTAATTAAATAATGCAATAATGAAATGAGTAATGTTGCCATAACTATAGACACAACTTTTAAATTAGTTGATCATAATGTTTATCGTTTTCTCTAATCGACCAGCTTCATGCCAAAACAAACCTCATACCATTTTCACTCTATATTTACGTTTAATTAAAGTCTCACTGACCTTATGGAGTTCCAGGGAGTGTGGACGTATCCTCTGGTTCCATGGAGATAGAAATATGTTATTGTTTCATTATATTTAACGCCACACAGACGGACAACCCGCAACACGCCTTCTCTCGGTCACTGGTAAGGAGCAAATGAGAGGCGACAAGAGATCGTGTGTATAAACTGCAGGAAGAATTACCTCAGTATACAATATGGAAGATAATCAGTTTGTTATACTTATTTGATTGATATATAAATGTTTTAATAATTTTGTTAAGTCGTTGTAAGTTTTAGTTTACATAAATATATCCCTTTAATGTATATAAAGATAATGTGAAAAATAAAATAAAGTTTCAGTTTATTACAATTATATATACAATGATTTGATATTAAAAATGCATCGTAATATATTTTTTTTCTTGACATTACACATGAATCGTATGTATTTATCTTTCCATTAGAGCAATAGTAAATATTCAACATGGCTCAATGAACAGAATGACGCATGCTGCCTGATCACCTATCGTCTCGGTAGGGTTGGTATGCGTGGTTACCCGTAATAATAATAATAATATAGACTAGTGAGAGGGGGAAGTGGGGACAGAAGGAAGAATAGGTGGGTGAGGAAGTGAGTTTTGGTTACCCGTCGTAGGCGCTATTGCTAATAAGCAAACCAACGGCTCCATACGACTCCAGACATCCATCGATAGTTGACATATCACTTTTTCCCATCTCAAGCAACACGTGACAAATAACATCGTCTGGTGTGGCAGATTATACATCACATTTGTTTAACGTTACTTTTACCTTATAATCATATAGTCTTGGAAGAGCATTACTCTTCTTTAATTTGGCAACTAAGTCAAGGTCTACATGTATAACCATTTGATACAATTAAACCTATTTTGTATCATACGTATTTTATTTTTGTAAGTATTCATATCCATATAACGAAATAAAAAAAAGTGTATCTATAAATGTTTATTAAGCTATAGTCATAACCATTAATAGTTAGTGAAGATTTATATTTTGTTAACTAGTCTTTGACGGGCTATAGATACCCTGTGTGTCTCCTAGATGGCGACACGATAGACAATCAAGTATCAACTAGTCTTGGTCATGGTGTTGCTTAGAGCTGCGTGCCTGCTTCTGCGTAGCCTGACCTCTCCCGCAGATAGGTTGAAGAAGTCTTATTCCAGTGCATTATTCCCGTGTTATCTATTACTTCTACCACACAATACTGAAGCTGAACGATACTGAGGGTGAGTAGAATAACCAGGTGCACGTAGGAGTGTGAAGGCAGTGGTGTTTAGGACGATAAAGGGAGAAACAGGTTGTTACTTGTATGGCCGAGAAGGGGAAGGGAGGGAGAGCAGAGCAGAGCAGACCAGACCAGGCCGCCTTCATTACCTTGTGATATAATGGTGTATATGATATATTTGTCGCATTTCCGTGTTTACCGTCATAGTCATTCTTCATCTTTATTACTTTTTACACGGATATTACAAAGGTTGATGGAGAATAAGTAGAAAAAATCTCTCCTATTACATTGCTTCGTAAATATATTGGTGGGTCATTTTTCATCCGCTGTTTTCCTTGGATTGTGTTACTACGTGGAACAATGTACGAGTGAGTGTAGTTATAAAGGGGGGCGTTAATCTTCCCTTTCAAAAGTACTTATTGCTAACTAGAGGTGAACAGGAAAAAAGAAATCTAATTATAGTTCCAACCAATCAAATAATGTATCGTGTGTTATAGTGATTTCCTGTTGATTAAGGTAAAAAAAACTATTGATTTTAACACTCATATCCATCTCAAAAGCATCGTTTCAAAACTATACCTACCCAATTATATTTTAGGGACAAATAGAAAAAATCTGCCTATTTTAAGTAAACGTAACCACACTCCATAGCCTATTGACCACACTTGATAGGACTAGGAAGTAATAGTAGATGTATTGGGTTAGTGTAGGACAATTTGAGCTGGAAAGAGGATAGCGAAACAAGCTGAAACAGGAGTATTGTTATATTCTTTCCGAGGTAAACGAAATATTGAAATGTTGAAGAATATACTCCTGTCTCAGTCTGCCACGTTTCCATCTTTAAAAAGTATGTATCTGTTTTGAGGTGAAGAGACGCTACCTGCCTAAATGGACCTTGATTCTCCCGCCATTGTAATAAGGTCAATGTATTGGTTGGTGTGTCTAGTTTTGCATAGGAAATAAAGGTGAAAGCAGACAATTCATGACTAAAATTACCGGAAAAAATTGTGTTGCATCAGAAATTCTTTGATTGGTTGAAACTGTAATTTTCTTATTGTTATCATTATTATTATTATTATTATTATTATTATTATTATTATTATTATTATCATTATTATTATTATTATTATTATTATTATTATTGTTGTTACCATTTCATAATTCTGACAATACTTACAACAATATGTCATAACCTTGATCATGATGCAGAAAATTATACATATGAATTTTAAATTATATGTTGGACATCATTATCAAGCAGACAGATTGAACGATAACCAGAACATTTAATATGTATGAAATTCATGGGAGAGAGAGAGAGAGAGAGAGAGAGAGAGAGAGAGAGAGAGAGAGAGAGAGAGAGAGAGAGAGAGAGAGAGAGAGAGAGAGAGAGAGATTAGCTATCAACATTCTTTCACGCATATACAAGAGAACAAATACACATCGTAACATATACATTTTCGTGCCTAGGTACTAAATGCGTTTACATCAATTACGCATCAGATGCATGATCAGATACGCATATTTTAAGGTGCGCTGCTAGATGCTACTACTATACGCATTACATATGAAAGAATAAACATAAAATAGTGTTAAGCAGCAAAGACCTTTATGTCAAATATCACAAGAAATGTTTGCAGTGTAATATTTTCAGTCCCGGATCATCTTATTGGTCAACAGTGTGTGTATTATGTCAGCCATGTTTGTTTGGGGTCAAGGTTAGGTTTGAAGAGGAGGAGGAGGAAGAGAAGAAGGTGGACAGTTCTTGGTGTAGTAGTAGTAGTAGTTATATTAGGATGATTAAATAGGCGACGATGCGATAAAGAGGAATAGAAGGAAGAAAGAGAAGGGAAAGAGAGTGGAAGCAGTGGATGAGAAAAATAGAAGGAAAGAGAGGGAAGAGTAGAAGCAGTGGAAGAGATAAGGAGGAAGAGGAAAAAATAGGAGGAAAATAGAAGGAAAGAGAGGAAAAATAGTAGGTAAACAGGAGAGACGGGAGAGAAGGAAAGAGGGAAAGCAATGAATGAGATAAAGGAAGAGGGAAAAAATGGTAGGAAAATAGAAGGCAAGAGAGGAAAGAGAGAGAAGAGAGGAAGAGTTACAGGAGTGGAAGCCATTGCTGTGTACTGTTAAACTAATGTTGGCCTCAATGGTGCTATTTATTTTCAATCAACATCAATCACCGCTGAGACCTGCCATTCCACAACACGCAAGCACACAGGCTACACACACACACACACACACACGCACACACACACACACACACACACACACACACACACACACACACACACACACACACACACACACACACATGATTCAACACGTGTATATGTATTATTCTCGTTTTATTTATTTTGTTAGTTCTCTCTCTCTCTCTCTCTCTCTCTCTCTCTCTCTCTCTCTCTCTCTCTCTCTCTCTCTCTCCTCTCTCTCTCTCTCTCTCTCTCTCTCTCTCTCTCTCTCTCTCTCTCTCTCTCTCTCTCTCTCTCTCTCTCTCTCTCTCTCCTGGGCACCAGTTGGTTTCAGAGCACTTCATTTTCACTTCATTTTAGCAACACTCAGTTCTTGACTCTTTTAACACACACACACACACACACACACACACACACACACACACACACACACACACACACACACACACAGTATGTATTGTACCTCTTTCTGCTACATCAGACATCCATTTCAATAGCACGCACTTAACCACTCACACACACCCACACCCACCCCAACACCCCCCAACACATACACACACACATACATACATACACATAACAATACATATTTCTAACTAGATATATCTTCGACCCCTGACAGATACACTTCACACTCAATTCAAGCAGCGTCCGACTCACACACACACACACACACACACACACACACACACACACACACACACACACACACACACACACACACCTTGCAGCATCACATTAAAATTCCAGCGACACGAAACACCGGTCGCTTTACAGTAATGACGATCAGCGCTTCGCAAACAGCATAGGAAGTGTAGGTCACGCGCTTGCTGAACGCCGCGAAACAGGAATTAGAACCGTGAATTTCCGATACCAGCGGGAACGAGAATTAAAAGGTGGAAAACGGAGAATTACACGACAAACCCAACCTTCCTCTTTGTACGGCAGCTTGGGTTGAAGGCTGTTTATTTTGTGTGTTTGTCTCTGTGTATGTGTGTGTGTGTGGTGTTTATTGTGTGTGTATATGTGTGTGTGGGTGGGTGGGTGTGTGTGTGTGTGTGTGTGTGTGTGTGTGTGTGTGTGTGTGTGTGTGTGTGTGTGTGTGTGTGTGTGGTGCTTTAGCTCGATAGTTCTATTTCATCCTAATGACGTGAACTGAAAGTGTGATTACTCTTGCTACTACTACTACTACTACTACTACTACTACTACTACTACTACTACTACTACTACTACTACTACTACTACTACTACTACTACTATTACTACTACTACTACTACTACTACTACTACTACACTACTACTACTACTACTACTACTACTACTACTACTACTACTACTACTACTACTACTACTACTACTACTACTACTACTGCTGCTGCTGCTGCTATTGGTCTTGTTAGTCTGACTGTGAACAGATAAATGTGTTTAAAATATCAAGTATTCCTCTTCCTCTCCTTCCTTCCTTTGCTTCCTTATATTTCTCCTATTCTTTATTATTCACCTTTCCCTCTTATTCCCTTCTTCCTTCTCCTCCGTTACTTTCACTTAACACTTAACACATCCTATCCTTTCTAACTGTTTCTGGATATCTCTCTTTCCCTCCTTCCTCCATTACCTCCTCCTCTTCCTTTTCCCCCTTCCTCCACCTTTCTCCTCCTTTCTCCTCTTTCTCCTTCTTTCTCCTCCTTTCTCCTCCTTTCTCCTCCTTTCTCCTCCTTTCCTCCCTTCTCCTCACCTGCTGTATTCACCGTATGTTTGCCTCCACCTGTGTTACGACCAATAAACACGCCCAGAGCAAATGTGAACACGTGTGCATAATCGCTTGATACAATGTAAACGTTGAAGACGAGAACGTTTTGATACAGTCTGGTGAGAGGAATGTAACGTATGTATTGGAATCTTCTTGTAAAGGTGTTGTGTTTGTTGTTGTTGTTGTTGGTAGCTGCCATGTCACTCTTATTAACGGGTCTACAAATAGTGATGTTTCTGGTAGATTTTTAATGTGTTTTGGTTATGTTGTGATGCTGTGTGTGATGTTCTGGTAGTGGTAGTAGTGGTGATGTTACTACTACTACTACTACTACTACTATAATAATAACAAACACATCATCATCATCATTATCATTAGCAGCACGTCTATACAAAATGAGACGTGGCTTTA
This sequence comes from Metacarcinus magister, assembly GCA_029783475.1. Taxonomy (NCBI): domain Eukaryota; kingdom Metazoa; phylum Arthropoda; class Malacostraca; order Decapoda; family Cancridae; genus Metacarcinus; species Metacarcinus magister. Next base: position 4,353,172 of record JAPQNM010000020.1, read on the forward strand.
ATTATGTGTGTGGTAATGATCATGATACAGCATAGCACTGATGGCTGTACTAATGATGCTGTACTCTCTTGGTGACTGATTGAGGATTTGTGTCCACTACAGCAGAGGGAGAGAGAGAGAGAGAGAGAGAGAGAGAGAGAGAGAGAGAGAGAGAGAGAGAGAGAGAGAGAGAGAGAGAGAGAGAGAAAGGGGGGGGGAGGGGAGTGGTGTGGGATAATGAGAAACATATTTATAGCCGTTTTATCTGTCAGCTTTTTGCATTATTTTCGAACAATTCAAAGTAATCTCGCTTTATTTTTTTTTTTTTTTATTATTAATTGGGATTTGCACTCCTTTTTCATTTTGTATTTTAATGAAGTGATTATAGATGACAGAATTTTTTTTTAATTTATTTATTTATTTTTTGTTTGTCATTTGAATTAAGTAGACTTGACCTAGCCGATGCAGATGAATATTTGATAATTAAAAATGTTATACCTAGATGACACTATTAATAAAAAAAAAATAAAAAGTGTATGATTATGAGGAAGAGAATTTTTAATATATATATAGATTTTTTTTTCTCTCTCTCTCTCTCTCTCTCTCTCTCTCTCGCCCTAACCTGACCTAGTGTCTTCATAATTCGGGACAGGTTAATCAGCTCACCTGTGTTTAGGGAGCCGCGTCAGGTGTAAATAGTAATTAAGCGTGAATTTTACGGCTGCCAAAAAAATGAAGTTGACCCCCCCGCCCCCCCCTCATCCCCTCCCCCTCTCCTCTCCTCCCTTGCGGTCACCTTCTTTGTCTTCTTCCTGTTCTTCTTCCTCCTCCTCTTCCTCCTCCTATTTCCTACTACTTCCGTCTTCTACTTCTTGTTCTTGTTCTTGTTTTGCTATTACTACTCTTTATCTATCTATATATCCATTTATCTATCTATCTATCTATCACCTCCTTTATCTATTCTTCTACTCCTACTCCCCCTACTCCTTTTCTTGTTTTTGTTTGTATTCAATTCCTTGTTCTCCTCTTCCCCCCTTCCTTTTCCCTCCCTCTCTTGTCTCCTCTCTCTCCTCCTCTCTTCTCTCCTCTCTTTCAGACTCCCTCCCCCTACCTTGTCATTAGCAGCAGGTTGGTGATTGATGATTGTTCAAGTGTGTGTGTGTGTGTGTGTGTGTGTGTGTGTGTGTGTGTGTGTGTGTGTGTGTGTGTGTGTGTGGAGATGAGAGAGAGAGAGAGAGAGAGAGAGAGAGAGAGAGAGAGAGAGAGAGAGAGAGAGAGAGAGAGAGAGAGATGGCAGAAACAGGTTAATGTAGCGTGTCTTCAGAGGGAGGGAAGGAATGGACGAGGAGGAAGGGGAGGAGGACGACGACATGGAGGAAGGGGAGAAGGAGGAGGAGGAGGAGGAAGAGGAGGAGGAGGAAGCAAGTCTTTGTTATTGCCACAATTTCCTGAGTCCCTCCAACCGAAGCCAGTTAAAGAGGGGGAAGGGAAGAGGTGCCTCCTCCTCCTCCTCCTCCTCCTCCTCCTTCACCTCGTTCTTGTCTCCCTGATGCAGTATATGAGGAACTAAATCTCACTTTTAATGGAGTTTTTAGCTATCCTGCCACGAGTATATTGTCCCAGAACTTTGTATAGGCCTATAGGAGAGAGAGAGAGAGAGAGAGAGAGAGAGAGAGAGAGAGAGAGAGAGAGAGAGAGAGAGAGAGAGAGAGAGAGAGAGAGATTACATTACAAGTATATTAGATTTTCTTGCATGCATTCATATTTTATGCACTCTCTCTCTCTCTCTCTCTCTCTCTCTCTCTCTCTCTCTCTCTCTCTCTCTCTCTCTCTCTCTCTCTCTCATACATACAGTTCTCCACATGTATCGTCTCCATGGATACTTCTACCTCTCTCTCTCTCTCTCTCTCTCTCTCTCTCTCTCTCTCTCTCTCTCTCTCTCTCTACCACATTCTGCTTGGACAAAAGAGCCTCGTCAGTGCCAATACAAAGTTCACCTCCCTTGTCGGTCATTCATCCCTCTATCCTTCGCTTCTCTTACTATCCCTTACCTTCATATCCATGGTTAGTGATCCTTTGATATTGCTAAGTGCGTCCCCTTTACCCCTTCCCTCACATCCCTGTTGCACAAGACTTTATATTTATTTATATCTGGTAATCTGTCTCGCTTTCCAATGCAGGAGTGTAACTATATTTCCACATCTTCATCCTCGTCACTGGGAAGGTCTAGAATGGTTTGCTATGCTTTGTTTATCAAGTTTTCCACACCTAAGGCCCTTTCAGTTATGGAAATTGATCTGTACTTATTTTTTGGGTGATTTACGCGATTGTTTATCCTTCTCTTACATTTAATTTGTATATGTATTTGTATTTCACATTTGTGCATTGCAGCTGCTAGTCATCCTCTCCTTTGTGTAAAAATGTAATATCTACACACATACATACTTCAAAAACATACAATTAAGCAAAGTGAAAGTTCAGACATCCAGGGACGTTCAGGGAGTAGGAGTAACTATCTTCTACAAATATGATGATACAAATGGATGTATGATTGTTTAAATACCAGGCATCGTAGCTTACACCAGATCAGCCTGATTGATTAATTATGCTTATTTTGTCAAAGGGCTCACGATGGATTAAGTCTTGTGTATCATGAGGGGAAGAAAAATACTGTAATATAGAAAAAAATAACTTGGGCTGGAGGGTAAATAGACACTAACTGATTGGTGGAGAGTTCAAGGTAGCAACGCTGTGGGGTGTGGTGTGTGTGTGTGTGTGTGTGTGTGTGTGTGTGTGTGTGTGTGTGTGTGTGACAAGCCTGCAATCCCTCTCCCTCTAAAACAATTTCTGTCCAAAAGAATAGAAAGGGATCGGTCTTTCATGCTGCTGTTATTTTTTACCTTCCCTGGATGCTCTGCGGGGGACACACACACACACACACACACACACACACACACACACACACACACACACACACACACACACACACACACACACACACACACACACACATCTTTTGTTGTTTCAGTCACGTGTATTTATATTGTGTTTGCCCTTATCTGTTTTGTTATAAGAGTTTAGTTTGGCCGCCGAGTTCCTGGTCGCGTTTTCTATAAGATCTGCACTTGCTTTGAAGGGTCACATATATAATTTTACTCCTAGAAGGGAAACTATCATTACCATTTTCATCATAGTAATAAAAGTAGTAATAATAATAGTAGTAGTGTTCAATCTCACCTGTTGAATTTAATCAGTACCTGTGTTACATCGTGTCTGCATAGGTACCAAAGCCATAGGTAAACACAATAATACAGGTGCAAAACCCTTGAAAACCACCAAGTATATAAATCAAAGACACACAATGAACGTCAATTTCAACCTACACTATCCGAAGCATTTCTATTATGGAGTTGTCAATGCCTTGTTGCGTTCAGAATTGTTGTGAGTCAGTTGCTGCTTGTTATGTGCTGCTAATACACTCCTCCTCTCATTCAGGAATAATACATAGAGTTCAGTTCGGTATCCTGACCTCACCCTCATTCATTCACTCCCTCCCTCCCTCCCTCCCTCCCTCCCTCCCTGCCTCCCCTCCCCTGACAAGGCTTCATTTCCATAAGGGTGACTGATAATTGTTTTAATTTATATAATGGAGACGGAAGCTTAATTAGTGGAGTATGGATTCCTGACATATAACTAACTAACTACCCTGCTCTGGGGGAAAGGTGGTAGTGGTGTTGGTAATTAAAGTGGTGATGATGATGATGATGATGATGATGATGATGATGGTGATGATGATGGTGATGGTGATGATGTTGACTGAAAATGGATGTAGAATATAGAGTAAAAGAAGAGAATTAAAAAAAAAAAAAACTAGAAATGAAGAAAATGTTTGAGGACTTCGTAGGAGAGAAAGAAACTACAAAACTGAATAATAAGAGAGAGAGAGAGAGAGAGAGAGAGAGAGAGAGAGAGAGAGAGAGAGAGAGAGAGAGAGAGAGAGAGAGAGAGAGAGAGTGTATAACAAAGTAAATAAAGAGGCTCTACTCAGCTCTACTGGCTCTATACCTTCCATGGCTCCCTACTGACTCGCTATAATCGTAAACTTCTCTGCCATTGCTCCGGGGACTCGAAAATATATCAGCCACACTGAGCCTACGCGGGGGCGGGGGGGGGCGGGAGGCGTGGGCGGGAGGCATGGGTTGTGTCCTGCCGCTACATCCCGACAGCCCACGAGGGGTTGTCAGGGTGTTGGTGTCGGTGTGCTCGTGGCTTCCTCCCTCGTGTGCCATTGCTACTATGACTATTTCTCTCTCTGTTTTGTTCTCTCTCTCCGTCTCTCTCTCTCTCTCTCTCTCTCTCTCTCTCTCTCTCTCTCTCTCTCTCTCTCTCTCTCTCTCTCTCTCTCTCGACCCTCCGAAGCGTGTTAGTGTAGTAATGTGTAGAACTATATATTTCTTCACCCCAACACAACACTCCCCTTTCACCCCATCAGTCCGCTGCAGGCTACCTCACCCCTTGTCACCCCAGCTCAGCCTTGTCCAATGCAGGTTGTAGTACGACTCGCTTTGTTTTGTTACTACGAATCGAATCATTGTAGGAGCATCACGTGGGGTTGTGTGCTTCATTAATTCAACCATACTGACCTGTCCTCACCTGTCCTGCCTCATTCCAGTTTAAGGTAACCCGGTCAACGTTCCAGGCCTGACACAAGTGCTGGAAAAAATCAAGTGTGTGTGCGATGACCAGAAGCTACTCGGGTTTGTTCCAATTAAGGTTGTTAGGCTACTGGGAGGCGAGGGAAGTTCTGGTTCTGGTAACGATGTAGTCTACCATATGTATCTTCATTCTTGCCGCTGTTTTGTTGCTGTTGCTTCCTCTCACTGATTCCTATGTGGTTTATGTGGTTTTTTTCTTTCATTATTATTATTATTATTATTATCATTCTGTTGTTGTTGATGTATATATAATAATCTTTTTTTTCTTCGTCTCTTTCATCATCAACACCTTTGCTTTGCTTCCAATCCTACCTTTCAAAGTTAATTAATGTACAGGTTACTTTGCTTATTGGCAGGTGTTGCAATGGACGTTACGCCACCACCACCACCACCACCACCACCACCAACACCAACACCAACATCAGCACCAGTGAGGCATGTCGTCGTATGTGAGTGTACCCAGTAGTAGTAGTAGTAGTGGTAGTAATAAGTCTTACCAATAGTGTAGAAAATATGGTGTAAAGTAAGATGCGTGAAACGTGTCGTGATTAAAACCGTCGTCTGCCTCCGTCCAATGACCGAACTCGAGTCTCCATGAAAGTCTGCCGCTCCTGCCTGCACAACAAGTCACTATACTCGAATTTCCAGCGATTCCAGTTTCCAAAAGGATCAAACAACGAGGAAAGAATCACGCTTGTACAAAATTCTTCCTTCAATTACTTAAAAT
>JAPQNM010000020.1:4363592-4371092 GCA_029783475.1 Metacarcinus magister
AGAGAGAGAGAGAGAGAGAGAGAGAGAGAGACGAGACAGACAGAATACACACAAGAGTAATATAATAAAGGGGAATGATACAATATGGAAAGCACATAGGAAGAAAGGGATAATAAGGCGAATGAGAATAACGGAATAGACAGTAAAGTAAATGCGAAACAAGCAGAATGGAGAGAGATAAAGGAGAAAATAAAGATAGAGAACAAGGAGATATGACAAGGAGAGTAATGAGAGGGAAGAAGATGGAATGCAAGAGAGATCAAATATATGGAAAGGAACAGATGGATAACAATAATAACCAGAAGAAAAAAAGGATAATATAAAGGAAGATGAAACAGGAAGGAAAACGAAAGGGGGAAGTAAGCTATAACGATAATACAATATACGTAGAATAAGGGAAGAATAGAAGAGGAGAATAAGACGTAAAGTGATAAATATGAGGAAGGGGGAAACACTTGATTAAGAGGAAAAAATAATAGAGAAATGGGTGGAAATGGGTGAAAATCTGGGTAGAGGTAAATGTTTCCTAATAGTGAATGTGATGTTGATGTTGATGGGGAATAAATCTGGCGGTAAAAAACTGCATCCTGTTGACGAATACAAAAGAGGGAGAGAATTAAAGCAATAGTCAATGCAGTAGTGGTTATGAATATGCATCTCTCTCTCTCTCTCTCTCTCTCTCTCTCTCTCTCTCTCTCTCTCTCTCTCTCTCTCTCTCTCTCTCTCTCTCTCTCTCTCTCTCTCTCTCTCTCAGCCAATATAACATTACCATACTCCCATTTTTCTTCATCATCCTAAGAGCCATTATTTCACCCCGAAGTTTCTATATACATTCGTTTAGAGAGAGAGAATGAAAAAGAGAGAGTGAGAGGGAGAGAGGGGTAAAAAGATGAAGTTCTGTGGTGACTTTTGGCTTCACCTTGTTGGCTTCACTTTGTTGTCGGTAAAGCTTCAGGCGGCGATAAATGAAGCTTTTTTTCCCTACGTTGTTGGTGAGTCCAATTAGTGTTATGAAACATTCCATAAATTTACCTCAAAACTGTAATTCTTTTTTTTTTTTTTTACGTGGACAAAATTAAGCTCACGCAGTCAATCGTGGCAGGATTTATTGGCTAATTAATTACGCCACTCTTCTTTGCACACATTACGGTCTAATGATGCATGTGTGGGACCACGACCGGTCTGGGTTCTGCGAAATGGCAACACTAAATTTCACGTAACGTTTAGTAAGCCTTTGGTGGAGTATTATGTTGTAAAACGTCTTATTACTGATTCTAAAAGTGGCCATTTATTTATTTACCTCTCCCTTGCATAGAGTTTCATTTCTTATGCATTGGCTAATCGCATCGCCGTACAGCTTGTCAATTAGGTAAACGTTCTTCTGTAATGTGACAGCAAAGGTTATGTAATGTTTCCAAGCTTTATCGACTGTCTTCTATCATTTCATTTCTTCTATCACGTCCTTTCACTTCATTCCAGCGATGCATTATTTAGTCTATTTTTCACATATATTTTTCATGGTGTTTTTTTTCTCAGTGCAATCTAAGGCGTAGTTTCAGGTGGTTCCTCTGCCCCCTACCCCCTCTCTTCCAACCCCTTAAAAATGTCTACAGGTTGGAGGGGGTCTTTGAATCACTCCCTTTAGTAATCCAAGACTTAGGCAAAAATATCGTTCGTTCTTTCTCGATTTTTTGTACTGCTTTTCTGCTCGACTGAGAGAGATAGATCGGCTTTCCTTTGTTATTTTTAGTTTATTTTAGTCCACCCGCCAGTGAGGCATCTTCAAAGGGGAACACCTGAGCACCTCCAATATTGAACACTATGGAGACATTTATTTTCCTTCTCCGCTTCTACGGGAACGATGGAGGCGCCTAGGGCTTTGTTGTTGTTGTTGTTGTTGATGTTGTTTTTATATGGAGTCTCAGCTAATACCACGCTTCAGCTTAATAACATGACGTACTAGTATTGGATAGCTAGCTAGCTCACTGGTCTTAACGCTGGAATCCTTGCGAGAAGAATTTTATTACCTAACTCCAATATCGAGTGAAATTCAACACACCACTCGTAATACTGACACGAAAATTTGACTGCATGGTTTCAAGTTTTCATCCGAGTTAACCTTAGTAGAGAAGGTATTGAATGGTACTCTTAGTGGTGTTTTTGACGTGTTATTACAAGACTATCAGTGGTGGGTGTACGTGGTAAACCAGACTGCATTTAGTTTGTATTGTAATTGTGAAAAATCTCGCCTTGTGTAATGAGAGAGCGAGAGACAGAGAGGGAAATAAAATTGAGTTAATCAGCCACAGCTAAATGACACTGACAGTAAACCTCTTGATGTTTAATTCAGGTCCATGAATTATATCCACTTTCCCCTTCCCCCTCCCCCCAAAGTGACTTGCGGGGAAAAGCTGTATGACATAGTTAAGTTTGCGTTATAGTCATTTGCTGGCAGATATTTTTTGTACCTTTCATGATATTATTTTATTCTAGACTCATTCCTGTAATTGGTGGATTCCCATTGTGTAGGAATTAGACAAATTAGGGTTTTTTTTCTGCTTTTTTTCCAGGTTATATGGCTGGTTTTATTAGTTTAATTAGTCGTGGGGAATCATTTATTTTAATGAATACTTATGTTATGTCTCTGTATCATTAATTGTTTTACTCATACCCTTGTTCTTTTTTTTTCTCTCTCTTTTCCTTTCCTATCTTTTTTTCATTCTTTGATTTATCTTTTTTTGGTCTATTTTCCTTCCTATCTATATTTTTTTCATTCATTACTTTATCTTCTCTCTCTCTCTCTCTCTCTCTCTTCTCTCTCTCTACTCTCTCTCTCTCTCTCTCTCTCTCTCTCTCTCTCTCTCTCTCTCTCTCTCTCTCTCTCTCTCTCTCTTCTATTCTTCCCTTCTCCACTTTCCTTACCTTCAGGATTCTCTTATCTCTCCTTCCCTTTTTTCCTTCCACTTCCCTCCCTCACATCCTTCTGTCCTTATCTTCCTTCTGTTTTCTGCACAAAAAAAACGTAATTAAACCATGTAGCGTTACTTGATTCTAAAAGTTTAAACTCTCTCTCTTTCTCTTTCTTTCTCTCTTTCTTTCTCTCTTTCTCTCTCTACAAAACACACACATGACAATTAACGGATTGCTCAAAAGGAAAAAGAGATGATAAAGAATAATTCTGAAAGGAGCAAACACAAAAGAGAAATGGAGAGCTGGGAGAAAGAGAAAGAGAAGAAAAAAGATAGAGAGAGAGATAAAGAGAGAAAAAGAAATGAAGTAGGACGGGAGGAGAGACGGTAGATGAATAACAGGGAGAGGAGATAGGAGGAAGTAATAGACGAGGGTGGTATAAAGGGGAAGAGGAGGAGGACGAGAAGGAGGAGAGGGGAATGGAGAGCTGCAATGAGGGAAGAAAGGAGTGAGGGGAGGGAGTGGAAGGAGTGAAGGGAAGGGAGGGAGGGAGGGAGGGACAGTCGATACCTTTGATTAATCCACGAGAGGCGGAGTGACAGGTAAACAAGGTCTCACTTACATAGCTGAGCTGCCCCGTCTGTTAGCTTAAATGAGCTCCTCCTTCACTTCCTAGTCGTCGTTGTCGTTGTTGTAGTTGTAGTTGTAGTTGTTGTTGTTGTGGTCATAGTAGTGGTTGTAAATCCTCCTCCTCCTCCTCTTCCTTCTCATCTTCCTCTTCGTCTTTCTCATCCTCCAATTCCTTCTCATCTTCCTTTTACTCTTCATATTTCTCCTCCTCCTCTTCCTCATCATCTTCATCTCCATCTTCCTCCTCCTCTTCCTCTTCCTTTTCCTCCTCCTCCTCCTCCTCCTTATCCTCCATTAGCTTCCAATTTATCATCACTACTGCTACTGTTGCTTCTACTTCCCTACTCTTGCCGCTACTACTACTACTACTACTACTACTACTACTACTACTACTACTACTACTACTACTACTACTACTACTACTACTACTACTACTACCATTAGCGATAAACGAGGTGACGTAAAATGCACACCGATTACATTTATTATTTTCTCAAATCCCCTAATTTTCAATCACTTAATTTTTACGTTCCTCTTCCTTCTTCTCTTCCTCTGCATTATCATTATCACCTTCTTCATCTTTATCGCCATCATTACTATTATCTTTATCTTCCTCATGGTAATCATTATCGTCCTCTTCCACCTTATCCTTTTATCAGTTGCTCCTCTTTTATCACACTCCTTTTCCTTTCTTTTTCTTCTTTTTCCTCTCCCCTTTCCTTCCTCATCCATCTCCTCGTTGGTGTCGTAGTCGTTGTCGTCGTCGTCCTCCTCCTCCTCCTCCTCCTCCTCCTCTTTCTTCTTCCAGCCTTCACACTCTTCCAATTTTCTCTGTCCTCCTCCTCCACCCTCTCCACCCCACATCCCTCCCTCGTCCCGCCCAGTACAGTTCGTCTGGCCATACCAAGCTGACATAGTTACCCTTACGTCACTGAGTAATTGGAACACGCAGGCGACACGGAAGAATATAGGTTAACAACACACACCCACACACACACACACCTACACACACACACACACACACACACACACACACACACACACACACACACACACACACACACACACACACACACACACACACACACACACACGCCCACACACACACACCCACACACACTCAGACAGACAGCCTTCCAGGAACAGCGAGTGGTCACATGCTCTTTCTGTCTTTCTCCTAATTTAAAAGGTGTGTTGTGAGCGTGTGAGCGTGTGAGTGTGTGAGTGTGTGTGTGTGTGTGTGTGTGTGTGAGTGTGTGAGTGTGTGAGTGTGTGTGTTTAGTAGCATTGATTCGTGACTAAAAGTAACGTTGCTGAATGCTAAGTAATTGAAAGGTCAAGCTGAATACCCAATAGTATATTATAGTGATTAGCTTCAAGAGAAAGTGAATGAGAGAGAGAGAGAGAGAGAGAGAGAGAGAGAGAGAGAGAGAGAGAGAGAGAGAGAGAGAGAGAGAGAGAGAGAGAGAGAGAGAGAGAGAGAGAGATCTGGAATTCACTGCACTATTTATCTGTGGCATTTCACTGCACCTTTTATTTCCTCAACTTCCTGTTTGTTGATTTAGTCTTGATTCCTGTTTGTGGTTTGTTTCTCTTCCTCTTCCCGTTGTTGTTGTTGTTGTTGTTGTTGTTGTTGTTGTTATCATTGTTACCGTCATTACTACTACTACCGCTGCTACTATTAACATTATTACTACTACTACTACTACTGCTAATAATAATAATAATAATAATAACAATAACAATAACAATAACAATAATGATGATAATGATAATGATAATAGTAGTAATTCAACCACTACCACCACCACTATTGCCGCCACCACCACCACTTCCACTACAACTACCACCACTGCTAATAATAGAACATTCTTGATAAAGAGCAAATTTCTAGGTATTTCTTAATCGTTTTTTCCTCTAGTTACATGTAGCAATATCGCTCTGAATTCACTTTGTTAATCCCCTCCACCACCACCACCACCACCACCACCACCACCACCACCACCACCACCACCACCACCACCACCACCACCACCACCACCATCACCCTGCACACTGTATCCTTATAACTGTCCACGAAGACACTCTATTCGATGCCTCATTTGCAATATAATGAAGAGAGATATAAATTAAGTGAACTGTCATGAGAGAGAGAGAGAGAGAGAGAGAGAGAGAGAGAGAGAGAGAGAGAGAGAGAGAGAGAGAGAGAGAGAGAGAGAGAGAGAGAGAGAGAGAGAGAGAGCGAGCTGACTCTAATCTTCCGCACTTATAAATGTACATAAATTCAACCCTATCGTGTACCTTCCCTAACAGCCTTTCCCCTCTACACCCTCCCCTCACCCTCCCCTCACCCTCCCCTCTCACCCTTCCCCTCACCCTCCCCTCACCCTTCCCCTCACCCTCCTCTCTCTCTGTCCCTTCATGAATTCAGCCGCATCATGACCCCTCCCTCCCTCCCTCTCTCCCCTCGGACCCACCTGAGAGAGAGAGAGAGAGAGAGAGAGAGAGAGAGAGAGAGAGAGAGAGAGAGAGAGAGAGAGAGAGAGAGAGAGAGAGAGAGAGAGAGATTTTCAGCACCCTACATCACGCTTGGCAAATAATACTCAGCCACTTTCATTTTTTATCTTACCTTCCTGCCCCACTTACCTTCCCTGTCTTTATTTTCCTTAATTTACCTTAACTTTCTAAATCTCCTTTCTCCTGATATAATGCGATTTAGTTTATTGCAGCTTTAGTGAATCAGTTTATCTTACCTCTAACGTACCTTACCTTATAGCAGCATTATCTTACCTTACCTTACCTTACTACCCTTTACCTTACCTTACTACCCTTTACCTTACTATCCCTTACCTTACTGAAACCAGATCGTATCGTAAGGAAATATGAGATACCTTACCTTACATTGCCTTGCTGTATTGGTCTTACCTAGAATTGTTCACACCGTTTGATCTCACCTGAGCATGAATTAAAGATTGATAATTAGTCATTCTCCCAGGTTAAGTAATTATTGATGAGATTCAGCCTCACCTTTTTACCTCTGGGTTATGTTTTCATCCAAGTCATTATTAATAAGACTATTACCATAACGACACAATTATAATCATTACATTGAAAAACAGTGATCATTAAAACGACTATTTCTTCTGAATTAATATCATAACTATTTTCTGTGTTGAATAGTAAGGATTATATGTGTAAAGTTACCTTCATGTGAGGACTGAAGCTTAATTATACAGCTGTAAAAAGGGATGACACGGAGACAAGAATAAGTGATGTCAAGGGAAAGAGGACATGTGGTAGCGGTGGCTGTAACATGTGGTAGCGGTGGCTGTAACATGTGGTAGCGGTGGCTGTAACATGTGGTAGCGGTGGCTGTAACATGTGGTAGCGGTGGTTGTAACATGTGATAGTGATGTTGTAGGGACCAGTTGTATGTGAGGTGAAGCCACTGACCTACGTTATGAAACCAAACATATCGCCGCTGTTCTTTATGTCAATGGAACAAGCGATATTATGATGTGTAGTAGTAGTAGAAATGTAGTAGTAGTAGTAGTAGAAATATAGTAGTAGTAGTAGTAGTAGTTGTTGTAGATGTAATGATGTTAGGTTTAAGTGATTCATTACAGTACTATTACTATTTTTTCCTATCATTCCAATTGGTAGTAGTAGTGGTAGTATTGATAATAATTGAAGGAAAAATAATATAAGGATAAGTGATGATATATAAAAAAATATATATATAAAAAAAGCCGTGAGAACAATTTACAATACCAAAAATATATGTTGAATAATCATTAAAAAAAAAAAAAACAGGCTATGAATAAACTGACGCTCAAAAAAAGGATAAAACTATAAAAAGATTGTTATGCCTGTGTGTGTGTGTGTGTGTGTGTGTGTGTGTGTGTGTGTGTGTGTGTGTGTGTGTGTGTGTGTGTGTGGGTGAGGGTGTGTTATCAAACA
>JAPQNM010000020.1:4373592-4393592 GCA_029783475.1 Metacarcinus magister
GAGGAGCCAGCTGAAGTAGCTTCCTCCACCTTATTTACGACTTATTTTCCTGCCACGAAATACGACTCACAGATCAGTGTAGCCAGATCGACGCGGGAGGGGAAAAATAGGACTTATCTCTCAGTGTTGCCAGATCCTGAAAACAGCCTTGGGTTTTGTTTTGATTAAGTGTGTATTGGGCACATTAAGTGAGTGTGGGTGTGTGTGTGTGTGGGTGTGTGTGTGTGTGTGTGTGTGTGTGTGTGTGTGTGTGTGTGTGTGTGTGTGTGTATGTGTGTGTGTGTGTGTGTATGTGTGTGATTTATATGTTAATCTTTGCTGTATTGGAGACTAGAAAATTAGGTGAACTCTCTCTCTCTCTCTCTCTCTCTCTCTCTCTCTCTCTCTCTCTCTCTCTCTCTCTCTCTCTCTCTCTCTCTCTCTCTCTCTCTCTCTCTCTCTCTCTCGCTCTTTTACCTCTACAATTTTTTTCTTTCCAATCAATTCCACTTCCTATTCCCCTCTTTCCCCCTTCCCCTTTTCCCTTTTCCCTTTTTGCTATGTGAGGTGCTTTATAAACTGTCTCAAAGTTCTATACTCTCATGTGTGTTCCCTTCAGATAAGGGGAGGGAAGGGAGGGGAAGGGGGAAGGGGAGTTTGATCCCTCCCTGATCCCTCCTTCCCTCCATCCCTACCTTCCCTCATTGCCTTTCACGCTAGGATGAGGGGAGAGAAGGGGGAGTCAGTGGTCTAGGTGATGGGAGGAGCAGTAGCTAGCGAGTTGAACGTCTGTCTGTATTCCTGCCACATTGTCTCTCTCTCTCTCTCTCTCTCTCTCTCTCTCTCTCTCTCTCTCTCTCTCTCTCTCTCTCTCTCTCTCTCTCTCTCTCTCTCTCTCTCTCTCTCTCTCTCTCTCTCTCTGTGTTTTTACTTCCACTTTACTTCCCCTCCCTCTTGATTCCTCTTTCTTTACCATCCATACCCTAACTTTTACTCTCTATCCTACTCTTCCCCTCCTCTCATCTCCCCTCACCCTCCACTCTTCCTTCCCTCGTTTCCCTTCACTTGAGCTCACCTGTGTTGATTCAGTACAGGTTAGGTAGCAAGTGTAGATGCAGGTATCATGTGCTTTACTCTCATTAGTGGCTCCCAACACACCTTCTACCTGGGAGGAGGAGGAGGAGGAGGAGGAATTTGTGGTGGAGTTGGTGGTGGCGTAGGAAGGTAGGCGAGGAATTAGGTAAGGGGAGAAGGTAGGGATGGGAGGATAAAAGAGAGGAAGCAGGTTTCCCTCCTAGGCCTCAAATTTCCTGCCTTTACTTTGAGATTGCCTCCGGTGACCTATATTTCTTCCAACTTATCTCTCTCTCTCTCTCTCTCTCTCTCTCTCTCTCTCTCTCTCTCTCTCTCTCTCTCTCTCTCTCTCTCTCTCTCTCTCTCTCTCTCTCTCTCTCTCACGCACACACACTTATCATTATTATATTCTTAATTCACTTCCTTCCTACTCTTCATCCTCCGGCTCCGCTTCCTCCTCTCTTATCCTCTCTTCTTCCTCTCCCTTTTTCTCATTTATGGCTTTTATCCACATCATATTTATTCTTTCATTAACCTCGCCTTTCTCCATCTCCCATTTCCTGCCTCCTTCCTCTCACCTCCCTTCATCTCCCTCCTCCCTCTCCATCTTAGCCTTCCTTCCTTCCTTCCCTTCCCTTCCCTTCCCTTCCCCTCCTACTCCTCCCTCTCATTTCCCTCACTTCTGATAAATCGCCAGACATCCAGACAGACAGACACCCTAGGAATGAGTCACGATCCTCATAAAACGGGCAATGCAACGCCCCTTTCGCTCCGCAGTGTTGCCATGGAAAAGCTGGAGTACAATCTCACATGCATTGTTGCCAGATACCCACCTTCTCCACACCTTGCAAATCGCCTCATCTTCCTTCTCCTCCTCCTCCTCCTCTTCCTCCCCCTCTTTCTCCTCCTCCTCCTTTGCCTTGTCGTCGTTATCTTTTGTTGTCGCCGTCGTCGTCTTCCTCCTCCTCCTCCTCCTCCTCCTCCTCCTCCTCCTCCTCCTCCTCCTCCTCCTCCTCCTCCTCCTCCTCCTCCTCCTCCTCCTCCTCCTCCTCCTCCTCCTCCTCCTCCTCTTTGCAGTGTAAGCCGCCTTGCGAGCTGATGGAGTAAAGGGAGAAAATAACATCATAAAGATAATAAAGGAAGAATATGAGAGAGAGAGAGAGAGAGAGAGAGAGAGAGAGAGAGAGAGAGAGAGAGAGAGAGAGAGAGAGAGAGAGAGAGAGAGAGAGAGAGAAAGGTAGGTAGGTAGGTAGGTAGGTAGGTAGGTAGCAATAAAGAAAGCTAATAACAGAAAGGTTGGAATAGATAGATGTGATTACGAATATATTTTTCTTCCTTCCTCTTATTCCTACTTTTATTCCTCCCTTCCTTCTTATTCGTCTTCATTTCGGGGAACTTTCCAGAGGAGGTAAGCGCTTGAGGGTGGAAGAAGAGGAGGAGGAGAAGGTGGAGGTGGATGACGATGACAGTGGTGATGGTGGCGGTGATGGTGGTGGTGGTGGTTGAGGGTCGTGGTGGTGGTGGTGGTGGTGGTGGTGGTTGAGGGTAGTGGTGGTTGTGGTCGTCAGTCAGGATTACCAGCCCTTCCGATCGAGCCTCATTTCCGTGGCTTCCTGTTATCCAAGTCTGCCAGGCGTCGGTAGTGTTGGCAGCCCTGACCAACCCTGAATCAAGCGTGAATGTAGAGTGATAGGAAAATAGGAAGAGAATATGAGAGAGAGAGAGAGAGAGAGAGAGAGAGAGAGAGAGAGAGAGAGAGAGAGAGAGAGAGAGAGAGAAAAAGAGAGAAAGTTGGTGCAGCGGCAGAGCATCGGATCCAACTAAGGAGGATTAACTGTGGACTTTATTCCTCACAGTTATAAAAAAAAAAGAAGAAAAAAAAAGTATGAGGATTTCTATATTTTTCTCTTTTCCTATTTTTCTAATGTCTTTCCCATCCATTTTTTTTTATCTACCTCTAGTGAAACTCTCTCTCTCGATATTACCTGAATCGTACCCTCCCTCGGGCCCTCCATCACAGAGGTACGAAGGGAAAGAGAAAAAGAGAGAGAGAGAGAGAGAGAGAGAGAGAGAGAGAGAGAGAGAGAGAGAGAGAGAGAGCGAGAGATTGTAGTAATAATTAACAAATCCCACTGATTATAAGTAATCTAACAATTTAAAATGTAAAGATACCTTCTCATATTCTCTCTCTCTCTCTCTCTCTCTCTCTCTCTCTCTCTCTCTCTCTCTCTCTCTCTCTCTCTCTCTCTCTCTCTCTCTCTCTCTCTCTCTCTCTCACTGACTGACTGACTGACGTTCCCTCAAGCGCAGGATGAGGAGAGAGATTTGGCAAAGTGAATAAAAGAGAAATGTGCCTCATGCAGAGAGAGAGAGAGAGAGAGAGAGAGAGAGAGAGAGAGAGAGAGAGAGAGAGAGAGAGAGAGAGAGAGAGAGAGAGAGAGAGAAAGCAAGCAGATAGACAAAGCCAGTCAGTCAGCCACCCAAACATAGAAGGGAGAGACAAACATTATGTCAGCCTCCTGTTCTTTCCCTTCCAATATTAGTAAGAGGAATTTAATCCCACACAACTGGAACGCCAGGAGAGGACAGCAAAACACGTCCCCTCGTCCTGCCTGTCCCTCGGCTAATACACAGCATTATGCAAGCCCCACTAAAGGAAAAAAGAGAACAGGCAAGATTTCCCCCACGACAAGGAAGATCTCCACTGGGATATTTAGCAGAAAATATGAAAATTAAGCCTAAATAAAGAATTTTTTTATATATTGTTTTTTGATGTTTATTTTCTTATTGATATTTGGTCTTCTTTTTTTACTGTACGTTATAAATAGTTGTTATATCAGAATTTGAAGGTAAAGTGTGGAAGCATAGAGTCTGGTTAAGTGTATTTTCTGTATGTTTTGGTTTATTATATGTATGTTGTGTGTATAGTTTTAGGTGTATGTATTTGGTATTACATTGCGTGAAATTGTGACTTGCATTGGTGTACCTCATTTATTTCATGAATGGTCGCCTTTGCCCTAGTGGCGTGGCACTGAATAGACTTCCTCTTTCTTTCTCTGCTTCTAGTGAAGGAAAGAAGAAAACGCTTGCAACTCTGAATGAAATTTGTAAAATTCTTAATGCATTTTACTTTTTAATATACATATTCCGTG
This sequence comes from Metacarcinus magister, assembly GCA_029783475.1. Taxonomy (NCBI): domain Eukaryota; kingdom Metazoa; phylum Arthropoda; class Malacostraca; order Decapoda; family Cancridae; genus Metacarcinus; species Metacarcinus magister. Next base: position 4,377,798 of record JAPQNM010000020.1, read on the forward strand.
CGTTCTCTTTCTTTTTTGTTCTTTTCTCTCTCTCTCTCTCTCTCTCTCTCTCTCTCTCTCTCTCCTCTCTCTCTCTCTCTCTCTCTCTCTCTCTCTCTCTCTCTCTCTCTCTCTCTTTCTCTCTCTCTCCACAGTAATCTGTCACAAACTGTCATCCAACATCCCATAATTTCACGCCGCATCATTGCCTTATACAAACTTTTTATATATATACATTTTTTTTTCTCCACACACACACACACACACACACACACACACACACACACACACACACACACACACACACACACACACACACACACACACACACACACACACACACACACACACACACACACACACACTTTAACCAGCTCTTCTTTTTTTTGTTGTGTTTATTTCGTGAACAAAAATATTCATCTCCCTTACCAACACCACCTCCCGTCACCCCCTCGCCTCTGCCTTGACTTTCTCTGCCACACCATAACCATTTCATCACAATAGGAGTTCATACAAGTCGATATAAACACCACTTTATCATCCACTGTGAAATTTACGAGCACTTTGTATATTTTCTTCCTCCTTCGTTCACTCAAGTAATTACCAATCTCATTTCCTTTTTTTTTTCTTTTAAGAATTGTATGTTGTTGTTTAAATCACATTCCTCAGGTTAGTTTTTATTTACATGTTTTTTTTATTCATACGAGTAAACCTAGATGATTATTTTCTTCTATAAGTTGTCTATTTTCATTATCAGGTAAAAAAAACAAAAAAAAGTTCGAACTCAGGTATTTAGTTTCTTAGGTAAATTGTTGAGCCTTTGTGCCATCGAGGTAATCACTCTTAATCACTTTTCTTATCACTCTTCACTCACACTTACCTGGTGATTAAAAAAGGTGGGCAGTACGTATCCCTTTACCTGTACACATTAGGGAAATTCTAACAGCATATGTACCTGAGTTAATTCTACCTGTGTGTTGCTTAACGTAATGGAAGCAGTAAATGAAAAAAAAGATAGAGAGAGATTCCCAGAAGTAGGTTATTGAATACTGTAGAGAAGGGAACGTGCTGTATGTAATTATATTAATGTGTGTGTGTGTGTGTGTGTGTGTGTGTGAGTGTGTGTGTGTGTGTGTGTGTGTGTGTGTGTGTGTGTGTGTGTGTGTGTGTGTGTGGCAATTAGTCCTTCATTTATATTCAACTGTGTACGTGTGTTTGAGGTCTCATGGTGTCGCACGCACATAAAACCTTACATATGTACGTAAGATATGTGTACATGTAATTAGCGGACCATTGTCTCCTCGCTACTTCACTTTTTTCTTTGTCCCTCTTCCCCTCCTTTTACACTCCTCTCCCTCTCTCTCCCTCTCTCTCTTTCTCTCTTTCTCGTTTTGAATGACCTCTTCTATTCCTCCTTTCTTCATTTATCCTCCCTCCCTCCCTCTCTTTTCATCTCAGTTCTTTCCTTCTCTTTTAATTTCCATTTTTATTCTCCTCCCTCTCATTCTTCCCTCCCTTCACTCTCCCTTCTCGCTCTGCATTTTTTCTGTTTATTTTTGTTTATATTTATTTCTAGACTGGCATCATTTATCCTCCTTTCTTCCGGCGTAGCATTCACCAGCTTATTCTTGCATCCTTCAATCCTTCCTTGTTAGTCGATTCTTCCACCCGCCCTCCTCTAGCCCCTCATTCCTACCCTCCTACCTACCTTCCTCCTTCCCTACCTTCCTCCTTCCCACCTTCCTACCCTCCTCCTTCCCTCCCTCCTTCCCTCCCTCCTTCCCTCCTCTTCGCTCTCTACAGCAGCTGTCTGGGATCCTTCGCTCGTCCATTATTCACTTGTTTCCACGTCGGTCAGAAGAAGAAGGGAATTGACAGGAAACTGATGATGTGGAGGTGTAGAGAGAGAGAGAGAGAGAGAGAGAGAGAGAGAGAGAGAGAGAGAGAGAGAGAGAGAGAGAGAGAGAGAGAGAGAGAGAGAGAGAGAGAGAGAGAGAGAGAGAGAGAGATGGATGGACGGGTGGAATAACAAACTTGCTGACAGACGTTGACGGGACAAATCTATATTTTATCTCATCATCACGTGACAGGTGTTGGTTATTTTTTTTTGTTTTGTTTTTTTGGCGGGAAATGGAAACCTTCACTGTGACTTGTCTTTATTTTCTTATATTGCTTCTGTGACCTTCTCCTTTTTTTCTTGCTTATTATTTTTCTTTCCTCTTCTATTTTATTTCATTTATCTTACTTGTTCTCCTTATCAATAACAACAACAACAATGATGATGATAATAAGAATAAGAATTAATAACAACAATTAACACCGAAAAGGGAAGAGGTGTAAAGTTGATAATCTTGTGTAGTAAAGGAGAAGGAAAATACGATTATTGAGGGAGGAAGAGGAAGTGAAGTGAATAAAAGAGAGAGAGAGAGAGAGAGAGAGAGAGAGAGAGAGAGAGAGAGAGAGAGAGAGAGAGAGAGAGAGAGAGAGAGAGAGAGAGAGAGAGAGAGAATGTGCAAGATGATGTGGTCGAGGATGTAATAAGGACGTAGAAGAAAGGTAGGGAATAGGAGGAGGAGGAGGAGGAGGAGGAGGAGGAGGAGGAGGAGGAGAGGAGGAGGAACTGAGTGTGAGTGACAGGCTCCTGAAATATTGTTAAGGTACATAGAGAGTGAGAGAGAGAGAGAGAGAGAGAGAGAGAGAGAGAGAGAGAGAGAGAGAGAGAGAGAGAGAGAGAGAGAGAGAGAGAGAGAGAGAGAGAGAAAATCCCCATATAGAGCCTGTCGTTATGAATATGCTAATTAGACCCATAATCAGACCGGAAATAATACACTGATAGATTAATTAATGGTTTGAAAACTCTCCAAACAAAGCATTAGTAATTATCTCCACGCGATGCACACAAACAAAACCCAACCAATCACAGCCCAGCAAATCCTAAACCCAACCACATGATTGGCTCAAACTAGTAACCAATTGGAACGAAGTACTCCATTATTACCTACCTACCTACATTTTCCTTTCCATTTCCACGATTTCACTTATTACAAAATCTCATCCCTATTATAATAAGTTCTTTTTCCCGAGGAGATTCAATCCGGTATCGGTGTACTAAGGAGGATCAGAACCTGTTAAAGCCTCGTAACACTCGCTTTTGTAGGATCGTAAAGAGAGAAACTATTGTTGGTGTAAAAAGACTCGTGTTGGGTTACGCTTTTTTCGAGGAAGGAACGTAACTATGCTGATTGTAATAGCGTTGCGTTGATGTTTTTCAATGTGTTTTTACTTGAGAGAAAGTGGCAATATAGACTAGGGTTAATAGAGAGAGAGAGAGAGAGAGAGAGAGAGAGAGAGAGAGAGAGAGAGAGAGAGAGACAGAGAGAGAGAGAGAGAGAGAGAGAGAGAGAGAGAGAGAGAGAATGGGAAGGGGGCACATTCTACTCACAATTTCATGGTCTATAAACGGAATCTCATATAACATCAATGATCCGTGATGAAAATTGCCCTCAATCAATATAGGATAATGGTCGAACTAGCTTGTGGGCGAAAACTGCCTCTGGTCGAAACATCCAACCGTGACCAACCTCGTCTTCTGTTACACTCATCCTTTGCCTCTTGATGCCAGCCAACCAGCCAGCCTCACCTTGCTCTCTCCCGCGCGCGCACATGACCCATGATCCCAGGGCCTTTATGGGGTCACACATCACGCGTGGCTGGTGATGTAATGGCGCCGTGTCCTACTGAAGGGGAAGGGGCAAGGGGAGGCAAGGCACCCTATCACTGGCAAGTTTATCGAGGGTGAGGAAAAGGCATAGAGGACGATGTGGTAGTGTTGCAAGGTGTGGCGCCGCGCTGGTTCTGGCAACACTGCTTACTGAGTGTTGCCACCTTGTTTATTTGTTTAATCATTTGCTTTACCTGTTATCTATGTTATGTGTTTCTATGTTAAGTTCTTGTAAATGTTTCTTTCTGAATATTTATTTTTTATATTAATCTGTCTATTGTTAATATATTGGATGTGTGTGTGTTTCAAGGTATTTATCATAATCACCTTCCTGTCGAGTAAATGTGTAGCCATGACCATCGAGGCAGAGCAGCTCTCATCATATTTTCACATGCATCGCAAACTCAGGTATTCTCTCTCCATTATATTCCCTTCCTCCTAACGCGCAATGCTTGTACTAAATGCAGAAGCAGAATAGCGAAGCAGCTTGAATAATAATCAGTATTAGTAAGCCTCCGACATTTCCCGCTCAATACAACTTTACAGAATTTCCTTTTATATAGACTCAAAATCATCACCCATACATTATTATACTAAACCCTTTATAACATACAAAAGCTGGACGTATTTCTAATAGTGTCAATACCAGAATATACATTTCACAGCGGTGTCATATTCGTTTCTACCAGCTTTCCTCTATTCCCTTTCTCCTTCCCCCTAATCCTTCGTACCAATCTACCCCTGTCTCCCTCCTTGTAATCTCCACCTCCCGTTTAATCTTCCACCTTCCTCCTTAATCCCTAATCTCATCCATAATGCTCTACCCCCCTACCCCTGCTCTTCCCTTTAACCTTATAGTACCTGCCTTTCCTCTTCTCTAGTTATCTCCTTCCTCGTACCACCGATCTGCCTCTTCCTCCCTCTAAGGCTTCATTTTCCCGCTTGTGTTCTTTCCACCTTCTTTCGTCTCCGTCTTTCCCTCTGGTTACGTCTCCAGCAGTACTGTCTGTTTGTCTTCCTTCCGCGTGTTTCTCTTTAATTCTGCTTCTCATTTTATCGCATATTCCTTGAAGTTTGTACATTTTTTCTCATTTTCTTCGCTTCACTCCGTCTCGGCACATAAAGAGTAGGTAGTTCATTTCATTATGTACTCTTAGAAAACACGCAATTCAAGTCAAACTAACTTAATACAACTAAAATACACTTGGTCGTTCTTGAGGATATGTCAGACTCGAACTAGTTATAAAATCTGACCTGACCTTGTCTTAGTCAGTTTTACATGACTTGGTGCTACTGCTCACCATGACCTGACCTGACCTGACCTAGCATTATTTACACCCGGGTTCACCTGTAAGCGTCCTCACCTCCACCACGCAGTAACTTTGCCACTTATTTCGTTAAACTCGCCAAATTGTTTTCCAACTTTGCTCCAACTTTAATCTGAGGTCACTCGTGGATCGCGGTGTGGCCCTGACCAAGCTTGCACTTCCCTCGCTTTTGACCTCGCCCTTGTTGAGCCTTTGGTTGTGTGGCTTCATTGAAATTAACTTCCGTCACACTAATTAATTCCACCTTGATTTAGCGGCGCGCGCTAGTCTTGGAATTATGTTTTGCAAAGCCATGATTCCTTGCGTGGGTTTGAGAACGCATTAAAGAGAGAGAGAGAGAGAGAGAGAGAGAGAGAGAGAGAGAGAGAGAGAGAGAGAGAGAGAGAGAGAGAGAGAGAGAGAGAGAGAGAGAGACGGTAGATCATTTGCCACTTATAAACATCATGACAGTCTGCCAAAGAGCGCAACGTATCATGTATAATTAACGTCTATAATCAACACTCAATCGTTCCCGCTCATTCTCATCGTCCAAGGCCTCACATACGCACATCAACCGCTGCGCCATCTGTTGAGCTTTCTCTTCACCGCCAATGCGGAAACTCACTAACTAAAAGATACTTACACACACACCACACACACACACACACACACACACACACACACACACACGTACGTACGATTTCTTTCCGTGTTTTACAAAATACTCTTGCGTTCACTTCACCTGTACGTATCCCCCTTTGACGTAACGGTGACATAGAGTAACGAAATATTCAACGTAAAATGCATAACATAACAAAACACACGAATCTGCACCTGACTTGTTCGCTCTCTCAGTGTTTTGTGTTGCTTCGTGTTGCTTTGTGCTGCTTTGTGTTGCTTTGTATATATGGCTTGACTTGAAGGGTCACCTCGTTGAAATCGAATATCGAATGCAAGGGAAAAGGAGAGAGAGAGAGAGAGAGGAGAGAGAGAGAGAGAGAGGAGAGAGAGAGAGAGAGAGAGAGAGAGAGAGAGAATAGGTCAGTATTTCAGGAACGGTGAACAGAGGAAATTGAACTGTGCACCAAAATAGCTTCAATACCCTTACCTTCCCTTCAACCTCACGTAGTTTACTTAACCAGGAGGAATAAAAAGGTAATTTTAAAAACGCTCCTAAACACATCAGACTCGAGTTAATTAATTAGTTTGAGGCAATGGCATATGAATAAAAAGACAATTGTACAGGAAACTCCATTGTGGAAGGTAAAGAAAGACACGACCATAGTTTAAATGTTCAAAGACTTATGATGCAACAGCGGCTCTCAATGTGCTCTACTAAAGGATTAAAAAGGTGGCAGTGGTGATGCAAAGGTGACTGCTGCATTAACCTTTCACTGTTAATTAGAGAGAAAGAAAAATAGAGAGAGAGAGAGAGAGAGAGAGAGAGAGAGAGAGAGAGAGAGAGAGAGAGAGAGAGAGAGAGAGAGAGAGAGAGAGAGAGAGAGAGAGAGAGAGAGAGAGAGAGAGAGGGGATGGTTGGTAAAGCACGTGACTAACTAGATTCACTGGACGGAGAGGTGATTCATCAATTTAATAAAGATTGGAATATCACATCGCCTCGTCTAAACTTCGAGCACAAACCTGATCCAGCTGAACGAGCAAGGCGTAACGCGATAAAGAGAGAGAGAGAGAGAGAGAGAGAGAGAGAGAGAGAGAGAGAGAGAGAGAGAGAGAGAGAGAGAGAGAGAGAGAGAGAGAGAGAGAGAGAGAGAGAGAGAGAGAGAGAGAGAGAGAAAATTAGTGTTCGTAGTTGGTTGTTATTAAACTTCATAATAGTTGTAGTAGTAGTAGTAGTAGTAGTAGTAGTAGTAGTAGTAGTAGTAGTAGTAGTAGTATCAACTTTATATCCCTACGTTATTGAATTTCAGTTCCTCAAACTTAACGAATTTACACTTTAATAAGAGGCATTGAGAGAGGCATAACACGACTCGAAGGGAGTAGGGGAAGGAGGGGAAGAAGGGGAACGTAGTGAAAAGGGCAATAAGGGAGGCGATGAAAGGGAGATGAAGCTGATAGGAAGGGAGCAGAGAAGTGTGCGAATGGAGCGAAAGAGGAGTAGAGGAAAGAGGTTAAATAGAATGGACAGAGAGAGACAAATAAAAAGTGGGAATAGTTTTTCTCACTATCTCTTTGGTGCGTCATTCAGTAAAGTAAAAATAAAGATAAAGAAAAGAAAAGTTGTAGATCATTAGTGGTCGCTTAGATACTTTGAAAAAAATAGGTGTAATTAATGAATGTGTGAATGTGTGACTAAAAAAAAAAGGTCACGTGAAGTATTTCAATTACATCTAATGACTGGTAATTAGTTTTATGGAGAATTTGTCTCAATGTGTTTATAGTAGATATTTATCTGTCTATTCATTTATCTGTTTGCTCGTTATATATTTTTTCTCTGATTCTTAGTAATGTAATTTACCTGTATTGTTTGTTTGCTTGTTTTTGTTTATAAGTTCCCTTCCTATCCATGGGCTTTAACTGATAGATTGTAACTGTTACGTACATATCTCTCTCTCTCTCTCTCTCTCTCTCTCTCTCTCTCTCTCTCTCTCTCTCTCTCTCTCTCTCTCTCTCTCTCTCTCTCTCTCTCTCTCTCTCTCTCTCTCTCGTTCTCTCTTTCTATGTGTCACCCTCTACCCTCGTCTGTTCCTCGCTACTGGATTCATTTCCATAGAAGAGCCGCTGGATCACGCGTCTCTGATTGCGTTGGTTCAGGGACTCACGGGGGGAGACAGGCATGTGTAGGCAGGTGAATGTGTTAACTAACAGATTGTGTTGAGAAAGGAAGGATAATGCTAATACCGTTACATTCATTTCCATTATTGTTTCATTGCTACTACAACAACAGCTACTACTACTACTGTTACTATTTCTACTACTACTATTACTATTACTATTACATCTACTACTCCTACTCCTACTATTACCACTACTAATAATAATGATAATAATGATGATAGTAATGATAATAATAATAAACAGCCAATATCTTACGTACTTTTTTCTATTACAATAATCGAAAGTTGTATACATGTAGACGAACTACTATACTTATGTGAGTGGTGGTTAGTCTGTCACGTGATATTAATTTAAGGTAATAGCAACGTGGTGGGCGTGGTGAAGCTAATAACATGCTTAGGACATGCTGGGAAATCTAGTTGAAAAAGCCAGATGCTGTCTTTTATATCTCTCTTCTTGTCTCTCTCTCTTTCTCTCTCATTTCTTCCCTCTACCTATCTACTTTGCAATCTACCATTTCCTATTTTTCTTGCTAGCTTAAATGCCATACAGAAGAAAAAAATTATGATAAGAGGAAAACCGTGGAAATAGAGGAAAGATAGGATCAAGAAATAAGGGAATATAATACTTTTGGACGAAGTAAAGTGGAAAAAAGACATAAATAATATTTCGTGAAGCTTCGAAAATTAAGCCTCAAGACAAAATATATGAAGAGAAGGAAAGAGGGGAAGCATATCAGAGAAATAAGAAATTGAGAACAGGATTGGATGGAGAGCTTAGCAGACGAAGGAATGAAATATCTTTAAATGGGGGAGGAATGGAAGAAAAATGGGGATTGCCACTTGATAAGACTAACCAATCGAGAGAGAGAGAAAAAGATTTAAAGAAAGAGGAAGAGGAGAAGAAGGAGGACGAAAAATGAAGTGGAGAGGAGGAGAAACATTTGAAGGAATCAGGAAAATAAGAAAGAAGAAGAAAAGAAGGATAATAATAGAGGACGTCAATGGTGCAAATGAGTGTCTGGAGAAAGATGAGGAGGATAAGGATTACGATGAGGAAGAGGAAACAACAAGGAATAACATGAAAGGTTGATGAAGATAAGGCGGAGGAATATGACGTGGAGGAGATGATGGAGTGGTGGAAAGAGGAAAGGGAAGAAATGATAGAGGAGGAGGAAAAGGCGGAAAAGGAGGAGTAGGAAAAGGAGGAAGAGTAGGAGAAGGAAATGGAGGAGAAGAAAAGGAGGAGGATAAGGAAGAGATGAAAATATATGGAATCCTAATGATTACACAAAATGAGAAAGCGCTCAAGAGATGATCAAGACATCAAAGAAAGCGAGAGCGAGAGAGAGAGAGAGAGAGAGAGAGAGAGAGAGAGAGAGAGAGAGAGAGAGAGAGAGAGAGAGAGAGAGAGAGAGAGAGAGAGATAATGTTCCTTTGGCCTTTCTAGCAGGTCTCTGAGGGTGGTATACTCGTGTTCCTTTAGCCATTAGCTTCCTTCAGAACTCGTCAGGCGTGTCTTGTGCCGCGCCGATCACCACCGAAGACACGGAACTGGCTGAAGGGGGAGGAGGAAGGGAAGTGAAAGGTTGTTAGGGTGAAGGCAAGCACGTGTACAAATGTATATTTATTTATTTATCCTTCAGTTATTTTTTACTTCCTCTTGTCTTCTTTTTTTCTCTTCTCTTCCTCTTTTCCTTCTGTTTCTTTCTCCCTATTCCTTCATACAACTTGGATAGGATCAAAGTTAGTTATCTCTTTATATGTGTAAACTGATCCTGTTATTTGCTTAAGTTTTGCAGTTTATTTATTTATTCTTTTTTCTTTTAATCTATAGCGAAAAATATTCATTAAACATACATATCTGACCTTAGCATTAGTTAAATACACATAAAAAAAAACATCCAGGGAATCATATACTACTGGTACTCGAGAGGTGACTACTACCACTACCTTTGCTTTTACTACATCATCTCTCTGCTATACTAATCAAATAGACAAGGTGGAAGGGGAACCCACGCGGGAATAGGGACAGAAGTGGATGTATTTAGGAAGCAACATGACGCAACATCAATCCATCCTCCACTTTGCTTGTAACGCTAACCTATAAGGAGGTTCTCATTTCGGAAATAGAATTCGATCCACATTGAAAACTTGATACAAAAAAATGTTCTTAAGTTATCCTGTTAGGTGTACAATGTCCCCTTTTCACTGAGTTTGGTGGAAAGTTTGGTTCACGAAGCATATTACTCTATACCGTGCCTCTGCCCTTATTAGTAATGGGAGCCAGGAGAGTGTAACTGATAAGGCAACATGAGGAGGAAGGAAGGAAGGAAGGATGAAATGATAAAAGAAAGTGAAGGTGTGAGCGCAGAGGAAGCTGAGAGAGAAAAATGATAGAAGGAGAGTTTAAGGAAAAGTTCTCTGCTGATTTAAAAGGATATTAGTTAACAATATTACTAAGAGTTAAACAAAAAGGTGAATGAAGAACCGTAAATTATAGGTTGAATGATATTGAAACAAAAACAAAAACGTTTGCGCACTGAGAGGAATATATCATTTCACTAGCAAGGAAGGAATTTCAAAGCCTTATTTCAGAAACTCGCTGCAAAAACTGAATGAATAAAATGTTTGAAGAAAAAAAAACTCAATATCTCTGGGTGTCAGTCACTCGCTGATGGAAATGAAATAAAGAAAATAGTTACCGAGGGAGAGAAAAAAAACATTCCAATTTTGCGAATCGTAAAAATAAGTCAGCTTTGGAAGATGTGGGTGGAAAGAAACAAAAGAAGGGAATAGAGAACAAAGAGATACATCTTTTGCGGATAAATATTTTTTTTTTTTCACCGAACCATCTTGTTTGTCTCGACCGCCATCGCGTAGAAGGAAATTAATCATTGTGGGGAACGAAAAAAGAAAATTAAAAAACATTAGAAAAGAAAACTTGCTACGAAATACACGCTTTGTCCCCACAGATTCTCACTGGATATATTTTTTCTCTCGTTCTCTCTCTCTCTCTCTCTCTCTCTCTCTCTCTCTCTCTCTCTCTCTCTCTCTCTCTCTCTCTCTCTCTCTCTCTCTCTCTCTCTCTCTCTCTCTCTCTCTCTCTCTCTCTCTCTCTCTCTCTCTCTCTCTCTCTCTCTTTTAAATTGGTAGGATGTTATGGAATATATGATTCTTTCAGCTGTTTATTGATTGATTGAATCCGGGAAGAGATTGCAAAACAAGCCTTTTTTTTTTCCTTCCTTCACCTTTTACTTCAACGCCTCTGTCTTCACCTTTCCTTCTCCTCTTTCTTGTGTGTTATTTCTTAGTTGTTGTTTTTCTTCTTTTTTCATCATTTCGTTACTTATCTTACTGTCTGTCTGCCTGGCTGTCACTACTATCTCTTTTTTTCTCTCTCTCTTAACTTCTATTTTACTTTTCCATCACAACTTTGCCGGACTTTGAAGTTAACGTTAGGCCTCGTGACTGAGAGAGAGAGAGAGAGAGAGAGAGAGAGAGAGAGAGAGAGAGAGAGAGAGAGAGAGAGAGAGAGAGAGAGAGAGAGAGAGAGAGAGAGATGAGAAAGGTTATTTTGCTTCCATTATCATGTCTTTTGATGAAGGTTATTTGTGTGTCAACGTATTTGTTTATTGTCAGTTTAATGTAAGAGTTGCGGAGCGTGTGTGTGTGTGTGTGTGTGTGTGTGTGTGTGTGTGTGTGTGTGTGTGTGGTGCGTGCGTGTGTGTGTGTGTGTTCTTCTCTCTGATTGAGGAGTATTGGTTCCGTTGACCATAAGCGAACGTTTTACTGCAGCTGCTCGCCCACTGAGCGGGATCCAAGTAATAGCCGTCACCTGGTGGGAGCGTTTCCACATTACGCTCTTCCCGCGAACCCTGATTGCCTTTCGCGTGCCCTTGAGAGTTGTGTTTCTTCAATGTGTGCGTCTGTTCAGTGAATCTTCTCTCTCCGTTTGTGTGCCACGAGTGTTCTCTTCCCCACGTCTGTTTGATCTATTACATTCGTTTTATGTGTCTGTGTGTGTGTGTTTTTATTTTCAGTCGCTTTCTATATATGAATTTTTTTTAAAGTCATCTGTTGTTTTGTGTTTTGTAGAGCATGGAATTTTAAATGGATTGTGTGTTTCATGAAAGAGAGAGAGAAGAGAGAGAGAAAGCTGAGAAAAATAAGAAAGCGTCAAATTGTTTCGAAAAAGGTGAGTTGTAAGAATCAAAACACATGAAGGGAAGCGAGACAAAAATGGCAGGAACGAACTTTGCTTGGAAATAGAAAATAAAAGTACCTGCCTCTCCTTTGACGTGTAGTGATGGAGAAAATACTGTTGCCTTAAAGATATTGGAAAGAAATAGGTCAACATTGATCTAAGTTGTTGTTTTTTTCTTCCTCTTACACCACTTACTTCCTGCTTTCCTTCCTTTCTTCCTTCCTTCCTTCCTTCCTACCTACCTACCTACCTACCTACCTTTTTCTTTCCTTTTGTTCTTCTCATCTTTCCTCCTCCTCCACTTTTACACCGTCGCCCATCTTCATTACCCTAATATAGTCTTTCCTTTTGCTTTTTTTATTAATTTTATTGTACATTAATGTGTTCCACTTCTTTTTCCTCTTTTTTTTCGTGCAAGTCGTTAAGTTCCAGTATATCATTTTGTCATTTTATTATATTAATTGCGTGTGTGTGTGTGTGTGTGTGTGTGTGTGTGTGTGTGTGTGTGTGTGTGTGTGTGTGTGGGTGTGTGTGTATGTATGTATGTATGTATATATACCAAGAATGTGAGAAGGTTCGAAGGAGGGAGGAAGAGAGGTTTGGGAGGAGGAAGAATGGTGAGGAGGGGTAATGGAGGCTGTATCCCCTAATGGAGATGGAAGGGAGGCAAGGCTTCAGTCTTGCCGCGGAGGTATTCAAGGGAAAGCTATGCAAGGAGGAGGAGAAGGAGAACCAGAAGCAGAGGTGGGAGCAGATGGTGGAGAGAGAGAGAGAGAGAGAGAGAGAGAGAGAGAGAGAGAGAGAGAGAGAGAGAGAGAGAGAGAGAGAGAGAGAGAGAGAGAGAGAGAGAGAGAGAGAGAGATCAGTTGATACAAACAACTTGCTTTAATATTCAACGAGTCTAAGAGCTGAGTCGCCTGTGTGGAAAGCCTGCCGTGAGGGAAGGGCAGCAAGGCAGAGCAGGTGACAACATCTGCCTTTAATTCCACGTTAGGTTTGCTACACAAGACTTGGATTATGTCTGTAAATAACTTAATCTCCTCAATTCTACTCCGGGAAACTATAGAAAGGAGCGCGGTGACCTGTTCTTCCTGTTACGTCAAGAAGACAATATTATGTGTTAGACTAAAGGATATTCTTGTCAAGTAGAAACGAATAGAGATTTTTTTTTCTGTGTAAGGTAGGACATTTTTCTTAAGCTCATTCATGTATTGAGGCAAAAACCGTAATCATGATAACAAGAGAGAGAGAGAGAGAGAGAGAGAGAGAGAGAGAGAGAGAGAGAGAGAGAGAGAGAGAGAGAGAGAGAGAGAGAGAGAGAGAGAGAGAGAGAGAGAGATTCACCCTACTCGACAAACATTTTCAGACTCATATAAACAAGTAACACATAGTTCTGTCTCGAATGTCCGGACGTGGATGAGGAGAAAGAAGAGGAGGAGTAGGAAGGAGTGCAGAAAAAACAGTCGAAGAGACGAGGGTGCGAGGTGGAAAAGGAAGAGGGAAGGATCAAGTGGAAGGGAAAGACCAAGAACAAAATGTGGTGAGAGAGGCAAAAACATGTCGAGATGATAACTAAAAATGTGAGAGTGACATAAAAGAATTCTTATGATCACACACACACACACAATCTCTCTCTCTCTCTCTCTCTCTCTCTCTCTCTCTCTCTCTCTCTCTCTCTCTCTCTCTCTCTCTCTCTCTCTCTCTCTCTCTCTCTCTCTCTCTCTCTCTCTCTCTCTCTCTCTCTCTCTCTCAAAAGAAAAGTCTATTCACTGTGATCAAAGTGTAATACACCTAATGTGCCTTAAACTTTTTTTTTTGCTAACCAATTTCATAAACCAATACTTGAAGATGGAAGAGAAGAAGAAAGAGGGCGAGGAGGAAGAGGAAGAGAAGGAGGGCAAGGAAGTGGAGAAAGAGGAGGAGGGAAAGGAATAGCAGGAAAAGTAAAAGGAGGGCAAGTAAGAGGAGGGCAAGGAAGAGGAGGGCGAAGAGGAGGAGGAGGAAGAGCAGGAGGGCAACGAAGAGAAGGTAAAAAGAATATAAAAGAAAGAAAAGATTGGGATGGAGTGGAAATAAAAGGAGGAAGAGAACAGATGCAGCACCAGAAGAAGGTGTTTGACACTTTTACATTGAGACAGTCACAAAAGGAAACGTTTTGGGGAGAGAAACTTTATCAGAGAAAATCATAAAACGACCCAACTTGACGGATTTATGCCCAGCGAGAAAAGTTTCCGATGAGAAAGTTTGTCGATAAAGGCAGAAGCTAAAGGTTGGTGGGCTTCGTGTTGATACCATTGTGATCTTCTTTTGACTGGAGTACGAATTTTTTTTTCTGTATTTATACTATTAAAATTTCTAGCTTCAGAAAATCTACATAAAGTACATAAAGTTTAATCTAAGGTTAATAGGTGTTAATCATAGTATTCTAAAAGACAAATATTGGAAATTTAATGGATATAAGTGATATAATTTATTTGAGTGTTAATGTTAATCACGTTTTTTTAGGGAAGGAATAGAAAAACTTTTAAACTGAGAAACTGGTGTGTAGTTTTAGTCTTCTCAGAACTGTTGTTTGCGCGTCGGTTGTTAATTGGTGCACTACTTCTTCAAAGGTTGTTAAGGAAGCGTTTATATCTACCTCCTTTAAAGTCTTTTTTTTCCCTGATCTTCGAGAAGCAAGGATGAAAATGTCTTATATAAACACACAAAAAAAACATACACACACATATACACAGTAGTAGTAGTAGTAGTAGAAATAGTAGTAGTTGTTGTTATTGTAGTTGTAGTTGTTGTAGTTGTAGTTATAGTAGTCGTTATTATTGTTATTGGTGCAGCTGGTGTCATTTTTTACGAGAAAGACAAAATTCAGAGAGAGAGAGAGAGAGAGAGAGAGAGAGAGAGAGAGAGAGAGAGAGAGAGAGAGAGAGAGAGAGAGAGAGAGAGAGAGAGAGAGAGAGAGAGAGAGAGAGAGAGAGAGAGAGAGATTTAAAGAAAGTGAGAGAAAGAGAGAAAAAAGACCTACAGCAACACAATAGTATATAGAAAATGAAACATGGGTAGGCAGCACCGTAGACTATCTCATTACTTTTTCATCCGTTTTCTTTGCGTCCCTCCTGGTACCTGTTCCTCCCTGTGGTCTGCCATTAGCCGAGAATGACAGGTCCTGCACGCCACCACGCTTGTCTGGCATTAGTCAACTTCCAATTATATTGATCTCGACAGTTTACAGGCCGTGGAGGGAGATCAAGAGGCTAAGAGAAGTGGAATTCGCTTGTAAAGAAGTTTTGAGCGTCTTTGAGTGAGATTAACTGCCACCGCCATTCGTTTAGGATGAGAAATTTTTTATCGAATAATTTTTGTCGTCCACTATCAATTTTGTTTTTCTTGATGTTTTAAATAAAGATTCAAATTCACTACGTCCTTACTTTTATAATATATGTAATTTTTTTTTATCATGTATTCAAACTTTAGTATATGCAAATGCTCAATATTCTGTCTTTATTTATATTTCCATTATAACTATTCTTATTAACTTCCTGTGGTCGTGTTCTCCCTTTATCTTTATTATCTGGCAGTTGGCCCTGAGGCTCTGCGGTATTTCAAGGACTCTAACTGTTCAAGGGAGGGAAAGGCGTGGGACTGTATTGACTTCTTGCCGTGGCTGTCTGTCTCAAGTTCTTTATGAGAGGGAGTAATTTTCTCGGTCATTTTCTATTGGTAGCTATTCGTGTAATGTAAGAGAGAGTCAGAAGAACGAGGAGTTATTGTTATTGTAGTAGTTGTTGT
>JAPQNM010000020.1:4396092-4423592 GCA_029783475.1 Metacarcinus magister
ACACACACACACACAAGATTATACACCCACACACACACACTGCAGTCATCACCTTCGATCTTTCTCCGAAACACAATATTTACTCCTCTAACTATGTTCTTTTGCCTTTATCCAAAACTATTGTTCAAGTGCGTCATTGCAGTCACTGGCGAGCCTGAACGAAAATGTATGAGGGAATGAACAAACGTCAAGGCGTCCCTCCTTCCACTAACACTTGCAATTTTGAAACTGATCGTCCTCCTTTCTTTACCTTCTCGTTTGTGTCTTGGAGTCGCGTTAAACCTGAAAGCTTGTACCAAGTGACGTAAGATTCAACCGATCTTTACGATATTGTGTCCGTGAAACTTTGTCTTATTATTTATTTTGTGTATTAAAGTTTTCATGACCTTCGTAACTTTTAAAATTGCTTGTTTTTAAGACTTAGAGAGAGAGACAGAGAGAGAGAGAGAGAGAGAGAGAGAGAGAGAGAGAGAGAGAGAGAGAGAGAGAGAGAGAGAAAGGGAAAGAAAGATTAAGCACCTCTATTCAGACCATTCGATTCTCTCCGTGGAAACAAATAGACCGACTCAAATTCATAAACAAAGTGATCTGAAGGTTTAATAGTTGGTGTTGTTCTTGTTGTTGTTGTTGTTGTTGTTGTTGTTGATCATCGCAGCTGCGTAGGACAGGCCTCAGGGGGCAGGGGAGACTTTGTACAATTTACGCACTTTTTTAATCAATGTTTCAACCAGTGGCAACAAAATAAAAATAGTGCTGCGGCTGTACAGGAGTTGCCGGATAATAACTCGATTGCTTTCAAACAGGCGGGTTATGGCTACGTACGTGATGCTTGTTAACTTTTTTTCTTTCCTTCCATACGTATCAACTGCATTGTTTGGGAGGAACTGGCTGTGACTGTGAGTAGCTCGTGGCATATTAAGAAAAGGTAGTGCTTCCCTTATCTTAACTGCGGCGGTGGAGTCGAGCAGGTACGGCCTAGAGCGGGTTACGAGCAAGCAAGAATCTTTATTGGAATTCTCAGACCTGCCGGTGTTATTTGTGGTTAGGGAGAATTTAGACCACAGCGCAATTGCCTGCCAGGGGAGGAGGAGAGGGGTGAGGAGGGATGGGAAACCTGGTTGGGGGAGTAGGAGGGGAGAGACAGAAGGTGCGTGCCAGGGCCCCATCCCCGCCAGCTCCGTCACTGTGCAAGGAATCTGGTGCCTGACGCTGCGCCATAATGTTGTAGGATTTACTGGAGCCGCGAGACTGAAACAGGAACGTAGGTGTCGGGACAAATAATATGTTTGTTTGCCTCGCTGGGTCCAGGACGAGGCAAGGCCGATACCATCCTACCCCGCTCCCTTCAACGCCCCTTTCTGCGCCTCCCTCAGATTATGTCCGTACCTGTGTGTGTGTGTTTGTGTGTGTGTGTGTGTGTGTGTGTGTGTGTGTGTGTGTGTGTGTGTAGGTGTGTATTTAGGATCTCTTTGCATGTAGTATCTCATAGGATAGTGTTAGGATCTCAAATCACGTAATGCATAATCCACACAACCCAGTATTTTCAAGAACAGCAGCAGGGTGCATGCGTGGTCTGCTAATAAGTTAATATATAGATGTGCGGCAAAGCAGTAGTCTCCTTCCTCGAGAAACATAGCCATTGGGAGGGAGGAAGTGAACTGGGGTCAAATTTAATAGTGTTAAGTCAGAATAGAGTGAATTTTTGAAGACTGATTGCCTGTTGAACCTTCCTATTTGTTGGTATTTTGTTTGGTTAGGTTAGGTTAGGTTAGGTTAGGTTAGGTTAGGTTTGCCTTGCTTATTTATAGTTAAAGGGTTCGCTTATTACTGTGAAACTCGAAGGAGAAATTATGGATCACAAGCAATCAGGGTAAAAAATAGACATTAAGTTATTAAGTAAGTTATTTAAAGAAAGGTTGAAAACTCTCTCTCTCTCTCTCTCTCTCTCTCTCTCTCTCTCTCTCTCTCTCTCTCTCTCTCTCTCTCTCTCTCTCTCTCTCTCTCTCTCTCTCTCTCTCTCTCTCTCTCTCTCCCAAACACATACACATACATACACACAAAACAAAGACATAAAGTAAAGGTAGAGAAACAGCTCCAAAAATTTTCTTAATTTGGGGATAGCAAGAGTTACAAATCGTTCTCAGTCGCTCATTATTGTAATTTGTATCCCTGAGTCACGACATCCCTGGAGAGAGAGAGAGAGAGAGAGAGAGAGAGAGAGAGAGAGAGAGAGAGAGAGAGAGAGAGAGAGAGAGAGAGAGAGAGAGAGAGAGAGAGAGAGAGAGAGAGAGAGAACACAAAGAAAAAATTATACCAGCAATATAGAATGATATATTAGGAAATGGAACTTCTCAAAAAATCAAAGAAAGGGGAGTAAAATACACAGTCCTTTACGTATATTTTGGTTTTGAAAATGCAGCAAAATTAAACATAAAACTTTCCTCGCATCTGAAGGTGAAAATAAATATGTAGCTCCCTCTGAAAACATATAATTACCGGAAAATACTAAGATATTAAAGTATGAAGATTGTAAAAAGAGAAAAATAATTAAAAAGTGTCAGGTAAAGAAGCGAAATTTCAACCTGTATTATTCTAGTCAAGGGGAGAGAGAGAGAGAGAGAGAGAGAGAGAGAGAGAGAGAGAGAGAGAGAGAGAGAGAGAGAGAGAGAGAGAGAGAGAGAGAGAGAGAAAGAGAAAGAGAAAGAGAGAGAGAGAAATGTATACAAAAATCGGAAAAAGAAAATACTACCTGAAATATTACGGCAAGGAAAGTCAAATAAAACAAAAACAAAACATACCAAAAGGATACAAAACTGATAATATTTATTAGTCGCGTGAAAACCTTACAAATGATAATAATAATAATGATAATAATAATAATAATAATAATAATAATAATAATAATAATAAAACAATAATAAAAGGTGAAGAGGCAACACAATATACACTCCGCTGTACATGTCACATAATTTTTCTTTATTACACATTTGCCTGACGATAACAACACACACACACACACACACACACACACACACACACACACACACACACACACACACACACACACACACACACACACACACACACACTTGCAGATGTTATTTATTCATCATGTCATTCCCTCCTCGTGCAAAGTGGCGTCCAAGGAAGCAGCAAGGAAAGAAAAAAAGTTACAACAACAAAATGTAAGAAAATAAATATGATGATCAAAAGCACTCGTATACAAGAAGAAGAAAAAAACACTATTCCTTGTTTTCTTCTTTGGTACATATCTAGAGTCGTGGTGGAGACGTTTCCATTCCTAGTAGTAGAAATAGTAGTAGTAATAAGGGCAATAATAATCACAATAACATCAACACCAACACCAACACCAACACCAGCAACAATAGTAATAATAACACGGTCATAACATTGCCTATCACATGGTTCAGGAATCCAGAATATGTAACGAGAGTGTCGCTGGTCGAGCCGTGGACGTGCCCTGTTACCTGCTGGCCATTAGTTCGCCTCGCCGACGCTGTGTGCTCTGCTTCCCGTACCTTGTGGATGCCTCACGTCCTCTCCAGGTGAATGGTCACGAGGTCCACGTGTAGAATATTTATGTAACAGTTGTGTTGTGCTTCGAAAAGGTTGTGTTGCCTGTATTGCATTGAAGGGGTGAGGGGGATGAGGGGGGTGAGGGTTATAACGATGCATAGTTGCCTTTAGATTGCTTTCATTCACTGTTGTTGTTGTTTGTTTTTATTATGATTAATGTTGTTACGTAGCTGTATCAATTTGGATTCCATTGTTTCATTCGTACTAGTTTTAATTGGCGTAATCGCATTTATGTACCACGGAGGAAATATATATTTATCTAATGGATGTGTATTTAAGTGTATTTAGCAATGGTTGGGGAAGCTCATACATCGGTTGCTTCTTTCAATTGGACTCTCTGTGTATCTATTCTACGCGTACTGCCCACCAATCAACCTCATTCACCCACTCCAGCCGCACGTCCATCCCACTCCACTCGTCCCCTTCACTCTGGTTTTCCTCTCCCCTTCCTCGTGTTTTCCATCCTAACTACACACACTTCGTCCTGCCGTGCCCTTCCATGCCTTTCCCCTCTTTACATTCACACTATTCCGTCCATTTTCTATATTACCATCATTTCCCCTTACCCTCGTCCACTCAGGAGAAGGCTTTCCACTTTTTCTGTATTCCCAAAATGTAATGTAGATAGCAGGGAAACTTTCAATGTATTGGTGGTAGTAGAAAGCTTCCAAAGAGACCACTAACTCTGGTATTACTTGTTTTCCTCTCATTTACATCCTTTTCTATACTCGAGCTTTTATATTTTTGTAATACCTTTCATTACTTTATACACATACACAAACACATAAACACACACGCACATATACACGACGCAAGCTCATCCTTCCTCCTACCTTTCCTCGCCCTATACCTGACGTTGAAACGCATGTGACATTAATTAACAGACAGGTGAGGGAATCTGACCGTAAATACGAAGTGATTTCCAGCGCCTGTCATCTGTGTAAAATGGTAATTTGTGCGTGATAGGCCAGCGATGTGATTATGCAAATGTACCATGAGTCTGTCTGTCAATTCACGTGTTCCCTGTAAAGTTTTGGTGCTGCAACGCCTCCAAATGCTGCATTCTTAATTATTACTATTGATTTTGCTGTTTTTTTTATCATTATTGTTATTATTGAATTATTATTATTTGTATTATTATTATTATTATCATTATTATTATTATCATTATCATTATCATTATTACTGTTATCATTATTATTGTTATTATCATTTATATTATTGTTACTGCTCCTACTACTACGTGTGAATATATTTCTTATGTAGGAGACTGAAATTACCAAGTGAGAGAGAAATAATTATTTCCATTAATTTTATTAAACATTCAAGGGTGAGATGTGGTTTGGAATACTAGTAATCAGAAAACTAAAGATAGATTCATGTTCAGCGTGCCTGAGAACCCCTACGTACCATATTTCAGAAGATTCGAAAGTTTCGAAATTTTTATGAAATTTGGCAGGGAAACCCCTTGGGATTTAAGCAAGAAATAATGTTTTTTGAAATAACTCACAAAGTAAGATATTTACGCAAATAATGTATAGAATAGTAAAGTTAGAACAGAAGAAGCTCGTTCTGTTAAGTTACAGTAAACTGCAATTTCCTTATAAGTAACTGAAAAAATGCACATTTTGTGTTTTTCATAAAACGTTTTTTTCTTTTCTTTTTCTCGGAATAGTATGGAAGCCATTGAAAAAGTAATGTCATTATACAATAGAACTAGGCAAGCTTAGTAATTTTGCTTATATACATTTGTCCTTTTGAACTAATAGTTTCGTAGTAAAATGGCAAAAACCTTTTCGACCCTAATCCTGGTCGATATTTACGGGCCACAAATTCGGAAATCCATTTCCGTCACAGATGGGTAACAAATTATAGTATAAAAGTTGTAGATTTTGCAATTCATAATAATAATTACGTTATGTTTTGAAAACACGCAAAAACTGAACATACAAATCATGCAAGAGTGAATGAGGCAAGATGCAGTCATTTGGAGAGAGAGAGAGAGGAGAGAGAGAGAGAGAGAGAGAGAGAGAGAGAGAGAGAGAGAGAGAGAGAGAGAGAGCGCATAAAT
Source organism: Metacarcinus magister (assembly GCA_029783475.1). NCBI lineage: Eukaryota > Metazoa > Arthropoda > Malacostraca > Decapoda > Cancridae > Metacarcinus > Metacarcinus magister. The sequence goes on from JAPQNM010000020.1 coordinate 4,401,761, forward strand.
AACGTCATGTGTTTACAAACATGCAAAAAAAATAACGAATAAATCATTCAAGAGAAACAGTAAATCTCTCTCTCTCTCTCTCTCTCTCTCTCTCTCTCTCTCTCTCTCTCTCTCTCTCTCTCTCTCTCTCTCTCTCTCTCTCTCTCTCTCTCTCTCTCTCTCTCTCTCTCTCTCTCTCTCTCTCTCTCTCTCTCTCTCTCTCTCTCTCTCCGTTCAGGTAAGGGTTTGCTCTCTTTACTCCGCGCACGTAACTTTTCTCATCAGGAGAGATTGATGCTACACGGGAATCGGATCTGAATTAACAGAATACAGGTATCTGCGGGGAGGTGCTCGAGGTGGGGCGGAGGGGAGGGATGCTGGTGGCGTGGCGGGATGAGAGGGCGATGTAGCGGTAAAGAAGAGGAAAGGAGTGATAGGAAGGAGTCTGTGTAAGATTAAAGAGGAGATGCAGGAGGAGGAGGAGGAGGAGGAGGAAAGGGATGGAAAGGCATGACAGGATAATGCATCCAAGCGGAATTATAACCTTGAAGAAGATATGTTGATGGTAAGGGATTACAGGAGAGAGAGAGAGAGAGAGAGAGAGAGAGAGAGAGAGAGAGAGAGAGAGAGAGAGAGAGAGAGAGAGAGAGAGAGAGAGAGAGAGAGAGAGAAAGAGAGATTGCATGTTAGGTAAGTGACCAATACATGTTCACTACTATTTCAAAGTCAAGAGAATCTAACTGAAAGGCGTTTCCATGTACACGAAGGATGAAGAAGAAGAAGAAAACAAAGACGAAGAACAAGAACAAGAAAGAAAAGAAGAAACGAAGGAATAAAAGATACTGATATAAAAAAAAAACTAGTAAACCATAACAAAATAAATAAGAAAAAATTGGAAAAAAAAAATGTATGAAACAGACACAGACAGAGAGATAGAAGGAGATAAAGATAAACAGAGAGACTTAAACTAACTCCGAGTCGTGTTTGGATGCACGAGTCTTCCCTTCCTGCTTGACTTTAACTTTCCTCGCCTTCGTGCACTAAGAATACACTGAAACTGCTTTCCAATTCTTCGTCCTCGAGCACGCCTCCACCCCATAATTTGCCTCCAAATGGCTCCATAACATCGCCGGAGTAAGTGGGGCGTGCCTTGCTTAGTGGTTAGTGGTAAATGACGTGGTGGCAGCGGCGTGGGTGTTTTGGTGTGTGCGTGTGTGTGAAAGAGAGAGAGACAGAGAGAGAGAGAGAGAGAGAGAGAGAGAGAGAGAGAGAGAGAGAGAGAGAGAGAGAGAGAGAGAGAGGGAGAGAGAGATGTGTGTCTTTTTTTAAATATATCTAAAGTAAATTTACACTATGTATTTTTGTTACGTCCTCGAAAGAGTGTGTAACTTGTTCATTTTATTACCGTATTTTTTCCCGTCACGTCCATCAATGTGTTATTACTTTCAGTTCAGCTCTCGCCTGCTTTAAACATTTATCCAGTTGAATTAGTGTCGAACATGATACATTTTGGTGCGGGTAGTGACTGTATTTTCCATTTACATAGTTTTCTTCTTTTTTTTAATCAATCTACACCTACACTTAAGCTCCATGGCTCTTGACACGAAGCCACTACTAAGGTTATATTTAATTTGCCTGTAGAGACCTGGTGTTGAGCCTGACAACGTGTACTGTTAATAGATATAGACATTTTCCGTGACGGTACAGATTGCTACAGTGAAATAGATACTGTGAAAGGTGATCATTTGCTCTTTTTCTTTTTTTTATAATGTGTTCGTGGTACCATTAAGGAAATAAGATATGTTTTTTCAAGGATGCGCACGGTTCGCTACTCTACAGGTCACAGGGATTCTTTACTTTGATACAAGATATAAAAAAAAAGTAACACAAAAATACATTAAAAAAAATACCAATAGAACCAAGTCCGTAAAAAATGGGAAAAAGGAATAAAACTTTACTCGACATGAAAAGATATTATGAAGGAAATATGAAAAAAAGAAACTCGTATACAGTTTTTTTTTGCAAATTACATACAAGGTGAGCCCAAAAGTGTCCTCATTAAGGTGAGAGTAACCCAGGTGAAGGCATGGTTACCTAGTTACTGTGAGGCAGGTAATATTACACATCCAATTAAGATGCCGGTCAGGTGTTGCTGAAGCGAAAGCTGATTAGGAAAAAGTTATTCATTAACAACCCGATTGAACAGAAGGTAATTGGGGCTGTGAGTAGGGATTGGGTGGTGATTGGAAAGATGAGAGAGGAGAAAATAGTAGCAGTAAACATTTTTTTTTTAATACGAAAAAGAAGGAATGAGGAAGCAAGCAAGGAAAGGAGGGAGATAATGAGGAATAACTCTGATAACATTGTAATCATCGCCATCATTATCACTGCTATTAATGATGATAAAACGAAACGATAATGATGATAACAAGAAGACCAAGAAGAAGAAAGAAAAAGTAATAATGGTATTAAGTAAGTCTCCACCAGAAAGAAAGGGACTGCCACTCTATCTCCTCCCACACACACACACACACACACACACACACACACACACACACACACACACACACACACACACACACACACACACACACACACACACACACACACACACTAATAACGATACCTGATACGAGGACAATGCTCTCTCCTGAGTTTCATTCTTCCTCTTTTTATCAATTTTTTCTTCTACCTCTCTTTCCCTTCCTCCTCCTCCTCCTTCATGTACAAGTTAAAGAAGCAGAACAGTAAAGGTCGAGGCTCACCTGGATATTACACTGGAAAGGCAAAGAAGAAAAGAGTTTGTGATCCCCTTTAACGAATGATTATATGATGTGAGCAGAAAAAAAAAGTGCTACAAGTGTGTTATGGTGATGATGTTTAGTGAATCTCATTAGGTTATATCTGTACATGACGGTGATACTGTTACTATTGTTATGTAAAAGCAATGATAATTAGTAAGTATTGTTAGGTCAAGATAACGCGAAACACACAACGTGACCCTGTGTGTTAGGTGGACGTACACATTGACCGTGTGTCAGGTGACTTCTCCATCTGGTTGCATCATTGCACCTTCACCCGCTGCTCATCCAGTGTTACTCTCAATTTATATATAACAAAAACAAAATGAAAATCTTCGGAAACATTAAGTGTATTGCAGTGTTGATGGTGTCCGTCGCCGTGATGATGATGAACTCCGCCTTGTGGGGCGTGGTGCCAGACGCCCACAAGCTGGGCCGTCTGGTGAATGAATGGCAATGCACAGGACCCCACACCACCCTTATGGGGAAGGTGCGGGAGTTCCTGTCCACCACCTGGTGGCTGGGTCCCCTGAAGGTGGGCTCTGCAAGGGATCCCCTGAAGGAGTGCGGCATCCCCGCCGCCCTGGGCTGGCGGGAAGTATTGCCCCTCCTTCTTGATCTGAAGGCACGTTTGGCCTGCCTGGAGGAACAAGTCCTAATGGCTGATAAGGAACACGAAGAATTTGTGTTGAAGATGCTACTGGTCGTGTGTTGCTTAGTGTTTGTGACTGTGTTTGGTGTCCTGTTGGCGCGGTGGACCTGGGCACGATTCACCCTGGCCCGGGAAACCCAATCATCATTGGTTGTAACTAAGATTAAGGCACGTAATCATGATGAGCTTGTAAGGCTGGAAGATTACACACTGGAGCGATGCATCATTGTGATGGTGTATGAAATGATGACCAGTGATGGTCTGATAATCAGGAAGGGGAAATACGTCCAGTTTGCCAACGACGTCTCCAATGAAAAGCACATTTCTGGTACATTTCTGGCACTGCCTTCTGTGGAAGGAGCAAACACACAGTCACTGGAGAAGGAAGTGGTCGCCGTCTCAGTGGTCGTCCCAGAAAAGGAAGGAGATGACGACAAGGCTGCCACCAGCGTGGTGCGCAGAAGCGTGCCGGTGCCAAGTAGGTTCAGGGATCGGCTGTGGGGGCACGAAGAGACCCACCTCACCAACCTGCGAGACAGGTACAACGTGGAGGTGTTCACTGATCCAAAACGTGGGAAACTGCACATTAAGGGAAGCAAGGACAATGTGATGGAGTGTTACGCTGCTGTTAGGGACTTGCTGGCGGAATGGCGGACATGGGAAGACGCTGGGTGAGAGCCTCGTTCACTCGTTACTCGCATCGCCTAGTATAATCGTTACTCACCGCTTCGTCAACTCGTTACTCACCGCTTCGTCAACTCGTTACTCACCGCTTCGTCAACTCGTTACTCATCGCTTCGTCAACTCGTTACTCACCGCTTCGTCAACTCGTTACTCACCGCTTCGTCTAATCGCCACTCTCCCAGCTTCATCCACTCGCCACGCTCCCATCTCCATCCACTCGCTACCCTCACACTGAAAGGTCTTAACTTTATGGTTGTCATTTTCTCTTTACTTCTTTGGATTTACAATTTCCTTAACCTGAAAGTTATTATTATAAAGTTATTACTGAAACGTTCATGTCATTAAACTTTTAAATATTGTGTATAGATGTGGTTGATTTATGTGTGGCATGCATGTGTAGTATGATAGAACACACACACACGCACACACACACACGCACACACACACTCCTTCTCCTACACCTCCTCTTCCTATTTCTTCTTCTTTTCGAAAACATGCTAATTAACACCATTTTTTATAATACTATGATAAAAAGTTCTTTACTTTTATTAATTTTTGACATCCCCCTCATTTTCTTTTTCATTTTCCCTGTTGGTCTTACTTTCCTTCACTATCCATCCCTTCATCCCTTTGTTCCCTTCTCTCTGTTCTCTCTTTTCTTCCTAATTTTGCTCTATTTTCTCTACTTATATGTCTCCCCTCCTCCCTCCTCCCATGCCTCTCTCCTATAATTTCCTCTCCTCTCCTCCTTACTTCCCTATTTACCTCCCACTGCCTGCTCTCTACTCCCTTCAGCAAGCTCCTTCCTACACATCTCCATTATCCCCTCCCCCTTTCCCTTCCCCTTTACCCCCATCTCTCCCTGTTCCTTTGTATTCTGCTCCTCTTCGTTCCCTTATCCCCTCGCCTTCCCTTCCTTCCCCTCTCACCCTCTCCTTTTTCTCCCTCTCACTCCTTATTCTTTCCTCAAACTCTACCTTCAGTCCTTGTTATGTTACCCTCACCTGACCATCATTACCTGACCTCTGTGAAAATGACATGAATTGCTCTTGATTTCAGATGTATATTTTTAGTGGAATAGAAAAATGAAATATTAAAGGTTTACCTCCCAAGCTCTGTCCATCCCTGCAAAGCCTAGAAATACACAAGTCATAAAATGTAGCACTGTCAAACGATTGCAAGAAGAAAATGTTCGTATAAATAGTCTAAGCTGCAAAATGAACACGTTAAAACTATGATACCTAAAGGGAAGAGTGAGTCTGGATGCGTGTTAGGTTGGGACGCTTTAGGACATCAGAGAAAGAGGAGTCTTATCACTTTATTGACAAGATGAATACATGTCTATTCAATGACTCTGTGGACGGTCTTGGATGAATTGTTATTCTATATTCCAAATGTGTAAAGTTGGTGTTGTTAGTATTTACACTTAAGTAGAACATCCACTCGCTGATAAAGAAATGCAAAATATAATAGAGCCTTTCTGTAAGCTTTAAATAATTGATATTCTATACATCCTTTTTCCATACTATATTTCAAGGCCACTGTATCTAAATTACTTGTTATGATTACTACTTTTAAACCTTACTATGAAGGGAGATGTGCATGGATTGTATATAAACGTTGATATTACTAGAGAGAAAAAAGAAAAAAAGTGTCATTATGAGATTAAGAGCAAAATACTTTAACCTTCCAGTGGTCAAACATATTACTCCTTTACCTGACCTTATAAACTTACCTTCGTGACCTGACATAAGTGAACCCTACTCCCCTTTGACCTCATATAGATACAAGACCTCTGTGACCTCAAGTAAACTGTCTGCCTTTCTAACCTAAAATAGACTTGCTCAAGACTTGCGTGATCTACCTGTGTTCAGTTAATGGTCGTTCACCCCCACTCACCTGGGCGTTACCTGAAGGAAGTCGTCACTATTGTATTGATTGTGAAGCCTCGCGTTTGGTCAAGGAGAACGAGGGTGGAAGGGAAGGGAAAGGAAGAGAGGGAAGGGAGGGAAGAGGAAGAGAAGGAAGGAAGGGGAAAGGAAGAGAGGGAAGGGAGGGGAAAGGAAGAGAGAGAGAAGGTAAAAAACGAGGAATAGAAGGGATATCTGCAAAATGTAATGTTAGCCTAGGAAGGGCATGTGAAATAGGAAAAGGGAGATAGAGAGACAGAAAAAGAAAGCTAGAGAGAGAAGAAAAAAACACATAATTATAGCACCTACTGATTAGATTGAAATGTTGGTGTCTGGAAAGGTATATTACACTTTATAGTAATCAATAACACCTTTGCCTTGCTTGTCATTTTCTTCCACCTAGTTTTTTTTTCTTCTTTTATTTTTTCTTCTTTTTCTCAATCATATTCATACTTTCTAATAGCGCAATGGAGGGTCACGTATCGCGTTTATTTCAGTCACCCACTTGCACGGAGGGAAATTACGAGGAGAGAAATCGTTATCAGGATATAAATTCTTAGTTATGGAATTAAATGTGTTATCAGTTTATCAGCAAATTATTTATTGCATATAGCAGAGAGAGAGAGAGAGAGAGAGAGAGAGAGAGAGAGAGAGAGAGAGAGAGAGAGAGAGAGAGAGAGAGAGAGAGAGAAAGAGAAAGAGAGAGAGAGAGAGAGAGAGAGAACAATATACGTCATCGTCTGATAACATAGTGCAAGGGTGGAAAAAACAAGAAAAATGGTATAGGAGGAGAAGGTCGGGAGAAAGAAAAGGAAAAGGAAGAAGAAGAGGAGAAGGAGGAGGTAGTAGTGATGGAGAGAAAGAAAAAAGAGAAGCATATAATCACATACATAAATATTCCAATAATTACTTTATATATATAATTAAATAAACCAGTAACAACCTTCCTTCTATCATCGTACAGGTATTGATTAGGTATTGGTCAGGTATTAGTCGTGTATCGCCCCGTGACCTTGTTTTGGTAAATGACCTGCGAAAAAATTAGGCTTGAAAAATGTAACTACTTGAAAAATGTGTATTAACTTTCACAGGTGTCATTAATAGACCCTTGCGTGTGTGTGTGTGTGTGTGTGTGTGTGTGTGTGTGTGTGTGTGTGTGTGTGTGTGTGTGTGTGTGTGTGTATCTGTGTGTGTGTGTGTGTGTGTGTGTGTGTGTGTGTGTGTGTGTGTGATAATTGCTCTACATGACAGGTAATTAGATTTGCCAGGTGAGTGTCATTCTGAGTGCACACCTTTATTCTACTTCCGGAGGTTAATTATCCATCACCCACGAGAATAAACACACACACACACACACACACACACACACACACACACACACACACACACACACACACACACACACACACACACACACACAGAATAACCAATGCTCAATCACTTTGTACTGAAATGAAAACTGAATATCACATGAAAAACCGATTTTATTTTCCTTCTCTCCTTTTGTTTATCTTTCGTTCTAGTAACACGTAAAATGCCGGAAAGAGACTGACTGAGTGAAGCTTAGAAGAAAGGGGGAAAAAAAAGACGTGGAAATCTACCTACCGTGCATTTGACAGGGAAATCTTGATAAGAAAACCCACTGATCCCTTGCCTTTACTTCACGCTCTTCACGTCATCCACCTCAGAGGAGCTGTATATCCTATCACACCCTGCCATGCCCCCCCTGCCCCCCTACCCCCACCCCTGCCACTACCACGCCCCGTTCCACCTTACCCCTTTACCCGTTACATCTGTTTTAGTTTATGTATTTTTGTGTTTTCTTAAGTTATTTTTCCTCAGATTTTTCATGTTATTTAGTATTTTACATTATAGTTTCCCTGTCATTTAGTAAAGTTTCCCCCTTCTTCCCTCCCTCCCTTCCTCTGCCATCATGAGGTGTAATTTCTATCCCTATGGCGTCAAAATATCCTGCCCATAAGGTGTAATTTCCCTGCCATCACCTAAAGTTTCCCTGCTTTGGAGTTGACATTTCCCTGCCGTTAGCGTGAGTTCCCTGCTGTAAACACTAATATTTTTCCCTGCATAGAGCATTTATTACCTTCCTTTTTTATCAGAAAGAGCTCTACCACATCTCTCTCTCTCTCTCTCTCTCTCTCTCTCTCTCTCTCTCTCTCTCTCTCTCTCTCTCTCTCTCTCTCTCTCTCTCTCTCTCTCTCTCTCTCTCTCTCTCTCTTTCTCACATCAAATAAGAAATCCTGAATGATACTGTTTTCCCTTCACATTGGATCAAAAGACATATATAGAAGAGATAGTTTTCTTACATTAGGATTCCTATTCAACGCTGCTCCGGTGGGCGTAATGATGAGGCAGGGAGGGAGGAAGGGAGGGAGGGAGGGAGGGAAGGAAAAGTGGAGGAAAGAAGGGAGGGAGGGAAGGTAGGTAGGAGAGAAGGTAATGTAGAAGAAAAAAGACTCGATAAAAGCAATCAAGCCTCTCTTCTTTCTGGTTCCTTTCCTCCCACCGTCCTCCTCCTCCTCCTCCTCCTCCTCCTCCTCCTCCTCCTCCTCCTCCTCCTCCTCCTCCTCCTCCTCCTCCTCCACCCCCTCCTCCTCCTCCTCCACCCCCTCCTCTTCCTCCTCCTCCACCCCCTCCTCCTCCTCCTCCACCCACTCCTCCTCCTCCTCCACCCCCTCCTCCTCCTCCTCCTCCTCCTCCACCCCCTCCTCCTCCTCCTCCTCCTCCTCCTCCTCCTCCTCCACCCCCTCCTCCTCCTCCTCCTCCTCACAGGACTTGTATTCATGGAGAGTAGCCAGTAGACGTGCTGCTATATGCTCTAAGAAACCACTAACTACGGAAACTTTTAACAGATACCAAGTGCTCAGCACGTCACAGGAGGCTATTGGAGAGACGAGGCTTCCAGCCGCCTCCTCCTCCACCCCCTCCTCTCTTCAAGACTCTTATCCTTGGAGGGCACCTAGGGGCGCTGCTAGAATCCCTAGAAAACCACTAACTCAAATAACTTTCAACAAATTCCAGGTGATCGGTTCGACACAGGAGGAAATTGGAGAGACAAGGCTGGTGGGTGATTCTATCATTCGTGGACAGCTAATAGAATTCAGTGGCCGTGCCCCAAATAATAGGAAGCGTTATTGTATTCCAGGAGCCAGGCTTGACGACATAACAGAAGTTTACGGAGAGGTCACCAGTGAAGCAGATGATAACACTCTTTTTATCATCCACGCAGGAACGAATGATGTGTCATCCACAAGACCTGAGGAGTTGCTGGAAAAGTACAGAAAGATGATCCGCCAGTTCAGGACAAAGACTAATAACATCGTTATTTCAGGTATTCTTCCCAGGATGGGTGCTGACGGGAGGTTCTATGGCAAGGCGCGCACCATCAACAGCAGACTTAATTCTCTCTGTTCACAGGAAGGTGTTGACTTTGTAAACCTGTGGGATAACTTTTATAATAAACCACTTCTTTTCCAGTACGACGGACTGCACCTAAACAGCGTTGGGGATGCACGCTTGGGCAGACTTTTCAGTGACCAAGTTATTCTCAATAGGTCAAAAAACGCCGAGCGAACGAGAGCAGCAACGACGTCGTAGTTGCTCCGTGTAATGCCACCGCTGATCCAAATACTAATGCCACTGCTGATCCACATATTAAAGTTTGTTATGTAAATGCTCGCAGCATCAGAAATAAATTCACAGACCTCGAAGCTCTCGCGGCGATGGATCAGTACCACATCATAGGAGTCACAGAATCATGGTTAGATACGTCGAACAGAGATTACATTGCAGAATTTCAGTTACCTGGTTATACAATCTTTAGCTGTGAAAGAGAGAACAGAATTGGCGGTGGTGTAATCCTATATATTCACAGCTCGCTCCATCCGATCTCCATTAAAACAGAACCCATCAACGGTATTGACACAGTTTTTATCGAATTAAAGAGTAACTCAAGTAGAAAAATACTCGGATTGATTTACAGACCACCGGGGCGCACCGCTGAAATTGACCGTTTACTATTCGAATCAATCTCCGAAACAATTAGTCAATGCGAGACAATTATTATGGGTGATTTTAATTTGCCAGTAACGAGATGGGGAAATCCGTTACGATCTCATACAGGACACGACCTGTACACGAACTTATTAGAGAGCGAATTACATCAACACGTTCACGAACCGACGCGAGACTTAAATACCCTTGATCTCATTCTTTCAACAAGTAAAGATTTAGTCAGTAACGTAAATGTCGGCCCAGTTTTCAGTTCTAGTGACCATCGAATAATCACGTTCAATTTGAAAATTAAGGAAATAAAAGTAAAAGACAGTAAGGAGAAGGTACCAAATTATCAAAGGGCGAATTTCATCAGAATGCGATCAATTCTAGAAGACACTGACTGGAGTGAACTGTTGTCAGAGTCAGATATTGATAAGTCATGGGAGGCCTTTACCACAAAACTGAATGAAGTTATAAGCGTATGTGTACCGTATCGATACAGACGTTCAGCAAGGAAGAACAAACCAAAATGGTGGAACGAAGAGATAAAAAACAGCCTCACTCTCAAAAAACATGCGTACAATAAGTACATATTAACTAAAAGCCAAGATGATAAAGTAGAGTTTGACAGAATTCGTCGCGATACTAAGAGATTGATAAAGCGTAGCAAGAAAAACCTGGAAGAATATATAGCGGAATCATGTAAATCAAATCCTAAAGAATTTTATAGTTTTGTTAAGAGTAAAAAAGCCCTTACCTGCAATATCGGTCCACTTACTAAAGGACATGGAAATCACACAAATGACGAAAACGAAATGGCTACAATCCTTAATAACTTTTTTGCATCCGTATTTACAGAAGAGGATTGTTCATCGTTTCAGCCACTTGAGATTAGAGGGACCGTAAACTTCTTAAATGATATACTCATAGTAGAAAATGACGTTTTGCAAAAAATCAATAAGATGAAAACAAACAAAACCCCTGGACCAGATAAAATTTCCCCAAGAATCTTGAAAGAGGTCAAGCACCAGATCAGTAAACCGCTTACAATCTTATTCAATAAATCCTTAAGAGATGGTAAAGTTCCATCAGATTGGAAACGTGCAAATGTAACACCAATCTTCAAAAAGGGGGACAAGTCACAACCCGGAAATTATAGGCCAATCAGTCTGACATCAGTTGTATGTAAATTAATGGAGACAATCATTCGTGACAATGTGGTGAAATTCCTTGAAGACAACGATATAATAAAACCATCACAACATGGTTTTCGTAATAAACGTTCATGCTTAACTAACTTATTAGACTTCTTCCACAATGTTTTTGACGCGTACGATGAAAGCAGAGCAGTAGATGTCATATATCTGGATTTTCAAAAGGCTTTTGATAAAGTACCTCATCAACGATTGCTTAATAAACTAATGACTCATGGTATCTCTGGTAGCATTTACAATTGGCTTCTGGACTGGCTCTCTGAACGTAAGCAGAGAGTAGTCTTAAACGGTGTCTCCTCTCAATGGTTAAACGTTAAAAGTGGCGTACCACAAGGCTCAGTGCTTGGTCCTGTCTTATTTTTGATATATGTTAATGACATAGATGATGGGATCACTTGCAAAATATCGAAATTCGCTGACGATACGAAAATTCTCAGCAAAGTAACTACGACAATTGACAGAGAAGTCTTACAATCAGACCTAGATCGACTAACGTCTTGGGCCAATAAATGGCAAATGAAATTTAACGTTGAAAAATGCAAGGTACTACACATCGGAAGAAATAATGATCACGTTCAGTACTCAATGAATGGTAAATCACTTTCTACAGTAAATAAAGAAAAAGATCTGGGAATCACAATATCAAACGATTTAAAACCCAGTCAACATTGTTCAGAGGTAGTTAAAACTGCTAACAGATTGGTCGGCTTTATTGGGCGTACTTTCGAAAATAAATCAGAAAAAGTCATATTAAAACTGCATAATTCACTAGTACGACCCCATCTTGAGTATTGCGTACAGTTTTGGTCCCCATATTACAGAAAGGACATTGACAAACTGGAAAGAGTCCAGCGAAGAATAACAAAAATGATTCCAAGGCTGAAAAATAAACCTTATGAAGAAAGACTTAAAGAACTAAACTTATTCAGCCTAGAAAAACGAAGGATGCGAGGGGATTTAATTGAAATGTTCAAGATAATCAAAGGATTCGATAATATCAATGTAGAAGATTACATTACTTTTGATCGATCAAATATAACAAGACGACGTCATTCTTTTAAGATTACTGGTAAAAGATTCACATCAAACGAAGCCAAGCACTTCTTTTTCAATCGGATCGTTAACGTTTGGAACTCCCTGCCCGCCAATATCGTCGACAGTAAAACAATTACTACGTTCAAAAATAGACTTGACAAATATTTAGAAGCCAATCCACAACTAAAATACTATCCGTTAACGTAGCAAACTTTGAGTAAGTTCATCCTGATGTACCTAATTTACGAAATGTCGATTCAAAAGACGTCGCTAGTGGCCTGACATCGCTTGCCAGGAAGTAGTGGTAGCAGTAGTGGTAGTGACAGTATGGTCTTGGTTGGCCTTCCTTTCCCTGCCAGCCATGGCTGGGGAGAGAAGCCTTCACCCTTACTATCCTGTATCCTACACTCTAGAGTAGATAGTGTAGTCTCACAAACAGCCTCGTAAGGGCCAGCAGGCCTGTTGTTGTTTGTTCTTCCTATGTGTTCCTATGTGTTCCTCCTCCTCCTCCTCCTCCTCCTCCTCCTCCTCTTGTAGCTTTGTCATTTTCCGTGCTATTCGGTTTCATATCTCTCTCTCTCTCTCTCTCTCTCTCTCTCTCTCTCTCTCTCTCTCTCTCTCTCTCTCTCTCTCTCTCTCTCTCTCTCTCTCTCTCTCTCTCTCTCTCTCTCTCACTTTGTACATTCTTTGATTTCTTGTTTTCATGTTGATCTTTTTTTCTTTCTTAAGTTTCTTCCACTTTCTTTTCCTTCCCTTCGTCTCTGTTCTTCCTCTGCCCTTTATCTTCTTTATACGTTTTATTTTTCCCCTCTGTTACTTCTTCGCCTAAAGATTTCTCGCCATACTTCTATTTCCTTCTTTCTTTCCCCTCCCTTTTACATCTCAATTTTTTATTTCTTCTCTCCCTTCTCCGTTCGTTACATCACCATCCTTCTCCCTTTTTTCCTTTCGTCTCTCACTTTGTATGCTTTTCCCGCTGTACCTCTTCACCTTCCTTCCCTCCTTCATTATCTAGAACCTTTTATTTTATATCTCCTTCCCTACCTCCCTCCCTCCCTCCCTCCCTCCCTCCCTCCCTCTCTCCTTCCTTCCCTCCCTCCCTCCCTCCTATCTACTAATATTCATAATGACAGTTGTACAGTTTAATTAGATGTATCAGATGCTGCAATGATGTTTCCAATATCTCTAATAGCTTTCGAGAAAATGAGGAGGAAATTCATGTTTTTATATATATATAAAGTTTTATTTTACTGCGTAATTATTAGTCATAGAACAAATATTCATAATATCAGTTGTACAGTTTAATTAGGTGTATCAGATGCTGCAATGATATTGCCAATATCTCTAATAACTTTCGAGAAATTAAGGAGGAAAGTCATGTTTTTATATATATATTAAGTTTCATTTTACTGCGTAATTATTAGTCATAGAACAAATATTCATAATGACAGATGTACAGTTTAATTATGTGTATCAGATGCTGCAATGATATTTCCAATATCTCTAATAGCTTTCGAGAAAATGAGGAGGAAAGTCATGTTTTTAAATAAATATTAAGTTTCATTTTACTGCGTAATTATTAGTCATAGAACAAATATTCATAACCACAGTTGTACAGTTTAATTAGGTGAATCAGATGCTGCAATGATATTTCCAATAACTCTAATAGCTTTCGAGAAAATGAGGAGGAAAGTCATGTTTTTAAATAAATATTAAGTTTCATTTTACTGCGTAATTATTAGTCATAGAACAAATATTCACAATATCAGTTGTACAGTTTAATTAGGTGTATCAGATGCTGCAATAATATTTCCAATATCTCTAATAGCTTTCGAGAAAATGAAGAGGAAATTCATGTTTTTATATAAATATAAAGTTTAATTTTACAGCGTAATTATTAGTCATAGAAAAAATATTCATAATATCAGTTGTAGAGTTTAATTAGGTGTATCAGATGCTGCAATGATATTTCCAATATCTCTAATAGCTTTCGAGAAAATGAGGAGGAAAGTCATGTTTTTAAATAAATATTAAGTTTCATTTTACTGCGTAATTATTAGTCATAGAACAAATATTCATAACCACAGTTGTACAGTTTAATTAGGTGAATCAGATGCTGCAATGATATTTCCAATAACTCTAATAGCTTTCGAGAAAATGAGCAGGAAAGTCATGTTTTTATATAAATATTAAGTTTCATTTTACTGCGTAATTATTAGTCATAGAACAACTATTCATAATGATAGTTGTACAGTTTAATTAGGTGTATCAGATGCTGCAATGATATTTCCAATATCTCTAATAGCTTTCGGGAAAATGAGGAGGAAAGTCATGTTTTTAAATAAATATTAAGTTTCATTTTACTGCGTAATTATTAGTCATAGAACAAATATTCACAATATCAGTTGTACAGTTTAATTAGGTGTATCAGATGCTGCAATGATATTTCCAATATCTCTAATAGCTTTCGAGAAAATAAAGAGGAAATTCATGTTTTTATATAAATATAAAGTTTAATTTTACAGGGTAATTATTAGTCATAGAAAAAATATTCATAATATCAGTTGTACAGTTTAATTAGGTGTATCAGATGCTGCAATGATATTTCCAATATCTCTAATAGCTTTCGAGAAAAGGAGGAGGAAAGTCATGTTTTTAAATAAATATTAAGTTTCATTTTACTGCGTAATTATTAGTCATAGAACAAATATTCATAACCACAGTTGTACAGTTAAACTAGGGGAATCAGATGCTGCAATGATATTTCCAATATCTCTAATAGCTTTCGAGAAAATGAGGAGGAAATTCATGTTTTTATATAAATATAAAGTGTTATTTTACTGCGTAATTATTAGTCATAGAACAAATATTCATAATATCAGTTGTATAGTTTAATTAGGTGTATCAGATGCTGCAATGATATTTCCAATATCTCTAATAGCTTTCGAGAAATTGAGAGGAAAGTCATGTTTTTAAATAAATATTAAGTTTCATTTTACTGCGTAATTATTAGTCATAGAACAAATATTCACAATATCAGTTGTACAGTTTAATTAGGTGTATCAGATGCTGCAATGATATTTCCAATATCTCTAATAGCTTGCGAGAAAATGAAGAGGAAAATCATGTTTTTATATAAAAATACGGTTTTATTTTACTGCTTAATTATTAGTCATAGAACAAATATTCATAATATCAGTTGTACAGTTGAATTAGGTGTATCAGATGATGCAATGATATTTCCAATATCTCTAATAGCTTTCGAGAAAACGAGGAAGAAAGTAATTTTAAAAAAAGTAAAATTCAGTATTTATTAGTACTAGTGAAAATATTCATAATGACAGTAGTAGATTTTCATCAGGTCTATCAGATGCTGCAATGATATTTCCAATATCTCTAATAGCTTTCGAGAAAATGAGGAGGAATGTCATGTTTTTATATAAATATATAGCTTGATTTTACTGCGTAATTATTAGTCATAGAATAAATATTCATAATGTCAGTTTTACAGTTTAATTAGGTCTATCAGATGCTGCAGTGATATTTCCAATATCTCTAGTAGCTTTCGAGAAAATTAGGAGAAAAGTTATGTTTATATAGAAATATTAAGTTTCATTTTACTGAGTAATTATTAGTCATAGAAATAATATTCATAATGACAGTTGTACAGTTTAATTAGTTGTATCAGATGCTGTAATGATATTTCATATATCTCTAATAGCTTTCGAGAAAATTAGGAGGAAAGTCATGTTTTTATATAAATATAAAGTTTAATTTTACTGCGTAATTATTAGTCATAGAACAAATATTCATAATTTCAGTTTTACAGTTTAATTAGGTCTATCAGATGCTGCAGTGATATTTCCAATATCTCTAATAGCTTTCGAGAAAATGAGGAGGAGATTCATGTTTTTATATAAATATTAAGTTTCATTTTACTGCGTAATTATTAGTCATAGAAAAAATATTCATAATGACAGTTGTACAGTTTAATTACGTGTATCAGATGCTGCAATCATATTTCCAATATCTCTAATAGCTTTCGGGAAAATGAGTAGGAAAGTCATGTTTTTATATAAATATTAAGTTTCATTTTACTGCGTAATTATTAGTCATAGAACAACTATTCATAATGATAGTTGTACAGTTTAATTAGGTGTATCAGATGCTGCAATGATATTTCCAATATCTCTAATAGCTTTCGGGAAAATGAGGACGAAAGTCATGTTTTTAAATAAATATTAAGTTTCATTTTACTGCGTAATTATTAGTCATAGAACAAATATTCACAATATCAGTTGTACAGTTTAATTAGGTGTATCAGATGCTGCAATGATATTTCCAATATCTCTAATAGCTTTCGAGAAAATGAAGAGGAAATTCATGTTTTTATATAAATATAAAGTTTAATTTTACAGCGTAATTATTAGTCATAGAAAAAATATTCATAATATCAGTTTTACAGTTTAATTAGGTGTATCAGATGCTGGTATGATATTTCCAATATCTCTAATAGCTTTCGAGAAAATGAGGAGGAAAATCATGTTTTTAAATAAATATTAAGTTTCATTTTACTGCGTAATTATTAGTCATAGAACAAATATTCATAACCACAGATGTACAGTTTAATTAGGGGAATCAGATGCTGCAATGATATTTCCAATATCTCTAATAGCTTTCGAGAAAATGAGGAGGAAATTCATGTTTTTATATAAATATAAAGTTTTATTTTACTGCGTAATTATTAGTCATAGAACAAATATTCATAATATCAGTTGTACAGTTTAATTAGGTGTATCAGATGCTGCAATGATATTTCCAATATATCTAATAGCTTTAGAGAAATTGAGGAGGAAAGTCATGTTTTTATATATATATTAAGTTTCATTTTACTGCGTAATTATTAGTCATAGAACAAATATTCATAATAACAGATGTACAAATTAATTATGTGTATCAGATGCTGCAATGATATTTCCAATATCTCTAATAGCTTTCGAGAAAATGAGGAGGAAAGTCATGTTTTTAAATAAATATTAGGTTTCATTTTACTGCGTAATTATTAGTCATAGAACAAATATTCATAATATCAGTTGTACAGTTTAATTAGGTCTATCAGATGCTGCAATTATATTTCCAATATCTCTAATAGCTTTCGAGAAAATGACGAGGAAAATCATGTTTTTATGTAAAAATACGGTTTTATTTTACTGCGTAATTATTAGTCATAGAACAAATATTCATAATATCAGTTGTACAGTTGAATTAGGTGTATCAGATGATGCAATGATATTTCCAATATCTCTAATAGCTTTCGAGAAAACGAGGAAGAAAGTAATTTTAAAAAAAGTAAAATTCAGTATTTATTAGTACTAGTGAAAATATTCATAATGACAGTAGTAGATTTTAATCAGGTCTATCAGATGCTGCAATGATATTTCCAATATCTCTAATAGCTTTCGAGAAAATGAGGAGGAATGTCATGTTTTTATATAAATATATAGTTTGATTTTACTGCGTAATTATTAGTCATAGAACAAATATTCATAATGTCAGTTTTAGAGTTTAATTAGGTCTATCAGATGCTGCAGTGATATTTCCAATATCTCTAATAGCTTTCGAGAAAATGAGGAGAAAAGTTATGTTTATATAGAAATATTAAGTTTCATTTTACTGAGTAATTATTAGTCATAGAACAAATATTCATAATGACAGTTGTACAGTTTCATTAGTTGTATCAGATGCTGTAATGATATTTCCAATATCTCTAATAGCTTTCGAGAAAATTAGGAGGAAAGTCATGTTTTTATATAAATATAAAGTTTAATTTTACTGCGTAATTATTAGTCATAGAAACAAATATTCATAATTTCAGTTTTACAGTTTAATTAGGTCTATCAGATGCTGCAGTGATATTTCCAATATCTCTAATAGCTTTCGAGAAAATGAGGAGGAGATTCATGTTTTTATATAAATATTAAGTTTCATTTTACTGCGTAATTATTAGTCATAGAACAAATATTCATAACCACAGTTGTACAGTTTAATTAGGTTAATCAGATGCTGCAATGATATTTCCAATATCTCTAAGAGCTTTCGAGAAAATGAGGAGGAAAGTCATGTTTTTAAATAAATATTAAGTTTCATTTTACTGCGTAATTATTAGTCATAGAACAAATATTCATAACCACAGTTGTACAGTTTAATTAGGTGAATCAGATGCTGCAATGATAATTCCAATATCTCTAATAGCTCTCGAGAAAATGAGGAGGAAAGTCATGTTTTTATATAAATATTAAGTTTCATTTTACTGCGTAATTATTAGTCATAGAACAACTATTCATAATGATAGTTATACAGTTTAATTAGGTGTATCAGATGCTGCAATGATATTTCCAATATCTCTAATAGCTTTCGGGAAAATGAGGAGGAAAGTCATGTTTTTAAATAAATATTAAGTTTCATTTTACTGCGTAATTATTAGTCATAGAACAAATATTCACAATATCAGTTGTACAGTTTAATTAGGTGTATCATATGCTGCAATGATATTTCCAATATCTCTAATAGCTTTCGAGAAAATGAAGAGGAAATTCATGTTTTTATATAAATATAAAGTTTAATTTTACAGCGTAATTATTAGTCATAGAAAAAATATTCATAACCACAGTTGTACAGTTTAATTAGGTTAATCAGATGCTGCAATGATATTTCCAATATCTCTAAGAGCTTTCGAGAAAATGAGGAGGAAAGTCATGTTTTTAAATAAATATTAAGTTTCATTTTACTGCGTAATTATTAGTCATAGAACAAATATTCATAACCACAGTTATACAGTTTAATTAGGTGAATCAGATGCTGCAATGATATTTCCAATATCTCTAATAGCTTTCGAGAAAATGAGGAGGAAAGTCATGTTTTTAAATAAATATTAAGTTTCATTTTACTGCGTAATTATTAGTCATAGAACAAATATTCATAATGTCAGTTTTAGAGTTTAATTAGGTCTATCAGATGCTGCAGTGATATTTCCAATATCTCTAATAGCTTTCGAGAAAATGAGGAGAAAATTTATGTTTATATAGAAATATTAAGTTTCATTTTACTGAGTAATTATTAGTCATAGAACAAATATTCATAATATCAGTTGTACAGTTTAATTAGTTGTTCCAGATGCTGTAATGATATTTCCAATATCTCTAATAGCTTTCGAGAAAATTAGGAGGAAAGTCATGTTTTTATATAAATATAAAGTTTAATTTTACTGCGTAATTATTAGTCATAGAACAAATATTCATAATTGCGGTTTTACAGTTTAATTAGGTCTATCATATGCTGCAGTGATATTTCCAATATCTCTAATAGCTTTCGAGAAAATGAGGAGGAGATTCATGTTTTTATATAAATATTAAGTTTCATTTTACTGCGTAATTATTAGTCATAGAACAAATATTCATAACCACAGTTGTACAGTTTAATTAGGTGAATCAGATGCTGCAATGATATTTCCAATATCTCTAATAGCTTTCGAGAAAATGAGGAGGAAAGTCATGTTTTTATATAAATATTGAGTTTCATTTTACTGCGTAATTATTAGTCATATAACAAATATTCATAATGACAGATGTACAGTTTAATTATGTGAATCAGATGCTCCAATGATATTTCCAATATCTCTAATAGCTTTCGGGAAAACGAGGAGGAAAGTCATGTTTTTAAATAAATATTAAGTTTCATTTTACTGCGTAATTATTAGTCATAGAACAAATATTCACAATATCAGTTGTACAGTTTAATTAGGTGTATCAGATGCTGCAATAATATTTCCAATATCTCTAATAGCTTTCGAGAAAATGAAGAGGAAATTCATGTTTTTATATAAATATAAAGTTTAATTTTACAGCGTAATTATTAGTCATAGAAAAAATATTCATAATATCAGTTGTACAGTTTAATTAGGTGTATCAGATGCTGCAATGATATTTCCAATATCTCTAATAGCTTTTGAGAAAATGAGGAGGAAAGTCATGTTTTTAAATATATATTAAGTTTCATTTTACTGCGTAATTATTAGTCATAGAACAAATATTCATAACCACAGTTGTACAGTTTAATTAGGTTAATCAGATGCTGCAATGATATTTCCAATATCTCTAATAGCTTTCGGGAAAATGAGGAGGAAAGTCATGTTTTTAAATAAATATTAAGTTTCATTTTACTGCGTAATTATTAGTCATAGAACAAATATTCATAATATCAGTTGTACAGTTTAATTAGGTGTATCAGATGCTGCAATGATATTTCCAATATCTCTAATAGCTTTCAGGAAAATGAGGAGGAAAGTCATGTTTTTATATAAATATAAAGTTTAATTTTACTGCGTAATTATTTGTCATTGAACAAATATTCATAAAATCAGTTGTACAGTTTAATTAGGTGTATCAGATGCTACTGGCTAGTTCACGTAGACATGACAACGTTGGACCCATGGGAAGACTGGATTCTGTCCCACCAGAAAGCTCTGCTAAGATCTGTCGGACTATAGGTACTTTTTGAAGGTACTTCTTTCCCTCTCCTAAGTACAGTTTCCACTTATGTGTTGAGAGAGAGAGATAGAGAGAGAGAGAGAGAGAGAGAGAGAGAGAGAGAGAGAGAGAGAGAGAGAGAGAGAGAGAGAGAGAGAGAGAGAGAGAGAGAGAGAGAGAGAGAGAGAGAGAGAGAGAGAGAGAGAGAGAGAGAGAGAGAGGGCGCATATACTCTTTCTAGTTTAAAATGATATTCATGAAATCATATGGAGATAACGAAATAATGCAAAGTTTGTTACATTAAAGATAAGAAACATGAATGACTGGCGTGATGATAATGGATAAAAGATAAGACTAGAGGGTGAGAGAAAGAGAAAGGGAGAGAAAAAAATAAAAGTAGAATTACGAAAGATGAAAATATTCTTACCCATTTTTCCAAGGAGACAAAATGGTCCCTCGCCACCCATTAGTCCTGATCAGACAGAAAAACAAGAAAAAGATAAAAACCAGATACAGGCTTTTAAGGGTCAAATATGAAGGTTATTTCATGGAATTTTCGCATCTAACACCACTTTTTTTTCCCTTTTCCTTTTTCGAAACGCGTCATATAGGTATTATTTTGGTAGGCCTACGAAGGTTTCTTTTATCTATTGTTTGTTTGTTACATAAACGTAGGAATTGAAATTATATTATATAAATTTCCACATTTTTTTTTAAAACCTGTCTTTCTGTATTGAAATATGAATAATATAAATGTATAATGTATGCAAAGCGAGGGAACGTAATACATTTTGCACACATGTAAGGGAAATTTGTATAGTTGAAACAGGAAATGTACCCATTGTGTTATTTTTGTGTGTTTGAGTACGGAAATTAGACAGGTGTTAATTACTGTACACAGAATCACAACAGGTGTAGGCGGACGGTATAGTTTAAACGATAATGTGTTTTCACTGTTTAGTACACATATTAAAGTGTATGTATGTATGTAAATAGTATCCACACACCCGCATACATA
>JAPQNM010000020.1:4428592-4436092 GCA_029783475.1 Metacarcinus magister
AGAAAACTACAGCGCCTCCTTCCCTATAATTGGAATCCTTTACGATATTCATAAGTGGAACGTGTCCCGACGTCAGCCCGTTTTCTTTGAGGCCGGGATGACTGATGTGTTTTTTTCGTTTCACATTTCTCTTCACTCCATCTAAGAAACGAATCGGATCCATAATACTATCGTTATGGATTAATAATATATACATTCTGGCGTGGTTTTGGGGTGTAGAGAGGATGGTGTATAGTGTCAGGTTGTGGTTCTGTATGGGGGCTTGCACGCATGTTTTTTTAAGGTGTAAATCATGGGTGTTAAGTGTGAAATGAGCTACACGCGAACGAATGGAATGGAAGGAAAATGTCAATAGTGGAATAAAGGGCTATTTTTTATTTATATATATATGTATTTTTTTGTCATTATCTAAAATTGGCGTTAGAATTACACATCATAGAAATAGATGAAGTTGATGGTATACGATAATATTTTTTTCATATATAATTTTTGTTTGCTATCAGTGACACTCTGGAAATAGCAATGATGATGATGATGATGATAACAGTAATGATGAAATTAATAAGGATAATGATAATAATGATAATAATAATAATAATAATGAAGGTTTATTTCTCATTTCCCTTTATTTTGCATTCGTGTTTTCAGGATTTGCGAGTTAAATAGCACTGATTATTATGTGAAATGAAATAAGATACATTCATATAGCTTACAACTCAGTCCCACCCCCCCATCCCCTCATTCCCATTCCTATTCCCATTCCTCGTTGAACTTCGGTATTAGCGTATCAATGTTCCAGGAATAACCTCAATACAAATGGTTTACAGTGATTGATTGAGGCATTATGTTCCAAGCTTGTATCTGTCGAACTGTAAGAACATAACTACACTGCATTACGATAGAAAATGATGTGTAATTTACTTCTTTGTTCTCTCTCTCTCTCTCTCTCTCTCTCTCTCTCTCTCTCTCTCTCTCTCTCTCTCTCTCTCTCTCTCTCTCTCTCTCTCTCTTCGCCTCCGCCTCGTTTATAAATATTTTCCTCCTATGTTTTCCTCCTCTTCCTCCTCTTCTTACGCACTTGTACACCACACACACACACACACACACACACACACACACACACACACACACACACACACACACACACACACACACACACACACACACGTCAAGTTGCCAATGTAGTCACAAAGTAAAACGAAACAACGAAATGACAAATCTCAGTAAATTTCCTTTAATGTTTTGTGCCTCGCTTTTGCACAGATTTTAAAGCCACGTATATTTCACCAGCCAATCAGCTCTCTCTCTCTCTCTCTCTCTCTCTCTCTCTCTCTCTCTCTCTCTCTCTCTCTCTCTCTCTCTCTCTCTCTCTCTTTCTCTTTCTGTGGTGTGTGTGGCGAAACGCAAATCTGCTCAACCACTTATAAAGAAAACGGAGCGATCGCCACAACTGGTAAACGTTGTGGGGGAGGTGGAGGGAGAGACTATAACAAACCTGAATACATATTTTTGGCGTATGATTACGTAATGGGCGTAATGAGTAGTGTGCCGCATCGGGCGTCAGGACGTGAGGGAGTGAAGCGGCCGTCAGCTTCACTGTGATAAAGTCGTAATTCCCAGGCGAGGATCCTTTTGAAGATGGGAACGCAGACTTCACTGAAATTGTCAGTAATGAACCTCACTTGTTGGTTCCCAGGAGGAGAGAGAGAGAGAGAGAGAGAGAGAGAGAGAGAGAGAGAGAGAGAGAGAGAGAGAGAGAGAGAGAGAGAGAGAGAATGAATACATATATTTTTGGTTAAGAGTCTCTACAATGAAGCTCAATTGTTAATGAGGTGCATATGATTTCATTTATTCATTTAGTTATTGGTTGAGTTATTTCATTATTAACGGTCCATAATTATATATATATATATATATATATATATATATATATATATATATATACATATATATATATATATATATATATATATATATATATATATATATATATATATATATCACATCTGTAGGGGATTTAAGATTTTTTTTCTCTGATTCCACAAGTCTGATTCAATTTCATATTTTATTATCATAACTTTTGTCCGAGTTCGCAGTCTCTCTCTCTCTCTCTCTCTCTCTCTCTCTCTCTCTCTCTCTCTCTCTCTCTCTCTCTCTCTCTCTCTCTCTCTCTCTCTCTCTCTCTCTCTCTCTCTCTCTCTCTCTCTCTGCATTCCCATTCTTTCCTTTCCCTTCCTTCCTGCCTTCCTGTCCTCCTTCCTTCCTTCCTTCCTTCCTTCCCTCCTCGTCCTTGCCTTCCCCACCACCTGTGTCGCACAACCTTCACGTCCATTCTTCCCTCAGTCCCACAGTTTTCTTCCTTGGGCCCTGTTTCCCTCCTTCTCCCCTTTCCCCTTCCTGCCTCCACCTGTTTCCTCCGTTTCATTCCATCTCCTCTGGTTCCCTTCCCACCCACCCCCTTAATTACGTCTTTCTCCTACTTTCTTCCTCTCTCTCTCTCTCTCTCTCTCTCTCTCTCTCTCTCTCTCTCTCTCTCTCTCTCTCTCTCTCTCTCTCTCTCTCTCTCTCTCTCTCTCTCTCTCTCTCTCTCTCTCTCTCTCTCTCTCTCTCTCTCTCTCTCTCTCTCTCTCTCTCTCTTCTTCTTCTTCTTCCTCCATATTCCCCTCTGTTCTTCTCTACTTCTCTCCTTCCCCCTTAAAGATGCTTCCCTCCCTTCATCCATTTCTTCTTATGTTCTCTTCTTTCTTCTCTTCCTTTTAGATTCTTTTTCTTAATTTTCTTTTTTTTCTTTATTTATGTCTCTCCTTTACCTTCTACATTTCTTTTCCCCTCTTTCTTATCAGTCCTCCCTCTTCCTTTCTTCTTCCTATTTACATCTCTTTTATCTAACTCCTTTTACTTCCTTCTCATCTCTCTCTCTCTCTCTCTCTCTCTCTCTCTCTCTCTCTCTCTCTCTCTCTCTCTCTCTCTCTCTCTCTCTCTCTCTCTCTCTCTCTCTCTCACTAACCCATATCCGTCACTGCCCTGTCTTTCCTTCCTGGAACAACACCTTCCCCCCCCTCATCTCTTTCCTGGAACTTCCCATAGAAACAGTTTCCTCTCTCTTTCAGGCGTGTATTAAGTTTCTAGCTAACTTCTTTTTTTTTTTTTAGTTTAGATTTTTTTTTCAATTATTGTACTTCTGTTTTACCTGGTTTTAATTATTCCATTATTTACCTGTTTATTTTATCTATTAGTATACTAGATTTGTTTTACTCTCTTTTTTTTCTCTCTCTCTCTTTCTCTCTCTCTTTCTCTGGGTTTATATACATGGAATATACATAATCAGCTTTCGTTTGCCATGTGTGTTGCGTTTTATTTTTCATTTCTCTCTCCTTTTTTTTTCTAAAGTCAGCTAGAATTTTCATATGCGCCCCATGTTTTTTTCTCTTAACTCTCTGTTTTTGGAGTTTTGTATTAGTTTACCTCACTTTTATTGTCTATTTTTGTACTACCACGTATGTTGTTTTTCCACACACACCCGCCTTTCAATAAATGGTCTGTCTATTTTTTATATACTTTCACGCCAACTAGTTTCAATATTCTAGTAACCTGTGATCTTAACAATTTTTTTCTTACTGTCATTCATTGGTAAAATTTTCCTCATTTCATACATCTTACTTCCCTTCAGTTAATGTACTTTACCTTCTGGATTGCTGTCTTCTCACACTTCACATTACGTAACCATATCATCACTCTATTTCATCTCCTCCTTCCCTTTCACCCTTTCCATCCTCTTTGGTATCACGGGCTCTGGGTCATATAATTTCCCAAGGGAGAGAGAGAGAACCCAAGAGGCTCTAGAGTGACATTGCCTCAGTACCAAGCTATCCAGTTGTTGCAGGGCTCGTTCAGCGACACTTGGCGAAAATCAAGTAACATCCACATCAGCTGCAGGTGGTTAGAGAATGATAGGAGAGGGGAGAGAGTCTGTGAGGGGAGAATGAGGAAGCATGTTTGAGTGGTTTGGTCACAGTGAGAGGGATGAGGTACCTGAGAGAGGGGTAAGATATAGGAGGTGGGAGAGGGGTTCATGGAGTGAGGGTTGAGTCAGAGTGGGTGGTGAGGGGTAATTGGATGAGGGGAAGGGTCAGGGTGAGGATGACAGGAAAGGGTAATAGAGAGGATGAGGAAGGATGCGTGGGGCTTACACTAGAGGATGAGGGAGTGATGCAGGGATGAGGGGAGGTGTGTGCGAGGGTGAAGGAAGAGATATGAACGAAAATGAATATGTAGCGGAACAGAGAGAGAAAAAGAGAGAACAAACACTATACTTCCCTAATGAGTAACGGGAGACAGTGAAAAGGAAGCACTAGCATAAGGGACTGTATAGGCGGCAACAGTGACGGTGACGGTGACGGTGGTGGAGGACGGGTGACAGGCGGGCTGACAGGCGGGTGGGCGGCTCTCGTACAGGTGTGATGAAGGTAATGGCGCAGGACTGGAGTGAATGCGTTCTCTGAGGAGGAAGATAGTGCTGACTCCCTATCGTTACGCTTAGCCGCACTCCCCCCGTATCCAGAGAAGAGGAATAGAGAGAGGGAGGGAATAAAGAGAAAGGGGGGAGAGAAACTAAAGGAGAAATCGAAGGAGAGGAACCGTGGGAGGGAATGGAGGGGAAGGGAGTGATTGGAGAGGGATAGATGGGAGGGGAAGAGGAGAAAATGGATAGAGGGGAAAGGGGAGTGAAGTGAGTTTGCTTCTAACTAGACAAACGTGGATTATACACTGATTTTGTACGAGGGGAAGGGAGGAAGGTGTGGGTGGGGCGAGATGAGAGTGTAGCTAATGTAGGAGGTTTTTTCTCCCTTTCATTTTTTTTCTCTCTCGCTTTCTCTCTCTCTCTCTCTCGGGAAATTAATGTATAAAGAGGCAATTCCCTGTTATAATTTCATCAACAGCCTAACGCAAAAATTTCAAGGCTTAAGCCCTTCCTCAGCGTCTATTTATTTCGCTGCTCTCAATTCTCATTCAACCTAAAAAAAATAAATATATATACATACAAAATCAGAATACACGCAAAACACCAAAGATTATTCACAGCAAGACAAGAAAATAAAAAGGCTCTCTGGTGTGATGATAAATGTAAGAGTATAATAAAAACAATAATAATAATAAAACAATGCTTCACTCAAGGGTGTGTGTGGATCGAGGTGGGAGAAGGAAATCAATGAAAATCTCAGTGAATACTTCAAAAATTGTATATTAAATTAACCCCATTATGTCTGTATCAATGATTGTATACTTCGAAAGAGGACGAGGACGAGGATGACGATAAGTAAAAGGACGATTAGGTTTAAGAGGCTAGGAAGTGGATCATAGGAGTAAAAAGGAGGAGGAGAACAAGGTTATTAAAAGAGAAAGAAAGAGGACGAGGACAAGGAAGTAAAGAAATAGAGAAAGAGAGAGAGAGAGAGAGAGAGAGAGAGAGAGAGAGAGAGAGAGAGAGAGAGAGAGAGAGAGAGAGAGAGAGAGAGAGAGAGAGAGAGAGAGAGAGAGAAGTAGAATAGAGAAAGAGAACAAAGACAAATACCTAAGAATGAAATGAGATAGAAGGAGGAAAATGAAGGTTCATTTACTTACCTCATTGCAACACCAAATTCCTGCGTGTGTTGTTCAATTAGACAATAGCGTCGCTGGTGTTCTTGGAATCTATAATGGTTGACAGACACCTGGGAGCCACGATTGCACACCTTGTCATTCTAATTACCAAATGAACTTGTGGGTTTTATTATGTTTTGGTCCGTGTTTGTTTCTCATTGTAATTATTGCACTTGTTGAATGTCTTGTTTGTGTAAGTAAATGTTTGGTCTTTGTGGTGGTTTGGTAACTATCATTATTATTGTTATTATTATTATATTATTATTATTATTATTATTATTATTATTATTATTATTATTATCATTATTGCTATTATTACTAGTATCATTATTATCATTATTATTATTATTAGTAGTAGTAGTAGTAATTAGTATTCAACATTAAAATTCAAGTAACCTTATTTTACTGTTGAATTTATAAAGTTATGAATAAGTATGAATGAAATAATAACTATTCATGAAACTCTTCCGTAATTCATCCTTCTCATACTCCCTTCTCATCCTTTCCCTTCCTATCCCTTCCTTTTTCCTCCCCTCTATCATTCATTCCCATTCCCCTCCCCCATTCCCCTTTTTTACGTGTTTTCATTCCCTTCTCCACATTCCCAAACTTTCCTTACCTCCAAACTCTCCTTTTTTCCCTCTCTGCTTGCGTCGTTGACTCCGCCGCAGCGAAACCAGTATTCGTATGAGTTTGCCAGGTGGTGGTGTGGTGAGGAACCCCGCCGATAGATGGCACCACAAGCAGGTAGAAAGTATTGCAGCATTACTAGTTAAAGGGAGCATTTCCAATCGCTAATTAATGATAATAATGAAAAACAATAATAATGATAATGATAATGATGATGATAAGGCTATTAATAACCAAATATGACGTTGATAACACCATTTACTGCCTCCTCCCCCGTCCCCATTACCCATATCTAACCAACCATTTTCCACCAAACGGGACATTTCAATTACCTGTTTGCGTAGGTGTGCCACTAATTACCCAACCCCGACAGGTGACACTGCAATAAATTTTCAGGTGGAATAAATTGTTTGGGGGGTGAAGGGTGGAGGGTGAACTTATTTTGTGGCCCGAGGCTGTGGAGGACCAAAACTGCCTGCCTCCTAATTATCATCTCATTAACACTCCAATTATCTTACCTGCTGTTGTTGTTGTTGTTGTTATTATAAAAGAAATTAATGTGTCTGTTGATATTTCATATTGGGGTTTTTTTCTAAGTTTCTTTTTTGAGATATGAGTTGCAAAGGATTTCTGAGACACACACACACACACACACACACAAAGGCGACTCCACCTGAACCGAACGATTTGTCTTTATCTATTTTCCTGTTCCACACCTCCCTTGTTCTTGACCTTCTTCCTCCTCTTCCTCTTCCTGCAGCCTTAAGCCTTGCAAAGTCAAATGTTTCAGAAGCGTGAAATGATTGCAGGTAAAGGTTAAAGGGAGGGAAGGTGAGGCAAAACACAGATAATTACTCGCTCTTTTGCATCTTTGTCTGTATTAAGAATTGGTAGTGCTTTTGTTATCATTATTATTTTTCATTTATTATTATTATCATAGTAGTAGTAGTAATAATAATAAGTAACCTAAGAGCGAGTGTCAGTTATACCGTACCAATTCACCTGAGAATACACCTGCTGCTTGTTTCTGCTGACACACTTACCTGAACATGATGACCAACACGCCTCGGTAAAGAGTTCCTGGGATCGAAACCCTCAGAGGAAAGAAAACCTTGTCCTCAGCGCCGATACAAAAGCAAAGCAAAAGAATGGAATGAAAAGAAAACACAAGCACAGTGCAAAAAGAAACTTTATTTCAATATTTGGTCGAATATTCATGAAGAATTATTG
>JAPQNM010000020.1:4438592-4441092 GCA_029783475.1 Metacarcinus magister
TGATCCGCCCGCCTCCCAACGTGTGTCTCGCGGCGTGAAGCAAGGGCTTGAGGGTAACAAGCTGCGAGGTGGTGCGTGAAACCGTCACCTGAAGCCCAAACGTTGCTACCCGAGGCGAGATTAACCGACATTAGCAATTGATGCCTTTGTTGTTGAGCTACAGGTGGGAGCTGCTTAATTAGCAGCAGGTAAGAGGTGGGAGAGCTGGAGGCGTACGGTTACGGATTCATTTTGCACAAAGGCGAAGGTTTTGGGTACGGGAGGAGGTGACTGGGGGAGACTAAGAGGGCCCTAGAGAGCCTCGAGCAGGGGTGCTTGGGAGGGAGTGGGGGGTATGATAGCAAGACTGGGAGGCTGTGTAAGAGCAAGGGACGCGGAGGCACAAAGGTGGAGGGTGTCACGCAGTGCCTGGAGGCTGGGAGGAGGAGGATGGAGGGTGTCCGCCTCTCCTCTAATGGTTTCATCAATGCAAAATATTCTTCAATATTATAAATGTACTGTTTGCTTTGTTAAGAATTAAATATAATAATCACTAACGTGTGACTATCGAAGTGGTACATAGATGACCATCCGAACTTAGTTTCCTCAGGCTATAGAAGTAAGGGCGGGATTCAAAGGGTCTGGCCGAGGGTGTAGAAGAGTCTCTCATTTTGTTAATCGAGGCGGGAGTACATGTCGTGGACGCTGTGTTCGTAACGGTTATTTAGCTGCTTGCGGCGGAGCTTGAGGGCCGCTGTGACGAGGCCAGTGTCAGGCGTCCAGGGCTCCAGGGTGAGGTACACAGCGGCGGGCACCTCCCACCGCGTCAGGCCACACTTTTTGCCGTGCACCTGCAGCTCCCTCAAGATGGCCTCCTTCACCCTCTCGTCAGCGCACAGTTCCTCGATGGTGAGTGTACCCTCACCAATGCCCACACTGGCCGCCACTTTCCACAGCCGTTCTGCTGAGGGCACCACCACTGCCACCGTTTTGTCTTTAGTGGAATCGGCAAAGACACAGATGTTCTCCACGTTAGATAGAGTCTTCAATTTGGACTCAGCGTTGCCCAGAGACACGTATTCACCGTGCTTCAGCTTCACCAAGTCCTTCTTTCGGTCGATGATCTTGATCGCGCCAAGGGAGTTCACCTCACCGATGTCACCCGTGCGAAACCACCTGATTCCGTCTTCCACGTAGAAGGATGTTTTGTTCTCTTCCGGCAGCTTAAAGTAGCCTTTGCACACCACGGGGCCACCCACCACGATCTCCCCGCGCGGGTTGGGTTTGTCTGTGACCCGGTAGTTTCCCTCCTCCCAGTCCACCAGGCACATCAGCACGCCCAGGTTGGGGCCGCCCGTGTGCCCAGTGATTGTGTCGTCCTCGTCCATGCCACTGGTGCACGAGGCAGATTCCGTGGATCCGTACCCGACTTGGATGGACACATTGAAGATGGCTCGCATGGTGTCATGTGTCTGCGGGGAAAGCGGTGCTCCGCCCACCACCAACCGTTTCAGTTGTCCGCCCAGCTCCTCTTGCACTCTCCAGAAGATGAAGTTATTTAAGAAGTAGGAGGTGAAGGGAATGTACTCGAGCCAAAATTTGTACCTGACGGCTTCGTTGAATACGAGGCTCTTCAACCAACCCTGCTTCTCCACCTTCTGTGTCACGCCCTTAATGATACGGTCCAGCACCAGCGGCACGGCGTTCATGACGGTGGGTCGTGCCAACTTGGCGTCACCATCCGTACCCCTCATCACTTTGGGGCTGGTGCTCGTAAGGGTGTGCGGCGAGGAGTATAGGATGGTGGCGCCGAGAGAGATGAGGGCGATCTCCGAGGCGAGCTCCATGATGTGTGCCAGTGGGAGGAAGGAGAGGTAACGGTCTCCGGGCCCAACGTTCATCTGGACGGAGTAAGCGATTACGCTGGCCAGGATGTTAGTGTGTGTTAGCTCCACGCCCTTCGGGGTGCCTGTCGACCCGCTCGTGTACATGATGATGGCCACGTCGTCTGCCTGTGGCACCGGCGTCGAGACTTCCGCCGCCGCAGGATCCTTTAGGCTAAAGTTTTTGAAGGGCACCACGCGGACATTGGAGGGGATTTTACTGGTATCACCGACATCTTCAAGCTGATCCTCTACCACCACTACCGTGGTGACCCGAGGGCACTGGTGCAAAACGCGGGCAACCCGAGGCAGCAGTTCGAAGGTTGTGAAAACAAGAGACACTTCTGTTTCATTGATGCCGTGAGCCACCCCAGCATCTGTAAGCGTCGTGTACAGTGTGCATACAGTGATGCGGTGCTGCAGACAGCCCATGGCGGCCGTCAGCCACTCTGCTCTCGTCTCAGCGAAGATCACCACGCGGTCCAGCGGCTCGAGGCCCAGACGTCGTACGCCGAGCCCCACTTCCACCGCCGCCTGCTGCACCTCCTCGTAGGTCTTCCATCTGTACTCTCCCAACTCCAACTTCTCAAACGTCTTTCCGTTCTTTTCTTCTCGTTCCCGCCGCAGCAGCTGCCGGG
>JAPQNM010000020.1:4446092-4453592 GCA_029783475.1 Metacarcinus magister
AATTACCAGAAAGCCAAACAGGTGTGAAATTGACGCGGTGATTGTGCTTTCGTGTGTGTGTGTGTGTGTGTGTGTGTGTGTGTGTGTGTGTGTGTGTGTGTGTGTGTGTGTGTGTGTGTGTGTGTGTGTGTGTGTGTGTGTGTGTGTGTGTGTGTGTGTGTGTGTGTTAAGAGGATTTTCCACTTGATTTAAAACATTTGCAAATTTCCTCGCATTTCTCGGAATATTCTCCTCGCCTTTATGTAGTTTAAGCTGGTAACTAATACTTGTGACTGTGCAGCTTTTTTCCTTTTTTTACCCAAGAGATTTACTGTACCAGGAAAGGGTGAGTAAAGCAAGTCAGCAAGTAAATCAAAACTAGGCCGTCACTTCACTTCATCTATAAAACTTGGATATTAAACAAGTAGAGGAAAAAAGTACGGCAAAATCTCATTAAAAATGCAATTTGGGTCAACGGGACATTGTTATTAAGCGATAAATTGATAAAAAGTTCAATAATCATTTTTTTTTTTACATAGAGGAAATTATAGCTGATAATGATAACAGATGTGGCTACTTGTGTCCTTGAGTTGAACAATAATTACATGCTGACAACTTAATGATGCTTAGGTAACGAGATAAAAGATAACGATAAGGAACATTGATTAAGGAGTAATACAGGTAATAGTGAATGAATTTTGTTTTATTTTTTCCTCTTCTTTTTTTTTAGTTTAACTGCGCAGATCTTCATTTCACTTTCATTGCTTGTCTGTATATTAGAGTATCTTTTAAGGTATACTCAATAGAGATGAGTGCGCCAGTATTCTCCGCGCACGAAATATACCAGAAGGTAGAATGGTAAAACAGCTTGAGGTTTTGTCGATCTTATTTGCACGATATAGATATATGATACAATTGATGGGAGACTGGATTTCTTGTCGCCGAGAGAGAGTTGATGGATGAGTGAGCTGAGTCTGAGCTGTGTCTGAGCTTAGAACGGGGGAGAGTCTATATTTATCTCCGCTGGAAAGGCGAGGGAAAAGCCTATGTGAGAGAGCGTAGGACAACACAGGTGAAGCGACCTAAACACTAGGGCTGGCTCTGTTAGACACCTGGTGGAAGGCAAGACTTGGCGGAATTCGATCTTGACAAAGGAGACTCTCTTAGGAACTCGGCTCTCCTGGGAAAGGAGAGGCCTCCAGAGACCAGGCCAGGATGCGGAAATACACACTCTCTCTCTCTCTCTCTCTCTCTCTCTCTCTCTCTCTCTCTCTCTCTCTCTCTCTCTCTCTCTCTCTCTCTCTCTCTCTCGACTCCTAATATAAAGGAAACTACTTAATACTATGTTACAGATATATATATATATATATATATATATATATATATATATATATATATATATAGGATACATCTGTTCGTCTATGTTTTATTTTGCTTATGTCCCTGTCTGTCTGTCTGTTTGTCTGTTAGTCCAATGTCAGTCTGTATGCATAAATTAATAAATACATGAATAAGTAAGTAAGTAAATAAGGACAAGCCAGTCATGATTCGAATATTGAGAACACACACCACACACACACACACACACACACACACACACACACACACACACACACACACACACACTATACAGTCACGCCGCTTAGTCAAGTGGGCAAGATGTGACAAGTAATGTAAGTTAATGGTCAAATGTTGCAATTCATCTGCAGAATCCTCTTTAACACACACACACACACACACACACACACACACACACACACACACACACACACGGCCATGTAGACTGTCAACCTTAATCAGATTACTCTCCTGACTTGCAAGGTAGACACTCAAATCACCATAACGACTAATTCACGAGAGAGAGAGAGAGAGAGAGAGAGAGAGAGAGAGAGAGAGAGAGAGAGAGAGAGAGAGAGAGAGAGAGAGAGAGAGAGAGTATTGCAGTTGATCTTCATTTGGTTTAGCGAGTCGGATACATAAACGATTTTGGACTGACAGATCAATTAAAAACATTATTAAACACCTTTCCTCGCGGACGGCCTTGTTGATTTGGCTTTCAATCGATTATAGAATTGGATACCACTGACGCGCCGCCCGATGCCCGCGACACATGTAGGCAAGCGTTAGGATCCCATTAATTAACGTTTCCCCAACAGATGGCGTCACTGTCAGTTTCCGTTTTCTTTATCTCACTGCGTCATATCCGTGTTCCCGTTTTCTGTTCTATGTTGAGGTCATTGAGTATATTTTTAGTCATCTTTTTGTGTACATTTGTTCTATTTACTACGTGGAATTTCTTGATAGTTTAAAGATTACTTGTTTAGGTTTACTTTTTTTTCTGTTCTCGTTTTCTTTAATGTGTGACCGAGATATTTTTTTGACCTACTTGTAATAGAAATCATTGTGTTGCCTCTATCTCCTTTTCCTTCCTCTTAATATTTGTTTACTTAAGCCACCACTCCAAATTCAACACTACCAACATCAGTAGTGTGAGGAGGCTGAAAGAGAGAGAGAGAGAGAGAGAGAGAGAGAGAGAGAGAGAGAGAGAGAGAGAGAGACCTACATCTTCCTCGTTTTAATTACCAAAAGGCAGACAGGTGGTATATTTTCCTGTTGTATCTGTCGATCTACCCCGCTCTCTCTCTCTATCTCTCTCTCTCTCTCTCTCTCTCTCTCTCTCTCTCTCTCTCTCTCTCTCTCTCTCTCTCTCTCTCTGAATCTGTCATTACGTGCGTCTGCATTTCATATTTCTTGCTCTAATAATTCTCTTTTTATTTTTAGCCCTTCCAATATATACCGTAGTTGAATTTATGCGTGTGTGTGTGTGTGTGTGTGTGTGTGTGTGTGTGTGTGTGTGTGTGTGTGTGTGTGTGTGTGTGTGGTTGTGACGCACATATACAGGCCATGAACGTATATATACCCTTTCCGCTTTTTCCGTCTCTCTACCCTCCACCTCTCCTCTCCAACTCACCTCTCCATCCTCCACCTACCACTCCACCCTCAACCACACCCTCTCCTGTCACTGCTTTCCACCTTCTCTCACACGCCCGTCCATTCGACACACTCCACCCTCGTACCCTCCATCCACACACACACACACACACGCCCGGTCCCTCCCTCTCCACCTTTCCATCAGCCATGCTTCCCCTTCACCATCCTTCACTCCCTCTCCACCGATCCTCACACTCTTACTCACTATTCTGCCCAGCCTCCTTCCTCTTTCCTCTTTCCTCTCACCACCTTCCTCCTATCTTTTATCATGATGTTTTCCTCTTTCCACACACCCTTACTTCCACGTAGTTCCTCCTCCCTTTCCTCTTTCTATCAGTCTCTTTCTTACCTTCATTTCCTCTCTCTCTCTCTCTCTCTCTCTCTCTCTCTCTCTCTCTCTCTCTCTCTCTCTCTCTCTCTCTCTCTCTCTCTCATCTCTCCATCTCTCTTTCAGCTACCTTGAACATCTTGTCTTATCAAAAACATAAGGTGAAGAGACGTACGGTTGATTACATTATCAGATTGTGTGGCCCTCAAGAGCTTGGTAACGGAGCACTTTATGTGTGTGTGTGTGTGTGTGTGTTAACCTACTCAGTACAGAATAGCTAACCTACTTTTAACTATCGATTATATTCTACCCTTGTAATACTGTCCTTTCCCAGCCTCCTCCTCCTCCTCCTCCTCCCCATCCGCTTTAAATGATTCGATTGCGTTCGCTACCCAGTTCGAGAGTGTTCGGAGCTCCACTCAACCTCTAGCCTCTGTCGCGTGAGTCAGTAGCGCTTCTTGACCCTTGCTGATAGGGGAAGGTCGTTGAGTGTAGGGCGTGTGTACCGAAACTACCCTGGGAATCCCGCACCTTGACCTACACTGGTTGGGTTATCACGGCCTACATTGTACTCTGAAGGTAACGAGAGAGAGAGAGAGAGAGAGAGAGAGAGAGAGAGAGAGAGAGAGAGAGAGAGAGAGAGAGAGAGAGAGAGGGGAGGTTATTGTGTCCCGAATGTCCTTTGCTGTTTCTTTTGTTCATTCTTTCTTTTCTATTCTTACAACGTCTGGTTGCGTCCTCACTAGCTGCTTGCAACACCTCACAGCCTACCTTGCTCGTTTTATTTATAGACTCATTGTATTTATTATCCTGACTAGTCTTCTATTTGTAATCGTCGTTTTATTTCTCTTTTTTTTTTTTTTTTTGTATATTTTATAAGAAATGTAATCATGATATGGAAGTTTTAAAGTAAGTTTTCTAGTTGTTGTTTTTTGTAGTTCTAGCTTTATCCTGTTTATATGTTGTGCTTCCGTTTGTTTACAAGACTAAGTGTTGTATATAATATGCAGGGGTTCTTAGATCTACAAATGTTCCCCCTTTACTTCTTGGTTTTTCTTGATTGGGTAAGGAAATAGTGCTTGAGGAAGGTCAGCTACGGTCCGTCGTGGTATTTCAGTATACAAGTGTTGGGTATCTTGGTGTGTGGTGGGGTGACTGATTCATAGTTTGCCTCGTGCCGCAACATTACAGTGCGTGGTGGGAGGGTTGTATGGCAGCGGGGGTGAAGTGTGGCAAGCTCCTTGAGAAGTGTTTGTGTTGCTTCATCAGTCAGTTTGTAAGGCCAGCTAACCAAGATGTAATGCCTCTCTCTCTCTCTCTCTCTCTCTCTCTCTCTCTCTCTCTCTCTCTCTCTCTCTCTCTCTCTCTCTCTCTCTCTCTCTCTCTCTCTCTCGCACACACATACACACACAGAACGCTTACAGGAGCAGAACGTTTAAAGGTACCGCTGGCCACCGTAACCCCGTTTAGCGGACCCTTTCCCCGCCAGCTGTTCCCAGTCCTACGCGTCTCGCTCACATCCTCCCAGCGGCCAGAAACAAGCCCAGGCGGCACTAAGCAGAACTTAACTTAGGCCTCGACGGATCCAAGTCGCGGAGAGGCATTACTGTATCGGGTTATCGGGTGCATCGATCACTAGGCCGGCACCCCGATATAGTGACGCAGCGGCCCTGATGGCACACCAGACCTGCGCAGGTGAAAAAATAATCCCTCTGAAATTTGTTTTTCCCGGACATTTCCACGGGTCGTTCAGCGCCTGCATCGGTCTATGCGGGGGAAATAATGTCTCTTTTAACCCCTATCGGCCGGAAGCGCTGCAGATGACTCGGTTTCCTGCCGAGTTGATAAAACATTTCATCACCGAATATGTGATTCTGACGCAGGCGCACTTAACCTTGTACTGGCACCTTGAATACTCCTATTTACTCACACCTGCGGCATCATTAAGTCTGCCAGGGTCATCCCACAGTTCATACACGTCACACAAACCCCTGAGGCTACGATACAAGCCACGTGTCACCCCACAAATGAGGTTAGAGGAGGAGCTTAGCCCGGCGTAGCAGACGAACCACCCAGCCAACGACGCCATGTGTTATGGTGTCTGTTTACACTTCCAACGCCCCCTACGAGCACCCAACACACCCCAGAATCACTAGCCTGGCCTCAAAAACACACCGAAAGCAAGAAACAGAGGAGCACAAACTTACCTTGTGTCAAGGAGCGAGGAAAACCAAATGTCGTCGACCGGCAGGCTACGTCCCGCGCCACAACACACTCACACCACACTCCGCTCTCTCTCCCCCACACCACACAATGCTACACTATCTGCCGGCGCGTTTCCCAGGCCCACGAGGTACTTAGGGAGGCGGGCATGGGGCAACGGGTGCCAAGGATGCCTGGGCGATCAAATAAAGACGAGAAAACTATCAGCAGACCACGCGGTGAGACGGCCACCGTGTTCCCTTCACTGCAGTAACCTCCCGTGTTATTGATCGGTCTGTAGTGGTGGCCTGATGCGCTGGGGAGGAAGGGGTGGAGGACGGGAAAGGCAGAGGAGGGAATGAGGGGGAGGAGCTAACTAGAGGCAACACGACGGTTCGGGAGTGGGGGAGGATGGGGAGTCGCCGGCTATGGTGGGTGAG
This sequence comes from Metacarcinus magister, assembly GCA_029783475.1. Lineage (NCBI taxonomy): Eukaryota > Metazoa > Arthropoda > Malacostraca > Decapoda > Cancridae > Metacarcinus > Metacarcinus magister. Next base: position 4,452,033 of record JAPQNM010000020.1, read on the forward strand.
ATGGAGCGCTGGGTGATGGGAGGGCGGGAGGGAGGCTAGGTACCGGAATCAGCTGACTTGCTGCACCCTGGGTCTCTACGGTCCTCCCTACTCCTTTACCCTCTTTCCCTCCCACTCTCCCTCCCTGCCCTTTACTTCCTGCCTCTTCCTCCGTCTGTCAGTCGCTCGTACGCCTGACCTTGCGTGATTTTAGGAAATGGAAGCCCGTGAGCGAACGTTAGTTGGTGGTGGTGCTTGACTCATCTCTCTCTCTCTCTCTCTCTCTCTCTCTCTCTCTCTCTCTCTCTCTCTCTCTCTCTCTCTCTCTCTCTCTCTCGCGGATGTTTTTGTTGTTTTGGTGTACTGTTTCGTCAGTTGTTTCCTGTTGTTGGTATTTCTCTCTCTCTCTCTCTCTCTCTCTCTCTCTCTCTCTCTCTCTCTCTCTCTCTCGCTCTCGCTCGCTCGCTCTCGCTCTCGCTCTCCTCTCTCTCTCTCTCTCTCTCTCTCTCTCTCTCTCTCTCTCTCTCTCTCTCTCTCTCTCTCTCTCTCTCTCTCTCTCTCTCTCATATTATCTCTCGATAGTCTTTGCAAATCTCTCAATTCAGACATTCAAATCTCCCTCTTATTCCACCCCTCACCCTTCATCCTTGCAACCCCTTCTTCCACATCTCCCCAGCATCCTCCTCCTCTACCCTTCCTTCCTTAGTTCCCTCCTCCCACTCCTGCCTTTATCCCCTCTTTCAATGCTCCTTGACTTGTAGAGAAGCTTTGATTGACAAATACTAATAGATAGAGAAGAGTATCCTACGTTAGCGAGGACGGATGTAGGGGGATTGATAGGAGCAGGTGGAGGAGAAGGGATTAGGAAGGGACATAACAAGATTAGGAGACGGTAAATGGTCCTGGAGGGATGGAAATGAAGGCAGAATGTAATTGAATTGGACTCGGATGGGGGAGAAAAATTAGTGTTGTTTTTAGTGCATAAGATGTTTTGGTTGAGCGTGAGATTATAAGGAACGTAAATGGAAGGGAGGAGATGGTAACCTGCTGTCTGATGTGATGTAAATAATGAAGAGGGAAAGGTGAAGGGAAAATAGCGAAGTGGTTAAAAAAAAGATTGGAGTTAAAGTTAGTAGGGATAAAAAAAACAAAAGTGGAAGTTTGTTGGTTGAAGATGATGTAAGATTTAAGGTGAATGTGCGTCACTATAGTACGATCAAAGGAGGAAAACTTTTACAAACTGCGTAATAAAAGTGAATCAGAGTAACTAGTAAGATAATAGGAGATTACATACATGTGAAGTAATATCAAACTTAAAAGATAAAATAAAGAGCAAATAGACAGACACCAAATAATCTCGTAAATTCCAAGAAGAAGGAGGAAGCAAAGGACAAAACGGTTCTTAATTAAACCTACAGACTGTCCTACCTGTCTCATTATTAATTAACACCTCGCTCACCTCCACCCATCTACCTGTGATGACGCTCGCTCTAATTGGTACCTTCAAATTAATATCATCCTCACTAGAGCGGCAATAGAGAGATGTAATTGCTCAGAGAGTTATTAAGTAAGATGGTGTGA
>JAPQNM010000020.1:4458592-4473592 GCA_029783475.1 Metacarcinus magister
GGGGCGGGGCGGGGCGGGGCTGGGCGAAGGTAATGATGGGGTGATAGAAAAGAGGCGCAGGTGATTTTCCGCTGGTTTGAAAAGGTGGTCTTTTTCAGGATATTGACTTTGGTAGTAATAGTAGTAGTAGTAGTAGTAGTTGTTGTTGTTGTTGTTGTTGTTGTTGTTGTTGTTGTTGTAATAGTAATGGTGGTGGTAGTGGTAGTGGTAGCGGGGAAACATAAGGTACTTTGCATTGTTTGGAAGTAAAATGGGAGTCGAAGTTTGAGGTTAAAAGGTGTGTCCGCCCGTGGCTCCTAAAGATGGACTCTTCTTCAAGGCCGCCACTTTAAATAGTTACCGAGGCTGTAACAGAGTTCGCAAATAGATATAATGTAACTATCAAGCCCAAAATACTATCATTCCTCGTAAATCATGAAATAAATCTAGAAACTTTGAAGTACACACGAAGGATAAGAATGAACAGCCGTGTGAAGTATGTTGTTTGTATCGTAACCAAACGTAGTAAGTTAAGTAGTGTACAGCATTAACGTCAATAACTTGGCTCTTTGCGATCTTCAAACTATGTCACACAAATAGTTAGGTTAATGTTGTTTCCTGGTAAAGTATAAAGTATAGTGAATGTGAAATATGGTTTTACTTATAGTTTGGTGATACATCTTTAGTATTGATCAACGACTATAATTAATTAACAAATATAAACTTGTAAATAACGAAAGTGAAAGATAAAGTTTAGTCTATCCTTGTTACTTGACCTTGAGGGGAGAGAACAAGCAAGTAAACAGATGGATAGCATTGTAGTAAAAATAAATACATAAAAAAAGATAAAAGATTAGATTTATGAATAGGAAGATACAGTGTTATCTATTTGTGATTTATAACATTGTAATATAAACAAATACACTCAAGAAACACTAATCACGTGACATATCGAAAGAGAAGCCGAAATAAAACCTAACCTAACCTAACCTAACCTATCTCAGTTTATTTATATATTTCAAGGACTGTGGGAGACTTAAAGAAACCACTTGAAATTGAACGATAAAGCAAAGTAGAGGAGAAAGAAGAAATATACGAAGATAAAACAGAAAAAAAACAAAGGAACTAGAAGAAGAAAACGAGGAAGGAGGAGGGAGGGAAGAAAGACATATTCATAGAGCGTAAAGAGAATATTTTAGAAAGTGAACAGAAAAAGTTAAGCAAAGTCTTCTCTGCAGGGAAATTTCATGCTAAATAGAGATAGACTAAAACGAGATATAAGAGGAAGGGGGAAAAAAAGAAGTATAAAAGGAATGTGGGAAGGAAAGAAAAATGAGTAAACAAGTGAATCTGCTCAGGTAATTATCCGAAAATGGTCCGGAAAAGGTGAGAATGCAACGCAAAATGGCGCGAGATGTTCCGAATAGATAAGGACTGAGAAAAAGAGGCGATGAAAGGGAGTAGCAAGAATAGCCTGGTTTACTTTGAATGTTCTTTTTATATATTCTCTCTCTCTCTCTCTCTCTCTCTCTCTCTCTCTCTCTCTCTCTCTCTCTCTCTCTCTCTCTCTCTCTCTCTCTCTCTCTCTCTCTCTCTCTCTCTCTCTCTCTCTCTGGGCAAAGTGAAAAATTGGTTAAATAAAATACGTTCATGTAATTTTTAATCGTATTTTTCGTTGCAGGTTCATCCGATATTATATAATTAAAAAGGATGATAATGATAATGATAATAAAACTTTTAATAATGATGATAATAATAATAATAGTGATAATAAAAGTCATTATAATAATAACACTATTAATGCAGAACACAACACATTAGTGAAATTAAAAACAGTCATGATATTAAACTGAGTAACGAAGAGAGAGAGAGAGAAACAGAAACAGAAAGAGAGAGAAAGAGAAAACAGAAAGAGAGAGAAAGAAAGAGAGTGTGAGAGAAAGGGTGTAGGTTAACTATAAAAAGACAATGATCATGATAAAGCAAAGAGGAAAAAAGAAGAAAATAGAAGGAAAAAAAAACTGATTTCTGACTCCCAACTGTGGACTTTGGATTTACAACCTGCCAAGCCTACCGCTGTTTACGAGTCCTCCTCCTCCTCCTCCTCCTCCTCCTCCTCCTCCTCCTCCTCCTGCCTCAATATTGGAAGCAGTCGTGTGTCCTCCACCTCTTCTCTCACCACAAGTTATACGTAGCAGCCTGTGTTCCAGTGTCATTTGTTCTCCGTCGTGTTTATTGTTTTGTTTACGGCAAATACATTTCTTTCTTTTTTTTTGTCTTTTTTCAAGGAATAATTAGTTTTCATTCACCTTTATTTCTGTCTTCTTTTCTTTTTGTGGGTGTGTATTTGTGTTTTTTTTCTTTTTAAAATGGTTGGTAATAAGTATTTTATGCATGGTGGTGGTGTCTGTGTGTGTGTGGTGTGTGTGTGTGTGTGTGTGTGTGTGTGTGTGTGTGTGTGTGTGTGCGTAAGTGTATGTAAGCTATGTAAATGACTCTATTCAAGTGGTAATTATAGCATTGGGAGTGTATTGAGCTGGGCATAAAACGTTGCAGGTACACACACACACACACACACACACACACACACACACACACACACACACACACACACACACACACACACACATACACATACACATACACATAATCAAGTGAGAGAGAGAGAGAGAGAGAGAGAGAGAGAGAGAGAGAGAGAGAGAGAGAGAGAGAGAGAGAGAGAGAGAGAGAGAGAGAGAGAGAGAGAGAGAGAATCAAGTAATGTATTATTCACGTGTAATTTTCTCGAGTAGTACGATTTTTTTTTCTTTCTTGTCATGATATCGAATTTTACTTCTCCATTTCATATTCTTTGCCTACATATAATTTTCTTCCTCTCATTTATTTTCACTTGATATTCTTTCCTCTGTTTATTCTACTTTTTCAACTTTCTCCTCTCACTCCTGTCTTTATTCTCTCTTTTTTTCTCTCTCTTTCTCTCCCTCTATTCTTAGTCCCAGAACAATTGTTTGTGTAACCTTTCCTTCTTCCTCCCTCTCTTGTTCCTTATTGTAGATTTTTTTTTCTCTCATTTTTCGCATTCTCCGTCACTGGCTATTTCCTTATTCATTTTTTACTACTACTACAACAACAAATACTACTACTTTTACTATTACTACTACTACTACTACTACTACTACTACTATTACTACTACTTTTTTCTCTCTCCCTTCGTCATTTGAAGCGACCATCAGGAAGCAGCGTATCGCCATCTGCATTTGAAGTAAACTTTGGTAACTTTACAAACCAGGAGTTCATAGAAAAAGTTGAATAGATGCATAATCAAGCGGACTTTTTTATTTTTTTTGCCCTTACTTTTTTTTTTACATTTTTTCTCTTTGCATCAACTTTTTTTTTTCGCGTGCAGGAGTGAGTTTTCAATGATAAATGTAATGTTTGCTCTCTCTCTCTCTCTCTCTCTCTCTCTCTCTCTCTCTCTCTCTCTCTCTCTCTCTCTCTCTCTCTCTCTCTCTCTCTCTCTCTCTCTCTCTCTCTCTCTCTCTCTCTCTCTCTCTCTCTCTCTCTCTCTCTCTCTCTTTAGTGATGCATTTTTCTCCTTTTTTGATAATTTATTGTTGTCTGGTGTCATTTATACATTCATACATTCATATCCTCGGCAGATCATTTCCGTGTGATTCGAATTTGTTTTTGAAAGAATTTAATTTGATCGTCATCCCTCTGTGTTTTGGTGTTTGATTTCCATACGTGATTTGATTCTGTTGCAATTTGTATTATGGTTATCTTATTCTATTTTTATCTTCAGTATAATAAAAATGGCCTTGAGATATTAAACATTGTTGGACGTTACGGTTTTTTTTATATATATAACTTGGTGTTCTTGTGTTGAAATGTATAAAGGATGTAAAAAAGTTACTGAAAAAAAGGCGAAGGTTAGTTTTTTTAATTTATGTAAAAAAGAAAATGTTAACAAGAACTTATATTCTACATTGTTCTAACCGTCAACCGTCCAGGCCTTATAAGTATAAATAAGACATAGAAAAAGACATAAGAAAAGTCAAGGTTGAATTACCCCAACCACTCCAACAAAAAAAAAGTATATGTGTGTGTGATATAAAGAACAAGTATTGGAACGAAGTCCTTAAAAAATATATACAAAATAATAATAATAATAGATACATTTCGTGAACACAAAAAAATATATTCCCCATAAAACGCACTCGCAAAAAAGAGAAAGCTGAGAAGGTTTTGTAACATAGACCATAAAAAATACATAAATAATAATAATAAATAATTGAAATTTGTGCACCGAGACAAGTTTGTAGATTCATTTCTATTAGTTTTTTTTTTTTACTGTTATTCACTTTTATTTTTATGCCTGAAAAAAAGTGTAGAATTGCTTTTTTTTCAGAAGTAAGAAATACGTAGAGACAAAAATACAAGGCTGACGTAGAGAGAGAAAGTTGCAAAATGCTTCTTGTTCATTGTCTCGTAAGTTTCGTAATAAGCTTCATTTCCGCGTTCGAGAGAGAGAGAGAGAGAGAGAGAGAGAGAGAGAGAGAGAGAGAGAGAGAGAGAGAGAGAGAGAGAGAGAGAGAGAGAGAGAGAGAGAATAAAATAAAAAATAATAATCATGCTGCATCGTAATGAAAAATACCACTTCATTAATTAAAAATACAAAAATTAGAGAAAAGAATAAACAAAACGAAACGTGAGAGAAAAAAGAATAAAAAACAAAATAAAATAATCATGTAAAACTATTGCACTTTAAAAAAAAATATAAACTTTCATAAAAAAAACAAATGAAGGTCGCAAATTAAACAAAAATAGAAAGAGATGAAAGAAGAAAGAAAATGGAAGGCGTCCACAAATTTCCCTTGATTATCCTGAATGAATAATTGAAAGATAGTATCATTCTTCATTCATTTATTCATTCATTCACTCCGGTTTCATTCTTCATTTATCTTTCCTTGTTCCCTCCTTCACTCCTTCCTTCACTTTTACTGCTTCATTCTCCATTTATCTTTTCTTATCTCCTTCATTCATTCATTTATTCTTCTACTTCATTCAGCATTCATCTTTTTTATATCGTGTTTTCCTTATTTTTTTCACTCCTTTGCTTCATTCTGCATTCATCATTATTTTTTTCTTGGTCCTTTACTCAATTACTCATCTACTTAATATTTCTTTCATCCTTCCTTCCTTCTTAGCATTTTCTTTTATTCATTCTTTCATTCCTCTGCTTTATTATGCATTCATCCTCATTTCTCCTTTCTTATTTTGACCTAGTTCTTTCCTTACCGTCTTATAGCGCGTTGAAGGAAGAGGAGAAAGAGGAGAGAATGAAGGAAATGCAACAATATTCTTCTTACCAACTTTTGTTCCGCTTCTTTCTTGGTATTCGTCTCCTATTTACACTATTTCTGTGTTATGTTTTTCGTTTTTTATTTTTAAGTTGAATATCTGTTTCTTTTTAGTGCATATTTTTGGAAACGAATATTTTTGAAAGTCTTGTTTTCATCGTTTTAGTTTAAACTTTCATACTATTGTCTTCTTATTCTTATTTCCTTGTTTTCTTATTTTTCTTCCTCTTCTTTGCCGCATTCTCCTGCTTCTTTTCTTGTTCTATTTTGTGCCTGCCATGTCTCTTCCTCCTCTTTCTCTTCCTCCTCTTTCTCCTCCTCCTCCTCCTCTTCTTCCGCGTGCCTGCCAAGGAAGATTTATGTCGCAAACTTGAGACGACAGACAAAAAAAGAAAAAAGCAACATGTAAAATCGACATTGACTGCTTTATAAACTTTGTGTGTGTGTGTGTGTGTGTGTGTGTGTGTGTGTGTGTGTGTGTGTGTGTGCGTGTGTGCGTGTGCGTGTGTGCGTGTGCGTGTTTGGGTTTCCTTAACAAAAGCTGTAGTATTCGCAGTGCATGAATAAAAATATAAATAATAAAACAGCTGCTAATGCATTTACGGAGACGGACTATTTAGGAGAATATTTACGCGGGTTAGAAATTATCATCGTCCCTTTAACTTCCCTAAAAAGTGATCTGGGAGTAAACAAAACCATTCTCTTGCTCCACTCGGGTTAGAAAGATGCATTTGTCTATTTCATTTTCGTCTCTCTGTCTCACTGTGTCTCTGGCTGGCTGGCTCTCTGTTTGTTTGTCTCTTTCACTGGTTCATATTCTCTCTCTCTCTCTCTCTCTCTCTCTCTCTCTCTCTCTCTCTCTCTCTCTCTCTCTCTCTCTCTCTCTCTCTCTCTCTCTCTCTCTCTCTCTCTCTCTCTCATTTGTTTAAAAGCCACGAACACCCGATGCTCTATTTACATGAATGCCTTTGCTGTGTATGTATGTGTGTGTGTGTGCGTGCGGGTGTGTGTGTGTGTGTGTATGTATATGTATGTGGGTGGCTGCGTGTGTGGGTGTGCGTTTAATTCAATTATTTAATGGCGAATGGCAAATCCTACTTTTTTTTTCTGTTTTGCTATTTTTCGAACACATTCATATATATCTTGAGCTCACAGCACGAAGCAGAGGGAGAGAATTGATCTTTGGATTGCCCCTAAGCCTCCCTCCCTCCCTCTCTCCATCTCTCCCTCTCTCTATCCATCCCTCCCTCCCTCCTCGCGCACCCCAATTTCAGTTCTTTCCTCTTTTTGCATGACCGGAGGCCGCTCTTTCACATTGGACAGGACATTTTCCTCCACCAGATGTCGTTTTCTTCTCCAGTATGACAGGCAGAAAGAGAGTGATGTCGAAGATGTAATAGGACACGAAATCTAAGTCCATGTTCTTCTCTTCTTCTTCTCAGTGTCTTCTTCCGTCATACTTATTCTTCTTTCTATTCCTTCACACCCTTATCATCTTCCTTTCCCTTTTATTTCCTCCTTTTATCGGAACATTTTTTTTATATATTTCCTCGCCCTACTTCGTCACTACTAGGCCTATTTTTTTTTTTTATATCTTCATCCTCGCTGGAAAGTCACTGGTGCTGTTCAAGGTGATTGGGATTATAACCATTGACGTTTTTAACCACACAACGAACGTAACGGATCAATACGTAAAAGTTACATTGTTGCTTTGTCAAAATATACAACGCAAGCACTTTTATCACTTGTATAGAAATTCCTTCAAACGCTTTACCTGTTGTGTTAAGGGGACAGGGCGTAGGTCTGACCAAGATGATACAGTCTCCCCTTCTGCCCTGGGGAAGGTACTACAACACTCTAGCATCTGGTACACGCAAGGACTTGATTATAATGGAATCCTGTAGGTCAGCATCTTTGAGTGTAAACATCATCCTCACACTGCGTCATAACTGTTCCTCCTCCTCCTCTTCATCTTCCTCCTCCTCCTCCTCCTCCTCCTCCTCCTCCTCCTCCTGCCTAGCTTCTCAACTCTTCATTTTCACTTTTCCCCGCTCCTCACTTTTATTACTTTCTCCATCTCCTTTTTTTGTTTATCTTATCAGTGTTTTTACATTCTCCAACCCGCCGACGATAACACACTCCTCTCTATTCTCGGCCATCCTTTTTTCCGTTCATCTTCCCATGCCAACCATTCTTTCTCTTTCCTTCACTTTCCTTTTTCCTCCTCTTCCACACCCTGTCAACATCAACCAAGTAGTGGCCAACCTTTTCCATTCACTTCACTCTCCCCTTCTTTTTCGCCTCACATAACCAATCTTGTGTCCTGCCATCCCGTCCACGCCACCCACACACACACACTCCCCTCCTCTTTCCTTGACCTTCTTCCCCATTCCCCAAGGACACTGATCATCCCCGTCACTCCTCCCCTTATCCATCACCTCTCCTCCCTTATCCAGTACCAGTGTTACTTCCTTTCCTTCTTCTTCCTCCCCTTCCATCCCGAATTCAGATCCGAGAAACCATAACAAAACGGTTGTAAACAAGACCGAGACAGGATCTTCTCCCGGCCAATCTTGTGAGTGGGACTCCATCTTCTCGGTGCAGATTTATAACCCGTTTCGTCTGGGTGTTACAGAGTCAGAGTTAATGCCTCCCAGTGGATCTCAGCGGCGCAAAATATCACGTTCCTGGTTCGAGTAAATTATAGGGAAGAGAGTTGTTTGTCTGTATATACGTGTGTGTGAGTGTGTATGTGTGTGTGTGTGTGTGTGTGTGTGTGTGTTTTGTGGTTAGTTAGTAGTAGTAGTAGTAGTAGTAGTAGTAGTAGTAGTAGTAGTAGTAGTAGTAGTAGTGACTTTAGGATCCATATTCCACTGAAATTTATGGTCTGTGCACTGCCAGAAAAATTTCCCCTTCAAAAGTTCCACCAGAAGGTTGTCCGTCAAGGAATGTTAAGTCATCCCCTTTTGGGAGGCTCTCAAGGTCTTGGCCCGGGACACGAAGCCAAAGGTGTTGTTCTTATTATTTATTTCTCACTCCGTCCGTCTCTGGATCTTCTTCCGACTTGACTTCTCCGTGTCTGGCTGTCTCTTCCTCATGTGACTCCATCTCATCTTCCTCGCCGTCCTTTTTTTTTTAGTCTCTCCTTCACTGAATTCGTATATTTCTGTATTCCTTCCTTTGGGGGCTTTTCTCCGTCCCTTTCCTTCCTCTCCCCATTTTTCCTTCACCCACTCACTTCCTGTTTCCTTATTCGTTTATTCGTTCTTCTCTCTCTCTCTCTCTCTCTCTCTCTCTCTCTCTCTCTCTCTCTCTCTCTCTCTCTCTCTCTCTCTCTCTCTCTCTCTCTCTCTCTCTCTCTCTCTCTCTCTCGCTCTATTTTCATCCTTTGTAGCTTTGTTCTCTGTGCTTTAATTAAAGAAAAATGGTGAATATAAATTAAGAATATTACCCTTAGCTTAGGAAGATTAATGTTTTCATGCACAAATTTTTAATAAAGTCCTACCACTAAAAAAAGTAAATAATAATAGTGAAATAAAAATGTCACTGCCTCGCTTTGATTCAGAAACTAGCAAATCGAAAGGGGAAAAAACATATACAGATACGCCAAGTTTTCACGTGACCATTCCACTTTATCCTTTACCCCAAGGGAGAAAATATTAAGCTTCTGCCTGAGGAATTTGGACCGTGGAGCTAAATTCTACGGTGGTGATATTTTTACTTTAGTTTAGTTCAGCAGTAATAATCTTTCCAATAAACATGGTTGCAGCACTTTAAAGATTTCCATCCCACCTTTTTTCCTTTTTTTCCTCAACATTATGAACTCAATTGAACGGGGAAACTTCTATAACTTTTTTTCCTTTTCTTTTTCACAGCTGTTTTGAAGAGAATAACAATGGTTGAAAGGATGTATAATGACACTTTCCTCCTCTTTCCTCATGTCTTTTTGTCTTGTATTTTCTTAACATTTTCTTACTTACAAAGGAGAGACAAGCAAGAAGTGTGTAATTTTCCCTTAATTTCCTTTTCTTTTTCTAACTTTTTTCTATGTTTCTCTTACTCCTGATCATTTCTTTCTTCCTCCTCTTCCTCACTTTCCATCCTGTATTTGCACTACTGTTTCATCTTTTCCTTTTATCTTTGCTTTACTTTCATTTACAAGTCTCATCCCTACCTCGTTCTATTTGACTTACACATATCTTCCTTTGACAACCTTTTTTTTTCTCTCTCTCTCTCTCTCTCTCTCTCTCTCTCTCTCTCTCTCTCTCTCTCTCTCTCTCTCTCTCTCTCTCTCTCTCTCTCTCTCTCTCTCTCACGGTCACTTGTTATCTATATATTTATGACTTTATTTCCTTCGTCTTTGAACTCAGCATCTCTTACTTTTTTTTATATATTTTTGAGGGTTAGTCAAAAAAGTCAAGTTAAGTTTTTGAGAAGAATCTTCCCGGTTTCTATAGTGCTTCGGATGAGTGACTGCGCTTCTTTTTTTTTTTAGATTTCGTTTTTTTATATCTATTTTGTTTCGATGAGAAGGAAAAAAACATATCTATAGACTAAACATTGACTTATATACATTCAGACACACACACAGACAGACAGACAGACAGACAGACAAGACTCCCTTCCCCATACATAATACAATACATAATTACGTTACACAAATATACATTCAAATAAATAGATAAAGAGATAAAATTTTTGCTCGATCTGTGAATTGCTTCGAAACACCAGACATGAATCATTTTTCCCCCTGAGTTGCTTCCCTTGGTGCTTCAGTGTTCGCTTCGGTACTCACCAACACTCCATATGAAGCTTCGCCCTTCACGTCGTTGTCCTCACGCCACACGACTTTTCCACTGAGAGAGAGAGAGAGAGAGAGAGAGAGAGAGAGAGAGAGAGAGAGAGAGAGAGAGAGAGAGAGAGAGAGAGAGAGAGAGAGAATGAATAGCTTTGAATCACAACAAATAACACAAAAAAAGTAATAATGACTAGCTAACCATAATAAGAGGAATGCCAGAAGAAAAAAAAATTCAAAAACCAGAATGAAAAAACAAAATAAAAAAAATCGAAAACAACCTCACTCGTCCCTCAAAAAAGAAAGAAAGAAAAAAAGTATAAATGGAAAACTCTATATGGCGGTGAACTGAAGTGAGGGAGGAAGGGAGGGAGGGAGAGAGGAAAAGGGAGAGAGAAATGGAAGGTGTGGCGGGAAGTGAGAGAGAGATAGAGACACAGAGAGAGAGAGAGACTGAGAGAGGGAGGAAAGGGAACGCCAATCCTCGCTTTAACAGGCTGACACTATCACTAAGCCTGCCGTCGCCTGCTGACACTGAAGACTACAGGACTTGTTTTATACTTGTTGACGTCATGACCTTGGGAGCGATGGGTGTGTGTGTGTGTGTGTGTGTGTGTGTGTGTGTGTGTGTGTGTGTGTCGACAAGGAGTGGTCAGTTGTTTTTGTTCTTTTTTCTTATATTGTATGGTTTTTTTTTCTTTTTAATGGATGATTTTTTTTATTACCCATTTTGTTTTAGAACGTGACCTCTCTCTCTCTCTCTCTCTCTCTCTCTCTCTCTCTCTCTCTCTCTCTCTCTCTCTCTCTCTCTCTCTCTCTCTCTCTCTCTCTCTCTCTCTCTCTCTCTCTCTCTCTCCTCGCTCTCTCACCCATCACATCTAAGTCAATAAAACTAACTTTAACTCTTTCCTAACTTATCCCAAGTCAGGAAGAAAAAAAACTTACATAAAATCTCATCAACATCAATCTACATACATACACACCATACATACATACATACATACACACATACAAAACACACAAGGGGAAAGGGAATACCTACAACCACTTCATAATTCAAACTCAACCTTTCGTGTTGGAGAGAGTGTGTGACCCTAAGCAGATAGAGTACGTGTGTAGCACTTAAGGAGAACAGTTTGACAGACTTGATAAGGGAATAAAGGGCAATGTGAAGCTCTTAAGGGAGAGACGAGAGTGTATTTTCCTTTTAGAAGTCATGTTAAGAGGAAAATAGCTAATAGTTGTTGGTTTCCTCACTTTTCTTATAGTTTTCTCTTCCTCCTCCTCCTATTCCTCATTCTCCTCTTGCTATTCCTATTCCTCCTCTTCCTCTTCTTCATCTTCTTCCTCTTGTTTTTTATGTTTTTTTTTTTTCTTTATTACCCCTATTTTCCTTTTTTTCTTGTTCATGTATTTGCACCATTTTAAGTACCTTTGTTACTTTGACTTTTTTTTGTTCTTCTTGTTAATGGTTTGTTTTATTATTTGTGGTCACTCGATTTTTTTTCTTTTGTCATTCTCTCTCTCTCTCTCTCTCTCTCTCTCTCTCTCTCTCTCTCTCTCTCTCTCTCTCTCTCTCTCTCTCTCTCTCTCTCTCTCTCTCTCTCTCTCTCTCTTTCTCTTTTTATTATTGGTAAAGATTTTTTGTGTGCTCACTGACCACGTCCTTGTGTATGAGTGCAGAACGGCGAGGATTTTATTTACTTTTTTTCTCCTCTCTCTCTCTTTTTTCTCTCCCTCTCTCTCTTTCTCTCTCTCACACAAAACCAGAAATAGACAGCAATATGCATAGCAACAGAGGGCGTGATAGTAGAAGTAGTAGTAGTAGAAGTAGTAATAATAATAGTAATAACAGTAGTAATGACAAAACATACCTTATTTTCCTTCTCATTATCTTACAAGTGTCCAAACGAAATACACTCGAGGGGCACAAAAAATGTTAGGTTATCACTTGATCTTTCGAGGCTCAACACCTATCTCCTCGAGGGTGAGAAGGGCCGGTGCCATCCTCAACCCATCCCCACCCCCCGCCCCCCCTTGCCCCCCGCCCACCGCCCCCCATCGTCAACACCATCCCTGACTTCATTAGGGGAAGAAAAAAAATTATGGAAGGGAATTGGTATGCTGGAAGGACGAAGAGAATCTAATAAGAGGAGAATGTGATGTGATATAAGGAAGGAGGAGGAAGTGGAAGAGGACAAGGAGGAGGAGGAGGAGGAGGAAGAGGAGGGGAGGGGAGGGAGATTGTATCCTTCAGTGCCAAAGTGTAATTGTGTGTGTCTGTGGGTGTGTGTGTGCGTGTGTGTATGGTGGGGGGGTTATGGGTGTGGGTGTGGGTGTGGGTGTGTGTGTGTGTGGAAATAGAGAAAGTGAGAGAGAAAAGAAGAAAGAGAAAGAGAGACCTTACTACAAATTTCCCACAATATTCCTTCCACACACTTCCCCTCTTTCTCTCCACCCATCCTTTCCCTCTTTTTTTTTCTCTCTCTCCCTTCTCGTAAGTCAGACGTCCTGCATTATTATCCCCCCGAAGGTAGAACTCAGCCCCTTCCTTCCTTCCTTCCTTCCTTCCTTCCTTCCTCATCCTTTTTCTTTCCCCTTTCTTCCCTCCAATTCCCTCCCGCCATTCAGAATACTGCCAAACGATGTTATATCGATTTCAACTTTGGTGGGGAAAATATAAAATTCTTTCTACTTCTATTATCCAGAAATAGTTTTATATGTGGACAAAGAACGTGTATGTAAATTAGGAAAGTGGAAATGTAGTAGTAGTAGTAGTAGTAGTAGTAGTAGTAGTAGTAGTAGTAGTAGTAGTAGTAGTAGTAGTAGTAGTAGTAGTGATAATAATAATGATAATAGTGAAAAAAAAATAGTTACAGATAGAAGTTTCGAAAAATTTTGTGTATTTTCATTAGCGGACCGAGATTCAATTTTGGAACAATGAACATTTACGAAAATTAAATGGTTCAACTTGAGAGCACAGAAATTGGCTCGACCTTCCGCCCTGAACCCTCGAAAATGAATAAATAACAAGTTAAGTCCGGGTACTTCTATTAGTTTATTAGTATTACGAACAAATAAAGTAAGTATCCGGCAGTGGAATTGGCAACAGTGGCGCGCACGAGAACTCTTGTGAAGAATTAAATCCCCTTCTCCGTTAAGGCAAATTTTATTAACATTCTCGATTGCCTCTTGAGTCACCCCGAGGATCAAATAACATCCATTTTCTTTCACACAAGCCTAAATTAATACAGAAAACGGGCCGCTCTTCATTGCAATATCACAGAACAAGTAAGTCTTCAACCCCTTAGAGTGAGTAAATTGAGGCACAACTTATGAAAATGTGTTGAAAGTATTTCGTAATGTCACACACGTAGGGAGGGAAAGAGGCTGGTGGGAACTTCATAATCCAACACAAAAAAAACAAAAAAGATAAGAAAAGGATGGGGAAAAAAACCGAAGTAATTTTCCGTGTCGCTTGTTAAAAAAAAGAAAAAAGGAAACTCGTCTGGTGGGATAAAAAAAGTGAGTTAGGGAATAGAATAACAATAGTAGATAGCAAAGGGAAGGGGAATATGCCTTCTCTCGCCCTTATATTCCACTCTTTCGACCGCCCGGACCACCTATGTTAATATGCATTTCATTTGCATATTCATGAAACTAGTAGATTAATTGTTCTACTGAGGTCTTAGAATTTCTCTCTCTCTCTCTCTCTCTCTCTCTCTCTCTCTCTCTCTCTCTCTCTCTCTCTCTCTCTCTCTCTCTCTCTCTCTCTCTCTCTCTCTCTCTCTCTCTCTCTCTCTCTTTCTCTCTTTCTCTTTCTGTTTCTGCCCTTTGCACACCCTTTCATCTTCCCTAATCATCAACCTTTCCTTCCCTCTCCCCTGCTTCCGTCTTCACCTGCCTTCTACTTTACTGTAAGCTATCTCTTCTCCCTCTTAATTCCTCGCTTTTCTCCCTTGTCTTGTTCCTTTCCTTCCCTCCTTGCGTCCTTCCCTCCCTCTCCGAGCGTCTTCTCGATTCCAACTTAGTTAACACTTCATTGTATCAAACGTCGCGCCGGCCACTTAGAAGAGCTCAACAACCTATTATGGTAATTTCCTCTCTCTCTCTCTCTCTCTCTCTCTCTCTCTCTCTCTCTCTCTCTCTCTCTCTCTCTCTCTCTCTCTCTCTCTCTCTCGCTCGCTCTCGCTCTCGCTCTCTTTCTCTCTTTCATTTCCCTGGGCGCCACTGACTCCACTTGAACGCTGAACAATCGCAGTCGAACGAGTTAGCTGGACCCTCGTCGTCCTAAGTGAGAGGAATCACTCGAAAACTTTAGACTTTAAGGCGCAGTTGAGTGTTTTAGGAGAAGGCGGAGGAGGAGGAGAAGGAGAAGGAGGGAGTGGAGGTAAGACGTGCGCCGAATACGAAGGGCTGGAGATAAGAGAGGCGAGGTAAAGGGAAGAAAGGAAGGTGAATTTCCTCTCTATATACACATTTTTTCCCCCGTAGGTCGTTTAACCTTGATGACTTGGAGGAAAAAAATAACCTGTTTTTCGTTGTAACACTTGGGTAATATTTATTGTAAGACCTTATTGTTGGTACACTCGCTTATGAACCTGAAAGTGATACTGATGCTCGTCTACATGTGAGGGGGAAGTGGATAAAAGTTAATAATGAAAAACTTTAATACAATTTTTAGACATATACATCATAATAATAATACCACTACGCAATCTACACCGGTGAAATTTGTTTAGAAAGAAGAAAAGGCATCGGCGGCGGAGGTGGAGGAAGATTTTACGCACCAACTTGATTACCCCAATGTGTTTAAGGATTGGTAAAAGCCTCCAATTTGTTTGATGATAAAGCTTGTTTGTCTTG
>JAPQNM010000020.1:4478592-4491092 GCA_029783475.1 Metacarcinus magister
CGAGCATTGCCAGTGTTTCCTGAGGGTGAGTTAGCGTGGGGCGTCTCACGGGGGAGGGCTGAATGACGGCTGTGGTCCCCTTACTCCGTGTGAGAGAACGAGGGGAGGGGGTGGGTTACAGAGAGGGTGGTAGGATAGGAAGAAAAGAGGTAGGAAGGGAGAGTTGGAGGAATGTAGGAGAAGAGGGAAGGAAGGGAAAGAATGAAGGAAGAAGGTAAAGTTGAAAGTTCCTCTAAATCTCAATTCTTCAAGGCCACACTTTAGGTAATCGTAAATTTCTTTCTATATCTATCAAACGTTTGTCATTTTGTTGGTTTCCTCTCAGCAATACCCGCAATACTACTTGAAAATGAAGAAATAAAGCCTTAATTACTGATAGTGTAACCCCATCCTTATATAGACTCTCCTTTCCTTACACGTGTTGCCTTCAGTTCAGCAAGACAGACAACAGCTAGTCCTTTCACATTCGTAACACCAATATCCTTTCACTCCGCTAGATACAAAGGACACCCACAGAACAGCACACGCCTATATCCTTCGTTAATCAAGGAACACAAACAGTTACACGCCCTCTGTACCCTATGTTCCACGCCTTCCTGCCTCCCTGCCTCCCTCCCTGCCTCCCTCCCTGCCTCCCTGCCTTCAGTACTTCCTCTCCCCCCCAGTCCCCTTCCAGTAGAAAACAGCCACAAACGTAACCTTGTTTGCAGGGGAGGTAAAGGGGACACACACACACACACACACACACACACACACACACACACACACACACACACACACACACACACACACACACACACACACACACACACACACACACGGACCTACATTCCCGCTGCCTTTGTAAACTTGAGTGTCTTTGTAGTATAAAAATAAATCTCCGTTTTCTTTGAGCCTCTGACAGCAAATTAATCTTACGCTTTGATGGGAAACTTGTGACGAAACTTGACCTCGTGACAACCTTTAGGAAAGCGTCTTGCACGTCAACCTGTCACGCCGCCGGAAGGTTTCACTCCCCTTCTGCTTTTTAATCTTGGTTTTGTTATTATTTTTTTTTTTGTGTGTGTGTGTGTGTGTGTGGAAGAGTTATATAAGTTTGCCTTTCACCTTGACCCCCACCACTCTGTCCTTCCTCCTCCTCATCCTCCTCCTCCTCCTCCTCCTCCTCCTCCTCCTCCTCCTCCTTCTCCTCCTCCTCATTAATATTTATTTTTATCATTAATATTTATTTTTATAATTATTATTTATTTTTATCATTAATATTTATTTTTATCATTAATATTTATTTTTATCATTAATATTTATTTTTATCATTATTATTTATTTTTATCATGAATATTTATTTTTATCATTAATATTTATTTTTATCATTAATATTTATTTTTTATCATTATTATTTATTTATATCATTATTATTTATTTGTATCATTATTATTTATTTTTATCATTAATATTTATTTTTATCATTAATATTTATTTTTATCATTAATATTTATTTTTATCATTAATATTTATTTTTATCATTGATATTTATTTTTATCATTGATATTTATTTTTATCATTAATATATATTTTTATCCTTAATATTTATTTTTATTATTAATATTTATTTTTATCATTAATATTTATTTTTATCATTAATATTTATTTTTATCATTATTATTTATTTTTATCATGAATATTTATTTTTTTCATTAATATTTATTTTTATCATTAATATTTATTTTTATCATTATTATTTATTTTTATCATTATTATTTATTTTTATCATTAATATTTATTTTTTTCATTATTATTTATTTTTTATCATTATTATTTATTTTTATCATTAATATTTATTTTTATCATTAATATTTATTTTTATCATTAATATTTATTTTTATCATTAAAATTTATTTTTATCATTAATATTTATTTATATCATTAATATTTATTTTTATCATTAATATTTATTTTTATTATTATTTATTTTTATCATCATTATTTATTTTTATCATCATTATTTATTTTTATCAATATTTATTTTTATCATCAATATTTATTTTTATCATCAATATTTATTTTATCATTAATATTTATTTATATCATTAATATTTATTTTTATCATTAATATTTATTTTTATCATTATTATTTATTTTCATCATTAATATTTATTTTTATCATTAATATTTATTTTTATCATTAATATTTATTTTTTATCATTATTATTTATTTTTATCATTATTATTTATTTGTATCATTATTATTTATTTTTATCATTAATATTTATTTTTATCATTAATATTTATTTTCATCATTATTATTTATATTTATCATTAATATTTATTTTTATCATTAATATTTATTTTTATCATAAATATTTAATTATATCATTAATATTTATTTTTATCATTAATATTTATTTTTATCATTAATATTTATTTTTATCATTATTATTTATTTTTATCATCAATATTTATTTTTATCATTAATATTTATTTTTATCATTAATATTTATTTTTATCATTAATATTTATTTTTATCATTAATATTTATTTTTATCATTAATATTTATTTTTATCATTATTATTTATTTTTATCATTAATATTTATTTTTATCATTAATATTTATTTTTATCAGATATTTATTTTTATCATTGATATTTATTTTTATCATTAATATATATTTTTATCCTTATTATTTATTTTTATCATTAATATTTATTTTTATCATTAATATTTATTTTTATCATTAATATTTATTTTTATCATTATTATTTATTTTTATCATGAATATTTATTTATATCATTAATATTTATTTGTATCATTAATATTTATTTTTATCATTATTATTTATTTTTATCATTAATATTTATTTTTATCATTAATATTTATTTATATCATTAATATTTATTTATATCATTAATATTTATTTTTATCATTAATATTTATTTTTATCATTAATATTTATTTTTATCATTATTATTTATTTATATCATTAATATTTATTTTTATCATTAATATTTATTTTTATCATTAATAAGAAAAATTTGAATAAAATCATAATTTTTTTTAAAATATATAATTCGAACACTTAGAAAAGACCTCGGCAGTGTAAGGGTTAATACTGGCAATAAGTTATGTTTAACCTGCCATTACCACCGAAACGAAGGATGCGAGGGGATTTCATTGAAATGTTCAAGATAATCAAAGGATTCGATAATATCAATACAGAAGATTACATTACTTTTGATCGATCAAATATAACAAGAAGACGTCATTCTTTTAAGATTACTGGTAAAAGATTCACATCAAACAAAGCCAAGCACTTCTTTTTCAATCGGATCGTTAACGTTTGGAACTCCCTGCCCGCCAATGTCGTCGACAGTAAAACAATTACTACGTTCAAAAATAGACTTGACAAATATTTAGAAGCCAATCCACAACTAAAATACTATCCGTTAACGTAGCAAACTTTGAGTAAGTTCATCCTGATGTACCTAACTTACGAAATGTCGATTCAAAAGACGTCGCTAGTGGCCTGACATCGCTTGCCAGGAAGTAGTGGTAGCAGTAGTGGTAGTGACAGTCTGGTCTTGGTTGGCCTTCCTTTCCCTGCCAGCCATGGCTGGGGAGAGAAGCCTTCACCCTTACTATCCTGTATCCTTCACTCTAGACTAGATAGTGTACTCACAAACAGCCTCGTAAGGGCCAGCAGGCCTGTTGCTGTTTGTTCTTCCTATGTGTTCCTATGTGTTCCTCCTCTTCCTCCTCCTCCTCCTCCTCCTCCTCCTCCTCCACTTCATTCTCTTTTTCATCTTCGTCTTTCGTTTTCATCACCGATGTAAACGTGTCTTCCTGATCCATCCATTATCTAATTCCTTCCATAATATATCTTCCTTTCTTCCTTCCTACCCCTCCTACACTTTCTTCCCACTCCCCTAACTATGATATATTCTCTCTCTCTCTCTCTCTCTCTCTCTCTCTCTCTCTCTCTCTCTCTCTCTCTCTCTCTCTCTCTCTCTCTCTCTCTCTCTCTCTCTCTCTCTCTCTCTCTCTCTCTCTCTCTCTCTCTCTCTCCCTTCCTTGTGATATATCTATTGACAAAGGGGTGTAAGAAGTGAGGGGAGGAAGGGTAGAGACATGTGTAAGAGACGGGTGAGGAAGGAGAGGTAAGAAGGATGACTGGAGGAAGGACAGGTAAGGAGAAGAGAGGCGAGGACACACTTGTTACCTGTCCTAATTAATATTCCTCGTGCATGCTAATTGGGTGGCCAAAGAGAGGTAACTTGAGAGAGAGAGAGAGAGAGAGAGAGAGAGAGAGAGAGAGAGAGAGAGAGAGAGAGAGAGAGAGAGAGAGAGAGAGAGAGAGAGAGAAAGAGAGAGAGAGAATTATGAACTCAAAGACAATTATTACTCGACATGAAATATATCTTGATTCATGTTTCATTTCCATCACTGTGTATTATCTTTCAATAACCATCATGCATCAGTTCATAATAATAATAGAGCGGGGAGAGGAGTCCCCAGCATCACCACTCATTCTCACACACACACACACACACACACACACACACACGCACAAAGATGATACACTCACTCACTCACTCGCTCTCTCAATCACTCTCACTCATTCACTCACTCGTATTTTCCTATAACCTGACGAAATGGTTGAATTATGTCTTCTACAGGTGACTAATTGTTATGTATTACCTTCCTCTGTTTAGTTTCTCTCCGTGTTACTCTGAAAGCTTATGTGATGGAAGGAAAAGTTATTTATAGCATAGATGTAGAAAGGGATGAAAGGAATGATGGCGTAGAGAGGAGGAGGAGGAAGAGGGATTGGTGTTAAAGAAGATTGGAGTAGGGAGATAGAAGGAAGGAATGGAAGGACATACGAGGGGAGGTAAGGAGGAGGAAGGGGAAGGAGGGAATAAAATAGAAGGAAGGAAGGAGGTAGATAGTTTAATATCACTTGAGGTGTGTGTGTGTGTGTGTGCCTGTGTGTGTGCGTGTGTGTGTGTGTATTATTTCTGGACAAACTTTATAAAATAGCAGTAAATCAAAATCAGTACAACATTCCAATCGTACTTTTAATATTCTATCAGTAAATCATACACTAGATTATAAAATATTAGTCACATCTCTTCTTAATAATAACAACAACAACAACAATAATAATAATAATAATAATAATAATAATAATAATAATAATAATAGTAATAAAAAAAAATAATAATAATAATAACAGAGTCACCCTTCCTTACTCCTGTTCCCTTGGCGCCTTCCAACACGGTGTCAAAGTCCTGTTCACGTCCTTGTCACCGCCTGGAACATAAAGGGCGGCTGGAAGGGGTGTCAGGGGGCCCTTTTCTGGAGGAGGAGCAAGACAAACAGTCACTGGGGCACCTTTCAAACTTTTAGAAGGACACAGCGACCCTCACCACACGAGGGACACTAAAACATGAACTCACCACCACCACCACCACCATACAGATAGACAGACACAGACAGGAAAGACAGCAGCATATTTAACATAATTCATCTTCTTTTGTCAGTGTCTCTTTGTTGGTTCGTTCTTTATCTACATTGTTAAGGTTTGACATGAGAAGCGACATGAGGTGTGGTGTTGAGGGAGTGAGGGAGGGTGAAGCGGGGTGAGGAGAGACTAAGAAGGGGTGAATAGGGGGGAGTAATGGGGTGAGGGAGTGGGATTATGAGGGCGTGGCAGGGCATAGGTGGATATGGTTAGAGACGATGGTGGATATAGAGGATGAGGTGGGTAGGGGACAGTATATGTGTTGGTGGAGGAGACAATGGGGGTGTCAATAGGAATGGAGGGTGGAGGAGAGTGGCAAGGAGTGGAGGAGGATGTGGAGGGTACAGGGTGGGACGAGATTATCGGTAGTAGAAACAGAATAATGGTAGTGAGTAAGGCTGTTGATGGTGGTGGTAGGTGGAGAGGGAGTGGAGGAGGGAGATTACAGGTTGTGGACAGGTGGTATAGGGTAGTAGATGGTGAAGTTGTCTGGGTTTAGAAGGGCTAGTGGATGAAGGGGGGGTAGGTGGGGTGGTGGTGGAGGTAATCGCATCACGTGACCGCTGGTGATCCTGTAATTGCTGGTTGGATATCGTTGGAGGAGGAATTGGCGTTGATTTCTGGCGTGAGAGCGACACGTGTGGAGGGTTCTGGCGTGTTGGTTTGCGTTGTTTGTTTGCCTTTATCTCTTTAGCTCAGGGAAAATATTGCGGTGATAGCAGTGAGTTGGGGGAGGAGGAAGAGGAGGAAGGGGAAAGTATGGGGGGACAAGTGTGTTTGGGTCCTCGTAGGTCGGCGCATGCGTAGACTTACGTTACGTCACAGTACTTCAACTCATTGATACTTGCAAACTGTGATATTAACTTTACCTGACGTGTTTGTAGTCAAATAATATTACTATAACCTCACTCGACTTTAATAATATTCACTTATTAATGTGATTATTAAACCTTAGAGGATAATAATGTGGTTTCAACTCTTCTTTCCATCAGATAGCGCAGGCGCAGTTGTGCACAGCTGGGGGGAGGAGGAGGAGGAGGAGGCAACCCTCAACTCCATAGACAAGAGTCACAGAGCGCTGGACCCCCGAGGAGGACGTGCAGTGTAGCGGTGGTGAGTGTGGCTGATTTTTGGTTTCCGCGGCGTGGCGAGTTTCGTGTTGGTGGTGGTAAAGGTGTTACGTAGATGGTGGTTGGGAAGGACAGTAGTTGTGACATCCACCCCGTCAATCCTTGCCCAGTGTTCGTGCGTGTGAATCTAGGGCACCAGTGTTGGTGCATAACACGCATATCACTCACACTACACACTACACACACACACACACACACACACACACACACACACACACACACACACACACACACAGAGGAGGATAGGATTTCCATCCTTCCGCTCCTGCCGTGATTGCAAGGTCACAAACCCTCGGCTTACTCCTGTACCTATTTTACAGTTAGGTGAGCAGGGGTTACAGCGTTTAAGAAGACAAACCCATTTTGTCTTCACCCGCCTGGGATTCGAACCTAGAACATGTCGGTTGTGAACCGAGCGTGCTAACCATTACACCACCACTCACAGGTGTTACCCGTATCGCTTACTTACGTGATGGTACATGGAGCTTGTTGCTGAATAACTTTGTTTGGTGTTCGGTGCTAGCGTCTTTCAAGAAGCGCTAGTGTGTGTGTGTGTGTGTGTGTGTGTGTGTGTGTGTGTGTGTGTGTGTGTGTGTGTGTGTGTGTGTGTGTGTGTGTGTGTGTGTGTGTGTGAGTTCTTAGTCGAATTGTTAAAATGGCTTAAGAAAAATGGTTCAGTCTGCCGGTTTAGTCCTGCAAATGGTGTTGGTTAAAGTATTTTCCCCACTTTTCAGGTTCCATGGGCACTGATTTTCCTTACACTGGCAACGTTTTCCACGCCGTCCCTTCCTCCCCTCCACCCACGGAGTCGACCAGGTCTGAGTCAACAAATGGTAAAGTACTTAATGCCTCTTTTATTTATGTCCACACTCAAGGTACTTTTGACGAATAATTGATCATTACATTTACTTGAGAAATAATTGATGACTCTCTGGCTGGCTTTAGTGGGATGATAAAGAAAACATTCTCGACAGGTTGGAAAGAGTGGTGTGGGACGTCATAGGTTGCCCTCGTGCCGTCCTGAGCCTCGCTGAGTACTTGTCTCGCTGGGAAGAAAGTAGTTGAGTGCGGCGCCGGGATGAACATCGTCAGCACCGTCTAGTCTCTCTCTTGCTCACAAGTGCAATAAAGGCCGCTACACGCATGGGTGAGAATTCATATTTGATCGTAGTTTTTAATATTCGTGTATTCAAAGGGCTGTAGGGGCCTCTATACCACCACTTACGAGTTCCCGATGTGGGTTGTTTCCTCTCGTGTTTTCGTAGTTGTTGTATGGCGAGAAAGTGTAAACAAGTGTGTTGTCAAGGGCGCCATTAAGGTTCAAGAAGTCATTATTCTTTGTACTTTCTGACTGCTTTATTCACACCGTCCGAGTACTTATAATACAGGTATCCCCTCCCCTTTCTTTTGAGGTCCTAAGAAGGCCACTCCTCCCACAATTAGTACATACAACCTTTACTTCCACTTACAGGTTCCTCGCCCACGCTGTCGTCCCTCCCCACGTGACTACCTCGCCAGCCTAAAAATGGAATGGAGTCAACCTGGCCAGAGGGAGCGACTGTGTACCAGTAAGTGACACCCCATTTACGGTTTAGTTTTTGTCCTGTTTTGGCTGTTTCTGTATACTGCCCTGATTTTGAGGCAAAAAACCACGGCCTTTGTAACTGTCCAGGATTTTGTGGTTTCTTGACAGATTGGAAGTGTGGTGTGCTCTCCTCCGCCCCGCTGCGTACTGTTGTGGTGACGTGGATCAAGAAAATAACATCGACCTCGCAGAATCATCAGGTGTTCGAGGACCATTAAGTGCAGCGGTCGCCGGCACCTGAGCGAGGGCGATGAAAGCTGGCTGCTCTTTCGCCGTTACAAATACGAAAATGTCATCAGAAAGGCTTAAGGCTTAAAATAAAGATACTTTACATGAAATTTGTCAGTTATTCCTGACATCTCTCCTCTCAACCTAACCTGTACAGTACAGCATCAACTTTTACGCGTTGGTGTTGACATGCCAACTCACTGGCCAACATGTAATATGATCCTCCTACGTCTGTTAGTCAGGTTAATTGTTTAAGCATCATGTCTACGAGTGTGTGTGATGTGGAGAGTAATTAATATTTATCCTGAACATTCGGAGCAGGAAGAAGGGAATAGTTAGTTTAGCCAGTGGTTGGCGACACACACCACGTGATACTCGATACCAAAAAAAAAAAATTTATGCGGTTTGATATATAGTGTTACCTGTAAGTCTGTTGTGCTGCTACGCATTACTGATTACGAATATCACGTGATGAGTGACTGCTGCCAATCATACGCTTATCATTGATGAGCCAACGACTAGCACCACACACACCATGTGATATTCGAAACCAGACCAGCAGCAGCAGAAGGAAGTTTAGCTAAAAGTAAAGTTTATAATCCAGTGCATGTAACACTATATAAAACCTGATCAGAAACTTGCTCTGGTATCGAGTATCAGGTGGTGAGCGTCCTGCCAACCACTGGTTAAACTGTAACAAAATCCTTCTAACCACAACACCAGATCAATACACAAGGGACACACACTTCCTGCTCCTAATGTTCAGGACAAATATTACTCTTCAAACAATTATTTACACAGTACCCATAGATGTGTGTGGAGTACACACAGACTCCACCTTCATCCCACACACACTCGCAGACGTGATGGTAGGTCGCACAAAAAGTTCCTCAAATATTTAAACAATTAACCTGACTAACAGACGTAGGATGATCATATTACATGCTGACCAGTGAGTTAACATGACAACTCTGCCTCACCAGATGACGCTCACAACATGAAACACGTACAAGCTGATCCTGTACCTGGCAGCATCGTGTGTAGCTTCACTTTAATTCAATGGACGAGCACAGCCTTGAACATTGTGTCCAGCGTTGCGAGGCCGCCCGTCAAACAAGCCAACAAGCTCTACTCCCAATTAACAATACTTAATTAAATTTGAAAAAATAATATCAAAACTAACTTTTAAATGAACTACCTGCCTTTCATCACCTGAGCCACTGCTGGGGGGAGGGGGGGAGGGAGAAGTGAGCCCTATAACGCTCACTAATTTTTCTGACTCTCCAAACTACTGATTGCACCTCCACCAGTTCCTGACCTCAAATTTACATATTAACTTCCCTCGGCGCAGCGGTTGAACCTAAAACTGTGCAACATGGCGGGCTTCCCTTCCCCTTCCTTAATCACCACTTTGCTTTGCTTTACCTTGTTCGTCACCACCACCACCTAACCTGCTTCTCGTGCCTTGCCCTCGCTGTTCCACCCTTGTTTATCCTCCCTCCCTTTCCAGGAAGTCCTAACAAGAGAAGAGCTGCATCCTCTTCCCCGAACCACCCTAAGAAGCTTGAGTGCAGCCTCCTATCACACCATCACCACGACACACACCTGCCGCCCACCTACGTCCCTCTCCCTCCACACACACATACACACACACACACACACACACACACACACACACACACACACACACACACACACACACACACATGTACACTCCCACCACCACCCTCGCTGCTACTCCAGAACAACTAAGCTTAGGTTCAACTCCTCACAAGCATTTACATTCAGCGCTGCACTCCGTCACTTCCTCCTACATTTCCTCACCAGCTCATCTGTCTGTACTGCATTTAGGGTGACGGTAAGTAGATTCAGCTTAAATTCATTACTTTAAAAGAATAAATAATAGGAAATTAACACCAAAGTATCGTTCATTCTCATTAGATCACCTCAAAAGCGTTAGCAGACCAGGCCAGACCGTCTCTCCTCACAGTCACGTCCAAGACATCACCTAACAGCTTCACTAACCACCTAAAATGACATCAAAGGACCTCTATACGTACCTTGATCCGCACGTCCCCTTTAACACACAGATCCTCGCAGGTTGACTGGAAACAGGTAGATCCACGTCCTCCGGTGCTGGCAGGTGAGGAGGGGCCACGCATCCATTCTGTAACAAAGGCTGAAGTGAAGAGCAGGAAATGG
Organism: Metacarcinus magister; assembly: GCA_029783475.1. NCBI lineage: Eukaryota > Metazoa > Arthropoda > Malacostraca > Decapoda > Cancridae > Metacarcinus > Metacarcinus magister. The sequence continues at coordinate 4,489,258 of JAPQNM010000020.1, forward strand.
TGCCAAGCGGGTGAAGGTCAGAACAATCGAGAAGCCATGCTGGCCAAGGGATTAAACACGAGCTAGAGAGGGTTACTAAAGGGAATTTCTCTGTTATGTACGTACGTGAAGGAAAATTTTCTAGATTGTCTGTGGAGATTGGTTAGCATTCCCCTTTATAGACTAACCTTTGCCCTCAAATCGACACTAACAACGAACTGAAGGCACCTCTGCTTCAATTTAATAGACTATCAACCCTAAATATGACCTCTAAATACACACTAATGTAACGTTAACACCACAACACCGTCGCCTCACCCTATACACCCTAGCCTCACGTACCCCTCCGATGGACCTCACAGGCACAAGCACACGAGACAAGCAACGCACATGACGCTCAAATGCCTCCATTACACCAACCTGAATCTGTTAAGTTTACGATGGGTAAGGCGAGGCGAGGCGACGCGACTTACGATGTTGACTGTGCTAAGAAGCCTCATCCTCATCCTCATCCTCATCCTCATCCAACCAGCAAGGAAACACCGGTACACTCACCTGCTGCAGGATAAACAGCCACCTACACAACGCCAAAGGTTCCACGTGTCGACAAGGTGGTATCAGCTGGCGGGTAGCTCTCCACCTCTCCCTCCTCCTCCTCCTCACGCCGCCACCTGCATCTGCGCATGCGCTAATACAAACCAAACGAAATCCACATTAGTGTTTACATATATTATAATAGTAGTAGTAGTAATAGTAGTGGTAGTAGTAGAATTATTATCAGTATTATTAGTAGTATTGAAAGTAATAGTAGTGTTTGTCTTCCATATATTACTTAATCCGAAAAGAAGACATCACGTGACCTTCCTAACAAGACATTTTCCTCCTCAATGTTTCGTTCATTCATGGTTTGCTTCGGATATTAAGACTAGTTTCATTTAAAATACTTAAGTGAACGAATCTACTATACCTTAAATAAATGTTCTTATAAGTACACGCACCACTGTGTATACATATCCCTACATACACATACAAATACACATACATGCAAACATATACCCATAATTTGCCTTAGCATCACCTCCGCTATACCGTTTACCTTTTAGATGAACAAAGCGCCATATGACCTTTGATGTCTGGCGCTTGCTCTTGTTTTGCATTAACTAACTAACTAACTAACTACACACACCCATACGTACATACATACATGAATATACGACTCATAAAACATAAAGATCAAACAATTATCTTTGTGACCCATTTCTGTTCAGCCCCAGAGAGTGAGTGTTGCCGCGCGTGTAGACAACCACAAGCCAGGAACGATGACAGAACTACACCACACAAAATAAAACACACAAGAAAGAAGACAAAGCATTAGTGTCAATTTTCTCTCTCTCTCTCTCTCTCTCTCTCTCTCTCTCTCTCTCTCTCTCTCTCTCTCTCTCTCTCTCTCTCTCTCTCTCTCTCTCTCTCTCTCTCTCTCTCTCTCTCTCTCTCTCTCTCTCTCTCTCTCTCTCTCTCTCCTCTCTCTCTCTCTCTCTCTCTCTCTCTCTCTCTCCTCTCTCTCTCTCTCTCTCTCTCTCTCTCTCTCTCTCTCTCTCCTCTCTCTCTCTCTCTCTCCTCTCTCTCTCTCTCTCTCTCTCCTCTCTCTCTCTCTCTCTCTCTCTCTCTCTCTCTCTCTCTCTCTCTCTCTCTCTCTCCTCTCTCTCTCTCTCTCTCTCCTCTCTCTCTCTCTCTCTCTCTCTCTCTCTCTCTCTCTCTCTCTCTCTCTCTCTCTCCTCTCTCTCTCTCTCTCTCTCTCTCTCTCTCTCTCTCTCTCTCTCTCTCTCTCTCTCTCTCTCTCTCTCCTCTCTCTCTCT
>JAPQNM010000020.1:4498592-4508592 GCA_029783475.1 Metacarcinus magister
CGGAGATGAGCATTGGAAGAGTTAGTGTAGGGGTGGAAGGGTGAGGATAAAGGGGAACAGGAAGGGAAGGAAGGAAGGGGCGAGGCGAGGGTGAAGGGAAGGGAAGGGAAGGGAAGGGAAGGGAAGGGAAGGGATGCGAGATATGAGATTCCAGTCTGATTTGGGTCCAATTTTATAGATATGATTTTCAGCGATTGTTGTTGTTGTTATTGTTGTTGTTGAATGCTTTTGTATTTAGTGTTTAATATTCTCCTTTTCTTGTTTTCCTTTTTTTTCTCTACTTTCCTCTTCCTCCTCCTCCTCCTCCTCCTCCTCCTCCTCCTCCTCCTCCTCCTCCTCCTATCATACCCGTGCAGCCTCTTCCAGGAAATCATCGAAGTCATAACGAATAATATAAAAAAATTCTCACTTCCAATCATATCAAGAATTCAATAGGAAAAAAAAACATAATTAAACTCACGGTTCCAACACACATTTCCTGAACCTTCACAACACATACAATTTACTCTCATCTCCTATTACTTCCTCCCTTCCTTTCTTACTCCTCTTATGCAACGCGATCTCACTCCCTTCTCCCTTCAAATGACCTGTCTGCCTTGCCTCATCCACCTCTGACCCTCCTCCCCAGCCTCTCTTAAGCCCCAATAACCTGCAGTCACTCTCCCTCCCTCCCTCTCTTCCTCCCTCCCTCCCTCCTTCACCCCCGCACCTCTCCCCACTGTCATCACACTCTCACAGTTTATTTCACGGCTAGTAATTTAACATTTGACCTCATGAGCGGATAAGACATGAGAGAGAGAGAGAGAGAGAGAGAGAGAGAGAGAGAGAGAGAGAGAGAGAGAGAGAGAGAGAGAGAGAGAGAGAGAGAGAGAAGAATGGAGACAAAGAGGCAGAGAGAAAGAGTAAGACATAGGTAGAAAAGAGTATAAAGGAAAGCAGAGTGCACTAGTAAGAGAGAGAGCAGAGTAAAAATTAATTCCAAGGCAGGTAGGAAGCGAGGTGGGGATGACAGGTGAGGCTCAGCCAGGTAAACACACCTGGGAGACGAAATTAATTAAGCCCACGTGAACGAAATGCCATAGGTGAAGACGGTGAGTAGTGTGTGTGTGTGTGTGTGTGTGTGTGTGTGTGTGTGTGTGTGTGTGTGTGTGTGTGTGTGTGTGTGTGTGTGTGTGTGTGTGTGTGTGTTTTTATGTTTGTTTTGTTTGTCTTGCTCGTGTTGGCTAATTAATAATCTTTACTCTTTTGTTTTCACTTGTCGCACATTTCTTATTTTGTTTCGTTTCTTTCGCCGTTTTCTTCCCCTTTTTTTTTCTTTTGTTTTACTATTCGCTTGTTAACTTTGCTTTTTACCCATTTGTACTTTGATTCATCTTATTGCAGTGACATTTATTTTCCACTGCGTCTGTTTCCTTGGTAAAAACTCATTAGTTTCTTCCCTTCATCGTTTTACCCCGAATTCCTGGAAACAGCTCAGCGTGTGGGCGGCGATGGCGAGGGAAAACCAGCAACTCCGACGTCAGGAAATAATTGGTTACGACGGAAACCTTTGAACTGGAAGGAATAAGAAGAATTTTGAGCACAGCCAATGTAGAAAACAGATGATAATGATGATAAGAGGAAAATGATGAGGAATACGAGTAAATGTATAATAAGCATCCACTCTTTTTCATCTTTCTTCCTCTCCCTACTCACTCCTACCCTACATCCCGCCATGCCCTACACCACCTAGCCCGGCCCCACCCTAGGCAGCACCAGCGACACGGGAACGAGAAGCAGAGATGAGTTCTTCACATGCCGGAACTTTAGGGCCAAAACTCCGTCAACAACAGTAGTTGGCTCATTAGCGACAGACGTGGTGAATGCCTCGAGCAGCGCCGCTACTAAGCCAAACAAAGCCGCGCGTTGATAAGCCGGAACGTACTTCGAACACACAAAGGAAAGACACACGGGCTTACTCTTACGCGGAGACGGAAAGTTGTATAAGTAAGGTAAAGAAAATAACAAGGGATTACGTATGAGTGTTGTGTTGTGTTGTTTTGTGTTGAGTTGGGTGGAGTTGAGTCTCTTGTGGGTTTATCTTCGGTTCTGATCGATTAAGTATAGGTATATGTGTATTATTATAAGTTTTTTTCTTAGATTTCTGATAATGATTCGTGTGATATTTGAGTTGGAATTAAAAAAGAAAACATTTAGAAGAACACGTCTAGATTATGTATAAAACAAGGCTATGACATCACAACGAACATATCAAGACAATTACATTAACTAAAGTGACAAATACCACTTAATTATAAAAAAAAAAAAAGCGCATCACCCAAAGCGAATTTAAAGATTGATACAAATGATTTTTCTTTGTACATTTTCACCTTTGGGCCAAAACATTAACCTGTCACTTTGTATTCCAATTTTGGTCGTTTCAAAAAGCTACAAATAACAAATGAGCAACAGGATGAAAAAAGAATCTTGTTAAAAAGTTTATGTATTGTAACAGATTTTTTTTTTCCTCGGTGCGATTCATTTACATTCTCTCTCTCTCTCTCTCTCTCTCTCTCTCTCTCTCTCTCTCTCTCTCTCTCTCTCTCTCTCTCTCTCTCTCTCTCTCTCTCTCAATGACCGTGATGTTCTTTTTTCACATTTACGGGTGAGTTACGTTGTTGGTGTAAGAATGGAAAGATGGAGGAAGAGAGGGAGGAAAAAAAAAAAGTAAGGGAATATAGGAGGAAGTGAGAGAGAAATGGAGAAGAAAAAACCTGGATTTAGGAGGGAAGGAGAAAAGGGAGGAAGGAAGGAATATAGGGAAGGGAGAGGAAAGAGACACTGAGGGAAGGAATATTAGAGAGAGGGAGAGGGAAGAAGTAGAATAAAAGAGAGATAGAGACACACACACAAAGAGAGAGAGAGAGAGAGAGAGAGAGAGAGAGAGAGAGAGAGAGAGAGAGAGAGAGAGAGAGAGAGAGAGAGAGAGAGAGAGAGAGAGAGCATACAACACAACTGAGCCTCGTCTCCTTTTCTTATCTGTCTCAAATATTATTATGTATACCACTGCATCCTCATTTTTTCTCCTCTTCCTCATTCTCTTCATCTCCTTACTTCTTTTCCTCCTCCTCCTCCTCCTCCTCCTCCTCCTCCTCCTCCTCCTCCTCCTCCTCCTCCTCCATCGCCCACACTATCACCTCAACGTTTCCAGGCGATGACAGTAAATCAGTGTTGCCAGAACCCAGAGATAAAAGGTAACACGTTAACACATTACCGCTTGTCTGGCTACAATGCTTCCTTCCACCCCTCCCTTCATCCTTCCTTCGCTTTTTCCTTATTCCTCCTCCCTCTTCCTCCTCCTCCTCCTCCTCCTCCTCCTCTACGTGCTTTGTCTGCTTTCGTTCTCCTCCAAAGGCTTATTGTTTGCTTTAAGGTGATAAATACCATACGCAAGGGAATGAGATGTTATGTACACACACACACACACACACACACACACACACACACACACACACACACACACACACACGTACAAACAAACAAACAAACAAGGGTCTGACTCCCACTATTCATCCCAAGCTCACACAAAATTTTCAGTCCCAACTAAACTTACTTTTTTCCTATATAGTCTTCTCTTTGTTCAAAATTTCCCCTCCCCCTTCCCTTATCCACGTTCCCTTTCTTTACCTCGCCCTCTAATTATCTTCCTCTCCACAACAACAACAACAACAACAACAACAACAACAACAACAACAACAACAACAACAAGGTAACGACGCAGGTAGAAATAGCATGTTCCTCTTTCTGATTAATATGTTCGTCCTCTCAGTAAGGAGCAAACAAAATAATGTGCATCTTAAGATAAGGACTTGAAGCTGAGAGAGTGAGAGGGAGAGGGAGAGAAGGGGGAGGGAAGGGGGTGAAGAAGGGAGGGAAGAAGAGAGGAAAGAGACAGGAAGGAGACAGGGATGCAAGGTAGGAGAGTGCAAGGAAGAGAAGAGGAAGGAGTGAATCGGTAAGGACGTTTAAAGCAACTTTAGGTAGAGGGGAAGGAGATCGGGATGTAAGGTAGATTGGTAGGTAAAGGGAGGGAAAGAGGGAAGAGCGAAAGAGGGAGGGTTGATGGAGGAAGAGGGGACAGTGAGAAAGCGCCTGGAAAGAGGGAGAGGGAGGAAGAGAGGGGAACGTAAAGTATTTGGTATTGTGACTGTCTCTCTCTCTCTCTCTCTCTCTCTCTCTCTCTCTCTCTCTCTCTCTCTCTCTCTCTCTCTCTCTCTCTCTCTCTCTCTCTCTCTCTCTCTCTCTCTCTCTCTCTCACAAACAAACACACACACACAAAAGAAAACATCCACGAGATCACTTTCCCCTCATTCCACACATCCCTTCACATCGCTTGGCAACACACCCGCCAAACACTCCTCATCACCTCACACTCCACTCCACTTCTAAGCCTTTGTATGACCACTAACCCTTAAAATTAACCCTTCAGAGAACATCCCTTCAATAGGAGAAGAATCGCAGAATCACTTCACCGGAGCACCACCAGGCAAGCATTAAGAGATTTCGACGATCGTTACAACTCGTCTCCTTTTACACTTAAGAACCGAATCAAAGCCCACAAGTGGCTATTTCGGCCCCGACTCCCCGCGGAGCTTGGAGAGTTCGGCCTCAATCCAGCGGGAATGGCCCTACCGAGGAACCATTGGGCCGAAATCGCAGCATAACCGAACCCTCCAGCACCATCTACCTTCAGAAAAATCGGTAGCTCATTAAGGCAGAGAAAGCAAGACTGGGCTATCATATACAAGGCTGATAAAAACGTAATACACGATACTGAGGACACTAGACACTAAAATTACGTGTTCCTCTCTTTCTTATGCAAATGTGAAGGCTCCAAATACATTCGCTATTACTATTATTATTATCATTATTATTATTATTATTGTTATAGTCAGAATATATTATAGTCCCTGCCACGTCAGCCTCAGGAACAGTAAGAGAAGTTGCCTTTACAGAAAACGAGACAACGGAGTCAATATTTAATACCAGAGAGAGAGAGAGAGAGAGAGAGAGAGAGAGAGAGAGAGAGAGAGAGAGAGAGAGAGAGAGAGAGAGAGAGAGAGAGAGAGAGAGAGAGAGAGAGAGGATGGTGATAACCTTAACGTCGCTGCAGAGTAAAGTGCTTCAGCCGCCCACTAACGATCTTGTTCCTTCTCCCTCTGACCGTCATTTAGTGCCTCGCTGCCTGCTTGTAACGCGAAGGCTGCATCTTGGCGGAGAGAGAGAGAGAGAGAGAGAGAGAGAGAGAGAGAGAGAGAGAGAGAGAGAGAGAGAGAGAGAGAGAGAGAGAGAGAGAGAGAGAGAGAGAAGCAACAACAAAACTAACGAACATGGATGCGAAAACAACATAATTCGAGGGATATTGACTGAAAACAATACTCATGAAAAAAATAAAAGTTTAAAAATAGAAGGAAAATAAACAGAAATAAAAAGAGAAATACACTTTCATTTGTAATTTTCTAAAGCAATTCCAGAAATCATTACAACAACATTCTTTACCAATTACCAACACTAATGAAGTCGTAAGGTGTGGGTAGCAACAGCACTTCTGGGTATAATATTTTTTTCTTTTATTATTTTCTTTTTTTCAATTCTGGGTTTTTATCGATAAATATTTCCATTCTGCTGCAAGGGGAGTGTTGTTTTGGCCTGCTGGTGCGGAGGTTACGTTGTTAGATCAGCTGACGCGAATGTAAACAAGCTGGCACGTGTGGGTTCTGGCAATACTGGCGAAGGTGACAGCTGGTGCAGAGCGACGATCCAGCTGTTTACCGAAGAGGGCCAGGTGGTGGTGTGTGTAGGTGTATGTGTGTGTATGTTTGTCTATTTGTGTGGATAACATAGTTTTTTCTTAAATTTTTTTTTCACATGTTTGTCAATCGATTTTTTTTTTTTTTTACTAATATTCCAGCGGATACCCAAACATTTTTTTTTCTCTCGGTGGTAAAAACGAATAATATTGTTCAATATTCCACCTTCCACTTCCTGATTTTCCACATGCACCTTTTGCCTCGGGGTTCTGATTGCCTCGCGTTCTGATTGACACAGCTTTAAGTCACCTGGGAGTTACATTTCTTGTTAATATATACAGCAAGAACCTACCTCCACGTGTAATTTAATTGTCCAAAATTTAAGTGCCAACCTAATGCATGTATTTGGGTCTCTGGGTCGGTCTCTCTCTCTCTCTCTCTCTCTCTCTCTCTCTCTCTCTCTCTCTCTCTCTCTCTCTCTCTCTCTCTCTCTCTCTCTCTCTCTCTCTCTCTCTCTCTCTCTCTCTCTCTCTCTCTCTCTCTCTCTCTCTCGACGAATTCCTAATTACCGACTAAAAGAGAACGTGGTTGAAGATAGGAAAATTTTGAAACAATGTTAGGAGACAACCCGGAAGAGACCAAGAAAGGCAGAGAAAGAGCACAAGGAAGAGGAAATCGAGGAAGAGGAAGAAGAAGACAAGGAAGGAGAATGCAAGAAAGGGAGAGAAAGAGAGAGAGGAAGAAGATGTGAGAAATCAATGTAGCTTTTCAAAACTTCTCTTGCTCTTTCTCCTTCCTTTCCTTCCCCTTCCTCCTCTTCCTCCTCCTCCTCTTACTACTACTACTACTACTGACACCACCAATAATAATAATAATAATAATAATAATAATAATAATAATAATAATAATAATAATAATAATAATAATAATAATAACAATAACAATAATAATAGCAATAACAATAACAATGACAATTTTCCATACCTTTACATCCCTTTAGGTCGCACCAAACATGCAAAAAAAACACAAAAAAACATACTTTCAAACACCGTTGACCCAGATCCGACTACCCTGCCTCCTGCCCTCACCTGCAGTATCCAACAAGGTCATTAGGCTTATTAACAACGTGGCTAATTGCTGATTTTCCTCCTTAATGACTTTCTTCTCTGCATGGAACCCCTTCTTTTTTTTCTAACTTCAAACTGTCCTTTTTTTTCTGGTTATATGTGTTTATTTTGTTTGTATTGTGTGTGTGTGTGTGTCTCTCTCTCTCTCTCTCTCTCTCTCTCTCTCTCTCTCTCTCTCTCTCTCTCTCTCTCTCTCTCTCTCTCTCTCTCTCTCTCTCTCTCAATGCTGATAAATAAGTCAATGCCACACACGCAACTGTAAATAATCATATCATCAAACACTTTCCAATTATAATTATGACCAGTTATAAATTAAACTTTTGAAACATCATTAAATTTTCACAATATCGTCCTTTTTTCTCTCTCTCTTTTTGGTGGAAGGAACGATATGATTCTAACACTCCCACAACATTACGTTCTCAATATTACTTCAATTCACTGGAGATTTGACGCTAAAAATGAGAGAGAGAGAGAGAGAGAGAGAGAGAGAGAGAGAGAGAGAGAGAGAGAGAGAGAGAGAGAGAGAGAGAGAGAGAGAGAGAGAGAGAAAGAGTATAATGACTGAAATTGCAGTGCGTCATCACTTTTTCTAGACGTGGAAAGATCGAGAGTAAAAAACATTAATGGTTACCAATACGAAATGAAAAACCGAAAGTAAGGACAAGGAAGACAAAGAGGAAGAGGAAGAGGAGGAGGAGGAGGAAGACAAGAAGGAGGCAGACAAGGAGGAGGAAGAACATGACGTCAGAGGAGGCTGCAGCGATATGGACGTAAAAAAAAAAGAATACTAGGAACAGAAAACAGAAAGAATGAAAGGAGGAAATGGACGTGAAGTGGAGGTGAAGGAGGAACTCAGAAGACGGCCAGAAAGTGGTCAAGGAGGAGGAAAGTAATTTACACATAAATGTTTTCTGATGAACTGTAATAATAAAGAGAAGGAGAGAGGGAAGAAAGAAACCAGGGACATATATGGACTTTTCTACAAGGGAAATAAAGGAGAGAGATATGAGAGAGAGAGAGAGAGAGAGAGAGAGAGAGAGAGAGAGAGAGAGAGAGAGAGAGAGAGAGAGAGAGAGAGAGAGAGAGAAAGCAAATGTGAAATAGAATATTAATAAGATATTTGCATAATAGTCATAACGGCAACAATAATAACAACAACAACAACAATAACAACAATAATAATAATAATAACAATAATAATAATAATAATAATAATAATAATAATAATAATAATAATAATAACAGCAACACCAACAGAAAACTAACAACAACAACAACAACAACAACAACAGCAGACCTAAGTTAATAAGTAATAGCAGGTGCCTCCCTAACAGACACCAATAGCCGTGCAGGAGTGAAGGTTGAGTAACTCTGACCCCACCACCTCCACATTAAGCCTCTAAGGCATGGCCGGTGTACAGGTAAGATACACCTGAGGCCCACTAATTAATGTTTTTCCTTTATCCGTAATCGAATCAGAGCAGGCGGTCCCTCCCTTGTTATCTTGTTAGGACCTGAGTTTCTCTTGATTTAGTCTGCCCTCCTGAGACTGTCTCCTCCTACTACTACTCTTACGCCTCCTCCTCCTCCTCCTCCTCCTCCTCCTCCTCCTCCTCCTCTTCTTCTTTTTTTTATTTTGGTTCTTGTCTACGTCTGTGACAATTTTTTTTTCCTCTCTCTCTCTCCCCCGTTCATCCTTTGACAATTATTACTCCCTTCTTTCTCTACAGACTACTACTACTACTACTTCTTCTCCTCCTCCTCCTCCTCCTCCTCCTCCTCCTCCTCCTCCTCCTCCTCCTCCTCCTTCAGTTGGTAATTGTCACACAGTATTCCTTGCTTCTTTTTCTTTCTCATCTTTCTCTTCTTTCCTTAGAAGCTATTGCCTCTTAAATTTTGGGTTACATACATACGTACATACATACATTCATATATACATACATACATACATACATACATGCATACATACATACACAAAGGGGAGTTACCGAGGATAGAGTCATCAATTATACAAATCATAAGACGACATGAAAGTAGAAGAGAAAAAGAAAGAAAGAAAGATAAGAAAAAAGTAAAGATATGTAATAAAAATAAAAAAAAACATCACATGGAAAAGAAAGAAAGAGAAACTGAAATGAAAAAAAAAAATAGAAAAGAAAGAAAAATACAGAAAAAAACAGACCAAATATATATAATAAACGAGAGAGAGAGAGAGAGAGAGAGAGAGAGAGAGAGAGAGAGAGAGAGAGAGAGAGAGAGAGAGAGACCTGGTAACCCCACTCCTATGGTTCCCTGTGTAACCATTATTGTGGCAGCTTCTCATTAAGGGGAAGGAAAATGGGGAAAGAAATGGGAGTCTGTTCTTCCTTGGGCGTCTCGAGTGGGGAAAAAAGTAGAAGGAAGGAAAACTACTAGAGGTACTGAGGAAAAAAGGAAAGAGAAGGGGAAAAAACCTGTATAGAATAAGGAGGAGGAAAGTGTAATGGATGTGAAATGAGGTTAGGAATTGTTTGTTTGTGGGATAGAAGGAAAAATTTGTCTTGGAGGAAAAAGGAAAGAAGGAAGGGAAGAATGGGAGGAAAGATACGAAGGGAGAGAAGGATGTGGTTTTTTTTCTAACTATTTTGACCTATTAATATTTTTCTTCTATTGGAAATCTATTTTTTTTAAGTTACTTCTTTCTCTATGGATGCAAAAAAAATATATATACGTAACTTTATTTTGCATATTCTATAATTTTCATGTATTCAATGTATTGTATTATATTGTATCTTGTATTGCATGAGCTTACTTTTAATCTTTACATTCATACCTATAAATCTATTCATATTTCTACTCATACACCATACATTTTTTTTACATTTTCCTATATTTTCCTGTATTTTCCTGTATTTTCCTGTATTTTCCTGTATTTTCCTCTTCCAAGGTTGTATATCGGTCCACACGTGTAATTTTTTTCCGATACCTTTAAATCTTACACCCACGTGCTTCTTTCTACCTGTTACTTGTTACACTCACCTGAAATCTTGCCTCCACGCCTGTCCTCTCCCCTGACCTTCCTCAATACTTCATCATTCTCTTACT
>JAPQNM010000020.1:4513592-4516092 GCA_029783475.1 Metacarcinus magister
GCGGTAGACATGAGGAAATTTTACTACCGCAGAAGGAGGAAGAAGAGGAAGAAAAGCCACAGGAAAGAATGGAGAAGGAAAATATGGAAGGAGAAGAGGAAAAAAGGGAAAGAATGAGGACAAGGGTTTCATTTGGATGGTTGCATGAGAAAAGGGGAGAGTGTTTTAAGGGGTAAAGGGTGTATGGGCGGTGTGGGCGTGTAAAGGGATAAAGAGGAAGGGATGAGACGGTAGTAAGGTCACCATGAAAACTGGGAAAAAACAGGCTCTCAGGCGGGGAATATTTCTCTGCTTATCCTCTTTGTATATATTACCAGGAGGAGGAGGAGGAGGAGGAGGAGGAGGAGGAGGAGGGCTGCATAGGATAGTGTAGGAGGAAGAGGTTTAGTAGACGGTTAAAAGGGAAACCCAGAATAAAAGGACACGTTGCAGTTTTTGGGGAAGGTAAAGGGAATGGGAGAGAAAGGGAAGGGAAAGAAAGGGAGATAACGTAGGTGCAGGTGAAGGGAAGGAGGCAGGGTAATGGAGTTAATGGTTAGGCAGGGAAAGTGACAGATAGGGTTGAGGGGAGGGGAGGGAAGGAAATAGAGGGGTATGGGAATGAAGGATGGAATGGGGAACTGAGATTACAGGAAGGGGAGGTAACGAGGTGGGATTACGGGAAGGGGTGAGGAATAGGGTGCAAGTGAGGGGAAGGAAAGGGTGTGAGACATAGGAATTACTACACACCATTGAAATAACTGATAAAAACGAGGTAAAGTAAATTATGAAGCTTTACTTAAATACGTAATCTCCTTACTGTATATAATTGGGTATCACTGTATCATTAGCCTTTTTTAGCTTCAGAACCAACAACAAAACTTAGCAGACGAAAAAAGTTCCATAACCCAATTTATCATTTCTCAATTAAATTAGACGACAAAGAGGAAAAAATATCACGAAGTTACTGATTAAAAAGAAACTTAAATGAGATCGTCTTCAGAAAAATACTTAACATAATTACTTATACCAACAGATTAAGAAAGCAAAAGGCTGAGTACACGAGAGAGAGAGAGAGAGAGAGAGAGAGAGAGAGAGAGAGAGAGAGAGAGAGAGAGAGAGAGAGAGAGAGAGAGAGAGAGAGAGAGAGACAACATAAGTATACAAGTGTCAGACAAGGAAGGAAAAATGAGGACTATTATGAACATGAAGAGCCTATAATATTTCTCACTTTTATCTTTTAGGCCTATTCTTCTGTGTTTTAAGGATGACGGAATAAGGTCAAGGGTGAGGCAAGGGTCATGCTCTTTGCTTCTTTTTTTTCTTTCAAAGCCTCGCTGGAAGGGTCTTTAAGGTTGCCGTCACGTGGTCTGGAACGGTAAGACCAGATGTGGGTAGTTTGGACTGAGGGTCTCGTAAAGTTTTAACGTGCCTCCATTCCTTCTTCCTTTTCCTCCCTCTCCCTTCCCTCCATCTTTCTTCTCCTTCCTCCGTCCTTCTTTCGTTTTCTTCCTTTTTTTTTGAGTCTTTCCTTCGTTTTTTTTGTTTTTGTGCATTTTTTTTCTTGTTTTGGTTTTGGTTTCAGCTTTTTTGTTTTTTTGTCTGTGTTTCGTTATATTCAATTTGTTTCCTTTTCTTCTCTGTTTCTCTCTTTCTATTCTTTTTTATTTTTCTTGTCATTTCCTTCCCATTCTCTTCGTATTTTGTTCTTGTTTCCTTTCTGTCTATCTTGTGCATATCGTTTCTTCCTTCCGCCTTGCTCCTCCATTTTCTTTTCCTCCTCCTCCTTCTCCTCCTTCTTCTCCTCCTCCTCCTCCTCCTCCTCCTCCTCCTCCTCCTTCTCCTCCACCACTGTCACCACCTGCGTCCAAATCTATGGCTCGTTTGAAAAGGAAAAAAAATCTCTTAACCTCGAACAAAGTCTTCTGAAAATACACAAATTTCACGATACAAAAGAAGAAGAAAAAAAATGAGCATCGGAAGGTCAATGTGGCGCAGTGTGTTTTTTTTATCTTCGGAAATCATGGTATTCGATCTTTCTTTTTTTTTTTAGTTAGTGTGTGATAAGATTCTGTGACCTGCCCCCCTCTCCCCCCTCTCTCCCCCCTCTCCCCCTTCCCCCCCAATCCCTTAGTTCCCTCCCAATCTTTCCTTTTATCTCAATCCCTTTCACTTCCCTCCCCAATGCCTCCTTGCCTCCCCAAATCCCTTAGTTTCCTCCTCCAATCTTTCCTACCTCCCTAAGCCCTTTTATTTCCCTCCCCCAATCTTTCCTACCCTCTCAAGCCCTACCAGTTTCCTCACATTGTCTCTCGTTTCCCTCAAATTCCCTTCAGTTTCCTCCAATCCCTCAAACACCCTTTCCTCATCCCTTCCTTACCTCTTCCTCACCCCTTCCTCATCCCTTCCTCACCCCTTCCTCACCCCTTCCTCATCCCTTCCTTACCCCTTCCTCACCCCTTCCTTACCCCTTCCTTACCCCTTCCTCCAAGAGCTATCAAAGTGGGATGTTTCAATCGAG
>JAPQNM010000020.1:4518592-4588202 GCA_029783475.1 Metacarcinus magister
GATGGTGGTGGTGGTGGTGGTGGTGAATAAGGGAGAGAGATCGTTTGGTCTACTCACCATATTCTCCATCACCACAACCATCACCATCACCATCACCATCACCATCAGCATCTCCATCACCATCACCATCGATACCACCTGCTGTGTGGCTGATGGAGAAAAGGAAAGAAGGGAGGGAGAAGGGAGGGAGAAGGGAGGGAGAATGGAGGGAGATGGGAGGGAGGAGGGAGATAAGGAAGATAAAGGGAAGGATAAGGGGAAAGAAAAGGAGGAACGTGATAATAAATAGACCATATATACACGAGAGAGAGAGAGAGAGAGAGAGAGAGAGAGAGAGAGAGAGAGAGAGAGAGAGAGAGAGAGAGAGAGAGAGAGAGAGAGAGAGAGAGAGAGAGAGAGAGAGAGAGAGAGAGAGAGAGAGAGAGAGAGAGAGAGAGTTAAAGAAAGAAAAAGGTAAAAATATATAGAGCATCAACATGGAAGAAAAATGGAAAAGGCAATTAGTGGAAGAAAAAAGGTAGAATGAAAGACTTCAAACTAATTAGTGAAGTGATCGAAATGGTACACACCTGTCTCATCCTTGGCCCTCCCCTTCACCCCTTCACCCCTTCACCTCTTCACCCCTTCACGCCCTGTCACCCCCTCTCACCTATCTTTTCACACCCAAAGACACTCGTTATCTACCCTACTTTTTACCCTATCCACCATCCTCTCTACTACTACTACTACTACTACTACTACTACTACTACTACTACTACTACTGATACATGACAAGCTGCTCCAAATCACTACGTAAAAATTATAACGCATAACATCATCGTTTATCAAACCTAACATGACATTCCTCATTCATATTTAAGCCTCACAATGCAGCCGCGGTGAGGAGGGAGCAGGCAGCGATGGAGGAAGGGGAAGGGGAAGGGGAAGGGGAAGCAGAGGGGAGAAGGGACAGGGGAGAGGAAGAGAGCAGAAGAGTGAGAGAGAGGGGAATGATAATGTAACTGTGGTGGTGTGAAAAGTGTAGGAGTGAAATGACTCGTTGAAATGACATGTAGTGAGATACGGGGAAGGGGAAAGATGAGGAAAGGGAGGGAAGAACAGAGGAGCGAGATGGGTTGAGGGTAAGAATAATGGGGGAGAGTGCACGGAGGAAAAGAGGAGGAAAGGTGAAGAGGAAGATAAGGGTAAAGGTTGAGAATGGAAGGGTAAGGATGGGTGGAAAATAAAGAGGAAGGAAGGAAGGAAGGAAGGAAGGTGGAAGAGGGTATGCGAGAAAAATGTGAAAGAGAGGAAAGTAAAGAAAAGAGAAAGGAAATGTATGATCAGCAGAGAGAGAGAGAGAGAGAGAGAGAGAGAGAGAGAGAGAGGAGAGAGAGAGAGAGAGAGAGAGAGAGAGAGAGAGAGAGAGAGAGAGAGAGAGAGTCTAGTGGCAAATATCATAAAAAATAATAATGAATACAACGAAACCTTATCATGGAAAAATTTATCACAGAGATGGAAAAAAAAATGGGGAAGGGAGGATGACCTTCTGGTGTGCTAATAACATTTCCATCATCATCATCATCATCATCATCATCATCATCATCATCATCATCATCATCATCATCATCATCATCATCATCATCCCTTTGTAATAACACAGAAGACACTTAAATAATGCATGTGACCTTTCATCATTATAAAAAAAATAATAAAATAGAAAAATAAAAAAAAGAGGAAGAAAAGAATATATACATTTTTTTTCCCCCACCGCATACTAATTTCTACATAAAAAAAAATATACATATAACACATTTCGTATTTGTCGTGGAGAATAAATGCATAGAATTTCGCACTAAATAAATCGATTACAATTATTTATTTTTTTTGAGACAATATTTTTTGCACAATTCCCAATATTTCCGGATTTATCTATCGCTTCCCTATTAATATTTAGGCGATAGGTAAGGCAAGAGGAGGAGGAGGAGGAGGAGGAGGAGGAGGTCATGACAGAGAAAAAGAAAAGAGGAAGAAAAGGAAAGTATGATCAAAAGAAGAAAGAGTAGCAATAAAATAAACATGAAACCAGGAGGAGGAGAGAGAGGAGGGGGAGGAGGAGGAAGAGGAGGAGAGACGAAGACCGATGATGATGGAGAAAAGAAAATTGCGAAAACAAGAAAACACAAGATATATCGGAACACCAGAATGCGGCCGAGATAATAGATACAAGGCCTACGACGATAGATACAGATAGACAAACAGATGATAGATATATACGACCCCATACCAATCACTCGGATACATGTATTTTTCATGACCCCATCTCACATATAGATGAATAAGGATAAATGTAGGACGCTATTCTCTCTCTCTCTCTCTCTCTCTCTCTCTCTCTCTCTCTCTCTCTCTCTCTCTCTCTCTCTCTCTCTCTCTCTCTCTCTCTCTCTCTCTCTCTCTCTCTCTCATAAAAGGTTTGGAGAATTCGGTAAATACGTTCACTTTTCAACCCATTTCGGCATCAATAGCTTCACTCGGTTAACTAAATACATAAACAA
The DNA here is from genome assembly GCA_029783475.1 of Metacarcinus magister. Taxonomy (NCBI): domain Eukaryota; kingdom Metazoa; phylum Arthropoda; class Malacostraca; order Decapoda; family Cancridae; genus Metacarcinus; species Metacarcinus magister. Next base: position 4,521,128 of record JAPQNM010000020.1, read on the forward strand.
TGGTAATGTGAGTGTATCAGCACGTGCACACCGCCACATCAACGTGCACTCGACCACTAACACTAACACCAGCTGTTGTGATGCGTTGTGCTCATCACCACCGCCATCTATGGACTGCAAGTATGGATTTATGTTTGTGTTTACCTATCGACATCTAGGGGCATCTGTGACTAGTACATCCTCATTGTTGTTGTTGTTATACTATTACTACTACTATTACTACTACTACTACTACTACTACTACTATCTACCAGGGTTTATCAGTATTGATGGTGTATGTTTTTATCTATATTATATTATGCAGAACACTATAAATATACAAAGCAGTCTTACTCTTATCCCTCACACAAAGGTTACGGATAGATTATGAGTGCATTCTTTTGAATTCTCTCTCTCTCTCTCTCTCTCTCTCTCTCTCTCTCTCTCTCTCTCTCTCTCTCTCTCTCTCTCTCTCTCTCTCTCTCTCTCTCTCTCTCTCTCTCTTGCGTCACCCAAACAATGGACTCGCACGCAAAAAACATTTTCCTTGACCAAAATAATCCTTTATGTACGTTCTTTTATTCCTTTTATCTCTCTTCCCTGGCCCCAGTTCCACCTCCCCCTGCCTCCTCCTCTGCCTCCTCCACACAGCACCCTCTCCTCCCATCCTCCATGTTGTGTTTGATTTGGAGAATTCCCTGAGGCAGTCAAAACAAGAATTTCCTTCACCCTCTCACCACACCACAGAAGGCCAGGAGACCATTTGCACGGATTCTATTGTGTGTTTCAAAAATGCGAATGTTCCCCCGGCTTCTTCCTTCCTCGCAGTTGGTCGGCAGATTTAGCGAATATTGGCGTTGGTTATATTCGGTTGTATTCTAAAACGCTCCACTGAAGGGGAAGCTTCTGTATAGCGTCGTCAAAGCCTGTCCCAATCCCAGCTGTCAGAAGGTTATGTTTAGGGGACTGGCCGTGTACTCTGAATAAAAAAAGAAAGAGAGAGAGAGAGAGAGAGAGAGAGAGAGAGAGAGAGAGAGAGAGAGAGAGAGAGAGAGAGAGAGAGAGAGAGAGAGAGAGAGAGAGAGAGAGAGAGTATGTGTATGTGTATGTGTGTTTGTGCTCCACCGTAACTTTGTGTCCTTGGAATGATGAGCAGGTATCAACAGGTTAATTCAGTTGCTAATGAGTTAATGTTCCTCTGTGCTAGTGTACACGTGTTCAGGTGACGGCAAGGTGAGAATGTCTGTCAAATGTGTCACCTGGTTTTGTTGGCAGGTAAATAGTTAATCGATGAAAAAATTATGAAGATGGTGATTACCTTTAAGTGTGTGGTAGGAAAGGTTATTAATTTCTGTGTATTCATGTCCTCTTTGTTTGTTTTTTTGTTTTTTTTGTTTATTAAGAGGAAGGAGGAGTTGTATAATCTTCCTCTTACAATTGTCTTCCTTCTTAATGTCTGTCATTCTAATCCTTCACGTCTTTTCTTTGCTCTCCTGCATTATTGTCTTCTCCTCCTCCTCCCCTTCCTTCTACTCCTCGTCCTAGTCCTCCTCCTCCTCCTCCTCCTCCTCCTCCTCCTCCTCCTCCTCCTCCTTCTCCTCCTCCCCGTCTTGAGCCTCCGCTTCTGCATGATTTGTTTGCAAAGTTAGACTCTCTTTCGCCTTTAGTCGCAAACTTACGACGTCTTTTGAAGATTTATCGCCAGCATTAACCCCACGAGCTTGTCTCCCCGCGTGAGAGATTAACAATACATTTCTCTTTTACTAGGAGGGAAAAAATTATATAACGCGCCAGAGATAGATAGCTAGCTGACCCATACTCTCTCTCCCTCTCTCTCTCTCTCTCTCTCTCTCTCTCTCTCTCTCTCTCTCTCTCTCTCTCTCTCTCTCTCTCTCTCTCTCTCTCTCACATTGGTTTTGTCGTCTTTCACGCATTTCTTTTATTCTCTTTTTATTTTTATTTTTTTCCAGGCTGGGAGGCGATGTTAGAGGGAAGCGAGAGGGGCGAAGGGGGGCGAAGGGGGGGCGAGGGGAGGCGAAGAGGGCAAAGGGGGCGAAGGGGAGCGAGGGGGGGCGAAGGGGGGCGAGGGGGTACTGCAAACGTTCTTCCATATTTTTGTTTCGTAGTTTTGAGGTTGATTTCTGCTCCTTTTTTACGGTTCGCCTTTTTCCTCTTCGGCTTTAACGCAAGTAAGAGTGTGTGTGTGTGTGTGTGTGTGTGTGTGTGTGTGTGTGTGTGTGTGTGTGTGTGTGTGTACTCCCGTTTTCTTTGATGAGTTTTAAGCTTTCGTTCATCACACTCACTTACGTTTATTTCATTTATTTTATTTTTTTTTTTTTTTTTCCTTGTCTGGTGTTAACCCCATTTTATTCTTTTCTTTTTTTACATGATTTTTTTTTGTTTTACACTCATATATTTACGTTGCTTTATTTTCGTGTTAAGATAAAAGTGATTTAGTTTATACGTGAAGAGAATATACAATGTTAGCAATGTTTATTTTTTACGCTACTTTATATATTTACACCTCAACGTCGCGGAGTCTTAACGTTACCGTGTTATACTTTCTACGTTATAAGTATGTTGACTTCTTACACATTTTCATGATAAGGAAGGAAGAGTAAACAGCTACAGCCTCTTTGTACACACAGAGAAAGCGAGGCAGAACATAACATTTTTTTAAAGTTACGAAAGAGGGTTTACACACACATCACGTTACGCAGAGTAGTGTTCTTACACCTTTACGTTGAGGTGGAAGGACGGAGAGGTGGTGGTGTGCTGGCGTTAAGGGGGACGCTATGTTCTTCAAGTTAGGGTTAAGGGCCGGGTGAGAGAGGGGGTTAGAGAGTTCCTTCGTTACGTCGGGTAGCAAGAGGGAAACTGTCTCCAATCCTAAACCAATCCAAGTCTTCCACACACTCCTGAAACTAAGGCTATGATCTCTTCTAATCCCCCTCGGTTCCAATCTCCCACAGTCCCCTTCACTGCTTCGAAGCCTCCAAAGTCTCCTCAGTTTCACGCGAAGAATCTTTATAATCGCTTCAGTTTCACGCTTGACTCCGTCCTAACTGCCTGGTCTGCTGCTGCTGCTGCTGCTGCTGCTGCTGCTGCTCTCACACACGGGCGTCAGGGTTCGTGTCAAGTTTGAGACAACTCTAGACCCCTCGCACAGCTCCTGGGACTGTCCTGTGGCGGGGACCAACTCCTCTTCATTCTCATTCTTCTCCTCTTTATTCTCCTTCTCCTCCTCGTCCTCTTCTTCTCCTTCTCCTTCTCCTCCTCCTTCTTCTCCTCTTCCTCTTCCTCCTCCTCCTCCTCCTCCTCCTCCTCTTCCTCTTCCTCCTCTTCCTCCTCTTTCTCCTCCTCCTTCTCCACTTACACCTACTCCCTGTCTTCTTTATTTATCAACTTTGTCCCTATGTTTGTTCCCCTGTCCGAGTTTGTGTTGGTTCTCGTGTGTGTGTGTGTGTGTGTGTTTCTCCAGTTTATCCTCTTTTTTCCCCCTCTCTCTCTCTCTCCGTTGTTCCCTCACCCTCTGTAATTTGCTTCATACACTCCACTCTACATTCCTCTTCCACCGCCACCACGACCACTTCCTCCTCTTCCTCCTCCTCCTCCTCCTCCTCCACCTCCTCTTCCTCCTCCTCCACCTCCTCTTCCTCCTCCTCCTCCTCTTCCTCCTCTCTCCCCTTCGTACGCTACTCAGTAAGGTAATGTGGTCATTTCAGAGAGTGTTCAAGGGACGGAGGCGAGGGACCGAGGCCTGGTGCTCCGTTCTATCCACTGCTAGTCCTCTTCCTATCCTCCTATTCTCCTCCTCTTCCTCCTCCTCCTCCTCCTCCACTCCCCTACGTGGTGCCATGCGTATCAATAGAATAGAGTTCCCTTATACGTTCTCTCAAAACATCGGTCCATATTTTCAAGACCGCATATCTATTTTATTTTTTAGCACTCTGAATTAATTGGTTTTCCACGAAGCTCTTCCATCATTTTGCTCGTCCTCCTCGTCTTCGTCATCGTCATATCATCATCTTCAACTTTCTTGGTTTTAAATTTCCTTTTTTCTCCTTTTTTTTTCCTTTTTTTTTTCTTTTTTTTTTCCTTGTATCTTTTTCTTTCTAATAGAACATGGTCCGTCCTTCTGTAACCTTCCTGTGACCCTCGATGAGTCAGTCAGTCAATCAATCAGTCTCAACACCCCTCTTCACCCCTCTCTCCCTCTCTCTCTCTCTCTCTCTCTCTCTCTCTCTCTCTCTCTCTCTCTCTCTCTCTCTCTCTCTCTCTCTCCCTCTCTCCCTCTCTCCCATCAAAGAGGCCCAGGTGTTTCAGGCTTGAGAAAATCTTATTATCGTTTTCATTATCTCTTAAGGTTCAAATTTCTTTTATTCTCATATTTGTACGATATTTTTTTTAGTACTTTACTCTAGAGACTTTTTTATTTTTATCTCCTGCACTACACAATTATTTCCCCTTACGAATAAGAATTTTTATTGATTTTTCATTCTCTAGAGCGATTTTCTTTTATTCCCTCTCGTCTTTCATTTCGGATTAATCTTTTTTTCATCTTGCATTACATATACTCAACTTTAATAGTTTGTCCTTACTTTAGTATCGCAATTCCTTATCATCTTCCTTCCTTTACAGCAATGGTTCCTAATCGTTTTTAGACTTCACAGCCACAAGAAATGCTTGATCAATTGTCGCACCTCCTACACATTGAATTTTGGAGACGAAAAAGTTGAATTTCTGATTAATTTTCTTTAATTGCACCATACACACCACTGATGGAGAACAAATTGCAGTAAAAAAAAAAAAAATTGACTCGGTGCATAAAGTTTAAATATAGATTAAGCAACTATCAAAAGAAATTACAAACAGTGATATTAATCCCAATTGTGAACATAAATTAATTACTTCTTAGTTTTTGCATCTCATTCATAGCTTTAACAATACATTGAACAAGCTATATATAAATCTACATATAAAGAATAATACACTTTATTTTTTGCGTGCCTAATAAAGGAAGAGTTATTTTCAACTTATGAGTTTATTCTGAAAACCAATTTCAATAAAGAATATACTTTCCTTCTTTGTCACATCACCTAAAATGCCACCTCACGGGCATCACATGTTGGGAGTCTGTGCTCTACACCCACTTTTAATCCTCCATCAGTCCTTCGTTCTCAATTTCACGTCCTAGAACACAGCCTTCCCCCGAGGCTGGCGGAGGGGCGGAGGGTCAGACGGGCGGGCGGGCGGGCGTGTCAGAGACCAACTCGGTCCTCCTCAACTTGCCTTCTTTTTAGTAGTTTTACCTGGCTCTTCTGTTCATGTATGTGTGTGTATGTGTGCGTGTGAGCGTGTGTGCGTGTGTGTGGTGTGTGCGTGTGTGTGCGTGTGTGTGGTTTAATTTATAATTTATCTAATTCTTGCAGTCTCCCTCGCTTTTAAAAATGTTCGTTCTCTCTTTATCCCACATTCCGTTTTACTTCCTTCTTCTCTGCCCTCTCTGCCTTTGCTTTTGCCTTTGCCGCTGCTTCCTCCTCCTCCTCCTCCTCCTCCTCCTCCTCCTCCTCCTCCTCCTCCTCCTCCTCCTCCTCCCCCCTCCTCCTCCTCCTCCTCCTCCTCCTTTTCCTCTTTCACTTCTTTTCCACTTCCTCTTCCTCCTCTCGGTAAAGTAATGTGGTCATTCAAGAAAGTGTTCGAGGCAATTACAGCAGAAAATATAGTCTACAGTATTTAAAAAGAAAACGTTTTAATGTGTATCATTATTTTCATATATATACGCACATATATATAGACATAAACTTGCGTACGTACATAAACACGTTTTAAATTTCGTTCTGTTGCACAAATTATTTTTATCCTTTTTGGAATAATTTTCGTAGTGAGGCCAATGACGGACACAACACCCTGTACAAAGACCAGGTAGGCAGCACGCCCTTCCCGCGGCAGCACTGCAATATTCACAGCTACACTACACCTACACTGCCCTTCACTGCATCCCCGCCCTTCCCAGCCCTCCAGGTCACTCCAGTTTCACTAGTACAAACACAACCTGAGGAAGCACACGGATTGAGGTGAAAGAGTAAAAGGGAAAAAAAGAAAGAAGAAAAAATTGGCTTCATCTACATGTATTTCCTTTCGTCCACACACCTCCACCTCCACACCAGGTGAATCACGGCAACTTAACAATCAAAACTACATTTGCACGTTTCTTCAACTTTTTTCCCTGATCCTGACACAACTTTCTCATATATATGTGTATGTCTCTCTCTCTCTCTCTCTCTCTCTCTCTCTCTCTCTCTCTCTCTCTCTCTCTCTCTCTCTCTCTCTCTCTCTCTCTCTCTCTCTCTCTCTCTCTCTCTCTCTCTCTCTCTCTCTCTCTCTCTCTCTCGTTTACTCTCATTCTCTCTCGTTTACTCTCGTTATTCATCCCTTCCTCCGCCGTGTTATTTGTGAGGACAAAAAAGGAAAATGAGGAAAGTATACACATATATCATATACACACACACACGCACACACACACACACACACACACACACACACATCTATGTTGTATTCATACACACAAACGCACAGGCGATGATTTATGAATTACAGATAATATATTTGTCGAGAGAGAGAGAGAGAGAGAGAGAGAGAGAGAGAGAGAGAGAGAGAGAGAGAGAGAGAGAGAGAGAGAGAGAGAGAGAGAGAGAGAGAGAGAGAGAGAGAGAGAGAGAGAGAGAGAGAGAGAGAGAGAATAGAAATAGACAAACAGTCAGACAAACAGAAAAAGAAAGTAAAGGAAAAAAATAACTAACTAAACATGAAGGTAAAAAAAAAAAATTCGCAGAAGAACAAAGGAAGAAAAAAATAGAAGAGAGGAAGGTGGAGAATAAGGAAAAAGGTCAAGGAGGAAGACACAGAACAGAGAAAAATCGTGAGAAAGAGAAAGAAAGGTTAACCGGGGGAAGGGAAAAGGGGGGGGGAGGAGGAGGAGGAGGAGGAGGAGGAGGAGGAGGAGGAGGAGGAGGAGGAGGAGGAGGAGGAGGAGGAGGACACACAGGACACATAGGAAGAACAAACAACAACAGGCCTGCTGGCCCTTACGAGGCTGTTTGTGAGACTACACTATCTACTCTAGAGTGAAGGATACAGGATAGTAAGGGTGAAGGCTTCTCTCCCCAGCCATGGCTGGCAGGGAAAGGAAGGCCAACCAAGACCATACTGTCACTACCACTACTGCTACCACTACTTCCTGGCAAGCGATGTCAGGCCACTAGCGACGTCTTTTGAATCGACATTTCGTAAGTTAGGTACATCAGGATGAACTTACTCAAAGTTTGCTACGTTAACGGATAGTATTTTAGTTGTGGATTGGCTTCTAAATATTTGTCAAGTCTATTTTTGAACGTAGTAATTGTTTTACTGTCGACGATATTGGCGGGCAGGGAGTTCCAAACGTTAACGATCCGATTGAAAAAGAAGTGCTTGGCTTCGTTTGATGTGAATCTTTTACCAGTAATCTTAAAAGAATGACGTCTTCTTGTTATATTTGATCGATCAAAAGTAATGTAATCTTCTGCATTGATATTATCGAATCCTTTGATTATCTTGAACATTTCAATTAAATCCCCTCGCATCCTTCGTTTTTCTAGGCTGAATAAGTTTAGTTCTTTAAGTCTTTCTTCATAAGGTTTATTTTTCAGCCTTGGAATCATTTTTGTTATTCTTCGCTGGACTCTTTCCAGTTTGTCAATGTCCTTTCTGTAATATGGGGACCAAAACTGTACGCAATACTCAAGATGGGGTCGTACTAGTGAATTATGCAGTTTTAATATGACTTTTTCTGGTTTATTTTCGAAAGTACGCCCAATAAAGCCGACCAATCTGTTAGCAGTTTTAACTACCTCTGAGCAATGTTGACTGGGTTTTAAATCGTTTGATATTGTGATTCCCAGATCTTTTTCCTTGTTTACTGTAGAAAATGGTTTACCATTCATTGAGTACTGAACGTGATCATTATTTCTTCCGATGTGTAGTACCTTGCATTTTTAACGTTAAATCTCATTAGCCATTTATTGGCCCAAGATGTTAGTCGATCTAGGTCTGATTGTAAGACTTCTCTGTCAATTGTCGTAGTTACTTTGTTGAGAATTTTCGTATCGTCAGCGAATTTCGATATTTTGCAAGTGATCCCATCATCTATGTCATTAACATATATCATGAATAAGACAGGACCAAGCACTGAACCTTGTGGTACACCACTTTTTACGTTTAACCATTGAGAGGAGACACCGTTTAAGACTACTCTCTGCTTACGTTCAGAGAGCCAGTCCAGAAGCCAATTGTAAATGCTACCAGAGATACCGTGAGTCATTAGTTTATTAAGCAATCGTTGATGAGGTACTTTATCAAAGGCCTTTTGAAAATCCAGATATATGACATCTACTGCTCTGCTTTCATCGTACGCGTCAAAAACATTGTGGAAGAATTCTAATAAGTCAGTTAAACATGAACGTTTATTACAAAAACCATGCTGTGAGGGTTTTATTATATCGTTGTCTTCAAGGAATTTCACCACATTGTCACGAATGATTGTCTTCATTAATTTACATACAACTGATGTCAGACTGATTGGCCTATAATTTCCAGGTTGTGACTTGTCCCCCTTTTTGAAGATTGGTGTTACATTTGCACGTTTCCAATCTGATGGAACTTTACCATCTCTTAAGGATTTATTGAATAAGATTGTAAGCGGTTTACTGATCAGAGTCTGTTTGATTACTCCTGTAGTGTACATAGCCTTTCTTTGACCTTTTTAAATGCTTCTGCATCAAGATAAGGCTCACTAGAATTAGGTATATAGATGCAGAAAAAAATTCAATTCCCACCGCTCGCTCGGTCATGACCGGCCGATCAAAATCTTCACTACTGACTCTGTCACCGGTGCCAATTGCTATGGAAGTTATTTATTTTCATTCTTAAATGCTGCTGCATCAAGATAAGGCTCACTAGAATTAGGTATATAGAGGCAGAAAAAAATTCAATTCCCACCGCTCGCTCGGTCATAACCAGCCGATCAAAATCTTCACTACTGACTCTGTCACCGGTGCCAATGGCTTATGGAAGTGATTTATTTTCATTCTTAAATGCTGCTGCATCAAGATAAGGCTCACTAGAATTAGGTATATAGAGGCAGAAAACAATTCAATTCCCACCTCTCGTTCGGACATGACCGACCGATCAAAATTTTCACTACTGACTCTGTCACCGGTGCCAATGGCTATGGAAGTGATTTATTTTCATTAAAAAATGTAATGCAGTACTTTTATTGCAGTGTCAAGCTCCATCGAGAGGATATGATAGCCATCAGTAACCCGCGTATACTCCTACACACGACACGTTACCCCGTAAGGAACACATATTGTCTTAACGTCCACGAATATTCTTGTAATGACTGTTACAGCTCAAAGCAGTTCATAACTAAGCCTTACGACACGTTTAACCATTTTACAGATCCTCGTGGATGTCTAGAATTGACCTCAACATATCGTGTATTTCTGTCATTTTTTCTACTCCGGGAAATTTTTTGCAAAATTTCCTCTTCGATTTTGTTTTTTTTTAACTATGTTGTACATGGGAATAATGTAAGACTTTCAGCATAGTTTCAGTTAATTTCACCAGAAACTTTTATTGCTATAAATGTATTTATTTGGGTTAAAACAGATGATAAAATCAGTATGGTGGATCTAATACTTTACCAATGTTGATGGAAAAGATATCAGATATTCCTTATGAAATTACCAACTAATAAACAAAGCACTTTGTTCAATTGGTATCTTAGCTTAGAAGCTAATATTGTTTGTTTAATGATATCATTATTTTAGTAAATAACTATTTTTCATGAGATAGATACAGATCAAATATAACAAAGAGTTATATTGTGAAATCATAAATATTTTTCTCCTCTTTTTAAACCCTATCCCATTCCAATCCTGCGTCTAGTTTCTTTTTTCATTATTTATAATCTACGTAATTTACGTGAGGACGTAATATATATTTTCTTAATATTGTGTTTATCAGTACTTGCTACATACCATAAGGATCAGAAAAAGGTGCAGATTTTGAAGCATTGCTTGAAAATTCAATACGAGTAAAACGAAAGGAGTTACAACTAGTTTAAGTAGAACATATGATGAAAACAAGTTTTTATACACCCATTTCAGGATGGCAGAGTCTGTTTGATTACTCCTGTAGTGTACATAGCCTTTCTTTGACCTTTTTAAATGCTTCTGCATCAAGATAAGGCTCACTAGAATTAGGTATATAGAGGCAGAAAAAAATTCAATTCCCACCGCTCGCTCGGTCATGACCGGCCGATCAAAATCTTCACTACTGACTCTGTCACCGGTGCCAATGGCTATGGAAGTTATTTATTTTCATTCTTAAATGCTGCTGCATCAAGATAAGGCTCACTAGAATTAGGTATATAGAGGCAGAAAAAAATTCAATTCCCACCGCTCGCTCGGTCATGACCGGCCGATCAAAATCTTCACTACTGACTCTGTCACCGGTGCCAATGGCTATGGAAGTTATTTATTTTCATTCTTAAATGCTGCTGCATCAAGATAAGGCTCACTAGAATTAGGTATACAGAGGCAGAAAACAATTCAATTCCCACTGCTCGCTCGGTCATGACCGGCCGATCAAAATCTTCACTACTGACTCTGTCACCGGTGCCAATGGCTTATGGAAGTGATTTATTTTCATTCTTAAATGCTGCTGCATCAAGATAAGGCTCACTAGAATTAGGTATATAGAGGCAGAAAACAATTCAATTCCCACCGCTCGTTCGGACATGACCGACCGATCAAAATTTTCACTACTGACTCCGTCACCGTTGCCAATGGCTATGGAAGTGATTTATTTTCATTAAAAAATGTAATGCAGTACTTTTATTGCAGTGTCAAGCTCCATCGAGAGGATATGATAGCCATCAGTAACCCGCGTATACTCCTACACACGACACGTTACCCCGTAAGGAACACATATTGTCTTAACGTCCACGAATATTCTTGTAATGACTGTTACAGCTCAAAGCAGTTCATAACTAAGCCTTACGACACGTTTAACCATTTTACAGATCCTCGTGGATGTCTAGAATTGACCTCAACATATCGTGTATTTCTGTCATTTTTTCTACTCCGGGAAATTTTTTGCAAAATTTCCTCTTCGATTTTGTTTTTTTTTAACTATGTTGTACATGGGAATAATGTAAGACTTTCAGCATAGTTTCAGTTAATTTCACCAGAAACTTTTATTGCTATAAATGTATTTATTTGGGTTAAAACAGATGATAAAATCAGTATGGTGGATCTAATACTTTACCAATGTTGATGGAAAAGATATCAGATATTCCTTATGAAATTACCAACTAATAAACAAAGCACTTTGTTCAATTGGTATCTTAGCTTAGAAGCTAATATTGTTTGTTTAATGATATCATTATTTTAGTAAATAACTATTTTTCATGAGATAGATACAGATCAAATATAACAAAGAGTTATATTGTGAAATCATAAATATTTTTCTCCTCTTTTTAAACCCTATCCCATTCCAATCCTGCGTCTAGTTTCTTTTTTCATTATTTATAATCTACATAATTTACGTGAGGACGTAATATATATTTTCTTAATATTGTGTTTATCAGTACTTGTTACATACCATAAGGATCAGAAAAAGGTGCAGATTTTGAAGCATTGCTTGAAAATTCAATACGAGTAAAACGAAAGGAGTTACAACTAGTTTAAGTAGAACATATGATGAAAACAAGTTTTTATACACCATTTCAGGATGGCAGAGTCTGTTTGATTACTCCTGTAGTGTACATAGCCTTTCTTTGACCTTTTTAAATGCTTCTGCATCAAGATAAGGCTCACTAGAATTAGGTATATTGAGGCAGAAAAAAATTCAATTCCCACCGCTCGCTCGGTCATGACCGGCCGATCAAAATCTTCACTACTGACTCTGTCACCGGTGCCAATGGCTTATGGAAGTGATTTATTTTCATTCTTAAATGCTGCTGCATCAAGATAAGGCTCACTAGAATTAGGTATATAGAGGCAGAAAAAAATTCAATTCCCACCGCTCGCTCGGTCATGACCGGCCGATCAAAATCTTCACTACTGACTCTGTCACCGGTGCCAATGGCTTATGGAAGTGATTTATTTTCATTCTTAAATGCTGCTGCATCAAGATAAGGCTCACTAGAATTAGGTATATAGAGGCAGAAAACAATTCAATTCCCACCGCTCGTTCGGACATGACCGACCGATCAAAATTTTCACTACTGACTCTGTCACCGGTGCCAATGGCTATGGAAGTGATTTATTTTCATTAAAAAATGTAATGCAGTACTTTTATTGCAGTGTCAAGCTCCATCGAGAGGATATGATAGCCATCAGTAACCCGCGTATACTCCTACACACGACACGTTACCCCGTAAGGAACACATATTGTCTTAACGTCCACGAATATTCTTGTAATGACTGTTACAGCTCAAAGCAGTTCATAACTAAGCCTTACGACACGTTTAACCATTTTACAGATCCTCGTGGATGTCTAGAATTGACCTCAACATATCGTGTATTTCTGTCATTTTTTCTACTCCGGGAAATTTTTTGCAAAATTTCCTCTTCGATTTTGTTTTTTTTTAACTATGTTGTACATGGGAATAATGTAAGACTTTCAGCATAGTTTCAGTTAATTTCACCAGAAACTTTTATTGCTATAAATGTATTTATTTGGGTTAAAACAGATGATAAAATCAGTATGGTGGATCTAATACTTTACCAATGTTGATGGAAAAGATATCAGATATTCCTTATGAAATTACCAACTAATAAACAAAGCACTTTGTTCAATTGGTATCTTAGCTTAGAAGCTAATATTGTTTGTTTAATGATATCATTATTTTAGTAAATAACTATTTTTCATGAGATAGATACAGATCAAATATAACAAAGAGTTATATTGTGAAATCATAAATATTTTTTTCCTCTTTTTAAACCCTATCCCATTCCAATCCTGCGTCTAGTTTCTTTTTTCATTATTTATAATCTACGTAATTTACGTGAGGACGTAATATATATTTTCTTAATATTGTGTTTATCAGTACTTGCTACATACCATAAGGATCAGAAAAAGGTGCAGATTTTGAAGCATTGCTTGAAAATTCAATACGAGTAAAACGAAAGGAGTTACAACTAGTTTAAGTAGAACATATGATGAAAACAAGTTTTTATACCCCATTTCAGGATGGCAGAGTCTGTTTGATTACTCCTGTAGTGTACATAGCCTTTCTTTGACCTTTTTAAATGCTTCTGCATCAAGATAAGGCTCACTAGAATTAGGTATATAGAGGCAGAAAAAAATTCAATTCCCACCGCTCGCTCGGTCATGACCGGCCGATCAAAATCTTCACTACTGACTCTGTCACCGGTGCCAATGGCTATGGAAGTTATTTATTTTCATTCTTAAATGCTGCTGCATCAAGATAAGGCTCACTAGAATTAGGTATATAGAGGCAGAAAAAAATTCAATTCCCACCGCTCGCTCGGTCATGACCGGCCGATCAAAATCTTCACTACTGACTCTGTCACCGGTGCCAATGGCTATGGAAGTTATTTATTTTCATTCTTAAATGCTGCTGCATCAAGATAAGGCTCACTAGAATTAGGTATACAGAGGCAGAAAACAATTCAATTCCCACTGCTCGCTCGGTCATGACCGGCCGATCAAAATCTTCACTACTGACTCTGTCACCGGTGCCAATGGCTTATGGAAGTGATTTATTTTCATTCTTAAATGCTGCTGCATCAAGATAAGGCTCACTAGAATTAGGTATATAGAGGCAGAAAAAAATTCAATTCCCACCGCTCGTTCGGACATGACCGACCGATCAAAATTTTCACTACTGACTCTGTCACCGTTGCCAATGGCTATGGAAGTGATTTATTTTCATTAAAAAATGTAATGCAGTACTTTTATTGCAGTGTCAAGCTCCATCGAGGGGATATGATAGCCATCAGTAACCCGCGTATACTCCTACACACGACACGTTACCCCGTAAGGAACACATATTGTCTTAACGTCCACGAATATTCTTGTAATGACTGTTACAGCTCAAAGCAGTTCATAACTAAGCCTTACGACACGTTTAACCATTTTACAGATCTTCGTGGATGTCTAGAATTGACCTCAACATATCGTGTATTTCTGTCATTTTTTCTACTCCGGGAAATTTTTTGCAAAATTTCCTCTTCGATTTTGTTTTTTTTTAACTATGTTGTACATGGGAATAATGTAAGACTTTCAGCATAGTTTCAGTTAATTTCACCAGAAACTTTTATTGCTATAAATGTATTTATTTGGGTTAAAACAGATGATAAAATCAGTATGGTGGATCTAATACTTTACCAATGTTGATGGAAAAGATATCAGATATTCCTTATGAAATTACCAACTAATAAACAAAGCACTTTGTTCAATTGGTATCTTAGCTTAGAAGCTAATATTGTTTGTTTAATGATATCATTATTTTAGTAAATAACTATTTTTCATGAGATAGATACAGATCAAATATAACAAAGAGTTATATTGTGAAATCATAAATATTTTTCTCCTCTTTTTAAACCCTATCCCATTCCAATCCTGCGTCTAGTTTCTTTTTTCATTATTTATAATCTACATAATTTACGTGAGGACGTAATATATATTTTCTTAATATTGTGTTTATCAGTACTTGTTACATACCATAAGGATCAGAAAAAGGTGCAGATTTTGAAGCATTGCTTGAAAATTCAATACGAGTAAAACGAAAGGAGTTACAACTAGTTTAAGTAGAACATATGATGAAAACAAGTTTTTATACACCATTTCAGGATGGCAGAGTCTGTTTGATTACTCCTGTAGTGTACATAGCCTTTCTTTGACCTTTTTAAATGCTTCTGCATCAAGATAAGGCTCACTAGAATTAGGTATATTGAGGCAGAAAAAAATTCAATTCCCACCGCTCGCTCGGTCATGACCGGCCGATCAAAATCTTCACTACTGACTCTGTCACCGGTGCCAATGGCTTATGGAAGTGATTTATTTTCATTCTTAAATGCTGCTGCATCAAGATAAGGCTCACTAGAATTAGGTATATAGAGGCAGAAAAAAATTCAATTCCCACCGCTCGCTCGGTCATGACCGGCCGATCAAAATCTTCACTACTGACTCTGTCACCGGTGCCAATGGCTTATGGAAGTGATTTATTTTCATTCTTAAATGCTGCTGCATCAAGATAAGGCTCACTAGAATTAGGTATATAGAGGCAGAAAACAATTCAATTCCCACCGCTCGTTCGGACATGACCGACCGATCAAAATTTTCACTACTGACTCTGTCACCGGTGCCAATGGCTATGGAAGTGATTTATTTTCATTAAAAAATGTAATGCAGTACTTTTATTGCAGTGTCAAGCTCCATCGAGAGGATATGATAGCCATCAGTAACCCGCGTATACTCCTACACACGACACGTTACACCGTAAGGAACACATATTGTCTTAACGTCCACGAATATTCTTGTAATGACTGTTACAGCTCAAAGCAGTTTATAACTAAGCCTTACGACACGTTTAACCATTTTACAGACCCTCGTGGATGTCTAGAATTGACCTCAACATATCGTGTATTTCTGTAATTTTTTCTACTCCGGGAAATTTTTTGCAAAATTTCCTCTTCGATAACTATGTTATACATGGGAATAATGTAAGACTTTCAGCATAGTTTCAGTTAATTTCACCAGAAACTTTTATTGCTATAAATGTATTTATTTGGGTTAAAACAGATGATAAAATCAGTATGGTGGATCTAATACTTTACTAATGTTGATGGAAAAGATATCAGATATTCCTTATGAAATTAACAACTAATAAACAAAGCACTTTGTTCAATTGGTATCTTAGCTTAGAAGCTAATATTGTTTGTTTAATGATATCATTATTTTAGTAAATAACTATTTTTCATGAGATAGATACAGATCAAATATAACAAAGAGTTATATTGGGAAATCATTAATATTTTTTTCCTCTTTTTAAACCCTATCCCATTCCAATCCTACGTCTAGTTTCTTTTTTCATTATTTATAATCTACATAATTTACGTGAGGACGTAATATATATTTTCTTAATATTGTGTTTATCAGTACTTGTTACATACCATAAGGATCAGAAAAAGGTGCAGATTTTGAAGCATTGCTTGAAAATTCAATACGAGTAAAACGAAAGGAGTTACAACTAGTTTAAGTAGAATATATGATGAAAACAAGTTTTTATACACCATTTCAGGATGGCAGAGTCTGTTTGATTACTCCTGTAGTGTACATAGCCTTTCTTTGACCTTTTTAAATGCTTCTGCATCAAGATAAGGCTCACTAGAATTAGGTATATAGAGGCAGAAAAAAATTCAATTCCCACCGCTCGCTCAGTCATGACCGGCCGATCAAAATCTTCACTACTGACTCTGTCACCGGTGCCAATGGCTATGGAAGTTATTTATTTTCATTCTTAAATGCTGCTGCATCAAGATAAGGCTCACTAGAATTAGGTATATAGAGGCAGAAACAATTCAATTCCCACCGCTCGCTCGGTCATGACCGGCCGATCAAAATCTTCACTACTGACTCTGTCACCGGTGCCAATGGCTATGGAAGTTATTTATTTTCATTCTTAAATGCTGCTGCATCAAGATAAGGCTCACTAGAATTAGGTATATAGAGGCAGAAAAAAATTCAATTCCCACCGCTCGCTCGGTCATGACCGGCCGATCAAAATCTTCACTACTGACTCTGTCACCGGTGCCAATGGCTTATGGAAGTGATTTATTTTCATTCTTAAATGCTGCTGCATCAAGATAAGGCTCACTAGAATTAGGTATATAGAGGCAGAAAACAATTCAATTCCCACCGCTCGTTCGGACATGACCGACCGATCAAAATTTTCACTACTGACTCTGTCACCGGTGCCAATGGCTATGGAAGTGATTTATTTTCATTAAAAAATGTAATGCAGTACTTTTATTGCAGTGTCAAGCTCCATCGAGAGGATATGATAGCCATCAGTAACCCGCGTATACTCCTACACACGACACGTTACACCGTAAGGAACACATATTGTCTTAACGTCCACGAATATTCTTGTAATGACTGTTACAGCTCAAAGCAGTTCATAACTAAGCCTTACGACACGTTTAACCATTTTACAGACCCTCGTGGATGTCTAGAATTGACCTCAACATATTGTGTATTTCTGTCATTTTTTCTACTCCGGGAAATTTTTTGCAAAATTTCCTCTTCGATTTTGTTTTTTTTTAACTATGTTGTACATGGGAATAATGTAAGACTTTCAGCATAGTTTCAGTTAATTTCACCAGAAACTTTTATTGCTATAAATGTATTTATTTGGGTTAAAACAGATGATAAAATCAGTATGGTGGATCTAATACTTTACTAATGTTGATGGAAAAGATATCAGATATTCCTTATGAAATTACCAACTAATAAACAAAGCACTTTGTTCAATTGGTATCTTAGCTTAGAAGCTAATATTGTTTGTTTAATGATATCATTATTTTAGTAAATAACTATTTTTCATGAGATAGATACAGATCAAATATAACAAAGAGTTATATTGTGAAATTATAAATATTTTTCTCCTCTTTTTAAACCCTATCCCATTCCAATCCTGCGTCTAGTTTCTTTTTTCATTATTTATAATCTACATAATTTACGTGAGGACGTAATATATATTTTCTTAATATTGTGTTTATCAGTACTTGTTACATACCATAAGGATCAGAAAAAGGTGCAGATTTTGAAGCATTGCTTGAAAATTCAATACGAGTAAAACGAAAGGAGTTACAACTAGTTTAAGTAGAACATATGATGAAAACAAGTTTTTATACACCATTTCAGGATGGCAGAGTCTGTTTGATTACTCCTGTAGTGTACATAGCCTTTCTTTGACCTTTTTAAATGCTTCTGCATCAAGATAAGGCTCACTAGAATTAGGTATATAGAGGCAGAAAAAAATTCAATTCCCACCGCTCGCTCGGTCATGACCGGCCGATCAAAATCTTCACTACTGACTCTGTCACCGGTGCCAATGGCTATGGAAGTTATATATTTTCATTCTTAAATGCTGCTGCATCAAGATAAGGCTCACTAGAATTAGGTATATAGAGGCAGAAAACAATTCAATTCCCACTGCTCGCTCGGTCATGACCGGCCGATCAAAATCTTCACTACTGACTCTGTCACCGGTGCCAATGGCTATGGAAGTTATATATTTTCATTCTTAAATGCTGCTGCATCAAGATAAGGCTCACTAGAATTAGGTATATAGAGGCAGAAAACAATTCAATTCCCACCGCTCGTTCAGACATGACTGACCGATCAAAATTTTCACTACTGACTCCGTCACCGGTGCCAATGGCTATGGAAGTGATTTATTTTCATTAAAAAATGTAATGCAGTACTTTTATTGCAGTGTCAAGCTCCATCGAGAGGATATGATAGCCATCAGTAACCCGCGTATACTCCTACACACGACACGTTACCCCGTAAGGAGGAGGAGGAGGAGGAGGAGGAGGAGGATAAAGGTAGGAAAAGAGAACAAGGATAGAGGAGATTGAAGGTGAGATGGAGGGAAAAAGGAGAGAGGAAACAAGGGGGAAAGAAGAGAGGAAAGGGAAATAGAGAGGGGAGAGGAGGCAGACTAAAGACTAGAATATGACAGCTTTTTTTTTCTTTTTTTCTTTTCTTTTCTTTCTTTCTTTTCTACTTGCATCCCAGAATCTGCAACTTCATGCCTCCTTTAAGTATTCCCAAGAAGTTTCTCTCTCCAGACTCACGCACTCTCAGCCGAAGAAAGGAAGGGAATGGAAAGAGGGAGGGAGGGAGAGAATGAGAGAGAGAGAGGAGAGAATGTGAAGGAGAAGGAGAAAGAGACATAGTATGAGATTGTGAAAAAATACAAAAGATGGAATGTAAGGAGTTAGTGAAGGAAGAAAGTAGGAAAGAAAGAAAGAAAGGTGAAAAAAAGGAAGGAATGGAAGAAAGGAGGTAGGCGAGAGAGTGCAAACAAGACAGGGAGGGAGATAGGAAGATGGGAGGAAGAAAAGAGGGAGAAGGGAGAGAAGGAAGAAGGAAGTGTGAGGTGAAGGAAAAACAACATAGTTTGAAATGATAAAACTAGAAAGCAATTATAAGTTAAAGTTAGTGAGGAGGCGAGAAATAAAACAAATGAATAGCGAATTAGAAGATAAAACGAAATAATAATAATGATAATAATAATAATGATAATAATAATAATAACAGTATCTCCTAACCCACTCTCTAATGCAAGAGTAAATTACCCTCTCACTTTCCTGGTCTCCTCCACACGATAACTTCAAGAAAAGTATAAAAAGTTTGCAGTCCTCGAGGTCTTGTCCTTCCGTCACTTCTTTAAGGAGGAAATGCCAACAAATATCTTGAAAGTTTACAAGACTTATCTCGGGATATTTTTTGCTAGAACTTTGTCTTACGTCATTCGGAGTTTGTATTATATTTTTTATGGCTTTAAAAAATACAGACATCAGATTTTTTTTCACTCACACACTCTCACTCTCTCTCACTCTCTCTCACTCTCTCTCACTCTCTCTCTCTCTCTCTCCAGAAAGGTGAGAGTAAGGAAGCAAGGGACGAAGATAGAAAGAGAGAGAGGGAGAGAGAAAACGCAATAACCAATTACTATTAAAAGTTCCTTCGTCTCTTTCCTTTGTTACTTGGGGTCGGAAAGTTTGTTTTATTGCTCCGTTTGTGTTCCTCCGCGTGCAGGCCGAGGAGGGGAGGGAAGGGGGAGGAGGAGGGAAGGGAGGGGAGGAGGGAAGGGAGGGAAGGAGGGAAGGGAGGGAAGGGAGGGGAGGAGGGAAGGGAGGGAAGGAGGGAAGGGAGGGAAGGGTAGGAGGGAGGGTAGGAGCTCTAATTGGGAAAGGAGAGACGCCTAAAGGGGGAGGAGTAGGACGCTTGTACTTCAATAAGATACTGAGGCAAAAAAAAATCATCAATTACTGTTGTTTTTTTCCCATCTATTTTTATCTTATTTAGTGTGTGTGTGTGTGTGTGTGTGTGTGTGTGTGTGTGTGTGTGTGTGTGTGTGTGTGTGTGTGTGTGTGTGTGTGTGTGTGTGTGTGTGTTTACGACCCAAGAGAAACAAGTTCGAATTGCTTCTGCTTGTACGTATTCATGTATGCTTTATGTTTGTGCGCAGTGCTTGTAGAAGTTCGTGTGCGTGTGCGTGTGCGAGTGCGTGTGCGTGTGCGTGTGTGTGTTTTCATATGCAACGCCACAATTTCGTTATACATGTAAAACTAAATGAACGAACAATCAACAAACTAACTATTGATATTGGTCCTGTAATATTCTAGTTATGAAATCAACTTTCAATTAACACTCGACTAATTTGATTATCATTAAAATTATTACGGCATTTCAATTACTGATATTACTATTAAAATTACTATCATTATTATCATTATTATTAGTATTATCATTATTACTACTATTACTATTATCATTATCATCACTATCATTACCACCATCATCACCACCACCATAACACACCTTCACAACACAAACAAACTAAACAAAAGGTGTATTCAACTACCCAGTCTTGGTACACTAATTAACACACCAGTCAATGACAACACCTGTACACACACACACACTGTCAAACTTCAAACAAGGAAGTTATCACACAAAAAAAAACCCAAGTAGAGTCTCGCCCAAGAACCTAAGTACTACAGAAGGAGAGACAGTGGGCGTGGTAAGAGTATTTGGGCGTGTGGAGTGCCTGAAGGTGTTACAGTATACCTAGGTTCCTCTTTGTCTTCCTTTACCACTCCTTTAGTTCAGTGTTCCTTGGCCAGAGTTCATAGTGTATAACTGAAGGGTACATACTGGAGGAGGGTGGGTAAGGGTGGGTAGGGTGGGTAAGGGTGGGTAGGGTGGGTAAGGGTGGGTAAGGGTGGGTATGGGTTGGGTGTTAGGGCTTCTAGCGGTGGTGTGTTGGGTTTCGTTTTGTTTGTCTGCATCTGTTTTCTGTGTGAGATATTGTGTCCTTTATACTTCTTTTTGGGGGGTGGTGGGTTACAGCTTAAAGTGTGTGCGTGTGCGTGTGCGTGTGCGTGTGTGTGTGTGTGTGTGTGTGTGTGTGTGTGACCGAAAACCCCTTGGTAACAGTTTTTATGAGTTTTGTCCAAATATTAATAAAAGCTTAACCAAACCTAATCTAATTAAAATACGTGTTCCCACCCCTTACACTTCTTGGCTGAAATTATGTTGTTGTTTTTTTCAATAACTCCAAAAGTATGAGGCTTACGTAAAATAGGCACAGCATAGCAAAGAAAGAGCAAAATACGCGCACTCTTTTGAGCTATAATGAAATGGAATTGGAATGAAAATATAGAAAATAGATAAAAAAAAGTATACAAAAAATAATATAAATCAGTTGTATTTTTCCACGAACTATTAGATAAAAAAAAAAAATCATAACAGCCGTTTAAAAATTTTGCTCTCTATGCTTTTTTTCTCTAATTTCATTTTGAACATAAATGAAAAGAGAAGGGAGTATTTCAAGCCTATATTTTACCGACTTCAATATGCATCAAGTTACAAATTGACAAAGTAGGTAGAGGAGCAATATTACAGGAGTTTTAGCGAATATTTAATGACTTCACTCGAATTCTATTTCACATTCTTGAAAAAATATTCGAACGTTTTTTTTATTTTTTCCCAAAGTGCTTTTTGAGGAAACTCATAATATTTGTGTGACACTAACTTAATTTTTTACCTCGAATCTCTCAAACTTCCGAGAAATACAAATTACATAAAAGAAACATCAAATGTGTTGGATGACAAATTCTTTTTAACTTATTGTCATGTTAATTTACAATCTCACAAGCTCTCTGACTTCTGACTCTCTCTGACTCTCTCTCTCTCTCTCTCTCTCTCTCTCTCTCTCTCTCTCTCTCTCTCTCTCTCTCTCTCTCTCTCTCTCTCTCTCTCTCTCATTGCAAATAATGTATGTGTTGAGGCTTTGTTGTTTCATTTCAAGGTTTCATTGGTGTTCGAATATTACTGAACAGTTTTCTTGTTTTTGTTTTCTTGTTTAGTATTTTTTTCTTTATTACACATTACTTTTCATCCCTTTAATCCTCTTGTCTTTGCGTCACATTGCTTCGCTCTTTCCTCTCACTTTAACCATCGTTCATTTGTTTGTTATGCGTCATTCTTTCGGTTCTGGCGGCTCGAATTAAATTTCAGAGCAGTTTCGAAGCTCCTCGGGTTCATTTCCAGGGTTCATTTATTACGAGTCGCCATTATTTCATCGCTTTAAACAGTTCCTACTTTCCAGTGCGTATTTCACAAACAAATTAACAGGAGCAAGTACAATTATACTTTACATTAATTAGTTGAACGCATAACGATCCTATTAAGTTCACTATGATACATGTTTTACCTATTTTGCATTCATTTATTATTAGTGTCCATTATTGATTTTAAAGGAGGAGGATGTGATGAATCTCTTACAATAAATGATAGTGTGTACCTGTCTGTCCGTCTGTCTGTCTGTCTGTTTGTCCGTTTGTGTATTTGTTCTCCGTCTGAGCGCTGCAGTGAACCAAAGGGACTTAGAGATTTTGCATGTGGTCAAAATTTCCCTCCAGAGAGACCTAGGGAGGGTCAGGTCAACACCATAACCTTTGACAATCCCCTCAGCGTGTATTAAATGTACAAGGTTGAAACGTAGGTGACCAGGGAGTGGTTAGAACAAAATGGTAAGGGGCAGATGGGGAATGGGACCGAATTGTGAGTTGGTAGACAAAGGCTCTGTGTTATATTAGATGTAGGTAATGTTATGGGTAGTTTGCTAAGGGAGTTGAAAAAAAAATTGGAATAAGAAAAAGAAGTGGACACGAAATTCTGGGCGTGGCACGGATAAACTCAAATAAAAAGTAACGTCCTTCTTTTTACTTTCATGGGGAACTGAGATAAATGGTGACGTCCAGTGGTGTCACATTCCTCTCCTCCACTCTCTCTCTCTCTCTCTCTCTCTCTCTCTCTCTCTCTCTCTCTCTCTCTCTCTCTCTCTCTCTCTCTCTCTCTCTCTCTCTCTCTCTCTTGCTCTGTTATAAATTTTACGAGTGCCATGCTGTGTTCCTTCATTTTCCGATTATCACTTCTTTTGTTCACTGTTTTCTGTCATTCCTCGTCCTTAACTTCATTTTCTTTACTTCTTCCTCCTCCTCCTCCTCCTCCTCCTCCTCCTCCTCCTTCCTCTTTCGTGCTCTGTGCCTCATAATACTCTCGAGGTCCATAACACAACGCACCTGGGTCACGTGATCCTCAGAAGGTGTGAGGGAGAGGAAGGGAGGGGTTTGGGGGGGGGATAGATTAGGGGGAGGAGGGGGTAGGAAGGAGGGGTACTGAGGGAGGGAGGAAAAATGAGGAAAGGCAAGGATAGGATAACAAAGAGTGGAGGAGTGTGAATGCGAAGGAGGAGGAACAGAATGGATGAAGAGGGAGGGAGGGAGGGAGGGAGGTGGAAGAAGCAAGAGAGTGAAAAACTGATAACGAGAAAGTGGTGAAATGTGGAAGAAACGTCAGTAATATAAGGAAAATGTAAGATAAAGAAGAATAAGTGAAGGAGTGAGAAGACACAACACAAAGAAATTATAGATGAGGTGGCAAGGTGACAGGAGGAAGAGGAAAAAGAAAAAAAATAGTGAAGAAGGAAGAGAAGAGGAAGATAAGAGAAGTGGAAGACATGAGAAAAAGAAAAGATAGAGAGGCAGTAAGAGAAGAAAAGGAGGGAGGAAAGATAGGAGGAAGTAGGGAAAGTGGAGGAGAATGGGTAAGTCCTTGAGAGAGAGAGAGAGAGAGAGAGAGAGAGAGAGAGAGAGAGAGAGAGAGAGAGAGAGAGAGAGAGAGAGAGAGAGAGAGAGAATAAAGAAAATGCAAAGAAGGACAAAAAGAAATAGAACAAGGACAGGAGGAAAAACATAAACAAGAAACAAGCTGAAGAAGAAGAAAACGAGGGCAAGGAGAAGCAAGACGAAGAGGAGGAGGAGGAGGAGGAGGAGGAGGAGAAAGAAGAAGAAAGCAATGAGGAAAATTCTTTAGGTGTGAAATATGCCGAGGCAATAACAAGATATTTTGAATTCTAAATTGATATACAGAACCAATACGGCAAATTTTACACACACACGCACACGCACAGACACAGACACAGACACAGACACAGACAGACACACACACACACACACACACACACACACACACACACACACACACAGACAATTCCATCATTTACCACTTAATTGACCCTGAACGAACGGAATGACAGGCTAGTAATTAATCACCAATGCAATGATCTATTATGCGAACTGGGTCACACACATATCCGGATGCAGTAAAGTGGATCCGAATTTGTTAGTACGGATCCGAACTTTGATATTGATCCTGAGTCCCCTTTTAAATATACGTGTCAATCCGGGTGCTAGATACAAAGAACCGGACTGAAAGTTATACAGATACGGTTTAAGTCATTCCTATCCAGATAATACAAAAAAACAGCCTGAGAAACCACTATGAATCCAGATGAAGGTGAACCGTATCCGTAATAAGAATCAACAAGGATCCGGAAGGAGTGAAATACAACCAAATGACAGCTAAGGGAATCCACAATATGACATAAATCCGGATAAAAAGTACAGGTAATCGGATGGTGGCGAGCAGAGCGAAACGCAGCGATAATCCGGCTTTTATCCGAATCCATTCATGCGAAAGTAATGATCGGTACTGGACAAAATGTGAGGTGTTTGTGATGATGACGTAGAGAGAGAGAGAGAGAGAGAGAGAGAGAGAGAGAGAGAGAGAGAGAGAGAGAGAGAGAGAGAGAGAGAGAGAGAGAGGAGGGAAGTGGGGGGTGGCGGCAAGGGTTAGCAGAGGTATGACAATTGGTAGGCGAGGAAAAAAAAAGAAAAAAAAAGTGTTGAAAATATATATAGTGCATGAAGGGGGAGGGAGACGAAAATAGTAGTAGTAGTAGTAGTCGTAGTAGTCGTAGTACTTATAAATTTGATCTACTACCTTCTCATTATCTTTACTTCTCCCTTTTCTCTCCCCTTTACTTCCCTTATCTCCCTCCCTTCTCTACCTCCGACACCCCATCGCATCCTCACCCCCCATTCCTTTTGAGCATCAACACCCCATTCCACTCCATAACCATACCAACCTTATCCCATTCCTCCCTTAACACCCCATCCACAACCCCAAGTCCTTCCCCTTACGACCCAGCCCTTAAACACCTCATCCTCGCTGTGTCCCCTTCCCTTAATGCCTTTACACCTCATTCAACACCCATTTCCCTCATTTATAGCCAGTCCACCCTATTCCATCCCCAATCCCCCATTAACACGACCCTAACACAGTCTCCAGTCTCCACCTCATCCATATTTCACCCTTACAGTATAAACTCCACCCACCTTTCATCTCCTCCTTCCCGCCGGCCGCATCAGAGACCACAAACGTGTATTTCTTTTTTTATTTATATATGTTTTTTTTATATCACTTTTCCAGCCTTGAGCAGAAATTACATTGAACATTTTCCTTTCTTTGTGTCCTGCCGCCACGCCAATAATTCATACTTTTCGAGAATTTACGAGCCAGCATGACTCCCTGGGCTGGCCTGAGGAGGAGGAGGAGTGGTGGTTGTGGCAAAGAGAGAGAGGGTGGGAGGAGGTAGAGGAAGAGCAGGAGGGGTGGGTAGGAGGAGAAACCGCAGAAGAAACAGGGAAAGGAGGATGAGTGAGAGGAGGAGGTGGTAGGACAGAATTTAGGTGGGGAGGTTAAGGAGGAGGAAGAAAAGAGTGGGGAGGATGAAGAAGGGAAGGAAGAGGATAACTTCAAAAGAGGAGGAAGAAGAAGAGGTCAGGGGAGGTCAGAAGGAACTGGCTTGACCCTGAGAAATATTATTGGGGGATTATCTCTATCTATTATTCCACGTGATTTCAGGCGGGCCGGGCCGGGAGTCGCTGCTTGGGAGGGTAAATCTTCTTTTCTTCCCTCTTTCCCTCTCTTCTAGAACCTTTTATTTTATTTTTTCCTTCTTATTTCGTCTCAGCAACGTCAGTTTAGACCACAATAACTTTTTTTGAAATGTTTACGAAGGAACAGCATGAGAGAAAGAGAGAGAGAAGAGAG
Organism: Metacarcinus magister; assembly: GCA_029783475.1. Taxonomy (NCBI): domain Eukaryota; kingdom Metazoa; phylum Arthropoda; class Malacostraca; order Decapoda; family Cancridae; genus Metacarcinus; species Metacarcinus magister. The sequence continues at coordinate 4,547,444 of JAPQNM010000020.1, forward strand.
AGAAGAGAGAAGAGAGAGAGAGAGATATGAAACTGATGTAACCTACCCTTGTTCCATAAACCCAAGCTTCCTATTAACTGATGAATGAGAGCAATAGCCAATTACATCGTCCAAAGGTAACAGCCACTGAGAGCAGTTCCCAACAACCCCGCTGGCCTGGCAATGCATACAGGCCAGACTTTAATTTCGGCTGCTTAGGAAGTTATAATGAAAGCCAGAACGGCCTCAGGCATTATACGAGGAGGAACCTTGTAAAATTCAGTATGGACAATCTCATTTTCTTTGCTTCGTGGTAAAAACTTGCCTCACAGGTGGAGAGCGCTGTGAATTTTTATTACCCGTGATAAAAGTGAGGTTTACTTTAAATATCCAAGTTTTTTTCAAGAATTAGAGAAGGAAAAGAGAAACTGGGAGAAAGGTGAGAAAGAATCAGTGTTTTAGATGAATGGTGATGGAGAAAGGTAGAAAAGAAAGGAAAAAAGTGCGAGATGTGTGTGTGTGTTCATTAATAAGTATACAAAAGAGTGTCAAGCTACCGAAGAGGAGCGGGAGGGAAGGATGAACACAGGTGAAAGGTAACTAGGATCGTGACAGGTAATGATGCTGATAACGGACACTTCAGGAGTAATAATAATGACTGGAGCAGAGTGTCACCGGCGTACGGGTGGGACAGACTCGTTACTTTTTCGGGTCGACACTTACACAGCACACCTCAGACTGACACCTGTATACTACCTGAACCAACCATTAATCGACAGTCAATACATAGAACGGTCAGCTGTACAGGTTTATGAATACTGACTAAGCTTAAGTACTCTACCACCTGTCTTGTTGCTCGGACAAACACTACCTCCATTGGGGATAACAGTAAATTCTATTCTTTCCGACTTTTTCCTAAATCAAATCAGTTTTTTTTTTATTTTATTTTTACATTTAAAGTTTCCTCATATTTTCTTCTTAAAGTCTTGATTTTTTACTTTTATGGTGAGTGGGTGAGAGGAGGTGGAGGGTACATTTCCTTCCACTCCTGGTTAAAGATTTGTCCAGTAACTCCGTCCCTTCACCTCATCACCTCCTTACGTCACGCCACATCTCAGGTACTCTCATCTCAAGCCTAGTAGCTCCGTTTTTTCTACCCGGTTTCACTATATCCATTTACGGTATGGCACTTCTACCTCCTTTTACCTTTTCTACCTTGCCTTCTCTCCGCCTTTCCTGCTCCGCCTACCTTTCCTTCCCTCTTTCCTACCCTATTTTCGCTTCCAATAATTTTCTTTCCCTCCCTCTTCTCGCTCTCCCCGGTTCCCTTATCTTTCTTTCTAACTTTCTTGGTACTCCTTCCTATCTAGCTAGCCATCTTCCTTCTTTTACTTCCTCCTACTCTCCCTCGCCTTCATTTCCATCACCATTTCTTTGCCTCCACGCATACTCCTGCAAAATTCCTCTCCCTTCATTTAGACTCTTCCATACTTAAGGTACTCCATATTTCCCGCCTTGCCTACACCTTTACTTTCCCTACCACTATCCCTCCACCTCTCCCAAAAATTAAAGACCACACCCACACTACCACCACCAGCCCTTCATTACTCCCACGCATTATGGCGGCCGATGCTTCCCGCCCCTAAATCTCCCTCTGAAGGTGCATCAAGGTGAGAGAGGGTGAGAGGGAAGGGGGGGGTGGAGGGAGGGAGGGAGGTCCTTATCGCTTGGTTCCTCCCTTCTGACCATCCATCAGCGTCCGAAGTGAAGGAAGAGATTTATGGTACCACTTCCCAGGTAAAGTGTTGAAGATGAGGAGGGGAAAAGGAGGGGAAAAGGAGGGGATAGGAGCAAGGAGGCACTAGAAAAAGAACCAGAGTAGGAAATGGGAAGGGTAAGATGCGAGGAGAAGGAGGCACTAAGGAGAGGAAAAGAGAGGAGGGGAAATGAGGTGATTGGAGAAGAGATGGAGGAAGAGATGGAGGAAGCGATGGGAGAGAGGGAGGAGGAGAGAGAGGATGTAGTGGAAGGAAACTCAGTAGTTGCAGGATATGAAAAATGCCAATGAAAATACGAATCCTACTTTCATTTCTTCAACATTAACTTTGCTCCCCCAAGAAAACTGAAGTAAACACGTATTCAACAAAACTTATCTTTTAATAAACTCTATAATCGTACTAGAACAACTTTCACAGTACATGGTAAAACAACGCAACAAAAATTGCTCACAATACAACGTAAAAGAGGGCAATTTATAAATCTATTGAGCCAGCGGCAGTACCCTCGCCAAGACGGAACGAAAGGAAGATCAGTTGTGTTGCGGAAAAGTCTCGCTCGAGGTACATTTTCAGAGCTGTAACCAGAGAACGGGACGATGAGGATAACGAAGGCAACAAAACACTAGAGACCGGGAACAAAGCAGCTACAACAGAATAAAGTTACCAAGGACGTTAATATAAAAACAATAAAAAAGAAACTGACAAAATAAATTAACAAAAACACACTGGTTCACACTCACCACAACGCAGCGCCACCGGGAGTGCTGTGGTAGAGGGGGTGGGTGGGGGGCGAGGGGCAGCAGGCGGCATCACACAGACTCCAGCACAGGAGCCGCTACCTGCTGCACTTCCAACGCCGCTGCCGCCGTCGCCGTCGCCGCTTTCCCCTTGGGTTGAGAATTAATTGCGGTATCGACGGATCTCCGGCGTTTTGACTGAAAATAAAACAGATTTAGTATTCGTACGCGGACTGAAAGTAATGATGGTATATATGTGACATAACAATTACTTACCGAAACTTTATAAACTTCCAAAAACTAAACTAAATCTCTGTATACTTGCTAGACCAAAGCAGAAAAACAAAAAAATATATAATAATCAAACTACACAACTCATTCCTTCTTAATGTGCTCGCTTACAGACTAGAAGAAAAATCTAAATAAATTAACACAAAAGAGACAAGGTTTGCCGGTGTATAAAAATTAAACCAATTAAAATTCAGCGGATCCCGAGGCGAAGCTTGGAAACTAATGCACTCCTCCGCAGCTTGCACGACGGGAGAAGAATATGAAATAAGACTTCAAGGAACAGAAAAATACGTGTACAAAGTGAACATGTTAGGAGACAACCACGTCCAGCTGTTGACTATCTTGGTTCATCACACATTCAACGATCGATGCCAGAGGAGAAAGAAAGAGAAAGAAACAAAACAAGAATAGAGAAATATGAAAACCACAGACAAGGTTAGCCAAATCCAAACCGCACTCGTGTTGATCCCTTACCTGATAGGAAGGATACCTTTTGTCGCAAAGGTTCTGGGTGACTACTCGATCATTCTTGCAAGAGTGGTAGAAGCAAGGTTTAGTGAACCAATACTCTCCTTCCTTACGTTTACGCCCCTCTTCGTCCGTGCATCCACTGGGGAGCGAAAGGAAAGAATCGAAAACTAATATAAAAATTGTCGAAAAAAAGAACAAACCCCCGTTCAGTGTGACCAAGAAAGTCCCACAACACCCACCTGCACGTGTACTCTTCACAACAAGACAAGGGAGGACGGTGGGACGTGCAGTCACCTTCAGGACGGGATTGGCAATACACTAATCTGCAATCGTCCCTGTTGGAGGAAAAAAGTTTTAGTAGAGTTCCGAAACCTATAGAAAGTACGATATTGATGCAGCCTTCCTCCCTCCCATCTTTCTCCACCCATCCACTTACCCACATTTCCATTTAGGGCAACACTCCCCAGGCTGAGAATCCTCGACACAATTAGGGTGTGGCTTGCGGCTCACGGGGCAAGACATCACTTGGGTTAGTAAGGCCGTGGGGTGGCAGAAGTGTCTCGTGCAAGAGTCACTGCTCCAAGCTTCATACATCGCATGGTAGTCTCCGTTGTCGTCCAAACACCCGCTGTGGATATAAAGTTTAGGGTATTTGAGAAAAGACTAAGTTTGAAGAAATTTCGTAAAAAGATAATGGAAAAATGTAAACTCTTTCGACACCTGGACACAATGTCGTGCGAGGAGAAAGTCGTGTGCAGGAGAATTGTCATCATTAGAACGATATGCGACTAGAATAACTGTCAAGTAGAAAGGTGATGAGGGTGAGGGAGACGCCAGGAGGAAAGGTGAAGGATGTGCAAGGGGAAGAGGAACAAAGGAGGTGAAGCATTGTGTCCAGGAAGAGGGAGAGGGGGAAGGAAGCAAGTAAGTGAAGGATGTTTACAAGCAGGGAGAACGCAGATAAGAATAGTAAATGACCGGCTGCTTGCATTTCACAACAAACTCAGTGAACATGTATCCAAGCTTTTAAATGAGAATAAACTTTAAAACTTCCTTAAAAAACATAACAGGTGTGAAATAAAGCCAATTTTACTACGTGCCCGACCAAACAGCCAGGTAGAGTTTAAGATCGAAACATTACAACACCTGCAATTCCAGTGGGGACAACACCTTCCCTCGGGGATGTACTTGAAACATTCTTTGCGAGGGGGATCGGCGAGTTCACACGAGGCACTACTATCAAAGATCCGTCCATCTTCCGAGCAGGTCTGGTTGGTACACGGGTCGTCTGTGCGCCAAGTGCTGCCCACCGCCCGTTGCCGCCCCTCGTCATCCACACACACACTGCCGGGGAAGAGTTAAACATTGGCTGGAACAGTTTCGTCTTCCGGTGCAGAGTTGTGTTTGTGTTGATTTGACGCGACAGAGTTCGAGGGTCGCATGTTTTGAAATGCTAAAGGAGAAATTCATTTATGTATGCATCTAGTCCACATCAAAGAGGAACCCATGGCTTTTTACCTTTACGCTCTATAAATTCAGTGAATCAACACGCTAACTCGACAAGAAAAACTTCAGATCCCTGTGACTGACCTAGATCTGCCCGGATGTGGCGGGGGAGGAAGGGGGGGGGGAAGACTCACGGCTTACCTGATAGTGAAGCAGTGTAAATAACAGTAAGGTGTTTATCAACATTAGCTTATATTAACCAAGTTAAGTAACCATTCAATGTGCATACCGCAGCATACTGAAATAAGCGAACAACAAAAACAATATGGCGTCTTCTGCAGAAGACTAGGAATTACTGTTCATTATTGTAATAGGATTTGTAGTCATTAAGAAGCTTTTCCTCCTTCCCTTACCTACAAGTCCATTCCGGGCAGCAGGCCAAGGGGGGCACGTAAGGTGTGCATCCACCATGAGGAGGCCCGGCACACTTCACCAAACTACAGTCGATTCTTTCAAGGGAGGAAGAGAACACCATTAGATTCAACACCCAATCATCCACATAAATCTAAATCTGGCACTGAAAACATTAACGCTCTCCTGGTTCACCCACTCGTACACCAACACACCCACGCTCCCATTCCGAACAAAAGCACTCTTCTCCTACTCACCCACAGTCATAGAGAGGACAGCAGCCTTCCTCATAGTCCTTCTCAATGCATCCTTGGTGTGGTTTAGGCTTACATGGCTCTGTGGTGTTGAAGATGCCCACGGGAGTACAGGCGAAGGACGTGCAAGGCGTTGGTTGCCACTCGCTCCCCATTGGTTGATACCGTCCTTCACTGTCCACACAACCACTGCGGAACAATAGACAATTACTTACATGGATCCTCCCCACATATATTTTTAATCTAATCTCGTTCAAATCCATGTATTACCTTTCTTGAAATTAGAGTGTTCAAGTACAGTATGAGGGCAGGAAGTTAAGGGCCATGGAAGGTGATTGAAGGTTAGTAGTGTCCTCTGAAACGCATTACTCGCCTAAAGCACTCTGGTAGTCTAGACATGCCATCCCCAAGTGAACAATCCATCTTTCCAGACCATTTCATTAACAACACCTCGCGTGAAGCTCCGTTCAAGCCACCTAAATTATGCCTATTACTTCGACTGTCTCTTGCCTCCTTAACAGACTTTGTTCCTATAGCTAATCTTACTACTACTACTACTACTACTACTACTACTACTACTACTACTACTACTACTACTACAACCAGTTTACATTAATCTTACTCCTCCAACACCAGACTTCTACTGCTCTTACACTCACCTACAGTTCCATTTTGGGCAACAAGCAAGAGGCTCATACACCTCCACGCAGTCTTCACCAGGAGGTATGAAGGAGCAGCGAACCAACCGACAGTCTGGCCTAGAAGGAAGAAAAAGATCACGCGTTACGATAAGATGATAGCGAAGTTACATTACCATTGTCATCCTCACAGTTCAGTTAAATGGGATCATAGAACCTAAAGAATCTACAACCTTAACTGAACAACGCTCACCATGACTTAGGACACTCACCCACACCGCCACTTCGGACAACACTCGTATTGTTCTTCAGGTACTTCCCAAGATCCTTCGTCAGAGTCTTCATCCGATTCCTCTTCATATCCTTCACCCGATCCCTCTTCCGATCCTCCACCCGATTCCTCTTCATATCCTTCATCCGATCCCTCTTCATATCCTTCATCCGATCCCTCTTCATATCCTTCATCCGATCCTTCATCCAGCTCGTCCTCTGTCATACAGTTCGGGTGTGGCTTCCGTGGACAATATTCCCGCTTGGTGATGATGCCGCCCAACGTGCACCTGTGGATGGTGCACGGGTCACTCTTCCACGAGGAGTAAAGGGCGCGCACCTCATTGTTGTTGTCACGGCAGGTACTAAAAGGCAAAGAAAATAGATTGCAATAGCGAGGAATAATTATTTAGGTCCTATATTGTTCACTTTCCTTTATATTGACGGCCATTGATGTTGCCCAAAGTATTAGTATATGCTTTCAAATAACGCCTGTTGATAGGATGACAATGGTTACCATGAAGACACTTACTTCATATTTATCTTTGGTCTCTTTCACCCACCAATGCATTCTAATTTTCTTAATCACTTCTTCATCGACGTTCGCACCTTACTCTTAAAAGCTGTCCACCATTGGTTCAACCTCCCCCTGATCCTCCTCTCCATTAACTCTTCCCCTTCCCCTTCCCTCATCTTAACTACCATCAAACCACTTTTCCAGCAGTAAAGTCTCATGAATCGCAATCTTTAATATAAAAAAAAGACTAACTCTCCTTAATTAGGTGCGGTGTCGCTCTCTAAGTTTTGCAGGACAAGTTCCCATTGAGCCACTTTTGTTATGAAGTTCCATGCAAATGCTTCACTCTGACCGCCGCACATGACCGTACGCGGAGGAAATTACGGTGACACATGGTCAGTGCGTGCCGCCATGACGATTCCCTCGGCGAAGTGGCTGTTAGGTCAATAACTGATTAATCAATGGCATCCAGACTTACGTATATCTTCCACAATTTGCAGACCTCCTTTCTCTCCGAAACACTATTACTAATGGACACCAGATCAAGGTTTAGTTTTGCACGGTTACCTTAATAAACGTGGGTTCGACATTACCGAGAAAAATATTCCAACGGGATTGAAAAATAAAGTTTAAAGGTTACAGATACGTTACATCCCCTCCTTGCATCCAGACTAGACTCTTACCCACGATTTCGGTATCATTAGAGTCTCCGCTGCGCCACCAAGCCCGTGACCGATCTATACCACTTAACCCATCTGTGTACCCAGACGGTTTCCGCATCAGACAGCACAGGCGGGAAATAATGCTAATAGCGTATTGGTCGCACCGGTAAGTCTCGCCGACACGTGAAATGTTTCTATTAACAAGCAATTAAGCACACCAATCAGATTAATTGCAAATGAATACGCACAAACCTGCCTAATCTCCGCCGAAATTAACCATTCATCATGCAAAGTCGAACAGACACTGAAAAACAGATTAATACTGAACCAGATGCGCACACTCACCGATTCACCGAACAGTCTAGGGTTGGGCAACAAGGTCCTTTCACCACGGTGCACTGGCGCGGGATGATGGTGGGCAGGGGCGGGCACTCGGCACGCACATTATAGCACTTCACTTTACCCCCAGCAAGGCACTCGCAATTGCTACACCTGTCGATAATAAACTTCTCTCCTTCCTCCCGCAGCACTCCGGTGTTGTCCACGCACCTCAAGTCTTCACAATCCACACAGCCACGCTCTGAAACACGTCGGAGGGCTTCACTTCTGTAACTATACCACTTCTAGTAATTTGATACTCTCATTACTTCACCATGACATTACCAAGATATCTACCCGTTTATCAAAACATTCCATCTTTCCCTAACAGTTCCTACCCTCCCATAACAATCTCCCCCCCCCTTCAACTCTACACACCTCCACCATAACAGTCCAGATCCGGTCCGTCAACAAGCACCAGCCTTGCGGAGAGGTAAGGTGGGAAGTAGGTCTTTACAGCAGCACACTTTAAGGTTACACACGCCTCCTCCACCACTTCCACCACGCCTCCCCACATCCACACATTCCCGTTGTAGCAGCAGCCTGAGTGAGGAAGCAAGTGGTTTATTCCCCTTCTATTTATTCATCCTAACGCTTGTAAGTGTGAAGATTAAACTTAGAATTACCCTTCACCATTAAGTTTTGAGAGCATTATGAATTCTTCCTAAAGGTCTTAATTGCCTACAAGTTTGCTTCCAACATCACCGGTTTCATTATTTTAGTCGAAACATTACACTCATAGGTCTTCATTCACCCAAACGGTAATTTAGTATGCAATAGTCTACCAAATATTACCTACTAAAGAATTAAAAGTTCCTTCATACTTTGAATACTGCTTGACCTCTGAACTTTATACTAAAATCTAATCAACACCATTTTACGTTGAACAATACACTAACTAGATTTCATTCCCTTTTCCTCCACACGACTGCCTTACCTTTGGGCACCTGGTCACAAGACGGGCGGCACTGGTAATCCTCACAACACTGTGCGAATTCCATTGAATTGGGAAGAAAGCGGCAGCAGACTCTGCCACGCTCACACCCCTCACTTGCAGGTACTTGAAAGGGAAACAATGAAAGACCAACGAACTATAAAATCATTGAAGCCTCAACACACATATTTCAAAGTTACAATAAAAGTACCTGTATAGGGACCAGAGCGAGAATCGGAGTAGTCTGCAGGGTTGGTGTAAGTGGGCAAAGTGACGGGAGTTACGTAGGTGGTCGATTGTGTTGCTATCGAACAGTTTAAGGGGCAGCACCCAAGCTCTTGACAGCAAAGGTTGAACTCATAGGAGAACTTGGTAAATCTGCAGCACTCGATCCCATCCCCAGGACAATAGGGTCTGGCAATACCTGTTGGTGCTACAAAATAGATTAATTACCATGGTCACTTGGTATAAATATTTGATAGTTTACAAATTGAATTAATTACCACAAATTTTAAACAAAATCACTAGTCTCGATCAGCAAATTATATCTCCACATTTGCTTATCAATCCGACTTACTACCAGTTATCAAGACTACATAACCTTGACCTACACCGGCATTTACCTCCATTCTCTCAACTCCCAAAAGCTACTCACGCTGGTCATCGTAGCATCGAATGGGAGTCACTATCACCAGCAGCACGAGGACGAGCAGCCAGCGGCAGGCACACCAGTCATGCTGCGCCATAACTATACAATTAACACGGACCTCGGAACCACCACGGCTTCTTCCTGCGGCACACACCACCGCCTCCTAACCTTAACCACTGCCGACTGGAAGGACAAACGATGTCCCTTGAACCGAGATAGCCTTAGCTCAGTCAAAAGATCCGAAACATTACTCCGAACACGAGAGAGAACACTTACTACTACCTCACACAATCCTGATGGTTATCTTAGTTCCACCATTGCTCACTAGATAGCGTTAGTCCTACGAGAATGAAAGAAAACGGTCATGTCAAAGCTTTCTCCAACTCTTGTAATGTTTCCCTTGCCACCAGAGTGTTGACCAGAAACTGTTAAAAAAAAAGACTAAAATTACAATAGGATCAGAGGGAATAACTAACACGATTGTGGCTGTGATCTGCAAACGCCTCAGAGAACATCAACATATATTGAGGGGAGACTCTTGGAAAATACATGTAAATCTATCAATATGCTTCCCTTTGACTGTCGTGTTGAATCAGAGTGTAAATGGCTGAGGTGACTTGATGCCTCAGAACCTATTTACATGAATACAAGCGAGGTTAGTTAATTAAGCGAAAAAAACAACTGACTATATGAATGAATGGCCGACTGAATTGACGACTAAGATATTTATTTAAAGACGATCTAATTACATGTATAGCAAAATTTTTGTACTGGCGAATCAGCTCAATGTAGAACTGGTCAACAAGTAACAAGTGATAGCAACGTCATCAAACTGTATAAGTGTGGAAAGTCTTGGCAAGGAGAGTGAGGAGATTAAGACGGCCGTTAGCAAACCAATTGGTCGATAAAGTCAACTAGCTATTCAGACAACCCATCATAAAATCACTTAGTCAGCCAATTACGTAGTTAGCTAATTATCAATACATCAACGCAGGTATGTAGATAACTCCGACAAATTAGATAAGTAAATTAATAGATAAAATAAATAACTTGTCCATATACATTAGTAGTTTTTATGAGCCTTTTCATATTGTTTGTGTGTGAACATTTAATCAAAAGTAAGTGTCGAAATCACCTGCAACAAGGGTTCATACGGGTCTTTTCCGCGTATAAACTTTAATCTCATTTAATGTTCGTTGTTCCCATGAGCTTGAAAGTTGCTTTGCTCATATTTTGTCTCGAAGCCACGAAAGCCCACAAAGGTCTGCATGGAAAACTACCTGTGGGCAAGATTCTTTTTTTTAGGTCAACGTTCTAATATATTCCTTGAAATTTCCGTCGCTCCTCCGTCTGCACCAATCTGCTCTACCCACCCATTGCAATTTTCTTGCTACTCTCGCGGTGGTCAAAAGGCTTCCCTCTTATCAATCTCCCCTCAGACAACGCTCCCTTTTTCCTTCCCCGGGACTCGTAGCTCATCCAATGTTCCTGTCAATATTAGCCATCGACCTCCACCCTTATCAGAACAGGTGATGTATAAGGTAATGCCGCCTCCTGACCCACAATATTCCCTGCGATCCCTTATATTTTTTCTCCCCGCCTCCATTTTTCATACCATGATCCCACCCACACGCTCCATCCACTATTCCAGGTCAATAGTTTCCGTCGATGGAGGTGGAGATATACCCGGTGCAGTCACCTCCACTCACTCTCCTTCAGGTGTAAGAGTCACATTAAACGCAGGTCACAGGTCTCCATCGCTGCGCCAGAGTTTTGTACTTGGTCGTCCTCGAGTATACGTGGACGAGGAGAGGTCGAGGATACGAGGATACACGGTTCCCTAGAGTCTGCTGTTATGGACTGCTTTGTGTGGTAGTGCGCCCTCACTGCCACAATTTTTCACCTGCCACAAGCTGAAGTTGTGAAAATCAATACAGAAACTATCTCGGATGGATAAAGCAGTACACTCACAGGACATTTTATTTATCCATTAAAGCCGTTATCCGTGTGTAAAAGTATATACACTAAAATGTATTCACCTCTGATCCAAATTGGGCATTTTTAATTCAACTCACGTGTTAGTTCTTTAGAAACTATCATGTGAAGACCGTTCAAAGTCGCTGCGTAAGTTGCTTTATACTAATGCTGGTAACTGTTTATGACCAGACTTCCCCAGTTACCAACACCAACTGTGGCTGCAACAAGTTAACTTATATTCTACCTTTTAGTAACCCGATTGAGTTTAAGTGGAACGCATGAAATCATCCAAATTAAGTCTGTGGTGACATTTATACAATACAGTGTAAGGACGAATGCAATACAGAGACTTAGTAAAATGCTTGTATTTAACCTCAACTTATAACATATGCAAACGATAACAATAAAATATTTACATTTAAACAAAACATGAACCAAAGCAGTTAAGTACAGAATAGAAAACTAATCCGCGAAACAGCTTGGCTTTAACATTGGTAATGATGGATGGTTAAGCCCAAGTGGCACTGGGACTTCGTACATTCGTCTTTGGAAGAGATCCAGACATCACCATTCTTCCTTTCAATGCCATTTTCATCCTTGCAGCTAGAACCCACACCGGCGGGTGGCGGGCCAGACTTACGTGGTGGGCCCGTAGTACTGAAGAGATTTAGAGAATGTATTGAAAGACAAATTAAATACCACACTAAACTTTAGACTTGTGTAAACTCCAACTATCATATCGACTCTTAGTATTTCACTCACCCGCAGTCATATTTTGGACAACATTCTCCTGGAGGCGTCGTGACAGTGCAGTTAGAGTCCATTGGAGCCGCCAAACATAGCACAGCTGCACACTCAGGTTTAGCGGGAGGCAGGACGAGGGGGCTGTGGAAAAAAAATAATTGATGAGGATTTGTTAACATGCGACACTTTCCTCAGTGTTTTGGTCATTATCCCAACAGATTGTCAATACTTCACCTGCAGGAGTAAGATGGACAGCAGTCATCTGGACGAATGTAGACATAGCAGTATTCGTTCAGTGGGGGTCCCCGGCAGTGCCCTTTACACCTAGGTTTGTGAGGAATATTTGCAGGTCTGTGGACGAGAGGAATAGCATTTAAGCCAATAACCATTAGATTGTAATAAACTCCTTATCCTAAAATTACTAAGGACTTTATAGGACAGTTCTTAAGAATATTAAATCCCTTACAGGCACTCGTAAGATGGACAGCATTGCCCGGATACCATGTTTGCCTCGCAGTCAGCGTTCCACGGGGGTCCCTCACACTGCACAGCTGAACAATCTATAGAGCTGTGGAGAGAGAAAGTTTCTCAAAGATTTTTCAACCTCAAAAGTCGCTGTGCTAACCAACAGTTCCACTATGCAAAACACATAACATTGGGTGAAGGACAAGGCAAGTAAACAATTTATGCAACGGTAATGAAAACTACTTAATTACGTAAGCCATACCTGCAGTTCCAGGTGGGGCAACACTCCCCTTCTCGCCTCTCCATGGTACAGTTAGAGGACGCAGGTTCGGGTTCGCACTCCAAGGGCACAGTTACTATATCACCGTTGTCACAACGGAGCACCACGCATGGGTCGACACCTGACCACTCTGCTCCAGACTCGTACTCGAGGTTTTGGTTTTCGTCGTAACAGCTACTAGATCTTCGTTCAAATTTACAGTTCCAGTATGGACAGCACTGACCGGGGTAGTGATCTAACTTGCACAAATAATGAGGCCTCGGTGGAGTTAGACACGACAGCTGGGTGGTCTGAACGCCATCTTTTGTACAGGTGTGTGTAGTGCACGGGTCACTCTTCCATTCCTCGTTCAGCTTGTGGAACTTTCCATCATCCAAACAGCCGCTGCATATATGTACAATTAGAGAAGGTGGGTGGTGATATAGAATATTTATACAGAATGCTGAAAGAATATTTTACCTGCAGTTCCAATCTCCTCCGCAACAGGACCCTTCGATAGGTTGGAAGATGCAACCTTTATGGGGAGGAACCGGATATTCGCAAAAGATTATTTCAGTATCAATGACACCCGATGGCAAACACTTCATTAGTTCACAGGGGTTACTGGAGGTCCATTCACTCCCCAGAAGGTGGAAGACTAAATCATCATCGAAACATCCCCTAGAATGGAACAGGGAACAAGTTAGTCACTAGTTTCGAATTAGAAAGTCTACTCACAACTAATGGTCGAAGAAATTAGATTCAAAACACTTACTCGCATTTCCATTCCTTGCAGCACCCTTCGGTAGTGAAGACTTCATGGCAGGTGAAGTGTGGTGCAGGTGGCAGCGTGGGGCAAGGAAAAGGCTTTATGATTATGCCGTTGAGATGACAAACTAAAGTTGTACATTGGTCGATCTGCCACTCCTGGTAGAGGGGATGGTAGGCGCCATGGTCATCCAGACAGCCGCTACGAATATAATGGTGCATATTTCGTTTAAGCTTTATGGATAAACAAGAATGGATTAAGTTCCAAAATAAACAAAATTAATTCAAACAAACCTGCAGTTCCAAGTGAGGCAACATGATCCGTCGGGGGTGAACTCGAAGCAACTCTCATGTGGCTTTGGAAAGTCTGGACAAACAGGCGGTCGTGGTACTATGCCGTCATCTGTACATGTATTGGTGAGACATGGATCATCTGAGGGCCACTGGCTGCCCGTTGGATGCAGAATATCACCTTCCCAACACCCGCTGAAAAGTTAAGAGTTAAACGTAGGCTTACACTGAACCATGCAATGATAAATTTAAAACAAGAGTCTAATTTCTCTGAACTTACTCGCAATTCCATTGTTCACAGCAGCTTCCACTCATGACATCTCTGAAGCACGTAGGATGTGGCGCAGGGCCCAGCGTGGGGCAGAATACGTCCTTTATTACGATGCCGTTAGTAGTGCAAATTTTGACTATACACGGGCCCGATTGCCACTCATCGTGCAGTGGGTGGAGAGTACCATCATTATCTAGGCATCGGCTGAAACGAGATTGAACCATAACCCCTCAGATACTATGAAACCAAAGGGAAATTTAAATGGAACTCTCGACAAAAATTTACAGGCAAGACTACGTCCACAGCCTCACCTGCAATTCCACTCTTGACAACACTGGCCTTGCACGTCTTGGAGGAAGCATCCATCATGGGGAGGTGGCGGCGTTAGGCACGTAATGTTAGCAGACTGTATGATAGTCTGTGTGCCAGCTTGTACGCAAGTCAGGAACCCACAAGGATCAGTGGTGGAGGGCCAGTGAGCACCCACCGGACGGAAATCTCCATCTTCGTCAACACACCCGCTGCAGTAGGAATACAGTTTAGATGGAGATTTGCTACAGTGTAATGCTAAGGTAAACAGCAAGTTTGAACATTAAGTGGTAAATGCAGTTACCATACTCACTCCTCTAATTTCTCTGAACTTACTCGCACTTCCATTGTTCACAGCAGCTTCCACTCATGACATCTCTGAAGCACGTAGGATATGGCGCAGGGCCCAGCGTGGGGCAGAATACGTCCTTTATTACGATGCCGTTAGTAGTGCAAATTTTGACTATACACGGGCCCGATTGCCACTCATCGTGCAGTGGGTGGAAAGTACCATCATTATCTAGGCATCGGCTGAAACGAGATTGAACCATAACCCCTCAGATACTATGAAACCAAAGGGAAATTTAAATGGAACTCTCGACAAAAATTTACAGGCAAGACTACGTCCACAGCCTCACCTGCAATTCCACTCTTGACAACACTGGCCTTGCACGTCTTGGAGGAAGCATCCATCATGGGGAGGTGGCGGCGTTAGGCACGTAATGTTAGCAGACTGTATGATAGTCTGTGTGCCAGCTTGTACGCAAGTCAGGAACCCACAAGGATCAGTGGTGGAGGGCCAGTGAGCACCCACCGGACGGAAATCTCCATCTTCGTCAACACACCCGCTGCAGTAGGAATACAGTTTAGATGGAGATTTGCTACAGTGTAATGCTAAGGTAAACAGCAAGTTTGAACATTAAGTGGTAAATGCAGTTACCATACTCACTCCTCTAATTTCTCTGAACTTACTCGCACTTCCATTGTTCACAGCAGCTTCCACTCATGACATCTCTGAAGCACGTAGGATATGGCGCAGGGCCCAGCGTGGGGCAGAATACGTCCTTTATTACGATGCCGTTAGTAGTGCAAATTTTGACTATACACGGGCCCGATTGCCACTCATCGTGCAGTGGGTGGAAAGTACCATCATTATCTAGGCATCGGCTGAAACGAGATTGAACCATAACCCCTCAGATACTATGAAACCACCAAAGGGAAATTTAAATGGAACTCCCGACAAAAATTGAAACCAAAGGGAAATTTAAATGGAACTCTCGACAAAAATTTACAGGCAAGACTACGTCCACAGCCTCACCTGCAATTCCACTCTTGACAACACTGGCCTTGCACGTCTTGGAGGAAGCATCCATCATGGGGAGGTGGCGGCGGTAGGCACGTAATGTTAGCAGACTGTATGATCGCCTGTGTGCCAGCTCGTACGCAAGTCAGGAACCCACAAGGATCAGTGGTGGAGGGCCAGTGAGCACCCACCGGACGGAAAACTCCATCTTCGTCAACACACCCGCTGCAGTAGGAATACAGTTTAGATGGAGATTTGCTACAGTGTAATGCTAAGGTAAACAGCAAGTTTGAACATTAAGTGGTAAATGCAGTTACCATACTCACTCCTCGCAGTGATAAGTGGGGCAGCAGGGTCCAGGAATCCTTATGCAATTCGGGTGTGGTGGAGGCGGGCAGCTTCCGGAGAGGCTCATGCAAAGGATTTGCCCTTCACGACACTCACATTTAACACACTGCGTAGGAGACCACATCTCACCCTCCATGCGTACCATTCCAGACTCGTCCACGCATTGGTACACTGGACAACCCAGGCACTCCTCGCTCATCTCAACTGAAGACAAAGCTTTTTTACATACACAATACTATTAAGATTAATTATTATTATCACTTCATAGCAATATTTAAGGATTAGGATAAGATAACAAGACTCACAGAAACAAGTCCTGACGGCAGTGATTTGGGCAACGAAGTAAGGCGGGTTGGGCATCAACTTGGCTGCACACACTAGCTGTACGCAGACCTGAGGCAAGTCCTCCACCACAGTCCTGAAGGCATACCGGATCCCGTTGTAGCAGCAACCTGCAATACGAAATAAAGTCATTTTCTCTCAAAATCACACCTTTAAAACCAACTGTTGTCAAAGATTAGACTGCAGACCGTTACACACCTGAAGACACCCGCTCACACACAGGGCAGCAGCCGTGACGCTGACAACACAGCTGGTGTTGTGGGGATTCTTCACTGTAAACGCAACATTCCCATGCTTGACATCTCTTTGTAGGGACCGTTATGCCAGTGCCTGCGTGTGCCAAAATAACCAGAATCCCTATTAGCATTCATGAAATGGTTTATCCAAATAAATTCATAATCATTAAAGATTCCAGATTACCTATGTAACCTGAAGTAATTTTTCATTCCGCCCAGTCGCGCTATAACCTCAACCCCTTACACCTGCGTCACTCACCTGGCATGGTGATGGGACAAGACATTGGGCAGCAGCCATGTTCAACGCAGCATTGATCAAACTTCTCCGAATCAAAGGGATGAATACAACACTCCTCAGGGTCCCGGCAGTGTGGGCGTGACGTGGGGGGGGGTCTAGGTGTCATGGGCGGGGTAGCATCTGGAGTTGTTAAGGGATCTAAGAAGAGAAAGATAGCACATATTACATAACCCAACCTCATCCACAAACAAACAGTACTCAGAATATTATTAAGAAGTATAGTAACATTCCTACCCAAACTAAACTAAAACAAGTCATCCAAACCATGAATCGCCATAATAATTTACTTACAATTCCTTGGTAGTCCTGCAGCGAGAGGTACACACAGGAGTAGAGGCACAGACACCACCAAGAACACCGACAAAACCCTTGAGGTGGGAGTTTTGGACACCATGATGGACTTGATATAATGATTACTTCCTTCCTCTGTCAGTAGCTTTCCTCCCTTCTTATGTGCCTCTAGGAGCTTCTGCCGCACCTCCTTCACGTCTGGGTGAGGGAAGGCTGACTGCTGCCTTTCCATCACCTCAAGTCTCGATAAAGCTTCTGACGGAGGGTCGTGAAGCTTCAATCCCACGGCGACTCATGATTCACTCGAAGGAAATGAACACTCACCTTTTTGAGAGTAAGTGAGTGATTTAACGTAAAGACCTTTTTTTTTTTTTTTTTTTTGAGAGACCATTATAGTTTTCTTTTAGTGATTGTTTTATTAAGTTGTTTAGTTTCACGTTTTAAAGAGAAATTAAAACAGTGGCTATCCTAATAATGATGATGATGATGATGATAATAATGATGATGATAATGAGGTGAAGGAGGAGGACGAGGACGAGGAAGTTGAGGAGGATCATAAGTAGCCAACAAATAGTATTGTTACCAGATCATAAATAAACATGTGCTACTAATATTTGAAAAGTTTTGGTAATTTCACATTATTTTTACCTACAACAGAATTTTTTTTTTATCAGTATTACAAATCCAATGTTTCTGCTTCCTTTTCCTTAACACCTCCTCCACCTCCTCCTCCTCCTCCTCCTCCTCCTCCTCCTCCTCCTCCATCTTTACTTTAATCAACTCACCTGGCCCTAAACCCTTAATGACCTTAACACCTGACCAAGGCTTGATTACTTTCGCTACTTCTAACCCCTCCCCCCACCCCAACCTCTTACCTGGACAACAAGGCAACTTCATCACAGCCACTAATGACTTGTAATAAAATCTCCCTTCAACGGAACAGAGGAGGAGAAGGAGGAGGAAGAGGAGGAGAAGGAGGAGGAAGAGGAGGAGGAGGAGGAAAAGGAGAAGGAGGAGGAGGAGAAGGATAGATGGATGATATGAAAAAAAGATAATGAATTGATGGAAGTTCATTCATCTAAATCTTCTCTCTCTCTCTCTCTCTCTCTCTCTCTCTCTCTCTCTCTCTCTCTCCTCTCTCTCTCTCTCTCTCTCTCTCTCTCTCTCTCTCTCTCTCTCTCTCTCTCTCTCTCTCTCTCTCTCTCTCTCTCTCTCTCTCTCTCTCTCTCTCTCTCTCTCTCTCTCTCTCTCTCTCTCTTTTCCTCTTCCTTTCACATTCCATTACCACCCATCTTTCCTCTACCTTCCTTTTCCTTTCCTTTCCTTTTCATTGAGAAAGATAGATAGAGAGAGAAGAAATATGTCTTTTTACATAACACCAACAGGAGTAGTAGTAGTAATAGTAGCAGTAGTAGTAGTAGTAGTAGTAGTAGTAGTAGTAGTAGTAGTAGTAGTAGTAAGGAATACAGTAACCCTTAACCAGCACTACCATCACTACACTAAAAGGGGGAGACTTCATTAATTAAGCAAATCAAACACCTTTATTTTCCCTCATTCCTGCATCTTTTTTAACCTACCACGTCCCCTTTCCTCCCTAAAAAGTATCCTTCCCTTCTTATTAACCTTCCTCTTTGAACCATCCTACCTCCCTCTACGTTCCTCCTACCACCCACCTACCAATTCATCCTACCCAGACCTCATGAAACATACCTTCTCCCCTTGCCTCGTCGCCTACAGTAGGTTACAAGCTCCTCAAACACTCGCCTTAAACAGTGGTTAAGCTTAATCGAGGGGCAAGGAACCCAAACTAAGGCCAATATGATGCAGTATGCCCTTAAAAATATCCAGAAAATAGCCTTTAAACCAGGTTCTCGCCTCGTTTGTGTTGGTATGAAGTGTGGATGGATGAAGGTGGAGGTAGAGGGGAAATTGAGGAGAGGTGAGGGTAAGGGGGTGAGGTGAGTAAAGGGATAACTGAGCTCGTTCGCTGATTGGATGGCTAACAAGTCCTATCTCCCTTCCTCCTTTCCTCTTCCAATCATCTCCTCTCGCCTCTCTCCTCTCCTCTGCTCTCCTCTCCTTTCCTTTCCTCTCATCTCCCTCGCTCTGCCCTTTTCACTTTGCTATCTCTCTCTCTCTCCTCTCTCTCTCTCTCTCTCTCCTCTCTCTCTCATCTCTCTCTCTCTCTCTCTCTCTCTCTCTCTCTCTCTCTCTCTCTCTCTCTCTCTCTCTCTCTCTCTCTCTCTCTCTCTCTCTCTCTCTCTCTCTCACTTATCTCTCTACACTCACTCCACACACACACACACACCACACACACACACACACACACACACACACACACACACACACACTCAAAAAACACTAATGGCTGTCACTCAAACAATCAAACCTTACCCGCCTTCCGTCCCTACTTGGAGCCACTGAATTCACACTAACTTGTCCTCGTCACCTTATCATATCTGGGCTACATTTACGTGCTATCAAGAGGGTCAGCGTCACTTGTTGCCGCCACTCCACCAGGACGACGAGAGGACTCAGGGACGAGGATGAATGTGTAAAAAGCCGGATACTGCTACGTGAGGAGAAGATAAACCACTTGTGATTATTATTATTATTATTATTATTATTATTATTTCACAAAGATTTTAAGATGTGTAGTGGTTGTGTTGTATTGCTCGCGTACACATACATATATATACACAGACACACATACTCACACACACATACATACAAACACACTCTAGGAAGAAAGGAAATGATATATATTAAAATGTATACATCTAGATTAATAGATCAAAAAAATATTGTTCATTGTATAACTATAAAATATATGAATGAAACATGTAACAATTCATTGCAAAACGAAACAATAGCAAACCAAAAATTATTCCAGGATTGAACCAGAAAGAAATATAATAACGAGAACAGAAACAAAAGAAGGCAAGAAGGATGAGAAACAAGACTAGTATAATAAAAACCGAAATACAAAGCAAGAAAAATTGTATCATAATATCAAATCATTGCAACAGAAGAGAGCTTTCAGCCTCCTCTCCCCTCCTCCCCTCGACACAGAAAACAATAAAACGTCATTTTTTCCACTCAAATATAAAAAACAAAAACAAAAAAAGCATATTCATATACACACCCTATTTTTTTTTTTTTTTTTTTTTTTTTTTTTACCTACAATATTAAAGTTTTTCGATTCTATCTATATTCACTGTATATCTGTTCTTCATTCAGTTACGCTTTCTTTTAGTAGTAGTAGTAGTAGCAGTAGTAGTAGTAATAGTAGTAGTAGTAGTAGTAGTAGTAGTAGTAGTAGTAGTAATAGTAACAGTAGTAGTAGTAGTAGTAGTAGCAGTAGTAGCTAATAAATAAAAGCAGACTGAATACAGAACAAGTAGGACAAAAACAGAAGCCAAGCACCACAACCATTTAAATATCTACAGTCTCATTTTATAAAGAGAAATAACGATACTTATTCAACCATTAATTTCCTTAACTCATCATTACGATATTTTCACCGCCTTTCCTGCTCCGCCTACCTTTCCTTCCCTCTTTCCTACCCTATTTTCGCTTCCAATAATTTTCTTTCCCTCCCTCTTCTCGCTCTCCCCGGTTCCCTTATCTTTCTTTCTAACTTTCTTGGTACTCCTTCCTATCTAGCTAGCCATCTTCCTTCTTTTACTTCCTCCTACTCTCCCTCGCCTTCATTTCCATCACCATTTCTTTGCCTCCACGCATACTCCTGCAAAATTCCTCTCCCTTCATTTAGACTCTTCCATACTTAAGGTACTCCATATTTCCCGCCTTGCCTACACCTTTACTTTCCCTACCACTATCCCTCCACCTCTCCCAAAAATTAAAGACCACACCCACACTACCACCACCAGCCCTTCATTACTCCCACGCATTATGGCGGCCGATGCTTCCCGCCCCTAAATCTCCCTCTGAAGGTGCATCAAGGTGAGAGAGGGTGAGAGGGAAGGGGGGAGGGAGGGAGGGAGGTCCTTATCGCTTGGTTCCTCCCTTCTGACCATCCATCAGCGTCCGAAGTGAAGGAAGAGATTTATGGTACCACTTCCCAGGTAAAGTGTTGAAGATGAGGAGGGGAAAAGGAGGGGAAAAGGAGGGGATAGGAGCAAGGAGGCACTAGAAAAAGAACCAGAGTAGGAAATGGGAAGGGTAAGATGCGAGGAGAAGGAGGCACTAAGGAGAGGAAAAGAGAGGAGGGGAAATGAGGTGATTGGAGAAGAGATGGAGGAAGAGATGGAGGAAGCGATGGGAGAGAGGGAGGAGGAGAGAGAGGATGTAGTGGAAGGAAACTCAGTAGTTGCAGGATATGAAAAATGCCAATGAAAATACGAATCCTACTTTCATTTCTTCAACATTAACTTTGCTCCCCCAAGAAAACTGAAGTAAACACGTATTCAACAAAACTTATCTTTTAATAAACTCTATAATCGTACTAGAACAACTTTCACAGTACATGGTAAAACAACGCAACAAAAATTGCTCACAATACAACGTAAAAGAGGGCAATTTATAAATCTATTGAGCCAGCGGCAGTACCCTCGCCAAGACGGAACGAAAGGAAGATCAGTTGTGTTGCGGAAAAGTCTCGCTCGAGGTACATTTTCAGAGCTGTAACCAGAGAACGGGACGATGAGGATAACGAAGGCAACAAAACACTAGAGACCGGGAACAAAGCAGCTACAACAGAATAAAGTTACCAAGGACGTTAATATAAAAACAATAAAAAAGAAACTGACAAAATAAATTAACAAAAACACACTGGTTCACACTCACCACAACGCAGCGCCACCGGGAGTGCTGTGGTAGAGGGGGTGGGTGGGGGGCGAGGGGCAGCAGGCGGCATCACACAGACTCCAGCACAGGAGCCGCTACCTGCTGCACTTCCAACGCCGCTGCCGCCGTCGCCGTCGCCGCTTTCCCCTTGGGTTGAGAATTAATTGCGGTATCGACGGATCTCCGGCGTTTTGACTGAAAATAAAACAGATTTAGTATTCGTACGCGGACTGAAAGTAATGATGGTATATATGTGACATAACAATTACTTACCGAAACTTTATAAACTTCCAAAAACTAAACTAAATCTCTGTATACTTGCTAGACCAAAGCAGAAAAACAAAAAAATATATAATAATCAAACTACACAACTCATTCCTTCTTAATGTGCTCGCTTACAGACTAGAAGAAAAATCTAAATAAATTAACACAAAAGAGACAAGGTTTGCCGGTGTATAAAAATTAAACCAATTAAAATTCAGCGGATCCCGAGGCGAAGCTTGGAAACTAATGCACTCCTCCGCAGCTTGCACGACGGGAGAAGAATATGAAATAAGACTTCAAGGAACAGAAAAATACGTGTACAAAGTGAACATGTTAGGAGACAACCACGTCCAGCTGTTGACTATCTTGGTTCATCACACATTCAACGATCGATGCCAGAGGAGAAAGAAAGAGAAAGAAACAAAACAAGAATAGAGAAATATGAAAACCACAGACAAGGTTAGCCAAATCCAAACCGCACTCGTGTTGATCCCTTACCTGATAGGAAGGATACCTTTTGTCGCAAAGGTTCTGGGTGACTACTCGATCATTCTTGCAAGAGTGGTAGAAGCAAGGTTTAGTGAACCAATACTCTCCTTCCTTACGTTTACGCCCCTCTTCGTCCGTGCATCCACTGGGGAGCGAAAGGAAAGAATCGAAAACTAATATAAAAATTGTCGAAAAAAAGAACAAACCCCCGTTCAGTGTGACCAAGAAAGTCCCACAACACCCACCTGCACGTGTACTCTTCACAACAAGACAAGGGAGGACGGTGGGACGTGCAGTCACCTTCAGGACGGGATTGGCAATACACTAATCTGCAATCGTCCCTGTTGGAGGAAAAAAGTTTTAGTAGAGTTCCGAAACCTATAGAAAGTACGATATTGATGCAGCCTTCCTCCCTCCCATCTTTCTCCACCCATCCACTTACCCACATTTCCATTTAGGGCAACACTCCCCAGGCTGAGAATCCTCGACACAATTAGGGTGTGGCTTGCGGCTCACGGGGCAAGACATCACTTGGGTTAGTAAGGCCGTGGGGTGGCAGAAGTGTCTCGTGCAAGAGTCACTGCTCCAAGCTTCATACATCGCATGGTAGTCTCCGTTGTCGTCCAAACACCCGCTGTGGATATAAAGTTTAGGGTATTTGAGAAAAGACTAAGTTTGAAGAAATTTCGTAAAAAGATAATGGAAAAATGTAAACTCTTTCGACACCTGGACACAATGTCGTGCGAGGAGAAAGTCGTGTGCAGGAGAATTGTCATCATTAGAACGATATGCGACTAGAATAACTGTCAAGTAGAAAGGTGATGAGGGTGAGGGAGACGCCAGGAGGAAAGGTGAAGGATGTGCAAGGGGAAGAGGAACAAAGGAGGTGAAGCATTGTGTCCAGGAAGAGGGAGAGGGGGAAGGAAGCAAGTAAGTGAAGGATGTTTACAAGCAGGGAGAACGCAGATAAGAATAGTAAATGACCGGCTGCTTGCATTTCACAACAAACTCAGTGAACATGTATCCAAGCTTTTAAATGAGAATAAACTTTAAAACTTCCTTAAAAAACATAACAGGTGTGAAATAAAGCCAATTTTACTACGTGCCCGACCAAACAGCCAGGTAGAGTTTAAGATCGAAACATTACAACACCTGCAATTCCAGTGGGGACAACACCTTCCCTCGGGGATGTACTTGAAACATTCTTTGCGAGGGGGATCGGCGAGTTCACACGAGGCACTACTATCAAAGATCCGTCCATCTTCCGAGCAGGTCTGGTTGGTACACGGGTCGTCTGTGCGCCAAGTGCTGCCCACCGCCCGTTGCCGCCCCTCGTCATCCACACACACACTGCCGGGGAAGAGTTAAACATTGGCTGGAACAGTTTCGTCTTCCGGTGCAGAGTTGTGTTTGTGTTGATTTGACGCGACAGAGTTCGAGGGTCGCATGTTTTGAAATGCTAAAGGAGAAATTCATTTATGTATGCATCTAGTCCACATCAAAGAGGAACCCATGGCTTTTTACCTTTACGCTCTATAAATTCAGTGAATCAACACGCTAACTCGACAAGAAAAACTTCAGATCCCTGTGACTGACCTAGATCTGCCCGGATGTGGCGGGGGAGGAAGGGGGGGGGGAAGACTCACGGCTTACCTGATAGTGAAGCAGTGTAAATAACAGTAAGGTGTTTATCAACATTAGCTTATATTAACCAAGTTAAGTAACCATTCAATGTGCATACCGCAGCATACTGAAATAAGCGAACAACAAAAACAATATGGCGTCTTCTGCAGAAGACTAGGAATTACTGTTCATTATTGTAATAGGATTTGTAGTCATTAAGAAGCTTTTCCTCCTTCCCTTACCTACAAGTCCATTCCGGGCAGCAGGCCAAGGGGGGCACGTAAGGTGTGCATCCACCATGAGGAGGCCCGGCACACTTCACCAAACTACAGTCGATTCTTTCAAGGGAGGAAGAGAACACCATTAGATTCAACACCCAATCATCCACATAAATCTAAATCTGGCACTGAAAACATTAACGCTCTCCTGGTTCACCCACTCGTACACCAACACACCCACGCTCCCATTCCGAACAAAAGCACTCTTCTCCTACTCACCCACAGTCATAGAGAGGACAGCAGCCTTCCTCATAGTCCTTCTCAATGCATCCTTGGTGTGGTTTAGGCTTACATGGCTCTGTGGTGTTGAAGATGCCCACGGGAGTACAGGCGAAGGACGTGCAAGGCGTTGGTTGCCACTCGCTCCCCATTGGTTGATACCGTCCTTCACTGTCCACACAACCACTGCGGAACAATAGACAATTACTTACATGGATCCTCCCCACATATATTTTTAATCTAATCTCGTTCAAATCCATGTATTACCTTTCTTGAAATTAGAGTGTTCAAGTACAGTATGAGGGCAGGAAGTTAAGGGCCATGGAAGGTGATTGAAGGTTAGTAGTGTCCTCTGAAACGCATTACTCGCCTAAAGCACTCTGGTAGTCTAGACATGCCATCCCCAAGTGAACAATCCATCTTTCCAGACCATTTCATTAACAACACCTCGCGTGAAGCTCCGTTCAAGCCACCTAAATTATGCCTATTACTTCGACTGTCTCTTGCCTCCTTAACAGACTTTGTTCCTATAGCTAATCTTACTACTACTACTACTACTACTACTACTACTACTACTACTACTACTACTACAACCAGTTTACATTAATCTTACTCCTCCAACACCAGACTTCTACTGCTCTTACACTCACCTACAGTTCCATTTTGGGCAACAAGCAAGAGGCTCATACACCTCCACGCAGTCTTCACCAGGAGGTATGAAGGAGCAGCGAACCAACCGACAGTCTGGCCTAGAAGGAAGAAAAAGATCACGCGTTACGATAAGATGATAGCGAAGTTACATTACCATTGTCATCCTCACAGTTCAGTTAAATGGGATCATAGAACCTAAAGAATCTACAACCTTAACTGAACAACGCTCACCATGACTTAGGACACTCACCCACACCGCCACTTCGGACAACACTCGTATTGTTCTTCAGGTACTTCCCAAGATCCTTCGTCAGAGTCTTCATCCGATTCCTCTTCATATCCTTCACCCGATCCCTCTTCCGATCCTCCACCCGATTCCTCTTCATATCCTTCATCCGATCCCTCTTCATATCCTTCATCCGATCCCTCTTCATATCCTTCATCCGATCCTTCATCCAGCTCGTCCTCTGTCATACAGTTCGGGTGTGGCTTCCGTGGACAATATTCCCGCTTGGTGATGATGCCGCCCAACGTGCACCTGTGGATGGTGCACGGGTCACTCTTCCACGAGGAGTAAAGGGCGCGCACCTCATTGTTGTTGTCACGGCAGGTACTAAAAGGCAAAGAAAATAGATTGCAATAGCGAGGAATAATTATTTAGGTCCTATATTGTTCACTTTCCTTTATATTGACGGCCATTGATGTTGCCCAAAGTATTAGTATATGCTTTCAAATAACGCCTGTTGATAGGATGACAATGGTTACCATGAAGACACTTACTTCATATTTATCTTTGGTCTCTTTCACCCACCAATGCATTCTAATTTTCTTAATCACTTCTTCATCGACGTTCGCACCTTACTCTTAAAAGCTGTCCACCATTGGTTCAACCTCCCCCTGATCCTCCTCTCCATTAACTCTTCCCCTTCCCCTTCCCTCATCTTAACTACCATCAAACCACTTTTCCAGCAGTAAAGTCTCATGAATCGCAATCTTTAATATAAAAAAAAGACTAACTCTCCTTAATTAGGTGCGGTGTCGCTCTCTAAGTTTTGCAGGACAAGTTCCCATTGAGCCACTTTTGTTATGAAGTTCCATGCAAATGCTTCACTCTGACCGCCGCACATGACCGTACGCGGAGGAAATTACGGTGACACATGGTCAGTGCGTGCCGCCATGACGATTCCCTCGGCGAAGTGGCTGTTAGGTCAATAACTGATTAATCAATGGCATCCAGACTTACGTATATCTTCCACAATTTGCAGACCTCCTTTCTCTCCGAAACACTATTACTAATGGACACCAGATCAAGGTTTAGTTTTGCACGGTTACCTTAATAAACGTGGGTTCGACATTACCGAGAAAAATATTCCAACGGGATTGAAAAATAAAGTTTAAAGGTTACAGATACGTTACATCCCCTCCTTGCATCCAGACTAGACTCTTACCCACGATTTCGGTATCATTAGAGTCTCCGCTGCGCCACCAAGCCCGTGACCGATCTATACCACTTAACCCATCTGTGTACCCAGACGGTTTCCGCATCAGACAGCACAGGCGGGAAATAATGCTAATAGCGTATTGGTCGCACCGGTAAGTCTCGCCGACACGTGAAATGTTTCTATTAACAAGCAATTAAGCACACCAATCAGATTAATTGCAAATGAATACGCACAAACCTGCCTAATCTCCGCCGAAATTAACCATTCATCATGCAAAGTCGAACAGACACTGAAAAACAGATTAATACTGAACCAGATGCGCACACTCACCGATTCACCGAACAGTCTAGGGTTGGGCAACAAGGTCCTTTCACCACGGTGCACTGGCGCGGGATGATGGTGGGCAGGGGCGGGCACTCGGCACGCACATTATAGCACTTCACTTTACCCCCAGCAAGGCACTCGCAATTGCTACACCTGTCGATAATAAACTTCTCTCCTTCCTCCCGCAGCACTCCGGTGTTGTCCACGCACCTCAAGTCTTCACAATCCACACAGCCACGCTCTGAAACACGTCGGAGGGCTTCACTTCTGTAACTATACCACTTCTAGTAATTTGATACACTCATTACTTCACCATGACATTACCAAGATATCTACCCGTTTATCAAAACATTCCATCTTTTCCCTAACAGTTCCTACCCTCCCATAACAATCTCCCCCCCCCTTCAACTCTACACACCTCCACCATAACAGTCCAGATCCGGTCCGTCAACAAGCACCAGCCTTGCGGAGAGGTAAGGTGGGAAGTAGGTCTTTACAGCAGCACACTTTAAGGTTACACACGCCTCCTCCACCACTTCCACCACGCCTCCCCACATCCACACATTCCCGTTGTAGCAGCAGCCTGAGTGAGGAAGCAAGTGGTTTATTCCCCTTCTATTTATTCATCCTAACGCTTGTAAGTGTGAAGATTAAACTTAGAATTACCCTTCACCATTAAGTTTTGAGAGCATTATGAATTCTTCCTAAAGGTCTTAATTGCCTACAAGTTTGCTTCCAACATCACCGGTTTCATTATTTTAGTCGAAACATTACACTCATAGGTCTTCATTCACCCAAACGGTAATTTAGTATGCAATAGTCTACCAAATATTACCTACTAAAGAATTAAAAGTTCCTTCATACTTTGAATACTGCTTGACCTCTGAACTTTATACTAAAATCTAATCAACACCATTTTACGTTGAACAATACACTAACTAGATTTCATTCCCTTTTCCTCCACACGACTGCCTTACCTTTGGGCACCTGGTCACAAGACGGGCGGCACTGGTAATCCTCACAACACTGTGCGAATTCCATTGAATTGGGAAGAAAGCGGCAGCAGACTCTGCCACGCTCACACCCCTCACTTGCAGGTACTTGAAAGGGAAACAATGAAAGACCAACGAACTATAAAATCATTGAAGCCTCAACACACATATTTCAAAGTTACAATAAAAGTACCTGTATAGGGACCAGAGCGAGAATCGGAGTAGTCTGCAGGGTTGGTGTAAGTGGGCAAAGTGACGGGAGTTACGTAGGTGGTCGATTGTGTTGCTATCGAACAGTTTAAGGGGCAGCACCCAAGCTCTTGACAGCAAAGGTTGAACTCATAGGAGAACTTGGTAAATCTGCAGCACTCGATCCCATCCCCAGGACAATAGGGTCTGGCAATACCTGTTGGTGCTACAAAATAGATTAATTACCATGGTCACTTGGTATAAATATTTGATAGTTTACAAATTGAATTAATTACCACAAATTTTAAACAAAATCACTAGTCTCGATCAGCAAATTATATCTCCACATTTGCTTATCAATCCGACTTACTACCAGTTATCAAGACTACATAACCTTGACCTACACCGGCATTTACCTCCATTCTCTCAACTCCCAAAAGCTACTCACGCTGGTCATCGTAGCATCGAATGGGAGTCACTATCACCAGCAGCACGAGGACGAGCAGCCAGCGGCAGGCACACCAGTCATGCTGCGCCATAACTATACAATTAACACGGACCTCGGAACCACCACGGCTTCTTCCTGCGGCACACACC
Organism: Metacarcinus magister; assembly: GCA_029783475.1. Classification (NCBI taxonomy): domain Eukaryota; kingdom Metazoa; phylum Arthropoda; class Malacostraca; order Decapoda; family Cancridae; genus Metacarcinus; species Metacarcinus magister. The sequence continues at coordinate 4,576,638 of JAPQNM010000020.1, forward strand.
ACCGCCTCCTAACCTTAACCACTGCCGACTGGAAGGACAAACGATGTCCCTTGAACCGAGATAGCCTTAGCTCAGTCAAAAGATCCGAAACATTACTCCGAACACGAGAGAGAACACTTACTACTACCTCACACAATCCCGATGGTTATCTTAGTTCCACCATTGCTCACTAGATAGCGTTAGTCCTACGAGAATGAAAGAAAACGGTCATGTCAAAGCTTTCTCCAACTCTTGTAATGTTTCCCTTGCCACCAGAGTGTTGACCAGAAACTGTTAAAAAAAAAGACTAAAATTACAATAGGATCAGAGGGAATAACTAACACGATTGTGGCTGTGATCTGCAAACGCCTCAGAGAACATCAACATATATTGAGGGGAGACTCTTGGAAAATACATGTAAATCTATCAATATGCTTCCCTTTGACTGTCGTGTTGAATCAGAGTGTAAATGGCTGAGGTGACTTGATGCCTCAGAACCTATTTACATGAATACAAGCGAGGTTAGTTAATTAAGCGAAAAAAACAACTGACTATATGAATGAATGGCCGACTGAATTGACGACTAAGATATTTATTTAAAGACGATCTAATTACATGTATAGCAAAATTCTTGTACTGGCGAATCAGCTCAATGTAGAACTGGTCAACAAGTAACAAGTGATAGCAACGTCATCAAACTGTATAAGTGTGGCAAGTCTTAGCAAGGAGAGTGAGGAGATTAAGACGGCCGTTAGCAAACCAATTGGTCGATAAAGTCAACTAGCTATTCAGACAACCCATCATAAAATCACTTAGTCAGCCAATTACGTAGTTAGCTAATTATCAATACATCAACGCAGGTATGTAGATAACCCCGACAAATTAGATAAGTAAATTAAGATAAAATAAATAACTTGTCCATATACATTAGTAGTTTTTATGAGCCTTTTCATATTGTTTGTGTGTGAACATTTAATCAAAAGTAAGTGTCGAAATCACCTGCAACAAGGGTTCATACGGGTCTTTTCCGCGTATAAACTTTAATCTCATTTAATGTTCGTTGTTCCCATGAGCTTGAAAGTTGCTTTGCTCACATTTTGTCTCGAAGCCACGAAAGCCCACAAAGGTCTGCATGGAAAACTACCTGTGGGCAAGATTCTTTTTTTTAGGTCAACGTTAATATATTCCTTGAAATTTCCGTCGCTCCTCAGTCTGCACCAATCTGCTCTACCCACCCATTGCAATTTTCTTGCTACTCTCGCGGTGGTCAAAAGGCTTCCCTCTTATCAATCTCCCCTCAGACAACGCTGCCTTTTTCCTTCCCCGAGACTCGTAGCTCATCCAATGTTCCTGTCAATATTAGCCATCGACCTCCACCCTTATCAGAACAGGTGATGTATAAGGTAATGCCGCCTCCTGACCCACAATATTCCCTGCGATCCCTTATATTTTTTCTCCCCGCCTCCATTTTTCATACCATGATCCCACCCACACGCTCCATCCACTATTCCAGGTCAATAGTTTCCGTCGATGGAGGTGGAGATATACCCGGTGCAGTCACCTCCACTCACTCTCCTTCAGGTGTAAGAGTCACATTAAACGCAGGTCACAGGTCTCCATCGCTGCGCCAGAGTTTTGTACTTGGTCGTCCTCGAGTATACGTGGACGAGGAGAGGTCGAGGATACGAGGATACACGGTTCCCTAGAGTCTGCTGTTATGGACTGCTTTGTGTGGTAGAGTGCCCTCACTGCCACAATTTTTCACCTGCCACAAGCTGAAGTTGTGAAAATCAATACAGAAACTATCTCGGATGGATAAAGCAGTACACTCACAGGAAATTTTATGTATCCATTAAAGCCGTTATCCGTGTGTAAAAGTATATACACTAAAATGTATTCACCTCAGATCCAAATTGGGCATTTTTAATTCAACTCACGTGTTAGTTCTTTAGAAACTATCAATGTGAAGACCGTTCAAAGTCGCTGCGTAACTTGCTTTATACTAATGGTGGTAACTGTTTATGACCAGACTTCCCCAGTTACCAACACCAACTGTGGCTGCAACAAGTTAACTTATATTCTACCTTTTAGTAACCCGATTGAGTTTAAGTGGAACGCATGAAATCATCCAAATTAAGTCTGTGGTGACATTTATACAATACAGTGTAAGGACGAATGCAATACAGAGACTTAGTAAAATGCTTGTATTTAACCTCAACTTATAACATATGCAAACGATAACAATAAAATATTTACATTTAAACAAAACAACATGAACCAAAGCACAGTTAAGTACAGAATAGAAAACTAATCCGCGAAACAGCTTGGCTTTAACATTGGTAATGATGGATGGTTAAGCCCAAGTGGCACTGGGACTTCGTACATTCGTCTTTGGAAGAAATCCAGACATCACCATTCTTCCTTTCAATGCCATTTTCATCCTTGCAGCTAGAACCCACACCGGCGGGTGGCGGGCCAGACTTACGTGGTGGGCCCGTAGTACTGAAGAGATTTAGAGAATGTATTGAAAGACAAATTAAATACCACACTAAACTTTAGACTTGTGTAAACTCCAACTATCATATCGACTCTTAGTATTTCACTCACCCGCAGTCATATTTTGGACAACATTCTCCTGGAGGCGTCGTGACAGTGCAGTTAGAGTCCATTGGAGCCGCCAAACATAGCACAGCTGCACACTCAGGTTTAGCGGGAGGCAGGACGAGGGGGCTGTGGAAAAAAAATAATTGATGAGGATTTGTTAACATGCGACACTTTCCTCAGTGTTTTGGTCATTATCCCAACAGATTGTCAATACTTCACCTGCAGGAGTAAGATGGACAGCAGTCATCTGGACGAATGTAGACATAGCAGTATTCGTTCAGTGGGGGTCCCCGGCAGTGCCCTTTACACCTAGGTTTGTGAGGAATATTTGCAGGTCTGTGGACGAGAGGAATAGCATTTAAGCCAATAACCATTAGATTGTAATAAACTCCTTATCCTAAAATTACTAAGGACTTTATAGGACAGTTCTTAAGAATATTAAATCCCTTACAGGCACTCGTAAGATGGACAGCATTGCCCGGATACCATGTTTGCCTCGCAGTCAGCGTTCCACGGGGGTCCCTCACACTGCACAGCTGAACAATCTATAGAGCTGTGGAGAGAGAAAGTTTCTCAAAGATTTTTCAACCTCAAAAGTCGCTGTGCTAACCAACAGTTCCACTATGCAAAACACATAACATTGGGTGAAGGACAAGGCAAGTAAACAATTTATGCAACGGTAATGAAAACTACTTAATTACGTAAGCCATACCTGCAGTTCCAGGTGGGGCAACACTCCCCTTCTCGCCTCTCCATGGTACAGTTAGAGGACGCAGGTTCGGGTTCGCACTCCAAGGGCACAGTTACTATATCACCGTTGTCACAACGGAGCACCACGCATGGGTCGACACCTGACCACTCTGCTCCAGACTCGTACTCGAGGTTTTGGTTTTCGTCGTAACAGCTACTAGATCTTCGTTCAAATTTACAGTTCCAGTATGGACAGCACTGACCGGGGTAGTGATCTAACTTGCACAAATAATGAGGCCTCGGTGGAGTTAGACACGACAGCTGGGTGGTCTGAACGCCATCTTTTGTACAGGTGTGTGTAGTGCACGGGTCACTCTTCCATTCCTCGTTCAGCTTGTGGAACTTTCCATCATCCAAACAGCCGCTGCATATATGTACAATTAGAGAAGGTGGGTGGTGATATAGAATATTTATACAGAATGCTGAAAGAATATTTTACCTGCAGTTCCAATCTCCTCCGCAACAGGACCCTTCGATAGGTTGGAAGATGCAACCTTTATGGGGAGGAACCGGATATTCGCAAAAGATTATTTCAGTATCAATGACACCCGATGGCAAACACTTCATTAGTTCACAGGGGTTACTGGAGGTCCATTCACTCCCCAGAAGGTGGAAGACTAAATCATCATCGAAACATCCCCTAGAATGGAACAGGGAACAAGTTAGTCACTAGTTTCGAATTAGAAAGTCTACTCACAACTAATGGTCGAAGAAATTAGATTCAAAACACTTACTCGCATTTCCATTCCTTGCAGCACCCTTCGGTAGTGAAGACTTCATGGCAGGTGAAGTGTGGTGCAGGTGGCAGCGTGGGGCAAGGAAAAGGCTTTATGATTATGCCGTTGAGATGACAAACTAAAGTTGTACATTGGTCGATCTGCCACTCCTGGTAGAGGGGATGGTAGGCGCCATGGTCATCCAGACAGCCGCTACGAATATAATGGTGCATATTTCGTTTAAGCTTTATGGATAAACAAGAATGGATTAAGTTCCAAAATAAACAAAATTAATTCAAACAAACCTGCAGTTCCAAGTGAGGCAACATGATCCGTCGGGGGTGAACTCGAAGCAACTCTCATGTGGCTTTGGAAAGTCTGGACAAACAGGCGGTCGTGGTACTATGCCGTCATCTGTACATGTATTGGTGAGACATGGATCATCTGAGGGCCACTGGCTGCCCGTTGGATGCAGAATATCACCTTCCCAACACCCGCTGAAAAGTTAAGAGTTAAACGTAGGCTTACACTGAACCATGCAATGATAAATTTAAAACAAGAAAAAAAAAAAAAGTCTAATTTCTCTGAACTTACTCGCAATTCCATTGTTCACAGCAGCTTCCACTCATGACATCTCTGAAGCACGTAGGATGTGGCGCAGGGCCCAGCGTGGGGCAGAATACGTCCTTTATTACGATGCCGTTAGTAGTGCAAATTTTGACTATACACGGGCCCGATTGCCACTCATCGTGCAGTGGGTGGAGAGTACCATCATTATCTAGGCATCGGCTGAAACGAGATTGAACCATAACCCCTCAGATACTATGAAACCAAAGGGAAATTTAAATGGAACTCTCGACAAAAATTTACAGGCAAGACTACGTCCACAGCCTCACCTGCAATTCCACTCTTGACAACACTGGCCTTGCACGTCTTGGAGGAAGCATCCATCATGGGGAGGTGGCGGCGTTAGGCACGTAATGTTAGCAGACTGTATGATAGTCTGTGTGCCAGCTTGTACGCAAGTCAGGAACCCACAAGGATCAGTGGTGGAGGGCCAGTGAGCACCCACCGGACGGAAATCTCCATCTTCGTCAACACACCCGCTGCAGTAGGAATACAGTTTAGATGGAGATTTGCTACAGTGTAATGCTAAGGTAAACAGCAAGTTTGAACATTAAGTGGTAAATGCAGTTACCATACTCACTCCTCTAATTTCTCTGAACTTACTCGCACTTCCATTGTTCACAGCAGCTTCCACTCATGACATCTCTGAAGCACGTAGGATATGGCGCAGGGCCCAGCGTGGGGCAGAATACGTCCTTTATTACGATGCCGTTAGTAGTGCAAATTTTGACTATACACGGGCCCGATTGCCACTCATCGTGCAGTGGGTGGAAAGTACCATCATTATCTAGGCATCGGCTGAAACGAGATTGAACCATAACCCCTCAGATACTATGAAACCAAAGGGAAATTTAAATGGAACTCTCGACAAAAATTTACAGGCAAGACTACGTCCACAGCCTCACCTGCAATTCCACTCTTGACAACACTGGCCTTGCACGTCTTGGAGGAAGCATCCATCATGGGGAGGTGGCGGCGTTAGGCACGTAATGTTAGCAGACTGTATGATAGTCTGTGTGCCAGCTTGTACGCAAGTCAGGAACCCACAAGGATCAGTGGTGGAGGGCCAGTGAGCACCCACCGGACGGAAATCTCCATCTTCGTCAACACACCCGCTGCAGTAGGAATACAGTTTAGATGGAGATTTGCTACAGTGTAATGCTAAGGTAAACAGCAAGTTTGAACATTAAGTGGTAAATGCAGTTACCATACTCACTCCTCTAATTTCTCTGAACTTACTCGCACTTCCATTGTTCACAGCAGCTTCCACTCATGACATCTCTGAAGCACGTAGGATATGGCGCAGGGCCCAGCGTGGGGCAGAATACGTCCTTTATTACGATGCCGTTAGTAGTGCAAATTTTGACTATACACGGGCCCGATTGCCACTCATCGTGCAGTGGGTGGAAAGTACCATCATTATCTAGGCATCGGCTGAAACGAGATTGAACCATAACCCCTCAGATACTATGAAACCACCAAAGGGAAATTTAAATGGAACTCCCGACAAAAATTGAAACCAAAGGGAAATTTAAATGGAACTCTCGACAAAAATTTACAGGCAAGACTACGTCCACAGCCTCACCTGCAATTCCACTCTTGACAACACTGGCCTTGCACGTCTTGGAGGAAGCATCCATCATGGGGAGGTGGCGGCGGTAGGCACGTAATGTTAGCAGACTGTATGATCGCCTGTGTGCCAGCTCGTACGCAAGTCAGGAACCCACAAGGATCAGTGGTGGAGGGCCAGTGAGCACCCACCGGACGGAAAACTCCATCTTCGTCAACACACCCGCTGCAGTAGGAATACAGTTTAGATGGAGATTTGCTACAGTGTAATGCTAAGGTAAACAGCAAGTTTGAACATTAAGTGGTAAATGCAGTTACCATACTCACTCCTCGCAGTGATAAGTGGGGCAGCAGGGTCCAGGAATCCTTATGCAATTCGGGTGTGGTGGAGGCGGGCAGCTTCCGGAGAGGCTCATGCAAAGGATTTGCCCTTCACGACACTCACATTTAACACACTGCGTAGGAGACCACATCTCACCCTCCATGCGTACCATTCCAGACTCGTCCACGCATTGGTACACTGGACAACCCAGGCACTCCTCGCTCATCTCAACTGAAGACAAAGCTTTTTTACATACACAATACTATTAAGATTAATTATTATTATCACTTCATAGCAATATTTAAGGATTAGGATAAGATAACAAGACTCACAGAAACAAGTCCTGACGGCAGTGATTTGGGCAACGAAGTAAGGCGGGTTGGGCATCAACTTGGCTGCACACACTAGCTGTACGCAGACCTGAGGCAAGTCCTCCACCACAGTCCTGAAGGCATACCGGATCCCGTTGTAGCAGCAACCTGCAATACGAAATAAAGTCATTTTCTCTCAAAATCACACCTTTAAAACCAACTGTTGTCAAAGATTAGACTGCAGACCGTTACACACCTGAAGACACCCGCTCACACACAGGGCAGCAGCCGTGACGCTGACAACACAGCTGGTGTTGTGGGGATTCTTCACTGTAAACGCAACATTCCCATGCTTGACATCTCTTTGTAGGGACCGTTATGCCAGTGCCTGCGTGTGCCAAAATAACCAGAATCCCTATTAGCATTCATGAAATGGTTTATCCAAATAAATTCATAATCATTAAAGATTCCAGATTACCTATGTAACCTGAAGTAATTTTTCATTCCGCCCAGTCGCGCTATAACCTCAACCCCTTACACCTGCGTCACTCACCTGGCATGGTGATGGGACAAGACATTGGGCAGCAGCCATGTTCAACGCAGCATTGATCAAACTTCTCCGAATCAAAGGGATGAATACAACACTCCTCAGGGTCCCGGCAGTGTGGGCGTGACGTGGGGGGGGGTCTAGGTGTCATGGGCGGGGTAGCATCTGGAGTTGTTAAGGGATCTAAGAAGAGAAAGATAGCACATATTACATAACCCAACCTCATCCACAAACAAACACAGTACTCAGAATATTATTAAGAAGTATAGTAACATTCCTACCCAAACTAAACTAAAACAAGTCATCCAAACCATGAATCGCCATAATAATTTACTTACAATTCCTTGGTAGTCCTGCAGCGAGAGGTACACACAGGAGTAGAGGCACAGACACCACCAAGAACACCGACAAAACCCTTGAGGTGGGAGTTTTGGACACCATGATGGACTTGATATAATGATTACTTCCTTCCTCTGTCAGTAGCTTTCCTCCCTTCTTATGTGCCTCTAGGAGCTTCTGCCGCACCTCCTTCACGTCTGGGTGAGGGAAGGCTGACTGCTGCCTTTCCATCACCTCAAGTCTCGATAAAGCTTCTGACGGAGGGTCGTGAAGCTTCAATCCCACGGCGACTCATGATTCACTCGAAGGAAATGAACACTCACCTTTTTGAGAGTGAGTGAGTGATTTAACGTAAAGACCTTTTGAGAGAGACCATTATAGTTTTCTTTTAGTGATTGTTTTATTAAGTTGTTTAGTTTCACGTTTTAAAGAGAAATTAAAACAGTGGCTATCCTAATAATGATGATGATGATGATGATAATAATGATGATGATAATGAGGTGAAGGAGGAGGACGAGGACGAGGAAGTTGAGGAGGATCATAAGTAGCCAACAAATAGTATTGTTACCAGATCATAAATAAACATGTGCTACTAATATTTGAAAAGTTTTGGTAATTTCACATTATTTTTACCTACAACAGAATTTTTTTTTTATCAGTATTACAAATCCAATGTTTCTGCTTCCTTTTCCTTAACACCTCCTCCACCTCCTCCTCCTCCTCCTCCTCCTCCTCCTCCTCCTCCTCCATCTTTACTTTAATCAACTCACCTGGCCCTAAACCCTTAATGACCTTAACACCTGACCAAGGCTTGATTACTTTCGCTACTTCTAACCCCTCCCCCCACCCCAACCTCTTACCTGGACAACAAGGCAACTTCATCACAGCCACTAATGACTTGTAATAAAATCTCCCTTCAACGGAACAGAGGAGGAGGAGGAGGAGGAAGAGGAGGAGAAGGAGGAGGAAGAGGAGGAGGAGGAGGAAAAGGAGAAGGAGGAGGAGGAGAAGGATAGATGGATGATATGAAAAAAAGATAATGAATTGATGGAAGTTCATTCATCTAAATCTCTCTCTCTCTCTCTCTCTCTCTCTCTCTCTCTCCTCTCTCTCTCTCTCTCTCTCTCTCTCTCTCTCTCTCTCTCCTCTCTCTCTCTCTCTCTCTCTCTCTCTCTCTCTCTCTCTCTCTCTCTCTCTCTCTCTCTTTTCCTCTTCCTTTCACATTCCATTACCACCCATCTTTCCTCTACCTTCCTTTTCCTTTCCTTTCCTTTTCATTGAGAAAGATAGATAGAGAGAGAAGAAATATGTCTTTTTACATAACACCAACAGGAGTAGTAGTAGTAATAGTAGCAGTAGTAGTAGTAGTAGTAGTAGTAGTAGTAGTAGTAGTAGTAGTAGTAGTAAGGAATACAGTAACCCTTAACCAGCACTACCATCACTACACTAAAAGGGGGAGACTTCATTAATTAAGCAAATCAAACACCTTTATTTTCCCTCATTCCTGCATCTTTTTTAACCTACCACGTCCCCTTTCCTCCCTAAAAAGTATCCTTCCCTTCTTATTAACCTTCCTCTTTGAACCATCCTACCTCCCTCTACGTTCCTCCTACCACCCACCTACCAATTCATCCTACCCAGACCTCATGAAACATACCTTCTCCCCTTGCCTCGTCGCCTACAGTAGGTTACAAGCTCCTCAAACACTCGCCTTAAACAGTGGTTAAGCTTAATCGAGGGGCAAGGAACCCAAACTAAGGCCAATATGATGCAGTATGCCCTTAAAAATATCCAGAAAATAGCCTTTAAACCAGGTTCTCGCCTCGTTTGTGTTGGTATGAAGTGTGGATGGATGAAGGTGGAGGTAGAGGGGAAATTGAGGAGAGGTGAGGGTAAGGGGGTGAGGTGAGTAAAGGGATAACTGAGCTCGTTCGCTGATTGGATGGCTAACAAGTCCTATCTCCCTTCCTCCTTTCCTCTTCCAATCATCTCCTCTCGCCTCTCTCCTCTCCTCTGCTCTCCTCTCCTTTCCTTTCCTCTCATCTCCCTCGCTCTGCCCTTTTCACTTTGCTATCTCTCTCTCTCTCTCTCTCTCTCTCTCTCTCTCTCTCTCTCTCTCTCTCTCTCTCTCTCTCTCTCTCTCTCTCTCTCTCTCTCTCTCTCTCTCTCTCTCTCTCTCTCTCTCTCTCTTTTCATTATTTTACACACACAACACACACACACACACACACACACACACACACACACACACACACACTCAAAAAACACTAATGGCTGTCACTCAAACAATCAAACCTTACCCGCCTTCCGTCCCTACTTGGAGCCACTGAATTCACACTAACTTGTCCTCGTCACCTTATCATATCTGGGCTACATTTACGTGCTATCAAGAGGGTCAGCGTCACTTGTTGCCGCCACTCCACCAGGACGACGAGAGGACTCAGGGACGAGGATGAATGTGTAAAAAGCCGGATACTGCTACGTGAGGAGAAGATAAACCACTTGTGATTATTATTATTATTATTATTATTATTATTATTATTTCACAAAGATTTTAAGATGTGTAGTGGTTGTGTTGTATTGCTCGCGTACACATACATATATATACACAGACACACATACTCACACACACATACATACAAACACACTCTAGGAAGAAAGGAAATGATATATATTAAAATGTATACATCTAGATTAATAGATCAAAAAAATATTGTTCATTGTATAACTATAAAATATATGAATGAAACATGTAACAATTCATTGCAAAACGAAACAATAGCAAACCAAAAATTATTCCAGGATTGAACCAGAAAGAAATATAATAACGAGAACAGAAACAAAAGAAGGCAAGAAGGATGAGAAACAAGACTAGTATAATAAAAACCGAAATACAAAGCAAGAAAAATTGTATCATAATATCAAATCATTGCAACAGAAGAGAGCTTTCAGCCTCCTCTCCCCTCCTCCCCTCGACACAGAAAACAATAAAACGTCATTTTTTCCACTCAAATATAAAAAACAAAAACAAAAAAAGCATATTCATATACACACCCTATTTTTTTTTTTTTTTACCTACAATATTAAAGTTTTTCGATTCTATCTATATTCACTGTATATCTGTTCTTCATTCAGTTACGCTTTCTTTTAGTAGTAGTAGTAGTAGCAGTAGTAGTAGTAATAGTAGTAATAGTAGTAGTAGTAGTAGTAGTAGTAATAGTAACAGTAGTAGTAGTAGTAGTAGTAGCAGTAGTAGCTAATAAATAAAAGCAGACTGAATACAGAACAAGTAGGACAAAAACAGAAGCCAAGCACCACAACCATTTAAATATCTACAGTCTCATTTTATAAAGAGAAATAACGATACTTATTCAACCATTAATTTCCTTAACTCATCATTACGATATTTTCACCGACTCACCTGTAAATAAATGATCATGTTAATTAAAAAAAAAAAATGTCTAATTAACTCCTCAATTTATTTATTTTATTTAATGTTTTCTTTCCTTCTATCTTTCCCACACCTGCCTTTACCTCAGCTGTTTGCGACGTCAAGGAGCAGGAAGAGACACAGGGAGAAAACAATGAAAACACAAAGACAAAGTGAAGAGCGGGATGCGTGACGTCATTGCATATCAGTTTTAAGGGGGGGGGGAGGGGGGAGGGGGGAAGGGGGGTGACAGGCAGCTCAGGTGTGCTCTAGGCGGACAGGTGACAAGGATATGACGTGAGAGGGGTGGCATATTCTCTCTATCTCTCTCTCTCTCTCTCTCTCTCTCTCTCTCTCTCTCTCTCTCTCTC